>OZ014530.1:148257532-149487532 GCA_963966105.1 Volucella zonaria | reverse complement strand
AAATTACCCTTTCCCCGTTTGTCAGATTAAATTTAGCTTATTATTTGTTATTTACCTAAAAATCAATAAAAATCATTGATCGACGTCAAAAGCTGGAGTTGGTTGTTTTAATTTATTTTTGGGAAGCGACAAGAATTCCACATTGGTGACCCCGACGACAAAGAAAAAACGCAACAGAGCACACAAAATACCAATTATTTGGACGCAATTTCAAACGAAAATCGAAAGCCAAAGCAAATCAGCGAAAATGCCAGTCAGCGATGATGACTTCAACGAATTGCAAACGGAATTCACTGCACTGAAACGAGATGGAAACACAACGCGAGGGTTCGTGAGGCAGTAATAATGTATAACAAGCAAATGCTGACAGTGTCGTTTCGGAGGTGAAATTGAGCCCATTCCTCGAAGCAGATCCAGAATTGTGGTTTGTCATAACCGAGGCACAGTTCACAGCGTGACAAATTATGTCTGACAAAACCAAATATTTCCACACTGCATCTTCCAAGTTCAGTGGCAGTGAGAGTCAAAGATGTGATCATGGCGCCATATGAAAACGGTGACTACGAAAAATTAAAAAAAGAAATAATCACAATTTTTTCAGAGTCGGCAACAGAGAAATTTGAACGATTGATTTCAAATGAACCCATGGGGGATATGAAACCGTCTCACAAGATTAAATGACTTGCCACCGGCAGTGTACAAGACGATTTTGTGAAGAAATTGTGGTTAAAACGTTTGCCACAAACAACACGCACAGTCTTAGCAGCATCGTCCGATAAATTGGAAAATTTGGCCAAAATTGCAGACAGTCCATCTATGTATTTCCAGCATTAGTCAGGTGAGCTTATTGGACAAAACGTTGCAATTGTTGCGAGAACAAGTGAACCGTTTGACAAAACATGTGTTTAATTCGGACGACCGTAGATCTCGTCACGATACAACACCACGCCAACACACGAACCAAAAGTGCTAAGGAGAGACAGAGCGAGAACGGTGCGTTTTGGTACCATCGCAAATACAAAGCACAGGCAACGAAGCGCCGTTCATCATGTTCATTTGAAAAAAACTAGTAGGCGGAGTATCGAAGCCATCGACTATTTATACACGACATCAAAATAGAGCAAAATTTCCTCATCGATTGCGCATCCGACAAAACTGTATTGAAAGCAACACATCGTTTGAGAGAGGGCTGGCGGAACACAAACAACAAATATGAAGAAGATTATGCAAACTGCTACACTGCAAATGGCAAACCAATTCAAACCTATGGAAAACGATGGCTGACAATTTCATTGTCGCTGACGTAACAAACTCAATCATCAACGGTGATTTTTTGGAGAAATTCGGATTATTAACTGATCTAAAACAAAAACGTTTGATTGATCCAATGACAGGAATTACTCGATGATCAACCGTCATTTTTCGTTAAAGAGAAAGCGACTGTCATACATTTCATCGAAACGAATGGACCACCATGCAAGGCACGACGATTAAACCCACAAAAAGTGGCCTTAGCAAAGAGAGAGTTCAACGAACTGATACGACTCGAAATTTACGGTCCATCCAAATCGAATTATGCTTCTCCATTGCATATGGAACCAAAGTTAAACGGGGATTAGAAGCCATGTGGAGACTTCAGAAAATTAAACTCAATAACGAAACTGGATCGGTATCCAATGCCATATTTAAAAGATTTTATATTGAATTTAAATAGAAAAAAAAATTTTTACTCATCGATCTATGAAAAGCATAGCATCAAGTGCCTATGGAATTTGGTTTGAGAAACGTATCTCAGACTTTTTAACGATAGATCGACGAAGTACTCAGAGGTTTGGATTTTGTTTTCGCATTTATCGACGATATATTCATCTCATCGGAAACGTACGAAGAGCACATCGAAAACATCTGAATTATATTTCAATGACTGAAAGATTATGGTTTACGTATTAACGCCGACAAATGTGAATTCGCTGTCAACGAGATAAAATTTCTGAGACACATCGTCACACCCGAAGACATTAAGCCAAATTCAGAAAAAGTCGACGCGATTTTATCATACAAAGAACCGATCGTTGCGCAAGATTTGAAACGATTTAATATGATGAGAAATTTTTACCGCAATTTCTTGCCGAATACCGCCACGATTCAAATGTGTTTACAAGCACTAATCACGGGTAACAAAAAGAAAGATACGACCGTATTGAAGTGGACTGATGACTACGAAATGCATTCAACGAATACAAGCAACTCCTCGCATCCAATACAATGCTTGTCCATCCGAATAACAACGTAAAATGGATTTTGTCAGCCGATGCAAACACACCAGCCGTCGGAAGTGTTTTGCATCAAATCGAAGACGGAATAAAAAAAAGCCATTAGGGTTGTTCTCACGCAAGCTTAGTGATACTGAAAAGAAATATCCAACGTTTGGCAGAGAATTGTTAGCCATTTATCGCTCGATACAACGCATTGAACATTTATTGGATGTGCATGGTCACAAGAACACAAAGCATTTGTGATGTGTCAGGCAATTCTGTTAGACCTTTTGTATTTAACTATTTTCGCAATCTAGCTATAGATAAATTGCAATGTTTGAGCCATTATGGAATCAACACCACGACAAAGTTGGCTCAGCGGCGTTATGTATGGCCAAATTTGAGAAGAGATTGCAAGAAATTCGTCACACATTGCATACCGAGTCAAAAAGCCAAGGTACACAAGCCAACGAAATCACCACTCACACCGTATGACACACGAAGTGATAGATTCCACCACATCAACATCGACTTAGTCGGGCCATTGCCCGAATCACTAGGATATACTTATCTACTCACCACCATCGACAGAGCGACGTGTTAGACAGAAGCGATTCCACTACGAAATATCACTGCCGATACCGTCGCAACGGCACTGATTTTCGGTTGGATATCGAGATTTGGTGTTCCGAAACGCATATCGACCGACCAAGGAACGCAGTTCGAAGCGATGCTATTCAACCATTTGAATCAATTGCAAACAATTACGCACAATGGCATACAATCCAAAATCGAACGGTATTATCGAACTTTGGCATCGTTCCTTGAAAGCATCACTCAAAGCGAAGTTCAGTCAAAATTGGATGAATTATCTTTGATTTTTCTCGGTCTTCGTTCAGCAATCAAAGCTAATTTTAATCCAACCCCAGCCGAAATAACGTTAGGCAAATCGCTAATCTTGCCTGGCCAATTCTTCGCAGATTCTAAAGAAAAAGCGACTGACGTGGAATTTGTGAAGATTTTCAAACGTATTATGTGTCAACTACGCCCAACCGAGCTAAAATATCATGACCAGCCGAAGATATTCATCCATCCAAAGCTAACTACGGCAAAACATGTGTTTATCCGGATTGATACACACACGACACGACTCCAAGCACCGTACATGGGACCGTTTGAGGTAACCAAGCATGGAGACATATTTTACAGTTACAATAATTGCACGCTAAGCAAAGTGCTTATCTGTAGGTATTTTTCAATGAAATAATTTAATTTTGAAGTGATATTAATATTGTAAATACGTGACTTATAATTTTAAAAATTAGTTAAATTTAAAAGCATGCATAAACTCAATCAAGAGTAGAGAAGCCACAGTAGCTCTATTCTCTTGCAAAAAATGCCATTGGAAACAAATAGGGCCTTCAACCTCACATTGCCCACTGGCTATACGTCTCGATAAGTCCGATACTCACCTACGGGGTGGTTGTCTGGTGGGCGGCTTTGGATAATGCAGTCAACAGCAGCAAACTAAGCAAAGTAGAAAGGATAGCACATCTGTGCATAGGGGGAGCTTTACGTACTACCTCCTCCGCGGCACTGAATATTCTGTTTCACCTGACACTCCTCGACGTTTTCAGCAGGCAAATAGCTTATTCGCCTTAAAGCTATGAGGGCGGGTCAATAAGTCCGTGAATTTCTGACCTCTTTACTGAAACAGCAACACTGCTCCTGTCAACAGGCATCTGTCAGTTGACTCCTGTCAAAATTTAAACTTGCTGCGTCAGTTAGTTTGTGTTTGGCAGCTATTTTTATCAGACTACTCACTAATTTGAGGAGAAAATGGAAAAAAGTGAATTTCGTGTGCTTATTAAGCATTATTTCTTGCGAAAAAAAACCATTACCGAGACCAAGGCTAAGCTTGATAAATACTATGGGGACTCTGCACCATCGATTTCAATGGTAAAAAAGTGGTTTACTGAATTTCGTTGTGGCCGTACAAGCACTGAAGATGCCGAACGTCCTGGACGCCCAGTTGAGGTCTCTACACCCGAAACAATCGAAAAAATTCACGATATGGTGTTGGCCGACCGAAGATTGAAAGTGCGAGAGATTGTGGAAGCCGTAGGGATCTCGCATGGCTCAGTGGTTTCAATTTTGAATGATCACTTGGGCATGAGTGGACGAAACATGGATCCATCACAACACACCAGAGAACAAACAACAGTCAAAACAGTGGGTTTCTAAGGGTGAATCGGTGCCAAAGAAGGCCAAGGTGGGTTTGTCAGCCAATAAAGTTATGGCGACTGTTTTTTGGGATGCACGCGGGATAATCCACATTGACTACCTTCAAAAGGGAAGAACAATCAATGGGGAATATTATGCCAACTTATTGGACCGATTCAATGGCGATTTGAAAAAAACACGACCTCATTTGGCCAAGAAAAAAGTTCTTTTCCACCAAGACAATGCAAGGGTGCACACATGTGCAATTGCCATGGCAAAAATCCATGAATTGGGCTATGAATTGCTCCCTCATCAACCCTATTCTCCAGATTTGGCTCCGAGCGACTACTTCTTGTTCCCAAACCTGAAGAAATGGCTTGGTGGAAAAAGATTTGACTCCAATGATGACTCCAATGATCTCGCAAACAAAGGCCTATTTTGAGGACCTCGACAAATCATTTTTTTTGGAAGGGATAAAAAAAATTGGAGAAGCGTTGGACAAAGTGTATAGAGCTCAAGGGAGACTACGTTGAAAAATAAAATTATTTTTTTATCAAAAAATCTGTTAATCCAAAAGTCACAGACTTATTGACCCGCCCTCGTACTACACAGTGCACAAATAAATTACTTGGCCATAATACTCGTAATATTGTTAGTATACTAGGGTTCCTTCCAGAGAACATCAAATTACCAATAATAGTTTGAAAAAGACTTACATGTAAGCATTCCCACTAGATCCTTTTAGGAGGAAAATGCTTTCATGGATGACAAGTCAGTCCACTTCTACACCGACGGATCCAAAACTGATAGAGGGGTTGGTGGTGGTATTTTCTCAGATAAGCTTAATGTAAGCCTCTCCTTTTCCCTTCCAAATCACTGTAGTGTATTCCAGCTGCAAATTTTGGCGATTAAAGAAGTCCTGTCCTGGCTGAAGTGCTATCGTTTCGGGTAGTCAGACCGCTATCAATTCCCTGCACTCAGTCTCACTAAATTCTAAAACAGCCCTTGAGTGCCGATTATTTCTTAGGGTAGAGCAGTTTAATTTTCACCTATGTTGGGTGCAGAGGCACAGAGATATTTCAGGGAATTGCAGAACCGGCGAACTCGCCAAGATTGGAACTACTCTACCTATCCTATAGGAAAAAGGTAGCATCAGTATACAAATTGCTGCTTGCAAACTATTACTAAAGCTGGTTGCTAATAGAAGAACAAACTTTAGATAGACCGCTGGATCAATCTGTCTTGGGACCAAACAAATTTGGTCAAAGCTGGATCTGAATCGCTCTAAGAGTTTAATCTTTCAAAATAGGAAACATCTCAGCACTATCATAGGTGCCATCACTGGGCACTGCCTTATGGGCAAGCATGCAAGAATGTTTGACGTCTTTACTAATGATTTTTGCAGAAGCTGCATGGACGAGGAGGAAAAGGAGACAACCACCCCCCCCCCCCCCCCTCCTTCGCTGTATATGCCCAAATCTCTCGCAAAGAAGGACACCCCACTTAGGAGCTTTCTTCTACAATGACTGGGGCGATCTAGACCTAGATGTTAACAGTCCCCTACACTCTCCCACCAGGTCAAAATAGATCCAAGAGTAGAAGGATCACAGCACCACGTGACATCACAATGGGCCAATAAGCCTAAGTGGGTTTCTCCTACAGCCACTATTACCTAACCTAACATAACCTACTGATATAATAGTGAACCTCATTTTTAACAAAAAATGACATACCTCCTGCTTTTCCTTCGCGATTTAGAAATATAGGTTCGAATCCATCAATGTCGTAGTACATTTTTGTTTATGTTCTTTTTTGGTACGATATATGTATATATTTCATTAAAAAGTATGTGAATATTACTGTCTACGATATATGTAGACACATAATTTTAAATTTACACACTTTTTGTTAAGGCGAGACTTAAGATAAATATAAGCCTAATTTTAAGTTATTTTAAAAATAAAAACACTCTTAATTCAGAACGCTAACAGAACGGTTGTTTACTTCCCTAAAAAAAACTATTCTCCTTGTCGTCCGAATCATGGTCTTTCGAGTAAAAGTGAAAAATTATTAGTATTGGGTCTACAAGTAAGTTTCCAGCGTTTTTTTCCAAAATTTTAAGTTTTATTATGAAAACATAGTTACAATGCTTAATTCAAAGTATCGTCCATCGGAAGCTACAACTTTCCCCCATCTTTCTGGCAATTTATGAATTCCGGACCACAAAAATTTCTCGTCTTTCGAGCCCAAGAAAGTATCCATCCAATTTTTGATTTCCTCTACTGAGCTGAAGCGTATTCCCGTAAGAGCGTTCTGCATCGAACGAAACAAGTGGTAGTCAGATGGTGCCAAGTGTGGACTGTAAGGCGGGTGAGGCAGAATTTCCCATCCACTATTTTGCAAATAGTTTTTCACCGAAACCGCAACATGTGGCCGAGCGTTGTCGTGATGAAAAATGACGGACTCATGCCTGGTTTCATATTCTGGCCGTTTTTCTTTTAATGCCCGCTTCAAACGAATTAGTTGGGTTCGATATAATGGTCCTTTGATGGTTTCACCACTCGGAAGCAGTTCGTAGTATACGACACCCTTTTGATCCCATCATATGCAGAGCATGACCTTTTTCACGTGAATATTTCGTTTCGGCGTCGATTGGGCGGGCTCGCCGGGCTTTGTATACGATTTTCTGCGTTTAGGATTATCATAATAAATCCATTTCTCATCACCAGTGACAATACGATGCAAAAATGATTTATTTTTATACCGCTGCAGTAACATTTCGGACATGCAACATCGCCGTTCGACGTCTCTTGGCTTCAATTCGTACGGCACCCAGTTTCCAACCTTTTGAATGAATCCCAGTGCTTTTAGGCGCAGGGAAACGGCTTGTTGCGTGACGCTCAATGATGCAGCAAGTTCTTCTTGAATCTGACACGGATCCTCATCCAGTAAAGTGTCAAATTCCTCGTCTTCAAAACTTTTCGGCTTTTTTTGGCGATCTTTGTCTTCAACTCCAAAATCGCCACTTTTGAACCGTTTGAACCACTCGCGGAACGTCGATTCACCAATACATTCCGCCCTATAAGTTTCCGAAAGCAAACGATAGGCCTCAGCCGCACTTTTCTTCATATTAAAGAATAAAAGCAGCGCTTCCCGCAAATGACGTTAATTTGGCTGGAAACTTGTCATGATTTTGCTCGATAAAATGTACGATGCCGATAGAACTGCTCAAATATAACTCTGCAAAGTTGTTGACAGATACAAAACCTACAAATAAAACACATGGGGTCTGACATTTCTGTCCGGGATCCACTGGTGGCGCCATCTCTGACAAACGCTGGAAACTTACTTGTAGACCCAATATGTTAATACTGTGCTGTGAACTTAAAAAAAAACTGTAAACTGTGTATGTAGTTAAAACAAACAAACCAAAAAAAACCTGTCAACTATACTCGTATGTAATTAAAACACAAGAAAAAAAACTTTGTGAAGTGGATAAGACTTAAATAAAAGAAGAGAAAAGTAATTAACTCTGAGTGAGCTGTAATTTTAACTGAACAATTGGAAAGTCTGGAACTAGTAACTGAACTAAACGAAGAGAAAGCGAAACTTGGAAAAAATTCGCCAAAAATCATGAAATATTGAAAACGATGAGGGAAACAAAAAGTGAGCATAAATATTTCGCAAATAAATTTTGGGCGCAAGTCCAAAGAAGCTGAATTTGATCTCAAATTAGTTCATGTTAGCTCTTAAGAACATCAGCTACGTTTAAAAAGACAGCAACTGAAGATGGACATACTAACAAAAAGGATTCTGGACGAAGAAGAATCGCTTACACGAGATACGGTGCAAGCCGACTTTGAATTTCTATTAAATGATATAACTGAAACGTGGCCAAAGGTAGCCCAACTACATGAGGATAGAGAGTTTGACTTAATGGAAGAAACTTACCGAAACTTCCTAACGAAACTGCACACATTAATGAAAAAGGCAAATGACGAAGGAAAGAACAGAGAAGATGTAAAACTACCTCGAATTGCAGTATCTGTCTTCGATGGAAATCAAAAGGATTGAATAACGAGAAGATTATTCAAAGTAGCGGTAGTTTGCGGAACGCAGAGAAACTTCACTACCTGAAAACTTCTATAAAAGGTGAGGCGTTAATACCAATATAGCATTTAACAAGCTCAGAGGCGAACTACGAGGCAGCATGAGATATTTACGAGTATGCTCAAAAACTAACCATATAATAAGACACAATAACCAACATTTACTGTTTACTTCTATGTACCTATTGCCATTGATGAATCTGTATTTATATTAAAATACTTGCATGACACAACTCAAGTGAGTTTACATGCAATTAAAAACTTGCAGATTGAAACTGATTCTTGATAAAGAAACACGTAGAATTCATGAACAATCACTAAAGGAACGATGAGAAATACCTCGAATTTTTAAAAAATCGTTTTCAATCGCTGGAATCTTTGGGAGAGTCAAAAAAAAAAAAAAAAAACCCCATCCAAATAAAGGTGGAAAAAACTTACAGACAAACGAAAAATGCAAAATGCCCAACCAAAAATCTGCATGACGTAGTAAAGAGATTTTAAATACTGCAAAGGACAACATAGTACGAGGGCGGGTCAATAATTCCGTGCATTTTTGAATTTCTGACCTCTTTACTGAAATAGCAACACTGCTCCTGTCAACAGGCATTTGTCAGTTGACTCCTGTCAAAATTTAAACTTGCTGCGTCAGTTAGTTTGTGTTTGACAGCTATTTTTATCAGACTACTCACTAATTTGAGGAGAAAATGGAAAAAAGTGAATTTCGTGTGCTTATTAAGCATTATTTCTTGCGAAAAAAAACCATTACTGAGACCAAGGCTAACCTTGATAAATACTATGGGGACTCTGCACCATCGATTTCAATGGTAAAAAAATGGTTTACTGAATTTCGTTGTGGCCGTACAAGCACTGAAGATGCCGAACGTCCTGGACGCCCAGTTGAGGTCTCTACACCCGAAACAATCGAAAAAATTCACGATATGGTGTTGGCCGACCGAAGATTGAAAGTGCGAGAGATTGTGGAAGCCGTAGGGATCTCGCATGGCTCAGTGGTTTCAATTTTGAATGATCACTTGGGCATGAGAAAGCTTTCCGCAAGATGGGTGCCGCGTTTGCTCACAGTCGACCACAAACGCAATCGTGTAATAACTTCACAGGAAGGTTTAGCGTTGTTTAATCGCAATATGGAGGAGTTTTTGCGCCGTTTTGTAACCGTGGACGAAACATGGATCCATCACAACACACCAGAGAACAAACAACAGTCAAAACAGTGGGTTTCTAAGGGTGAATCGGCGCCAAAGAAGGCCAAGGTGGGTTTGTCAGCCAATAAAGTTATGGCGACTGTTTTTTGGGATGCACGCGGGATAATCCACATTGACTACCTTCAAAAGGGAAGAACAATCAATGGGGAATATTATGCCAACTTATTGGACCGATTCAATGGCGATTTGAAAAAAACACGACCTCATTTGGCCAAGAAAAAAGTTCTTTTCCACCAAGACAATGCAAGGGTGCACACATGTGCAATTGCCATGGCAAAAATCCATGAATTGGGCTATGAATTGCTCCCTCATCAACCCTATTCTCCAGATTTGGCTCCGAGCGACTACTTCTTGTTCCCAAACCTGAAGAAATGGCTTGGTGGAAAAAGATTTGACTCCAATGATGACTCCAATGATCTCGCAAACAAAGGCCTATTTTGAGGACCTCGACAAATCATTTTTTTTGGAAGGGATAAAAAAAATTGGAGAAGCGTTGGACAAAGTGTATAGAGCTCAAGGGAGACTACGTTGAAAAATAAAATTATTTTTTTATCAAAAAATCTGTTAATCCAAAAGTCACAGACTTATTGACCCGCCCTCGTACTACACAGTGCACAAATAAATTACTTGGCCATAATACTCGTAATATTGTTAGTATACTAGGGTTCCTTCCAGAGAACATCAAATTACCAATAATAGTTTGAAAAAGACTTACATGTAAGCATTCCCACTAGATCCTTTTAGGAGGAAAATGCTTTCATGGATGACAAGTCAGTCCACTTCTACACCGACGGATCCAAAACTGATAGAGGGGTTGGTGGTGGTATTTTCTCAGATAAGCTTAATGTAAGCCTCTCCTTTTCCCTTCCAAATCACTGTAGTGTATTCCAGCTGCAAATTTTGGCGATTAAAGAAGTCCTGTCCTGGCTGAAGTGCTATCGTTTCGGGTAGTCAGACCGCTATCAATTCCCTGCACTCAGTCTCACTAAATTCTAAAACAGCCCTTGAGTGCCGATTATTTCTTAGGGTAGAGCAGTTTAATTTTCACCTATGTTGGGTGCAGAGGCACAGAGATATTTCAGGGAATTGCAGAACCGGCGAACTCGCCAAGATTGGAACTACTCTACCTATCCTATAGGAAAAAGGTAGCATCAGTATACAAATTGCTGCTTGCAAACTATTACTAAAGCTGGTTGCTAATAGAAGAACAAACTTTAGATAGACCGCTGGATCAATCTGTCTTGGGACCAAACAAATTTGGTCAAAGCTGGATCTGAATCGCTCTAAGAGTTTAATCTTTCAAAATAGGAAACATCTCAGCACTATCATAGGTGCCATCACTGGGCACTGCCTTATGGGCAAGCATGCAAGAATGTTTGATGTCTTTACTAATGATTTTTGCAGAAGCTGCATGGACGAGGAGGAAAAGGAGACAACCACCCCCCCCCCCCCTCCTTCGCTGTATATGCCCAAATCTCTCGCAAAGAAGGACACCCCACTTAGGAGCTTTCTTCTACAATGACTGGGGCGATCTAGACCTAGATGTTAACAGTCCCCTACACTCTCCCACCAGGTCAAAATAGATCCAAGAGTAGAAGGATCACAGCACCACGTGACATCACAATGGGCCAATAAGCCTAAGTGGGTTTCTCCTACAGCCACTATTACCTAACCTAACATAACCTACTGATATAATAGTGAACCTCATTTTTAACAAAAAATGACATACCTCCTGCTTTTCCTTCGCGATTTAGAAATATAGGTTCGAGTCCATCAATGTCGTAGTACATTTTTGTTTATGTTCTTTTTTGGTACGATATATGTATATATTTCATTAAAAAGTATGTGAATATTACTGTCTACGATATATGTAGACACATAATTTTAAATTTACACACTTTTTGTTAAGGCGAGACCTCAGATAAATATAAGCCTAATTTTAAGTTATTTTAAAAATAAAAACACTCTTAATTCAGAACGCTAACAGAACGGTTGTTTACTTCCCTAAAAAAAACTATTCTCCTTGTCGTCCGAATCATGGTCTTTCGAGTAAAAGTGAAAAATTATTAGTATTGGGTCTACAAGTAAGTTTCCAGCGTTTTTTTCCAAAATTTTAAGTTTTATTATGAAAACATAGTTACAATGCTTAATTCAAAGTATCGTCCATCGGAAGCTACAACTTTCCCCCATCTTTCTGGCAATTTATGAATTCCGGACCACAAAAATTTCTCGTCTTTCGAGCCCAAGAAAGTATCCATCCAATTTTTGATTTCCTCTACTGAGCTGAAGCGTATTCCCGTAAGAGCGTTCTGCATCGAACGAAACAAGTGGTAGTCAGATGGTGCCAAGTGTGGACTGTAAGGCGGGTGAGGCAGAATTTCCCATCCACTATTTTGCAAATAGTTTTTCACCGAAACCGCAACATGTGGCCGAGCGTTGTCGTGATGAAAAATGACGGACTCATGCCTGGTTTCATATTCTGGCCGTTTTTCTTTTAATGCCCGCTTCAAACGAATTAGTTGGGTTCGATATAATGGTCCTTTGATGGTTTCACCACTCGGAAGCAGTTCGTAGTATACGACACCCTTTTGATCCCATCATATGCAGAGCATGACCTTTTTCACGTGAATATTTCGTTTCGGCGTCGATTGGGCGGGCTCGCCGGGCTTTGTATACGATTTTCTGCGTTTAGGATTATCATAATAAATCCATTTCTCATCACCAGTGACAATACGATGCAAAAATGATTTATTTTTATACCGCTGCAGTAACATTTCGGACATGCAAAATCGCCGTTCGACGTCTCTTGGCTTCAATTCGTACGGCACCCAGTTTCCAACCTTTTGAATGAATCCCAGTGCTTTTAGGCGCAGGGAAACGGCTTGTTGCGTGACGCTCAATGATGCAGCAAGTTCTTCTTGAATCTGACACGGATCCTCATCCAGTAAAGTGTCAAATTCCTCGTCTTCAAAACTTTTCGGCTTTTTTTGGCGATCTTTGTCTTCAACTCCAAAATCGCCACTTTTGAACCGTTTGAACCACTCACGGAACGTCGATTCACCAATACATTCCGCCCTATAAGTTTCCGAAAGCAAACGATAGGCCTCAGCCGCACTTTTCTTCATATTAAAGAATAAAAGCAGCGCTTCCCGCAAATGACGTTAATTTGGCTGGAAACTTGTCATGATTTTGCTCGATAAAATGTACGATGCCGATAGAACTGCTCAAATATAACTCTGCAAAGTTGTTGACAGATACAAAACCTACAAATAAAACACATGGGGTCTGATATTTCTGTCCGGGATCCACTGGTGGCGCCATCTCTGACAAACGCTGGAAACTTACTTGTAGACCCAATATGTTAATACTGTGCTGTGAACTTAAAAAAAAACTGTAAACTGTGTATGTAGTTAAAACAAACAAACCAAAAAAAACCTGTCAACTATACTCGTATGTAATTAAAACACAAGAAAAAAAACTTTGTGAAGTGGATAAGACTTAAATAAAAGAAGAGAAAAGTAATTAACTCTGAGTGAGCTGTAATTTTAACTGAACAATTGGAAAGTCTGGAACTAGTAACTGAACTAAACGAAGAGAAAGCGAAACTTGGAAAAAATTCGCCAAAAATCATGAAATATTGAAAACGATGAGGGAAACAAAAAGTGAGCATAAATATTTCGCAAATAAATTTTGGGCGCAAGTCCAAAGAAGCTGAATTTGATCTCAAATTAGTTCATGTTAGCTCTTAAGAACATCAGCTACGTTTAAAAAGACAGCAACTGAAGATGGACATACTAACAAAAAGGATTCTGGACGAAGAAGAATCGCTTACACGAGATACGGTGCAAGTCGACTTTGAATTTCTATTAAATGATATAACTGAAACGTGGCCAAAGGTAGCCCAACTACATGAGGATAGAGAGTTTGACTTAATGGAAGAAACTTACCGAAACTTCCTAACGAAACTGCACACATTAATGAAAAAGGCAAATGACGAAGGAAAGAACAGAGAAGATGTAAAACTACCTCGAATTGCAGTATCTGTCTTCGATGGAAATCAAAAGGATTGAATAACGAGAAGATTATTCAAAGTAGCGGTAGTTTGCGGAACGCAGAGAAACTTCACTACCTGAAAACTTCTATAAAAGGTGAGGCGTTAATACCAATATAGCATTTAACAAGCTCAGAGGTGAACTACGAGGCAGCATGAGATATTTACGAGTATGCTCAAAAACTAACCATATAATAAGACACAATAACCAACATTTACTGTTTACTTCTATGTACCTATTGCCATTGATGAATCTGTATTTATATTAAAATACTTGCATGACACAACTCAAATGAGTTTACATGCAATTAAAAACTTGCAGATTGAAACTTATTCTTGATAAAGAAACACGTAGAATTCATGAACAATCACTAAAGGAACGATGAGAAATACCTCGAATTTTTAAAAAATCGTTTTCAATCGCTGGAATCTTTGGGAGAGTCAAAAAAAAAAAAAAAAAAACCCCATCCAAATAAAGGTGGAAAAAACTTACAGACAAACGAAAAATGCAAAATGCCCAACCAAAAATCTGCATGACGTAGTAAAGAGATTTTAAATACTGCAAAGGACAACATAGTACGAGGGCGGGTCAATAATTCCGTGCATTTTTGAATTTCTGACCTCTTTACTGAAATAGCAACACTGCTCCTGTCAACAGGCATTTGTCAGTTGACTCCTGTCAAAATTTAAACTTGCTGCGTCAGTTAGTTTGTGTTTGACAGCTATTTTTATCAGACTACTCACTAATTTGAGGAGAAAATGGAAAAAAGTGAATTTCGTGTGCTTATTAAGCATTATTTCTTGCGAAAAAAAACCATTACTGAGACCAAGGCTAACCTTGATAAATACTATGGGGACTCTGCACCATCGATTTCAATGGTAAAAAAATGGTTTACTGAATTTCGTTGTGGCCGTACAAGCACTGAAGATGCCGAACGTCCTGGACGCCCAGTTGAGGTCTCTAAACCCGAAACAATCGAAAAAATTCACGATATGGTGTTGGCCGACCGAAGATTGAAAGTGCGAGAGATTGTGGAAGCCGTAGGGATCTCGCATGGCTCAGTGGTTTCAATTTTGAATGATCACTTGGGCATGAGAAAGCTTTCCGCAAGATGGGTGCCGCGTTTGCTCACAGTCGACCACAAACGCAATCGTGTAACAACTTCACAGGAAGGTTTGGCGTTGTTTAATCGCAATATGGAGGAGTTTTTGCGCCGTTTTGTAACCGTGGACGAAACATGGATCCATCACATTAAGAATATCATTCTGTATTGCATCTTAAAAATCCAACTCCTATTAAGAATCAATCCAATAGTGCTTGCAATATTACGTCTCATGTTTCATTGTACGAAGATTCAGAGCAGCAAAGGAAAACCACTATTGGCAACTGCGCTCATTAAAGCAAAAAACAAAATACGTATGAAATTCTATTCACATTAGAAAACGCAGTTCAAAGACTAAGATGTGCCAGACAGAGGATTAGCAGTCAGATTTCTGGAATGGCACAATGTGAAGTCGAGCTAGTGTTAATTCTAGGTATCCTTAAAATAGTTCCTTACATTGCGAAGCATTGGTTCTGTCAACGGTAACACATGCTCAACCAGACGAGTTTGTGGTATTACAAAATAAAAACAGCATCAGTAAAAACTACATACTATTGCAGCTGATGAAACGTGTGATACGCCAGGGCCTATAGATTTTTTGATTGGGGCAGATGTTAACACGGAAATAATTTTAGATGGTATACATAGAACAGAATACACACAAAATACGCAGTTTGGGTGGGTTCTCTTTGGCAAAGCTATAATAAGGAATAAATGTAACAACAACTTGACATCCTTAGCAACTAGAGAAAACATGGAAGAATAATTGAAGAAATTTTAGACGATTGAGGGATTAACAATGGATGTGGAGATAATAAATTAGTAGAGAAAGTGCGAAGAACTATACGAAAGTTCAACAAGAAAGAATAAATAGACATGGAACTTATACCGTAAAAATCCTATTTACCTGCACAGAGAAAAGATTAGGAAAATAAAGGCAAGGCACGTTGGTTCCAAATGGAAAAAAAATTACCAAAGACAAAACATTGCAAGAACAATATAATACATTCATACAAGAAGATCTGGCATTTGAACATATGAAAGCGGTCACATATGATGAACTTAAAAACTCCGACGAAGGTTTATTACTTACCGCATCAGGCGGTGATCAGAGGAGAAAGTCCCACAACGAAACTACGCGTTCTTTTTGACGCATCTATGAAAACAGATAATGGGGTGAGCTTGAACGACTTAATGTTAAATGGACCGAAGTTGCAGCGAGATCTTCAAAATATTTTACTTCGTTGGAGAATATATAAATATTTATATACAGCCGATATCGAGAAAATGTATAGGCAAATTAAAATTGATGAATATCATCAACATTTCCAAAGGACATTACGGCGTCCAACTACGGAGAGCAACATAAAAGAATTTGAACTAACTTCTGTAACATACGGCGCGAAATATGCACCTTATTCAGCAATTAGAACTATGCATAAGCTTGTCGACGACGAAAATGAAGCGTATCTAAATATTGCAGACATCATAAAACTGGATGTTTATCTCAATATACTCGTATATAAAGAGAAGTCCTGATTCACTCACTGACTCATCAACGCCCAGCCCAAACACCTGGACCTAGAAATCTGAAATTTTGCACAGAAGTGCAATGATGTATACAAGGAATAAGGAAGAATATTTCGAAATTCAACCTCTAAAGGGGTAAAAAGGGGGTTCAAATTTTGTATGGAATAATAATATTAAATAGGCATTTAGACTGAAACTTCGTAGGAGTACTCCTAAAAACAAATACGTATTTCGTGCCTTTCTAAAAACCAAGCCGTTAGGGAATGAAATGGGGTAAATAAACCTAAAAATCGTTATGAGTGACGGTGGATATGACATAAAAGTAAAACGCTTTTTAATTCGAACCTTCATAGGTTACACCAAATCGGCTATTCCAACTCTGATTCGCAGGAGCTTTATGCAGTCTTCTCTGTTAAGTGCTTGATTGTACGGAGTCCGAGAATAGGCAGGGTGATGTTTTTGCAGAGACGTTTGAGAGGTTTCCCCAGATTCACTGAGCTCTTTTCTTTACTGCTGGATAAATATTTTTCGTGCAATCTGGTAAAAATTGGGTGACTCAACAATTAGTGGATAGTTGGATGATGTTTTTGTTAGCGTACAAACAACTTCTGATGAGGTCCAAAGAAGGACATTTATTCGTCTCGTTTTTAATACCAATGAAAATACCCAGATTATCCGTAAAAATTAGATATCGGCCAGTGTGGTTTTAAGCAAAAGAGATACCTTTATAGATTGCTACTAGTTCAGCAATGTAGCTGTCAGCAGATTGTGGTAAAAGACCTTGGTGAATAATGGATGTCTGTGTATTTTGTTGTAGCTGAATGACTGCATATGAGAACCAGTTATTTTCCTTATGTGAACCATCTGTGTAGAAAATTCTATCAGCATCGGTAGTACTGACCATTTCTTCATGAAGCATTCGAAATGTTTTATCCGGGGTATTTTCCTTCTTAAAGTTGGCGAGCTTAGTATTTATCAGTAATAAGCTTCCTTTCCAAGAGGGTGGAATATCTGCGATCACAGGGATAACCGATGATCAAGTGCTTTGAGGAGATATGAGTGATACCATTTTACTAAGAGCTGAAACGGAGTTCTTTCTATGCGATTTTTTTTGTGGAAATTGCTTCTTTAGCAGCCTTGAACAGGGAATGTGTTGAATCTGCCAATGCCTTGCTAGTTAAGTTAACAGCCTTTCTTTTCCGTAAATTTTCAAAGGATTCATACCCTGCTTCTAGTCTAAGAGCTTCAACCTTTGTGGCTCTTAATGCTCCTGACGCTGTTCGAAAACATTCGTTGATAGCTGCGTCAATGTTGTTAATATTCTTGTTTGTTGTTCACATAAATATAGTCAAACTATGTTGTAGCGTACCTTCAACTAATGTTTTCGCGATCTGTATGTGGCCCTTTTCGCTTTGAGTATATCATTTTCAATACGTTGTTTCGTCGTTTCAGTTGGTTGACTAAATTCTTAATATGGGTGTCCCATTCCAAATTTCCGCAAAAAGTTAATCCCAGAATTTTTATATCTTTTTTTTTAGAGTAATGGGGTACAACGAAGAACAAGTGGATTTCAAGTGCATTTTCTTTTTCTGCAAAGATCCAGCGATTCTGTTTTTGATGGAGGAATAATTGCACCATTGCAATTGAGCCCAGTTATGGATTATCAAATCAGTTTTTTCCAAAGTGTCCGTTACCTGGATAGGATCACCAGACGTAATAACATAAATGTTATCAGCGTATACTCCAACGAAATCGAGCTTTTGTATAGGTTGGATGAGTTTGACTATAAAGAGTCAAAGTAAGCATTGTAAGTCAATGAAGCATTGTAAATCAATGTAAGCATTGTAAGTCAATGTAAGCATTGTACAAAACAACTGAAGAGGAGACCCTTGAGGCGTCCCATTATCCAAAACTACGAGTTTTGATGAGTTATATCCGTCAACATTAACTTGAAAAGTTCTATTACTCATAAAAGATATAATCACTTTAAATATTGCTTTAGGAGCATACCATTTATGCAGCTGCATTATAACCGGTACCATCATAACTCTACCAAATGCCTTTTCCAATTCGGATGACATGCCTACACTGTGTTTGGTTTTTGATAGATTGTCAGCGAGTTTATGCTCTAAAAGATGTATGAGCGTTGAGACTCCTCGTTTAGGTCTCAAACCATGTTGTTCTGGACTAGCCTTTTTTCCATTTGCCAACTAATTCGTCTCGCTATAATTTTTTCAAAAATTTTGGTGAGAACGAGGAGAAGGGAAATTGGGCGGTATTCATTGAAATCATGATAATTTCATGAGGTTTTCAGAATCGGCTTGAATTTTGCTCTTTTCCAATCATGTGGAAAAGTTCCAGTCGATAGAATACTATTGCAAAGAGAACAAATTCTACCTTTGAGGCTGTCATAATTTAACCATTTTATACAAGATTTTGTCCTCGCCTGGGCTGGTTAACTTTGCCATCTTCAGAGTCATTTCCAGTTCAACTCGTGTAATTTTTTCTGCTAGCAGTTGAAATGGGTTGTGGTTTGGTAGTGTTGCAAGGTATTGTAAGCTAAAGTTTATTTTATCTTAGATCAGACTCTCTGGATAGGTGTTATCTGAACTATAATATTTCCAATCATCTGCTCTATTTGTAATTTTTTGTCTAAAAGCATGTAAGCGAAACTTCAGTCTGACTTAGGAGAGCGAAGAGATCTAATAACTTCCCCAGAAGGTTTTCATATCCAGTGCCGGATTCATTGTTCTTATGAAATTTTCCCATGAAGCGCTTTTGGCACAAATTGATTCTCATCTAAGTTTGGCATACATTTTTCTATATGCTTAGCAGTTGTCAGTGGTCGGGTACTTGCGAGCTTTTTTTCCAAGCCTTGATCTTATCCTTTACCAAATTTCCTATTGCTC
The DNA here is from genome assembly GCA_963966105.1 of Volucella zonaria. Lineage (NCBI taxonomy): Eukaryota > Metazoa > Arthropoda > Insecta > Diptera > Syrphidae > Volucella > Volucella zonaria. The sequence goes on along the minus strand of OZ014530.1, from coordinate 149,468,132 downwards.
GCGTAAACCAGATAGGGTTGCTCACCCATTATTATGTGGTGAAAATAGTTGTCACCTATGGGAATACTATTTAGGGTAGTCGAACTAATTTGTACATCATGTTCCCTATACATATTTGTTATTTCGATAGTCTTTCTGCCAGGAATTTCGATAGTTTGATGTAGTAAATTTGTAGAAGAAGTGATATGGGAGTTTATTGTGATATTATTTTTAACAAGAATGTCTATACCTGCTCTTAAATAATTATAAGTCTTATTAAAATGAAATGTTTCGTAATTTTTTATCTTAAAGAATGTTTTGTTTTTTACAATGATATGGGTTTCTTGCAAAGTAATGATGTCTGGTTTATACTCGTATTAAAAGTTCGAGGGCATGTTTATTGTTGAAGAAGCATTGAAGGATTAGTAAATCCATAGCCAACAGAGTAATTATTGTGATTGAGAGTCTTTTTCTAAGAGTAATGTATTTTGTGTGTTTCCATTTAGTTGTTGTGTGTTGTTTGTTTTGTTCAAAAGATTTGATAATTTATTGAGATAGGACGAGGAAGACTGGGATGTACCTAAGTCCATATCAATATCACGTGTATAGGAGTCAGCAAAGAGTGGGATATATGACTGTTTTTTCTTTTTAGTAATATCAATACAGTTTTTATTATTTTTAGAGATTGATGAGCATGCGGTGGTGATGAGTGGTTGAGTTGTTCGGTTAGATGAGGTATTTTGATTTTTTGGTTGGTGGTGAGTAGTTTGGAATTCATGTGTGGTTGTTTTATTATTATTGTATTTAACGTTTGTTTGCATTGGCGCTGTTTGAGAAATTAAGTGAATATTTTCCTGAGCTTTGCGTTCGGCTGCGGTGGGTACTAAGTAATTTTGTGAGCGATTTTGTTGATCAAGTAGTTTGGTTCTCTCTAATCGAGATTTTATCAACTCTGCTATTGTCGGTTTTTCTCTATGGCGCTTTCTTGGAACAGGCAGCTGATGTAGAGAGGGATTATCATTATAGATTGCCCAGGCGTCGTGAACAGTACAGCCTTGATTTTATTGATCGATTTATACCGAAGAAAAACAGGGCAGGCGGGATCGTATGGTTTGTGGCTTTCTTCTTTGCAATTGATGCAGTAAACACGAGTGCAATCGTTGTGAGCTGGAGGAAGAGAGCAATTTTTGCAAAGAGGGACATTTGTGCACCGGTTTTTGGTGTGGCCAAGTTTTTTGACATTTCACACCACACATGGGGTTTGGTATGTATTCTTCCAGTTTGCAATTTACCCATCCAATTTTAAACTCGTGTGGTATGCGAATCAGGTCGAATGTAAGTAAGTAAGAACCGCCCCTGTTGGAACATCGTTATCTTTTTCTCTCATCATTTTCATGATTTTCTTGACGCCAATAACTTTGAATCTTTTAAGTTCTAACAACAATTCCTCTTTCGTTATTTCTACATATGATGTGCTTTGAGAAAATTCTCCCTTGAATTTAATTGAGACTTAAATGGTTGGCTACCTTGACTGGTATTGAGTCAATTTGTTTTGCTTTGAGGAACTTGTCTGCTGTGTGAACAGTTTTGTTTTTTAGAAGTAAATCTCATGACCTCATATGCTCCAGACCACGATTTATCTGAATGGGGTGATATAATGAAAGGGGGAGAAGATGTCCTCCGGTTTTTTCCATTCCTAGCGAACACTGTATAGCGCAGGATATTATCATTATTTTTAACTACAGGCAATTCTGGGTATTCTTCGCAATCTAGTTTGGTGCGTTTGAGCTTACGTCTCTGGTTTAAATTTTAAATCTACCGCGGACGGTAAACCTTTAAACCAGTTTTGGCGAGGAATGACCCCCCGTTCATGGTTAGTTGGCGCAGATGTGTTTTTTTTTTTGTTTATCAGAAACTTACCCAGGGGGAGTATGAAAAAGTAGAAACAGAAAACAAAATCACTAGTAAATTGCTTGAAGCAACACGTGTGAACACGGTATTTGCCAGAGCAGAACTGGGGATAATTATATATTTTCGCTTTAAAGTTGCCTTATTTCCATAAATATATTTACTATAATATATAATAATAATTTGGCATGTATGTAAGTAGGTAATTGTTATCACCAAACTATTGCTTCAAAGTTATAAAGTCATTATCATCCACCAGAGTCGCACGTGTCGCTTCCCGGACAGTATATAAGCAGTGCGAGACGCAGCATTTGTCTCGATAACACGTTTAGCGCAAACGCTATGATCATTTACGGTGCAATTGAACAGTACTTTGTAGTCCAAAACTACCTTTTTAAAACTGTGCTTTTCAGCGCAATTCTTTGTTTTCCCAATTTGGAAAATTATTATTCTAAATTATTTCAACGCAATTATTTTTTTTACAGCTGTTTTTATAATCTTTACCAAATGTTTTTTATTTTTTTCTTTACCAAATGTTTTTGTTTTTGTATTTTCCCAACGCTCATTTGCAATGACATTCCGCCTGTCAGCTTTTTAGACAAGGCCAACCTGCTTGCTGCGCACTTTGCGGCTAGCTCGACACTTCCAGATTGTGCTTTGTCCCCGCTTACACTTGAGTGCGTCGAATCTTCAATGGGACGAATCCACTTTCACGCTCGTGTAGTAGCAAGAGTACTTAAAGATCTTAATATACATAAATCCGCTGGTCCAGATGGTATACCTCCCCTTCTTCTGAAGAGGTGTTCTTCCTCGCTGGCAAAACCACTGCGTAAGCTTTTTCATCAACCCTACTCTTTAGGACTTTTTCCGAGCAGATGGAAAACAGCATTTGTCCAGCCCGTCCCTAAAAAAGGAGAATCTTCTTATCTACCTATTGCACTTACGTCCCTTCTTTTCAAGGTCATGGAAACGCTGATAAACAGTCAGCTATTGAAATATCTCGAAACACGAAAACCCCTTAATGACCGGCAGTATGGTTTTCGTAGCAACAGGTTCACTGGTGATTTGATGGCATGTCTCACCGAATGGTGGAACCAAAGCGTACATAAATCTGGCGAAAGCAGGATAGTTGCACTTGATATTTCTAAGGCATTTGACAGAGTTTGGCATCAGGCTCTGTAGCGGCCGTCGAAAGGCGAAGGGACAACGAATTTAACGATTTAAAGTTGACAAATAATCGTTTATTTCTAAGGAAAGTAAATCATGTAAACACATATATAGGAAGCACAAACGAATACTTACCGCAACTTAACTCCCTTCCTTTCTTGCCGGCTTACAAATGACAAATGTGGCCATTTTAGGAAATGTCATTATTGCGCATAAAGCGAATAACCAAAAGAAGAATTAATTAAATGTCAAGAACAAAAGAGAGGAAGGAAGTTAAGCCGAAGGGACACGAATTTAAAGTTGACAAATAAGCATTTATTTCTAAAGGAAAGTAAATCTTGTAAATACAAACACAAACACAAACGAATACTTACCACAGCATAACTCCCTTCCTTTCTTGGCGGCTTACAAATTACAAATGTGGCCATTTTAGGAAATGTCGGCGAATAACCAAAAGAAGAATTAGTTAAATGTCAATCACAAAAGAGAGGAAGGAAGTTAAGCCCCGTTTACATTTATATTCCTCATTCCTTAACAGGCTTTTTGTCGAAAATGCGTACAAGTTGTTTTGGACGATTTCAAGTCTGATATTCACAAAATAAATTCTGGTGTGCCCCAGGGCTACATTCCGTCTCCGACACTCGTTTTAATTTTCATTAATAATCTCCTGTCTGCTACAATATATTACTTTGCTTTTCATATTTTTTCCCGGACTCACGCCCCTGCTCTTCGGCTGTAGAACGAGAACGGCAGCTTATTTTAAGCTTATTAAATTCCGATATTAACAGCATATGGAATTGGGCAACTATCAACAGAGTGGAATTTAATGCTTCCAAAACTCAATGCTGTCTGCTGTCATTAAAGCGAAATTTAAATACCTAGCAATTGTGCATGAATGGCACTTTCATCGTCGACGCCGAAAAACTTTCCATTCTCTGTATATGTGTCAGTGGCAACTTACGTTGGAAAGACCACATATTCGGTGTCGTCAAAAATGCGGTGAAATGTCTAGGTTTCGTCAAGCGATGTACGAAATATTTTACCCCCTCTGATCTGGCCTCAATACATGTATAAGGCATTCGCTCGCCCAAAATTGGAGTGCAATGCCCACATCTGGTCAGGTGCTCCTAATACATCTCTGCACCTGTTAGATAAGATTCAAAACCGTTCGATAAAATTCATAGGTGATATCAGTCAATCAATTGACACCCTCGAACACCGACGTAATATCTCCTGTCTTACTTTGTTTTATCGTTATTTCCACCACCAGTGCTCCATTGAAATCGAAAGTAGCATCCCGCCCATTCAAACTTTCATCCATAACACCCGTTTCGCTATGAATGTTCATCAGTATACCTCAAGCCTATTTTCGGACGTACTCTAAAATATCGTGATTCTTTCCTAAGCCGTACAACTCGCTAATGGAATGCCCTGCATTCTCTGTATTTTGTGGTCGTTATAACTTACAAACATTTAAAAACAATGTACATCGGTACCTGTCCTTTCTTCCTCCCTAAACACGCTGTGTACAAACATTTTAAGGATTATAAAAAAAAATAATAATAATCATTCATCATCGAATTGACTGTAACTTGTGTTCTGGCCTAATTTTTGATGAAAAAACTTCCGACGATGCCACCGGCGTGCAATCCGCACCATACACTACATTTTTCTGGATGGAACGGCATCTGGTGAACTTCTTAAGGATTGTCCTCGCTCCAAATACGGCAATTCTGCTTGTTTATGTAACCGTTTAATCTCAGTTCATTTAAACGCCAATCATTGAACGCCCGACAAAATAAATGGTCACGCGCCTTTAGATCTTAAAAGCCTAAAGAAACCCTGTCAAACATGCGAAATTTTCCTGTAAACTTGTTTCCACGTTTAACAAAACGGCGTAAAAAAATACAAGCATGAGCCGAGTTAGAGGCGTGGACCAGATTATATCTTTTTGTAAGGGCGAACGCAATTCTGGCTCCAACCACATCAGTTTCTATTTGCTTATAAAAATAAAGATATTTATCTTACCAGATACCAAGATATCCGACTAAATTTATACAACTACAGGTAAGTGGTTTCCCGTGTTATACCACGATAGAAAATTTTCGCCAATTCTTTCCGGTATTCTTAGAGGCCCCCAGTTATGGCTTTTATCATTAATTACTCTTTTATTAACGGTTTTTATTTTTATATTCATTAATATGTTTGTGTGGGTACAAATGAGAGAACCTATTCCTTTGAATACAATCGCTTTCTTCAATACAATTACAATTTAGAACTCAATCGCTCTTTTCAACTGCTCTACTTTACCTTTTACTTAAACTACTGACTTTTCTTAAAACACATTTCAAATTTCACTTTAGAACTGACTTGCACTTCTTGTGGAACGCTGATATTTATATTCCCCTGACATCTTTCGAGAACGTTCTGTCCTATCCTCCGTTCCATAAAACTTATATTTAACTAGAATATTCGCTAAACGTTTCCATTCTCCTTTCTCCAATGGTTCAGTCTGCTGCTATTCAAATATGGAAATCTTCTTAATATAAATGACACCGTTCACATTTTAAGTGGTTATCACACTGCTACTTCCCTAAAGTTGTTCGACTCGAACTTCTTCATTCATCATTCCATTGAAATCACACATTCTATCCACATGGACCACCTTCATTTTTTCTTGATCCCTACGCTGGATCCGGTAGACAAGGTCTTTAATACAGGTTACCACCTTGTTGCAATTTTGTGATTTGCCTTTTTTATGAAGAGAATTATACAACCACAGAAGGTCTTCTTCGTTGTAGCCGTAAGATTTTGCTTTGATCTTTGGTCTTCATGCGATTGCTCGCTAGTTTGATCTTTTCTCGGGTGCTTTTATACAATTTACGAATCCTCGTGCATTAGTCACCTGGTGCACTCACTTAGGCTCCGTAGTTGGGGACCCGAATTCCGTTTCATTCAGCAACCGAACTGATTGAACAAATAGGATCTCGGATGGTGTATATCCGGTTGAACTATGGACCGCGTTTCAGTAGTACATTAAGAAGAGAAGTATGTGACGATCCCAGTCCCGCCGACGACCTTGGATATATGCTCTTTCGAGGCTCTATAAAATCGCTCGACCAATCCATCAGATTGAGGATGTAGTAGCCATGTCTTCGTCATCCTTATTGGCACACTTCCTGGAAGACGTTTGATTGAAAATTTCGTACTTGATCAGAGAACTTGTTAACTATCTGTTCTGCTACGGTCTCCGCCTCTTGATTTGGGATTGCGAACAGTTCCGGCCACTTATTGAAGTAATCCATGACCACGATGGTGTATCGGTTCCCATTAAATGTTTCGGGAAATGGGCCGATAGCTATTCGTTCGAATGGTACTCCGACGTTATGCAATTTTTACACCAATTCTCGACATCTTCTTTTCCACTTATCCAATAGAAATATTCCCTTAACTTCTCCAACGTCTACTTAATTCCCAATTCACCTCCTTTCACATATTTCATTGAGCACTTGGATTACCCTGGACCGTGGCACGACTAGCTGCATACGAAATGTTGTTCCATCTGCAGCTTCCCATTTTCTCTTCAACAAACCATTTTGCATACAAACCTAGTCCCACTGTGCCAAATATGCCTCCAGGGTTCGGCTCCGGTTCGACATCTCTAAACCAGTCTTGATCATTTGGATAATGGCCGGTTCTTTCACTTCTTTACGGTTGTAGTATTTACATTTGACTATGCACGGTCGACGAGAGAGAGAGAGAATCAGCATTTGAGTGGACTTTTCCCTTGCGGTATTCCACTTCAAAGTCGTAGCCCTGCAATTGTTCGATCCATATCAGAGCCGTGTGGTCTGCGCGAAGAATGAACTTCTGCCAATAGAGGTACATATGCAAATGCTTCGTTCCCAGAATTAAAGCCAGAACTCACGATGAGTTACGCAGTATTTCTGTTCAGATCTGGAGAGTACCTAGCTGTAATATGCAACTACTTTCTCTGGACCATCATGGGCTTGATAGATTACAGCTCCAAAACCAACATTCCAGCATCTGCGTCCATGATGAACATTTTTCCGGGTGTGGGGTAACCCAAGATGGGAAGCATTGCACAGCTGCCGCTTGAGTTCTTGGAATGCTTTTTTACACTCTCCAGACCATCTGAACTGTCGGTCTTTTCCGTAAGTTGGTCCAGGCTCTTCGCAATACCAGCAAAATTGTTCGCGAACCTCCTGTGGTGCGTGGCAAGTCCCAAGAAGCTTCTCAGTTAGTATTTATCTTTGGGGGCAGGATCCGTCCTTACTCCTTCCCCTGATATAATCTGACCCTGATATTTTACTTCTGGACGGAACAAGGCACACTTTTTGGGGTTCAGCTTAAATGAGCACTTGGCAGTGACGACTTTTAATCGGAAGTATTGGCGTTTCCGTACACCTTTGGTATCTCCATGTTTCCGTATTTCAGTCCATGTTCTTTCATATGTCAGTCACCAGAAGCACGTGAGAGAAGGTTATTCCGGCCAGCTGGGTTTTTATGTGGTCTTCACTATATACTGTACTTTAACCGGTTGCGAACAGCTATTCGCAAGCTGCAACTGCTGGTGTTATACAACCAAGATCTCTCCTGACGATTGCCACGGTGCCACGGTGTCTATTGTTGCCATCCATTTTTCCTTATCGCTGACTACTTCCAGCAGGAGACTTTCATTGCATCGTTTCGCCAGTGAAACTTGTATGCTGGTCCTGGACCGTCGACTACTGCTACCAAATTCTTCCCCGCAAAGGAAGTATTTAAGCATTTCCCGGCTTCTTGGTAGCCGCTTCTGCTGGTTCCTACCTCTATTTGCTTGTTACTGCAGTGAGGGCAGCTCTTTCGACGTACCGGTTCTTTACACTGCCTTTGAAGATGTCCTACTTTATAGCACTTCTAGTAGCGAATTCTTGGTCTCTCCCGTGGAGGATCTCGTTCTTTGGGACTACGTCTTGCGCAGGATCATTCAACAGATGCAGCTTCCGTGACGAAATGAGTTCCTTTAGAAGCCTGATTAGCTGCTTCCATCGCCAGAGCGAAGGTAATTGCTTCAGCTGGGTTATATTCTCGTTGCCGGTACTCTTTAGTTCTTCCACGTCAACTTCAAAGGTGTACGTATGTTCTTCGTTGTTCAAAACATTCTGAAGTCGAAACATCAAGTCGCTTTTGCGTTTTCGACCATGACAACTTTACCACAATCACAAAAACACATTTTTTTTCTATCCCACTTCTGACACCTATGTAAAATGTTTGTGTGGGTACAACTGATAGAACTTATTCCTTTCAATACAGTCGCTTTATTCAATAGAATTACCATTTAGAATTCAATCGCTTTTATTAACCACTTTTACTAAAACAACTTAATCACTTCTCTTAAATTCCATTTAACATTCCTCTTTATAACTGACGTGTACTTTCTGTGGAATGCTGATATTTATTCTTCCCTGACATATTTCGAGAACGTTCTGTACTATTCAGCGCTCAATGCATCTTTCATTTTACTAGAAAGTTTCCATTCACCGTTCTCCAATGGTTCAGTCTTCTGCTATTCAAATGTGGAAATCTTCTGCTATTCAAATATAGAAGACGCTGTTCACATTTTAAGTGGTTATAACAATACGTAGCACTCAAAGTACTTATCTGATAGCTGACATAAAATTACTCGTAACACGATCCAGGCTATACTAGATGGAGTGAAAAGTGACCTACTTTGGAATTAAAAAAAAAAATTTTTTAAATGTTTTTTTATATTGGGTACATAACTTAATTCGTGGGTTTTTTTTTCAAAATTTGAACGTTTATTTAAGAAAAACGTGTACAATAGTATTATTCAAAGTATTGCCCATCTGAAGCTATGACCTTTTCCCATCTTTCTGGCAATTTGTGGATCCCATCCCAAAAGAACTGCGCCGGTTTGGCAGCCAAGAATGAATCAAGCCAATTTTTGATATTCTGCTCTGATGTGAACCGTATTTCAGTGAGGGCGTTCTGCATCGACCGGAACAAATTGTAGTCAGAAGGGGCAAGGTCTGGGCTATAAGGCGGGTGGGGTAAGACTTCCCATCCACTGTTTTCCAAATAGTTCTTAACCGGAATAGCAACGTGGGGCCGAGCGGATGTCATGATGGAAAATTATTGCATCGTGTCTGGTAGCATATTCCGGGCGTTTTTCGGCCACTGCTCTCTTCAAACGGATTAATTGTGTTCGGTAGCATTGTCCATTGATGGTTTCACCCGGTTTTAGCAGCTCATAATACAGCACACCCATCTGATCAGACCAAATACAGAGCATTACCTTCGTGCCATGGATATTCGGCTTTGCCGTTGATTTGGCTGGTTGGCCGGGTTTCACATATGATTTTTTGCGCTTGGGGTTGTCGTAATGGATCCATTTTTCATCACCAGTAACAATCCGATGCAAAAATGACTTCCTTTTGTGGCGTTCCAGCAGCATTTCGGACATGCAAAACCGCCTTACGACGTCTCTCGGCTTGAGTTCATGTGGAACCCAATTTCCTTGCTTTTGATTATATCCAGCTGCTTTTAAACGTTTTGAAATGGCTGCTTGAGTGACACCCAAAGATTCTGCGAGCTCTTCTTGTGTTTGGCAACAATCTTCATAGAGTAATGCTTCCAGTTCTTCATCTTCAAACTTTTTTGGCTGCCCAGGACGTTCATCGTCTTCCAAGCCAAAATAACCACTTTTAAATCGTGCAGCTAGCGCATGTTCACCACAAACTTCCACCAAAATACGATGACTTTCGGCAGCAGTTTTCTTCATATTAAAGTAATGAAGAAGAACTCCCCGCAAAAACAATTTTTCAGGCACAAAGTTCGACATATTTGAGTGAAAAAAAATTATTGTTGTTTACGCTTCAAATGAATGACATATACTGAAATGACGTACAATGACAGTAGCTTTCCAACGCATGTTCCAATGGAATAATACAAGTTACGCCATTTCTTAGCAAACCGCACGTATTAAGTTATAGACCCAATATTATTCAATATAGTCCTCTTTTAGTTTGATACACTAATTATAGCGATTTTTCAACTTCTTGATCCCGTCCGAAAAGTAATTTTCCGGAAGGTCTGCAAGATACTCCTCCGTGGCGTTGATGAATTCCTCGCGTGAGCTGAATTTTTTATTGATGAGCGATCTTTTGAGGTTTGGGAAGAGATAATAGTCCGAGGGATCCAAATCCAGTTACCAATCGACGCCAAAAGTCCGCTCGATTCCGCATCAGCAAGTCCAAACACTCTTTCGAAGTGCTCTCGCGTTCGTGTTTTTGGTTAGGAGTGAGCATTCGCGGCACCCAGCGACAGGATAACTTTTTCATATGCAGAATATTGCCCAAAATCTGGCGTGTGCGCTCAGCACTAATCTTTGTGGTATCTGCTAGCTCGCACACCTTCACTTTCCGGTCAGCCAACACCATTTCATGAATTTTTTTGACATTGTCCTCTGTAACCGCATCGGAGGGCCTGACGCGGAGGACTTGATCGGTAGTGGAGTTGCGGCCACCACGAAACTCTCGAAACCAATATTTGACGGAGCATTATTTATCCAACTTTTCTTTTGTTTCCTTCGCGGTTTTGCCTCTCAAAAAATAATGTTTTATGAGAGAACGAAAATCGCTTTTGTCCATACTCAACATGATGCCAAACACGTCAAAAACAACCAGCTGTCAAAACAAAACTAAAGACAGTTTTGCTTTGAAATTTGGCATGTCTGCCTAAATGTGAACGGACTTCAAGGCAGCATAACCTTTTTTGCAGTAGCAGCGCATTCTGGCGGTCAAGGAGGTCACTTTTCACTCCATCTAGTATTGATATTAGGGAATATGATCCGCTTCACGATGATCATGAACTACTGATGAGGCACACGCGTCGCTGTATTGGATACATGCATGGGCGGAGGCAACATAAATGGAATAGCTATGTCAGCAGTTAGTGTGGGCATATGCGAGGAAAAGGCCATGACATTGGTGGACTTTGTCGGCTGTCTTTCGACGGTGGTTTAACCAGATATATTGTACTATTATAACGAGAATAAACTATTATATTATTATAACCAAAATAGAAATTAATAATTAAACGATAGGTACGTGTTTCAGTCATGCACAAAGTACTCGTCCGATTTTTTTATTGAGCCCTCGTAGAAGAATTTGTTAACTGGCGCACGATCAGCAAGGATCAGCATAAAACTATATCTTTTTCGCCTGAGATTTCCGTACTATAACTGAGACTAGTACGCTCCAAAAACTACACGTAATTGTACCCATAAGGCCACAGTTGACTATTCTAAATCTTGGACATAAACCTTTTTGCATACGCATGAGTGCATGCGGATATCTTAGATGGCTAAGGGACATGGTAGTGAATATCGTTCGTGCCATTAGTAGGTCGCCTACCGTTGGCGACTAAAACGGAATAATATAACACTTCAATTGCCGGTTCCGATTAAAAACAAAAAATTTCGACAATATAAATAACATAACATTTTTTTTTAAATATATCATACTCGATTACAGAAAACATAAAATAACTGAAAATATAAAACGAGCGTTGAAATCTTTGGGAAAAATAAAAAGTGAAATCACAAATAAACTTGGTTTAAAAGGTAATCTCGAAACTAATGTGAGTGAGTAAAAGTAAAAAGTAGTGAAAAGTTATATAGGGTGAACGGATAAGAACGATAGAAAAAAAATTTAAATAAAACAACAGCGGCGTGAGATGTAAAATTGATTCTGGCTTTATTTTGCCATTAGCACATTATTTAAATCGCCACCTCGGCTTCACTGGCGTGGCTTCAAGCGGTCGGTCCAATTTTCGATGACTTGGTCCAATATTTGCGGCGTTATTCCCAATAACATGTCGAATGATGGCCTCGAGCTCATCCAAAATGGTTGGCTTGTTAGCGTAGACTAAGTAGAAAATAATCGAGTGGCGTCAAATCGCATGATCGCGGCCAATTGATGAACGCTCGCCGTGAGATAACCCAGTCGCCAAATGTCTCCTTCACAATTTCGAGCGTTGCGTCGCTTATATGGAACCACAGCTCAGATATATCGATGTAGTCGAACCACAGAAAGTCAGTTAACATCGCTCTATACCTGAGACCATTGACGGTAAGGGTGTCTCCTGTTATGATGCGGCCATGCCATAAGCCGCACCAAACAGTCAATCCTTGTGGATGCCTTGATGCTTGTCCGAACACTTGTAGATTGTGTTCGCTCCAATGACGGCAATTTTGGTTGTTGACATAGCCGCTGAGCCAAAAATAGGTTTCATCCGAGAAGATGATTTGTTGGCCAAGATCCGGATTTCCGGCCAACATTTCCAGCACCCAAATAGCGAACTCACGGCGTTGTCTATGGTAGTGCGCCTTCAATTCTGGCGTCAGCGCAATCTTATACGAATGTAGGCCCAAATCCAACCGCAAAATAAGCCGGTAATTTTGCCGGCTACATAACAATTGGAAAAACTATCATTGCTATTTGGTCACCCGTTGCATTAGGCACACAGAGACCAAACTGTGATTTGTGTTAAGATATCAAGAGTGCGTATTCGTCAACTGCATTGATGAGTGCGAAAACGGAGCTTGACCTTAAAGATATTAGAAGGCTCTCGGATTGTGTAAAAGAACTACAAATGTTCGATGGAAATTCGACACAATACGTGTCGTGGATCCATACCGTCAATGGGATTCTTAAGGATTTCAACATCATAAGAGGTAAGCCAATGTACCGTCCTATATTACAGTATATAAGATAAACTATACGAGGAAGCGCGTATGTCTCATTAATCTCGTATAATATATTCAATGACGATTGGGAAGCGATGAAAAAATGCTTTTCGCTGCACTATGCAAACAAAAGGGACATCCGAACCCTTGAGCATCATCTAAATCAATTGGCTCAACGTGGGTCGAAACCGGATGAGTTTTACGCCACCGGAAACCATCAGTTTTAACTCATAATCAATAAGATAAAGACCGAATCGTATTCACAGGGAACTGTGAATGCGCTAGTTGAGACCTATCTGAATCGCGATATCATCTGGCTCTGGTGAAAGGATTTGAGACCGTCGCATTATTTCTCTTTAAGCAGCTTTAAGAACTCCTCCGTATCTGTTGTCGCCACTTCTCTCGCTCCACCAGACAGTTTCTCAGTACATGCTAACAAGAAAGAGCGCTTCGTTAGGTTCGGAGTTGGCTTGAGCTTCCTCCTCTTCTTAGCCGTAATTCGTGGTGTCCCAAAGGGTAATGGGCCGATATTACGGCCAAGTCATCAGATAGCATCATACCATTTGGTGGTCACGCTATTTAGAAAGTGGGGCGTTCACTTCAACTCATCCTCCGGTTTCACTTTTTTATTTTATTTTAAATTCGATTGGAAAAGTCTGTCGTATTTCGGGGATTGAGCCCTTGGTTTTTTTTACTTTAAAAAGAAACCGAAATACGTCTGTTCCCTATGGAGATCTATGAACGCTACCACTTGAGCTACGGCCACCCGTAAAATAGATGGAACACTTTCCAGATATGGAACCTGGCCCAGGTGATTGTTGTTATTTTAAATTTTTTATTTATGTGTGTAATGGGCGATATCAGTAAATCCCAGAGATTTAATGGTTACGTTGATTTTCATCAACAGAAAGCGTTCCAGGCAATTTATGCATAACTATTGGACACCTCCTTCAAGTCAAATGCAATGCATTCTTGCATTGAATGAGTTTGCTTGATTTGGGGTAAAAGATTTGTACAATCCTACATTATATGCCTTCCGTTCTAAAATACATGCACAATGATGATCTAAACGATAAATAAAAGTATACATACGAAAATATATATACCTGGTAGTTCTGTCGCCAATCTTAAATTTTCATATGTGATTTTATCTCTGGGTCTCTGGTTCCAAGCAAATAATACTGCCATTTGAAAAGTTGTAACATCCAAATCATATCGACCAACGCCATTAATAAAGGTAATAGTTCCATTGCTCATATGATGATACCATTGCAATTTTCGGCCAGAATGTTTCTTTTTATAAAAGTCTTCTACTTCTGGAATATAATCTTCCAATTCTAATGGTAGACTCACTGAAACTCGATCGGAACATCTAGCCCAAGCTCCTGCATTTAAAATTTTTATATTAATAGTATCATGGCGAGCTGTTAGCAATCGGAATTGAGTATTAAGGTCTTCGCTTACCTGTAATGAAAATGGAAGCAAATATATATTAGTGTCAAAAAACTATTCTTTTATTTTAACTAAGAGCGAAGAATTTCACAATGTATCGGGAATATTAGACTGCTAATATAAAGGAAAGGAAAGGAAATATGTTTCGGCTCCGGTTTTTACTACCGTGATTGCTACAAACAGAAGCAGCGTCAATTTGGGTGCAGGTTTTTAGTAAGAGGCAGATTACGGCAAGGAGTCTTGAAAATTCCGGATGTGAGCGAACAGATTTAAACGATCCGCCTCCGCAGGTTTAAGTGGCCAAAATTATGTGCTCACGCCCTCACAAAAGAAATAGACGATCCTACCAAAGGTCAAGCTCTTCATTACCAAAACCTACGTTAAAACATTAAAATAGTTACTTTTTATTTTTTAATTCCAAAATAAAACATCTTCAGTAGTAAGCTGGAAAGATTACTTACACGACAAGGTCTGGAAAGGACCTAATATTATTTACACGTGTTATTTCAATATTAGCAAAGAACGTGGCTATCACTTCATCATGAAATAGTCAACCAAATGAATCATAATGTGATCGACCCAAGGGTCCTTCTACATATTATAAACGTCTGAACACAGTTGCAATCAAGGGAAGCCTTCGGATGAATCTCAGACGCCACAAAAACGAAGAAATGCTTAGAAGCGATCTTATGTTTTACTGATGAAATCGCAACAAACTGCCAGAACCTTTGTCGAACTACTATGAGTGGCTTTGAATACAGCGTACGTAAGCGATTGTATTCAATTACAAAATACTGGTAGATGTGCCGAAAACCAGCTTCAGCTGTTCTCTGGAGAAAAAGGAGACAGCATGAGAAATGAGCAATAGGTGTACGAAAGTGTACAAACAACTCCTGTGGACTGTTACAAAATGTTCAATTTTGGCTTGGTGATAAAAGCCTATAATTCTATTCACACGACCAAAATAAAGAAAAGATGCAATATCTATCCAAATTTTAGTATGTAATGCTTGGCGGCATCGGGTAAATCCACAATTAATCACTACATTTACACAACGGCGAATAAAGAATCAAGTTATACCAATTTATATCCCTACCATATTCTGTAGACTGTGCGGTACGGTGGAAAATGATCGGAAATAATCTCACGGAGATCCTAAATGTCAAAAAGGGCTAATAAAGTCATGTGATTACTTTACAACTATGATTGAGATAATTAGGCGAAATTCGCCAGCAAATATCAAAGGCACAATGATTGTTGGCGGAATTCAGCGAGCTATCACTGGTGCTCTAGTAAGTACTGAAATATAAGCAAAAAAATGGGGTTAGCTTTGAATGCCGAAAAACATCAACAGATTGCAGAGTGGACAGTTACAATATTAAGGTAGTTAGGAATTTTGGGTACCTCGGCTCAGCTATTAAATATTAAAATGACAACTTATCAGAAATCTAACACAGAATTACAGTTCCCAATCGGTGCTTCTTTGCCCTAAGAAAGCAATTGAGTATCAACAAATTGTCAATAACCACACCAGACTTTTTATAGTGCTCTTAGAATTCCAGTCCTGCTCTAAGGAACGGAAGCACGGCGGATGAAGACATCCATTACCGTTTTAAATACAAGATTCTACGAGCGATTTTTGATCCCACCTTTTTTTTTATAATTTACGCGCGCCTAAGGGGTTATGATACCTGTTGCCGCCGAAATACGAGAGTAATACTTACATGTATATTTATCTCAAATATTAAGTAACATACAATAATGTATTAGTAACACATACATGTATATTTATCTGAAATATTAAGTAACATACAATAATGTATTGGTACATTGTTTGAACTGGTTTTCTTTTGGCGACTGGCTGTTGTTTTCTCTATACATAACATTCCGCAATATAACTGTCCTTTGTTTTATGTCACGTAGAGCAAATACATTTGAACAAAGGAGTTATGTTGGAGATTTGCAAGAGTCAGTCGGTGATAGACACGGGAATGAACATATTGTTTTTAAAGCGCTTCTTCGCTAAGTGAATTGCAATAAATGAAGTTGCTCTTAAAAAATGTGTTTGATTTAAATATAAGCCGTGCACCGCGACACTCTTTAAAAACAATATTTGTATGTAATTTACCGGGATACTGTTCAAAATAAGTGCAAAGGAGTACTGCAACATGTCCGAAGACAGAGAGTCGGCTAAACGGCAGCACTGCAAGAGGTGCAGCGAAGTGGATAACGAACGCATGGTACAATGTGACGCATGCGATATGTGGCATCACTTCGACTGTGTAGGCGTTAACAGTGATGTAGCTGAGGTAAGTTGGAGTTGTGAGGGATGCGGTGCAAGCACAAGCACTGCTGCAGGTATTAATGCCACGGGTTTACCAGGGGATTCGCCAACAACTGTATTAAAACAGGCACAAGGAGCGTTTTCACCAACTGTAACAGAAGAGCAACAAAAGGCAAGTACAAGCGCGGCAGGAATTACTTGGAAACAACAACTAACGGAAATACCTGGAGCTGGAATAAGTGTACCGACATATTCATCAGCAAGCAACCATACACATGGAAGCAGTTCTGCGGCAGTACAGAAAGAACGGTGTTTTGCAAGGCCACCAACACACACGCAGACATCGTCACCATCGATCGCTACAGCTGCATACACAACGTCAATTCCCTTCTCAACAACAACGCAGAAGCAAATCGAGGACTTTCCTTCACAAATGGACCTACAGCTTAGAATGCTTGAGGAACAACGGCGTCTTGAACAGGAGTTCTTAGAAAGAAAATATCAAGTTCTCTCACAGCTTAGCAATAAGCAAACGCATCAAGTATCTGCCGACAATACGTCGCCACACTGGAATTCATTTAGTGGATCGTCTCCAACTCAGCTAGTGGCTAGGCAAGCTATACCAAAAGATTTGCCGCACTTTCACGGGGACCCAGAAGACTGGCCGTTGCTTATCAGCAGCTTCGAAACAAGCACCGCGGTAGCCGGCTTTACGAATGCGGAAAACTTGGTGCGGTTACAGGCGTGCCTTAAAGGAAGAGCTAAAGAGCTCGTAAGAACCAAATTAATAATGCCCACCATGGTACCAGAGATTATACAAACCTTGCGGATGTGCTTTGGCCGGCCGGAACATATTCTAGAACGAGTTATAGAGAAGGCTAAGAAGCTTCCGCCACCCAGGGACAAATTGGAATCGATTATCGAATTTGCGCTGTGTGTTAAAAACATATGCTCAACCATGCAGGCATGTAAAATGGAAGCACACTTAAACAACCCCATGTTAGTAAAAGAATTGGTAGACAAACTATCCAACCAATACAAATTGAACTGGGCCAACGCATGTGAAGGCCAAACAAATTCCAATAGTAAAAGTTTTTAGTGATTGGATATTCCAAATAGCTGAAGCAGCAAGTACCGTTGTGTCCATAGCCCCTGTTACAAGAAGTGCACACGTGAATTCTCACACGGAGGACAAGTCGCAGGACAAAATCAAGTGCTTTGGGTGTGACAGTAGTAATCACAGAGTGGCAGTGTGTAGCGTATTTAAAAATCTTCCGTTGGACGAAAAGTGGAATTTGGTGAAAACTCACAATCTGTGCCGTCAATGTTTGAACAAACACCGCCGAAAATGTTTCATCAACAATGCATGCGGAATTGATGAATGCCAAGCCAAACATAATAAATTATTGCATATGTGTCGGAACGTCTCCAAAACAAAATAACATCAAAATGCAAGACGCCAGCAGTGGATCCATAAACTCGCACTCCACCGAGAATCGTAACCAACATTCACTTTTTAGAATCTTGCCTATACGTCTTCAGAAGGATATTGGATACATGGACACGTTCGCCCTTCTGGACGAGGGGTCTTCAGTAACATTAATTGAGAAAGACGTCTTTAATCTACTTGGTACTGAGGGGATCGAAGAGCCAATTTGTTTAAAGTGGACCGGAAACACTACGCGTGCAGAAGACTCATCAATAAAGGCGTCCATCAATATTTCAAATGCAAAAGGTGGAGCCAAATTCGTACTTAATGGAGTTCATACGGTGGAAAGCTTAAATTTACCTACGCAGTCACTGGATATGGAGGCCATGGTTCTTAGGTATCCCTACTTGACGGGCATTCCAATCAAGTCGTATTTCAACGTGAGGCCAACGATATTAATTGGTGCGAACAATTGGAGGCTTGCTGTTCCCCTAAAACTGCGTGAAGGTTCGTGGAATCAACCAATTGCTACAAAGACGCGCTTAGGATGGGCAATTCAAGGGCCCAATGACTGCCACGGGCAAAGTGATTGGCTCAACATACATCAATGTGACTGCGAAGAAAAATACAACGAGTTACACCAAATGGTAAAAGAACATTTTAACTTAGAAGAGTCATCAAGTAAGTCATTAACCTCCGCGGAGGACTACTATGCAATGGAAATCTTGGAGACCACATGCCAGAAGAAAGGTGGACGCTATGAAGTGGGCCTTCTATGGAAACATAGATTGCACCAGCTTCCGGAAAGCTACGAAAACGCACTTAAACGTCTCTGGTGTTTCAAAAAGAAATTTCAAAACGACAACAATTTAAAGCATATACTTCAAAAGGAAGTGGATAATTTACTGCAAAAGGGTTACGCGAAGAAACTAACCATCGACGAAATCGAGAAAACTACTGATCCTGTGTGGTACTTACCAATATTCATAACAACAAATCCTAACAAACCCAGCAAAATACGAATGGTATGGGACGCTGCCGCAAAATCTAACGGAGTTAAAATCATTGGTCGACGTGTTGCTGAGTTTCCGTGTGGGTAAGGTTGCGATTTGCGGTGATATAGCGGAGATGTTTCATCAGATCAACGTTATAAAGGAAGATATGCATGCCCAGAGATTTCTATGGTGGGACGAGGAGGATGACGTAAACAAGCCAAGTGTTTATGTGATGAGAGCTCTTACCTTTGGCATATGCTGTGCACCATATATAGCACATTATATTCGCGATCACAATGCTGAATCATTTAAAGATGAATATCCACGCGCCGTGGAGGCCATTCAACAATACCATTACGTGGATGACCTAATCGATAGTGTTGACAACGAACACCAGGCGATCGAGCTGGCAACTCAAGTTAAACATATTCATGATGCTGCGGGATTTCATATTCGAAACTGGACTTCGAACAGTAAAATTGTCATTGACCACCTACACCACGACTCTTCGGAAAAACAAACACCTAAGGACCTTGCCGCCACAGAGAAGGTTCTCGGAATGTATTGGGACTCTAATAAAGACTTCTTTGTCTATATTTTCAGACTCGCCAGACTTCGGCGTGATGTTCTTACGGAAGCTATCCCCACAAAAAGGGAACTACTTCAAGTGCTGATGTCCATCTTCGACCCCCTTGGTTTTTTATTGTGCTTCACAACTGAACTTAAAATTCTTTTAGAAGAAGTCTGGCGATCGGGGATCGAATGGGATACCGAGTTGAGCGGTCACCTGTACACCAAATGGCAAAAGTGGAAGACAGTACTAGCAGAAATATCCTCTTTACAAATTCCTCGTTGCTACGCACCTCATCTTAACGAAGCGGTCGAAGTTGAACTACACACATTTGTCGATGCCGGTGAGGACGCTTATGCTGCCGTCTGCTATCTTCGAGTCCTACATGAAGGAGATTGTACTGTAACAATGGTGGCCGCGAAGTCAAAAGTGGCTCCATTGAAACCAATGTCTATACCAAGACTCGAGCTTCAAGCTGCAATCGTGGGCGTGAGTCTCGCTAATAAAATAAGTAATAATCGTAGACTAAAAATCACATCAAAAAATTTTTTGGTCGGATTCAAAAACTGTCTTGTAATGGCTCCGAATGGATCCAAAGAAGTTCCAACAATTCGTCATGCATCGTGTGGGAGAAATATTGGAAAACACAAACATTACGCAATGGCGCTGGGTGTCTTTAAAATCAAACCCTGCAGATCTAGCAACAAAGGTACCATCAAGACGCGATGTTTCAATGTGGTTCTCAGGACCCAAGTTCCTATACGACAAAGAGGATTGGCCAACTTGCACTGATATGGGCATGGAAAGTCACAGAAGGCAGTGTCGGTTAACTTCCAATACTTTTCAGACTGGAGACGGCTGTATCGAGCAGTAGCGACCTTTCTACTCTACATGAGAAAGCTGAAAGCACGAATTGCGGGAAACCCTTCACCAGAAGCTATTTCGTACGAAATGATACTTCACGCGAAGTCGACACTCTTCCTATGGATTCAAGAAAGCGAATATTCAGAGGAAATCTGCTGTTTAAAAAAGGATTACAAGGGCTTATTAAGAGCCATGGGTCGAGCATCACATCTTAACCATCACGATGCAATAATATTGCCTACCAAGCACCATGTAACACTTCTGCTAGTTCGTTACGCTCACGAAAGGTTTCACCATATATCGCATGAGACCGTCATCAACAACATCAAAAGTCAATATTATATACCCAAACTACGAGTTTTGTACAAAATGGTACGAAGATCATGTCAACACTGTAAAAATGCATCTACTATTCCAGTAATGCCACAAATGTCTACTCTGCCTCCAGCCAGACTCGCAAGCTTTGAGCGACCATTCACGTACGTGGGACTAGACTATTTCGGACCATTGTACGTCACCGTGGGTAGAAGAAAAGAAAAAAGGTGGGGGGTACTCTTTACCAGCCTTACCATACGCGCCATACATATTGAAATCGCCTACAGTCTCGACACCAGTTCTTGTGTTATGAGTATCAACAATTTCATGGCACGAAGAGGAACTCCACGTGAGATATACTCGTACACCGATAATGGCACCAACTTTACCGCGACAGCAAAAATATTTGGGAGTGAACAAGCAAAACTCAATTTTGAGAGTGCTTCTACGAAGTTTGATGGCATTAAGTGGAAATTTAATCCACCTATATACCCTTTTACTGTTGCCAGGGCGCGGGAGGAAAGATAGAAGGAGGAGAAAGGACAACATTGTTGTGATATAGTGGTTTGAAACTCAGGTGTGTTTGGTTTCGATATTGACTCTCCAGGGGTGGGAGTCCGAATAGGACGGAGAGATTTTTCTTCACTCGGAATGATTCAGGCTGTGAATTTTAACGGTTGTTTTGTGCTTGAAAACTCTACAACAGCCAAATCTACATGTCAGTGTTATGCCTTATCACGCAGATTTTTCTGACTGAGTTCCAATTACACAAATGAAAACTTGCCGTGGCTAGGATTCGAACCTTGACCCTCCGAGTGAGGAGCGCCACTACACCACGGCCACCCCGTTGACGAGGTATGAAGGAAAAGATGTAATAGCGGCTTACACAGAAACGCCAATAGTCATAAAAATGCGGATCAGTCACATTAGTAATACGAGGATTGTCTGAAATGTTTCCGACCGCAACATAAAGATAGTGGCACTCGTCAATAAAAGCTAGTTGTGCTTCTTTTGACAGTTACTTACCTGCACCATCATTTACTACAGTGAAATTTTGGGCAGCTGAATTTAAACGTGGCCGCAAGAGCTTGGGAGATGATGAACGTTCGGTACGTCCAAAAACTGCAACCACTGACGATAACATTGCTAAAGTTCACCAAATGGTGTTAGACGACCGCCGAATTAAAGTGAGAGAGATAGTAGAGGTTATGAAAATGTCCAAAGAACGTGTTTGTTACATAATAAATCAAGATTTGGGCATCAGAAAGCTGCCCGCGCGTTGAGTGACGCGTTTGCTTACGTTAGACCAAAGACGTGTTCAAATGAACATTTCCAACGATCTGATTTGTTGGCGCAGTTTAGGCGCAATAAGCAATAAATCCGAGTTTTGGCGCCGATTAATTACTGTAGATGAAACTTGGATACAACAGTATACGCCCGAAAAAAAAATTCAGTCAAAACAGTGGACTGCAAAGGTCGAGCCAGCTCTAAAAAAAAACAAAAACCTTTTTTTTCGGCTGGGAAAGTGATGGCGACTGTTTTTTGGGATAGTAAAGGAGTCATCTTAATCGGTTATCTTCAAAAAGGAAAAACCGTTATAGAAGCATACTACGCATCATTTCTTGCCAAGCGGAAGGTAGAAATTGCGGAAATACGGCCACACTTGCAGAAAAAGAAAATCCTGTTTCACCAAGACAACGCGCCGTCTCACCGGCGCTTGGGAGATGAAGATGGAGTGGTGGGATTGCTGATGTGGGGTAGGACGAAGTCCCAGAAGCAGTAATTTTGGCAGAGGACGTTAGTGGGGAACTTAAATCAGGCAGTAAGAATTTTCAGGACAGCTTTTGAGAATAGGTTGAGAGAAATTGGGAGAAATGTCTGTTTTAAAGGACCAGTTGGGGTCGGAGGAGATATTATTATTCAAAGAGAGATGCTTATTACTAAGATTGGGAGAAGAAGAATATGGTGTAATTTTAGAATTATTTGTATTGGTCTTAGGGCTAGTTTGAATATTAGGCTTCTTTTGCTTATTTAATTTATTTTTCCACTTAGATAGCTTCATCCTGGTCGGGGTTCCAAAATAACCTGGAATATTTCGTGGGAATGCTGATTTTGAAATAACTGCCCATTTTTAAATTCGCTGGGGAATTGCATTTCTCCATGTTGATAGAAAATTTCTTTTGGAACAATGTCGTGAATCAAAATTGCGCTCGTTACTTGTGGTTCTTTTTCGATCGGAAATCCCGAGACGATTTATAGGGGCGCTTATGGCAAGAGTTGGCAGGTCGGTTGTCAGTGTAGTTGGCGGATGAGGTGATGTTAGTGGCAAGATGGCAGTTGTTTGAGTTACAGAAGGTGGTGCAGCGGAGGCGGGTACACCAATTGTGTGAAGATTAGCGTCACTATCACGTAGTTCAGACAGAATTGAAGTATTATAAACTGACTGAATATGGCCTTGGTTGATATCAGACAAAGTGTCGATTTTGCTAGCTACTGACTTCAGCTCATGGACTATGCCTCCATGCATAGTTCAACCGGTTTCTATGATGAGGGTTAACGGTTACCATATATAGACAATCCGTAATGAATCTTGGAGAGTATAATTCCTCGGGTTATATTGATTAAACTATCAACATGACATAAGCTATGCTTAGAGCTAAGGTATTTAATAATATTAATCCTGGTAGCTGGTTTTTTACCTAAATTATTACAATGTTCCTTAAAAAAAACCGCTTATCAAAAATGATCCCCAGTATTTTAAAGCTTAGTATATTCAATATACTAAATTGGCCTAACTCTACATTAATATGCTTAGGACAATTTTCACTTTTTTCCATAGAGATCCTGGTACCAGAAGACTTGCCCCAGGTGTCTAGATATATAAGGATGTTGACAAATGTGTCGGATACTTTGGAAATTTCATTCCATTTAGTAAACACAACAAGGTCGTCTGCGCAACGGGTATATTCGCAGAATTGGTACCTGGACAGAATTTTGTTTATATTATTGGATGAAATAATGTATATAATGATCGAGAGGGGGGACCGTTGGGGAGCGCCATTGTAGAAAGGGTGCGTGAATGAGAAGGAACCATTAGACCTTAACCGAAACTTCGTTTTGGAGAGGAATGACTTAATGAAGAGGGTTATTTTGGGTCCGATATTCCATTTAGCTAATCTGTTTAACATGACATGAGCGCCGATTTTATCAAAAGCTTTCTCGAAATCTACCGATAAGATGGAGATATAATTTTTAGTGGATGACGCGGAAGAAATGCATTTATCCAATTAAAGTAAGGCATCTAAAGTTCACCAAACACCCCGGAATTCAACTTGACTCGTATCTAGAAGATTTTTCTTTTCCAAGAACCAAAAGAGTCTTTTTTCAATATTTTTTTCAGAATTTTGCAAATGCATGGAAGGAGAGAGATTGGACGGCACTCATTGGTGTTGCGGGGGCTCTTGTTCGGTTTAAGTATCTTAAGTATTCACGCCTTGGGTGAAAATATTATTATATAGGGCCAGCAATCTAGATCTGAATACGTCCGTACTATGCTTAAGCATACAATAACATACAGTGTCATACTCAGGAGATTCGACCTTGGCTGAATTCAATGCGTTCGCAAGTTCAGATAAACTGATTTCGCTATCCCGCGGAAAGGAAATTTGGAAAGAGGGTAGCGATACGGGCGAGTTTTCAGAAACCGTTTTTAATTGAAGGTACTCGGGAAAAGTTGGATTTGAAAGGGGTCAGACAGAACTTCATCTTTACTAATTATATTGAATGGTGGAGGTGTGAAATACCCAGTGAGACATTTAACGTCGGTCCATAATTTTTTGGTCGGGGACTTAAGGTTAATTTTTGCGGTGAAATTTGCGAAGGATTCCTTTACCAGAAGATTGCATTAGACAGTAGGCTATCAGATTTGCTTCGAGGGGACGATTCTTAAATTTTTTCCAACAATCCTGTTTGAGTTGACGTAAGTTGCGAAGATCTTTATTCCACTAAGGGACAATCAATTTTTCGGCATTGTTGTGGCTAGCGGGATGGATATATTGGCGCTGTATCGAACCAACTTATGATTGTTGGTGTCTCTTTGTTGAAAAAGTTTGGGTGTTAAAAAGGTAGTTATATGGGGTCGGAAGCAATCCCAGTCAGCGCTTTCTGTGATGAATTTGAGATTGATATTTGTCTTTGTCTGGAATGTACCAAACTTGAATGTGGTCATAATAGATAAGTGATCGGTCCCGTGTAGGTCTGGAAGATTTGGGGGAAATGAGGGTGAGATCAACACGTGTGAGGGTTCTATGGGTGGGAATCGGTGGGAGCCATTTGAGATTATTAGATTGGAGTTAAGTAGGAAGTTTTCCAATATTTTACCACGAGTGTTAGTGCAAGAGGATACCCAAGAGATACCCTAAAAGTTCACGTTTTAGTGTAGTAACTCTAGCAGTAAGATAATGTAAAAAATCGTCGATTTGTGTGTAACGTCTACTTACTGTCAGAGTTGTGTCTTTTGCATCAGCGATCCTGAAGGTTATGAAGAATGGCTCTGACTACACGAAGGTATTTGGGACATAAATCATAAAAGATCGGCTTCAAAAATGGAAGTCGGCAGTGTAAAAGACATGTTTGGTCGCTCGATTAATAAATACAGGGTGAAATATTCGCGGGGATATTGGTGATGGTGATAGTGACACATATAAAGGATTATTGGATTGGAATCCATATGATATGCTTGTAGAAAAACTAACATAGAGTGGTATCTACATGTTAGAAAAAGAATGGGATCACGATGCCGTAGTTTGAAAAAAGCCGATTAAAGCTTAGGAGGAAAAAGTAAAACCACACTAAAAGTAACTGTCAACTTAATAAACTTCCAAAGTATTACGGCCTAGCGATCATGAGACATCAAGATAATGTGGAAGAAATGTATAGGCAATCTTTAATTTATCTTTAAACGCGTTTTTCTCGAAACTAAATTTTTCAAATTTGCTGCAGTTGTAGCTAGAAGAAAAACCATCCGATGGCTTTGATTCGATTTTCTTGCTTATTTTGTATATGTTTCTCTATAAAATGACCCTCCAGTTTTTTGATTTTATGAAAAATGTAATTTTGGCGGGCCAAGAATCATAAAATTTTCGGGAAAAATTCGACATATGTTTTCAAAATTCTGCCATTTCGTCACATTTAAATTGTAGGCAATATCTTTAAAAAAATTCACAAAAATCACATTTTTTTGGCGGTCACACTAGGTGTGGCCCTTGGTGATATTAGATGACTTCAACAATATCGTTCTGTGGAGGTTGAAGATATGTAGTATTGATTGTTTTTTAATAGAGATTGAATGGGTGAAGTATTCATTTTTGTATTTTAAGTGGAATTTGTGGATTTACTGGCTGACTATTATTGTTTCTCAGGTTCTTCTAAGAGCTCACGAGGGAAGGGAGGACACCGATGTTAAAAATTGTTTGGTATTGTGCCATAGTAGATGGGAATGTGTATTCTTTGGTTACTGCGATTTGATTATTGTTATTATTAAAAGGTTTGTGTGGGAGATTTTCAGATTTTACCTGAGAAGAAGAAAGTGGAGCTTGGGTTTGTGTTTGTTTTGGGGCAACTCGTGTTGTTGAGTTGGATTGGCCTTGGTTGGAATGGCTGCTGGGTTTTGGAGTGACGTTGTCGGCAACAGGAAGCTGGGTGTTGGATTTAGTTACGACCATATGACACGGAAGAGTTGGAGGTTGGATTTTCATCCCTAAATGTAGCTTTAGCTTCAGCCGTACTCCATTTTTTTATGGTCTTAATTTTTAGTATTTGTTTGGCTTGAAGATAGCGCTTCCTATTTTTAGAGTAAGATGGATGTGGTTCTGCACAGTTGCCACACGGAACCCGTGTGTATTTAGTATGGGAATGAGAAGGTAAGTTGCAATTATAGCAGGAGGCATTTCCTCTACATCTTTTGGTAGTATGGGCCAGCAGTTGGCAATTTCGGCCCACATAGGATTGGAAAAGTCTTCCCGAATGGGTGGGTTGTACCATCCCATATTGAGAGTATTAGGAGGTTGGAATAGGTTGAATGTAAATAATACTAAATCTGTGTTACGATACTTGCTGTCTTCCGTTTTTTTTTTTTCAAATTTATATACTTCAGATACTCCTTGAGATTTCATTTCCTCAAAAATTTCTTTTTCTGGAACATTAATGAGGCAGGGGGCATATACTGTACCTTTAGAAGAATTCAAATTATCGTGAAGTTTCACTACAATTGGGCACAGGTGTGATAGAACGATATCAGCTACTTTTTGGGATTTAGCAAGGATAAGTATTTTCCCGTCCGGTAGGTGAGTAATATATTCGTAACCCGAGCTGATGCTGTCTATCGCTTTTTTAAGATAAAAACATTGAAAGCTGTTAGAGGTTTTTCAGGGTTCGATGGAGCAATGGTTATAAATCTTATGTTTATATTGCTTGATGTCTATTGGAGAAAATTGGGATGAAGTTACAAATTGTTTCTTTCGTTTTTTTGTTGGTGGGTTCTGCTCATCAAACAAGATCTAATTCGTTGAAGCGGTTTGATGCGGTTGGCCCCATACGCAGATGGTCCTGATTATGCAGATGTTGTCTACACTAACAGAGTGAGAGATAGAAAAAAGCGAAAAAATGATAGATGCTATCGAATTAGAGGGATTATACCGACGAAGAAGCGACAGCGAAAGAATAATTGAGGAACACGATATTGACCGCTCGGAGAACAGTCGATGAGAGTAAATGATTTTTTATTTAGTGAGATATGAATTTTTTTTCTTTTATTAAACTAATGAATATATTTATTTGTTGCTATTAAAATAGGCATTATTATTTAATTTAAAGCAGATATCAGGAAAAAAGGCTAAATTACGATTACGTCAGCGTGACAGAACTAGGGCACAATATGTGCAATGTGATAGTTTTTTCTTAATTTACAGCTTATGAGTGATTTTTTAAGCGTTTGGCTTTTAATTGTAAAAAAAAAAAAACAGGAAAATTGCAAAAGTGTATAAAATTTGTATTTGAGTTGATAAATCAACGAGCACGAGTTTTAATAATAAAATGCAATAATTTATAAACGTTGTTCGGGTGTAAGCCTTTCCATGATGAAATGGTAATTCTAACTGAGCACGTGTCACGAATCATTCGTGAGCTGCCAACAAAAGAACACTGAAAAACCAAACAGCAAACAAATCACTCTTCAGTTTTAGCAATTCATTTTGTTAATCTAAGAATAATGAAATAAATAAATGAAACGAAATGAAATGAAATGAGATTTTGGATTTAGATGCATTTATTTCTTAAAATTCATGACACAATCATATAATACAATAAATAAAAAACAATTTGAGTTACTAGAGAATAAAAAAAAATATAAAAAAGTTTGGTGACATTCAGTATTTATAAAAAAGCAACAAATAGAGTTGAATGCCACTTCACTTGGCTTAAAAACCAAATTAAATTTTTGGATGGTGTGAACCTTTGAGAATTCAAAAATAAACTTCAAACATAACAAAAAATATATTTCAGAAATAAGAAGTTCTAACCCAACATAATCAAAGGTATTTTAAGAAAGTTTCAGATAAAATTATTGTCTCGATTGAGGGAGTATATTAAATAATCGGTAAGACAAACAAAAAAATATAAAAAATAAAGATACGCAGTTGTACAGAAATTGGGAACAGATGAAATGTTTGAAAAGTTTCCACGAAGAAGAAATTAAAATATAATTAAGATTGCCAGGTTGATGTATACCAATTATGTTAAATACCAAATACACATGTTATACTCCCAACAAAGCTCTTAGCGTAAGTTAGTTGTAAGTTAACCATCAGTTACTTATAAATACAATATATCAGATGAGGCCAGTAAGTTTCAACAACATATAAACCCAAAATCACCAATATCAGCATCAGCATCGGCAGCAATTCTAATAAACCATCAATGTACTCGTATGTGAACAGTGATAAGTATCAGCATGATAAAAGAAATTCAAAGAATTTTGTTTGTTTTGGCTGTGGGAAAAATGGTCATTTCAAAAAAGACTGTAGATATGGTAATAACAATAGCATGCATAGAAAGAAATTAAATGTAAATAGTATAGAAGACGTAAATATAGACCTTAATAACATAAATTTGGTTTCAGATATTTTAAATTTACCGCATGTCATGAAGGTGTATAATTGAAATGAAATGGAAGTTGATAGTGGCGCATGTTCAACGGTTGTTCATAATTATTTTTAGTGAATTGAATCGCCTGTTAAAACGCAATTAACGCAGGAGGTAGAAATCCTGGACAAAATTGTAGTAAACTTACAGAATATACCCCATTTCATAGTCTTGAAATCTTTATTATAAGCTTCAAAGCGAAAATGTATCCCGCTTTTAGATAGCGATTGGTTAGATGTTTTGTTGCTAAATTGGAGGGAAAATTTTACAGTTAACAAAGTGGATAATATGGTGACACATATAATAAAAAAGTTGTCAATTAAATTTCCTGGGGTTTTCTCAAATGATATGAGGGATTCAATTGTCGGTTATAGTGCTTAACTAAGATTAAAGGAAAATGTTATTCCGAGTTTTTCGAAGCCGTATACAGTTACGTTTGAGATTGACAAATTGGTAATCGAAAATATACGAGGGCGGTTCAATAAGTCCGTGACTTTTGGATTAAAACAGATTTTTTGATAAAAAAATAATTTTATTTTTCAACGTAGTCTCCCTTGAGCTCTATACACTTTGTCCAACGCTTCTCCAATTTTTTTTATCCCTTCCAAAAAAAATGATTTGTCGAGGTCCTCAAAATGACGAGATGACTTCATCATTGGAGTCAAATCTTTTCCACCAAGCCATTTCTTCAGGTTTGGGAACAAGAAGTAGTCGCTCGGAGCCAAATCTGGAGAATAGGGTGGATGAGGGAGCAATTCATAGCCCAATTCATGGATTTTTGCCATGGCAACTGCACATGTGTGCACCCTTGCATTGTCTTGGTGGAAAAGAACTTTTTTCTTGGCCAAATGAGGTCGTTTTTTTTTCAAATCGTCATTGAATCGGTCCAATAAGTTGGCATAATATTCCCCATTGATTGTTCTTCCCTTTTGAAGGTAGTCAATGTGGATTATCCCGCGTGCATCCCAAAAAACAGTCGCCATAACTTTATTGGCTGACAAACCCACCTTGGCCTTCTTTGGCGCCGATTCACCCTTAGAAACCCACTGTTTTGACTGTTGTTTGTTCTCTGGTGTGTTGTGATGGATCCATGTTTCGTCCACGGTTACAAAACGGCGCAAAAACTCCTCCATATTGCGATTAAACAACGCCAAACCTTCCTGTGAAGTTGCGGAAAGCTTTCTCATGCCCAAGTGATCATTCAAAATTGAAACCACTGAGCCATGCGAGATCCCTACGGCTTCCACAATCTCTCGCACTTTCAATCTTCGGTCGGCCAACACCATATCGTGAATTTTTTCGATTGTTTCGGGTGTAGAGACCTCAACTGGGCGTCCAGGACGTCCGGCATCTTCAGTGCTTGTACGGCCGCAACGAAATTCAGTAAACCACTTTTTTACCATTGAAATCGATGGTGCAGAGTCCCCATAGTATTTATCAAGCTTAGCCTTGGTCTCGGTAATGGTTTTTTTTCGCAAGAAATAATGCTTAATAAGCACGCGAAATTAATTTTTTTCCATTTTCTCCTCAAATTAGTGAGTAGTCTGATAAAAATAGCTGTCAAACACAAACTAACTGACGCAGCAAGTTTAAATTTTGACAGGAGTCAACTGACAGATGCCTGTTGACAGGAGCAGTGTTGCTGTTTCAGTAAAGAGGTCAGAAATTCAAAAAGTCACGGACTTATTGACCCGCCCTCGTATAAGTGTCAGTGAAATATAGCGAATGGGCATCTCTAATGGTAATAGTTTCCAAGCAAAATGGTGATTTGAGGTTATCATTGAACTGCAAAGTGGCAGTTAATAAATCCATACAAAGCTAAGTTTATGTTCGCAAAACTTAGCAACTCTTAAATTTTTTGCGCATTGTATTTACCCGATGCATACTTGCAATTCGCAGTACATGAACAATCTCAACATATATTAACGGTTAATACGAAAAAGGGGCTTTTCAAGTTAAGTAGACTGTCCTTTGGGATTTTAGTAGAGTTCCAGAAAGACATGGACGAAATTTTAAGATCAATGGATAAGGTTGGTTGCTATCTGGACCATGTGTTGATTGGTGGAGCGAATTTACAGGATTGCGAGGCAAAACAAATAGATGTGCTTCGAAGATTAGAAAGTCATACTATATATAAGGGTACATTTTGAAAAATGCAGATGGTTTATGAACGAAGTGGAGTATTTAGGCCATATTATGACAAGAAAGGTTATAAAATTAGAGGCATTTTAGAAGCGCGTAGTCCAAAAAATATTACCCAGCAAAAAAATTTGTTTGAGTTAATAAATTTTTATAATCGCTTTATTCCCAAATTGTCGTTGAAATTACAGTTATTGTATGACCCGTTGAAGAAAAATAATAAGTTTGAGTAAAATTCGCAACACCAATCGACATTTGAAGAAGCAAAAGAGCTTATACTAGATGCGGTGAATGAAAAAAAAAAAATTTTTTGAAATGTTTTTTTATTTTATTCAATGTAGTCCCCTTTTAATTTGACACACTTATTCCAGCGATTTTCCAACTTCTTGATCCCGTCCGAAAAGTAATTTTCCGGAAGATCTGCAAAATACTCCTCCGTGGCGTCGATGATTTCCTCGCGTGAGCTGAAGCAAGTCCAAACACTCTTTCGAAGTGCTCTCGCCTCCGTGTTTTTGGTCAGGAGTGAGCATTCGCGGCACCCAGCGGCAGGATAACTTTTTCATATGCAGAATATTGCCCAAAATATGGCGTGTGCGCTCAGTACTAATCTTTGTGGTATCTGCTAGCTCACGCACCTTCACTTTCCCGTCAGCCAACACCATTCCATGTATTTTGTCCATACTCAACATGATGCCAAACACGTCAACAACAATCAGCTGTCAAAACAAAACTAAAGACAGTATCGCACTGAAATTTGGCATGTCTGCCTAAGGCACCATAACCTTTTTTGCAGTAGCAGCGCATTCTGGCGGTTACTTTTCACCCCACCTAGTAATTAGCAATAACTTATTAGAGTATTTCGATCCTAAAAAGCCTAAGTATAATAGTCACATGCAACGCTAGTTCTTATGGACTGGGTGCAGTGTATCTCACGTGGTTAACAGTGAAGTGAGATCTGAACTTTTGCTTCGTCTTCATTTAGTGAAGCAGAGAAAAACTACTCACAGACACATAGGGAGGCATTAGCAATTGCTTACGCAGTAAAAAAAAATTCACAAATACCTCTACTGATGATCAGACATTGAGGGAAATATTTAATGAAAAGAAAGGGCATTTAGCTGTAGCAGCAGCAAGGCTGAAAAGGTAAGATATTCAGTTGTCAATGTACGATTTTGACATCAAGTACAAAAGAGGATCGCAAGTAGGTAATGCTGATGCCTTATCCACATTACCTATTGGGAGATCAACGGACATTGTCGAAGGGTTTCTTAATTTTTTGTGTTTTGGTCCTGAGAATATTAAACTTCTAAAATTAGAACACATTCAGTGTGAAACTAGGAAAGGTAAACGAGTACTCGTATATAATGGGTTAATTAATAACGACAATCAACTAGTTGACACGGAAACAAAGTATAATATTATTCTAAAAGGTGTATAAAGTTTTCATGTAACAAGGATTGTGTTTATTATGGTAATAGGGTTGTAGTACCTGAAAGTCTTAAACACGATGTACTTAAAATTTTATACGACACGCATATAGAGATTCCTAGGATGAAAATGCTAGCGCGAAGTTATGTTTGGTGGAAAGGTATAGATGCGGACATAGAAGTGTTTGCAAAATCTTGTCGGGTTTGCCGGAATATCACCAAACATATCAAGGAATCAAATTGGATACTATCATCGTATCTTTTTGAAAGAGTACATATTGATTTTTTCGATATTGCGGGGTTAAAATTTTTATTGCTGTCAAATGGATTGAAATATCTGAAATGAAAAGTACTCGCACGGAAAAGTTAGTTTCTGACAATGGACCTCCATTTCAGTCATATGAGTTTATTGAACTTTGTCAAAGCAATGGAATAAATGTGTTAAAGAGTCCACTATATCATCCACAATTAAACGGTATCACGGAAAAGGCCGTACAAACTGCAAAAGCAGCTTTTAAGAAATTCTTAGTTGAAACCAAACCAATAAAGAATTTCAGCTCTAAGGTGGCTAATTTTTTACTGAAATATCGTAATACACCACGGTTTCTACAAACTAATCTCCTTCCAGTATGATTTTTAAGTTCAAACCAATAACTTGTTTTAGATATTTTAATACAAAACTCAAAATCCAATAACAGCCCAACAACCGATGAAAATGCGTTACAAAAAAGTTCTAATATTGGTATGTATATACATATATTGGGTCTACAAGTAAGTTTCCAGCGTTTGTCAGAGATGGCGCCACCAGTGGATCCCGGGCAGTAATGCCAGACCCATGTGTTTTATTTGTAGGTTTTGTATCTGTCAACAACTTTGCAGCGTTATATTTGTGCAGTTCTATCGGTGTCGTACATTTTATCGAGCAAAATCATGGCAATTTTCCAGCCAAATAAACGTCATTTGCGGGAAGCGCTGCTTTTATTCTTTAATATGAAGAAAAGTGCGGCTGAGGCCTATCGTTTGCTTTCGGAAACTTATGGGGCGGAATGTATTGGTGAATCGACGTGCCGCGAGTGGTTCAAACGGTTCAAAAGTGGTGAATTTGGAGTTGAAGACAAAGATCGCCCCGGAAAGCCGAAAAGTTTTGAAGACGAGGAATTGGACGCTTTACTGGATGAGGATCCGTGTCAGATTCAAGAAGAACTTGCTGCATCATTGGGCGTCACGCAACAAGCCGTTTCCCTGCGCCTAAAAGCACTGGGATTCATTCAAAAGGTTGGAAACTGGGTGCCGTACGAATTGAAGCCAAGAGACGTCGAACGGCGATTTTGCATGTCCGAAATGTTACTGCAGCGGTATAAAAATAAATCATATTTGCATCATATTGTCACTAGTGATGAGAAATGGATTTCTTATGATAATCCTAAACGCAGAAAATCGTATACAAAGCAAAGCGAGTTCGCCCAATCGACGCCGAAACGAAATATTCACGTGAATAAGGTCATGCTCTGCATATGGTGGGATCAAAAGGGTGTCGTATACTACGAACTGCTTCCGAGTGGTGAAACCATCAAAGGACCATTATATCGAACCCAACTAATTCGTTTGAAGCGGGCATTAAAAGAAAAACGGCCAGAATATGAGACTAGGCATGAGTCCGTCATTTTTCATCACGACAACGCTCGGCTACATGTTGCGGTTTCGGTGAAAAACTATTTGGACAATAGTGGATGGGAAATTCTGCCTCACCCGCCTTACAGTCCAGACTTGGCACCATCTGACTACCACTTGTTTCGTTCGATGCAGAACGCTCTTACGGGAATAAGCTTCAGCTCAGTAGAGGAAATCAAAAATTGGCTCGATACGTTCTTGGGCTCGAAAGACGAGAAATTTTTTTAGGTCGGAATTCATAAATTGCCAGAAGGATGGGGAAAAGTTGTAGCTTCCGATGGACGATACTTTGAATAAAGCATTGTAACTATGTTTTCATAATAAAATTTCAAATTTTGAAAAAAAAAAAGCTGGAAACTTACTTGTTGACCCAATATTATAAAAATATGTATATACGAGGGGCGTTCAACATATTCTCAATATCGGGGTGAAGCTGTGGATGTATATATAAATTGACTTATTTATCAAATAATACTATTATTTTTGTGCAATCATGTAAAATTTCATATAAATGTGATTATTAATTCGCGTTTTATCTCTAGTTAAACAGAATCATAATGGCAACTGAGACGATGATGGTGAAAATTGAGCATCGCGCTGTAATTAAATTTCTCACTAAGCAAGGAAAAAGTCACAAAACTATTCATGAAGAGATGGTGACTGTTTACCAGGGTTCCGCACCTTCATTATCAACTGTGCAAAAGTGGTCAAGTGAGTTCAAGAGAGGCAGAGAGAGCATTGAAGACGACCCCCGCTCCGGCGCCCCGGCTACTGCTTGTACGGGAGAAAGCATCAAAGAAGTCGAAAAACTTGTTCTTGAGGATGCCCGAATAAAGGTGAAAATGATGGCAGAGATCACCAAGCTTTCAATTGGTACCATTCACACCATTCTTCATGACCATCTTAACCTTTCAAAGGTCAGTGCAAGGTGGGTGCCACGAATGCTCACAGCGCCTCAGAAAAAAGTGAGAATCGCATGCTGTAGAGAGCTTTTGGAGATGTGTAGTGAGAACGCGGACGGTTATTATGGATTGGATTGTTACTGGGGATGAAACATGGGTCCACCACTATGACCCTGAAAGCAAACAAGAGTCCATGCAGCGGTATAAAAAAGGAACAGACCCCCCGAAGAAGTTCAAAGTAACTCCGTCTGCCGGGAAGCTCATGGTCACAGTTTTTTGGGACTCAAAGGGAATCTTGCTCATTGAGTACAAAAAAAAAAGGTGAAACCATCAACGCCACATCCTACGCTTCCACTTTGCATAATTTGCGGGAGGAAATTAAAAAGAAAAGACGGGGTAAACTCGCAGCGGGTGTGTTGCTTCTTCATGACAACGCTCCTGTTCACACGGCGCGAGTTTCCAAGGCTGCTGCGCGAGATTGTGGTTTCGAAGAAATCCAACACCCACCCTATAGTCCAGACCTTGCCCCTAGTGATTATTTCCTGTTTCCGGATTTGAAAAAATGTCTTCGTGGAAAAAGATTTTCGGATGATGAAGAACTCAAGTCGGTATGTTGCAGAGAAAGAGGAAATTTATTTTTTTGAGGGTTTAAAAAAGCTTATCTCAAAATGTAACAAATGCATTGATGTTAGGGGAGATTATATTGAAAAATAAAAACAATTTAAATTGAATTCGCCTTTTTCCTTCATATCGATACCGAGAATATATTGAACGCCCCTCGTACATATATTATAAATACATATATTATAAATACACATATTATAAAAATCACTTTAAATCTCATGTAAAATGAATTGCAGGATGTATTATCAAAAAAATTTCTTAAGTGCTTTAGTCATTTCTATTAATGGTAGTAGAAGAGTAGCTCACATAAATGAATTAAAAAAACAACATTTTTCTCTCAGATTTAGCCCTACTTCTACCTTTATTCAAACAAATAATAATAGAAACCGAAATGAAGAATCTAGAATTGAAACAAAAAAACAAGTACAGAAGAAAACTGATGAATATTTAAGTGCTGAGGAAGTTATAGAAATCGGTAGAGAAACTATAAAGAAACAATTTAAAAAAAATTAAATTAAGTTTAACAAAAAACTCAATATCATTATAATTAAATGATTATTATTAAAGTTGGTAAAAGATTATATTATTTTAAAAATTAAAAATGAATTGTTAAAAACTAAGTGGGGGAGGATTGATGCAGGGCTGCACTTTGCATTGGAGCAAGTGGAACAGCTGCACCGGGCGCAAGATTACATAGATTCGTTAAATAGCGCTTTGCAAACATTTATAAATACATTTCAAAATTAACAGAAAATATTTTTTCCACTAACCTAATCGCAACGCAATACACACACTTCAAATGTATGTACACTGATACCACAGACAATAAACTTACCCAGATGTAGCATCCTCTTACCAAAAACTGTTGATCTTTTTTGCGATGAGCAAACAACAATGGGCAAACAAAAAGCTTTTCTACTTCGCTAAGAACAAAAACGGAAAATAAATTTTCTGTGCGAAAAGCTTTTTCTTTTGCTACTCTTTGTACCATCTGCGACTGCGAGACACATACATGTGTATGCACTCGTACATATATTCATATATAGGTACGTATTTTCCCTTTTCATTTTGCTATTTTGACCGAAGTTTCGATCAGTAGTGTGGTGGTATTTAAATTGTATTTTTTCGAAGTGAAAAGTGATATTTTACTGTGTGTGTCCAGTAAAAATTTTGAAGAGTTAATATAGGAAAGGTAAAATATATTATTTAAATTTATTTCAGGTACCTTCGTACTTGCAAATACAAAAAAGTACTAAGAAATATAATGACTGGCTAGCACAGGCAGAAGAATCCCGTGATAAAAAAAAATTAAAACACGACGCTGTTCCTACAATTTTTATGAAAAGGAGTGTGATTTTTTTTTGGAATCTATTGACAATGAACTTGCTTTGATCCTAAGAAAGCTAAAATAAACTACTCTAATCGCAAAAGATTAAAAGTGCAAATGAGTACCGATATATCCATTGATGAACTAAATGAAGTTTCAGCACTTATAGACTGCAACACATCTATACTAGACGGAGTGAAAAGTGGTATCATTGACCGCCTGAATGCGCTGCTACTGCAAAAAAGGTTATGGTGCCTTGAAGTCCGTTCATATTTAGGCAGACATGCCAAATGTCAGTTCGATACTGTCTTTTGTTTTGTTTTGACAGCTGATTGTTATTTGAGAGGCAAAACGGGGAAGGAAACAAAAGAAAAGTTGGATAAATATTATGGGGCTAATGCTCCGTCAGATTACACCGTCAAATATTGGTTTCGAGAGTTTCGTGGTGGCCGCAACTCCACTACCGATCAAATCCGCAGCGGCAGGCCCTCCGATGCGGTTACGGAGGACAATGTCAAAAAAATACATGAAATGGTGTTGGCTGACCGGAAAATGAGGGTGCGCGTGCAAGTAGATACCACAAAGATTAGTACTGAGCGCACACGCCATATTTTTGGCAATATTCTGTATATGAAAAAGTTATCCTGCCGCTGGGTGCCGCGAATGACCAAAAACACGGAGGCGAGAGCACTTCGAAAGAGTGTTTGGACTTGCTGATGCGGAATCGAGGCGGACTTTTGGCGTAGATGGACTTGGATCCCTCGGACTATTATCTCTTCCCAAACCTCTTCCCACGAGAAAATCATCGACGCCACGGAGGAGTATTTTGCAGATTTTCCAGAAAATTATTTTTCGGAAGGGATCAAGAAGTTGGAAAACCGCTGGAATAAGTGTATCAAACTAAAACGGGACTATATTGAATAATATAAAAAAACATTTAAGAAAAAAAATGTTTAATTCCCAAGGAGGTCACTTTTCACTCCATCTAGTAGATTCCATAGAAGCTGTATGCAAGAAATGCGAAGCGAACACAAAAAAACAATTTTTTTATATTCAAAAAATAAGTAGACTGAAAAAAATTAACAAATCCTAAAAACAGTCTAAAATTCAGAAATATCCTGGCAATTAAAGTCCGCAGGCTAAAAGAAGATAAAGCATAGCTTAGAGAATATTAAAAAGAAACAATAGAAGAAAAAATTGATTTTTTACATGATATAAATAAAAATTCGAAAACATTGTGCAAACTCATTTTATCAAAAGGCAAACGACAATTTACCCAAGAAAAAAGGTGGATTTAACAATGTATGTTTTTCCGCTCGTCGTTTGGATATAATTTACTTCGCGATCAGCTGCAATTGCACTTGCCATACCCAGCTTCATTGCATAGATGGATAAAACTTAAAAGTTTATCTCCTGATCTAATGTTTTTGAGCAAATACAAAAAAATGTTTTAACATTGAAACCAAAAGACAGAAAAGTCATTTTAATATTCGATGAGATGAGTATAAAGGCGAATTTAACATACAACAAAAAAAAAGACAAAATCAAGGGCTTCGTTGATTATGGAGAAAATCAAAGATTAGATTTGTGTGCGAAATCAGTTTGCGTGTTCATGATTCGTGGTATATGTGGTAAATATAAACAAGTGTTTTATCATGTGATCTGTCCAAGCAATATACCAACAAAGCAGCTCGAAATTGAAGTATACAACTGTATTGACATATGTAGAAATCTGGGACTAAACGTAAGAGGCATTTGCTGTGACCAAGGCCCTACGAATCGCGGCCTTTTCAATAAATTAAAGCTGGATGAGGACAACAGTTAATTTCTTTATAAAGAAAAAAAGTGTATGGGACGTAGGATGTGCCACATTTAATCAAAAGTGTGAGAAACAATCTTTTAAGATCAGACTTACAAACTCTGGATGGAGTTGTAATCTGGAAAATAATTGAATATACGAGGGGCGTTCAAACTATTCTCGGTATCGGGGTGAAGCTGTGGTTATATATATAAATTGACTTATTTATCAAGTAATACTATTATTTTAGTGCATTCATGTAAAATTTCATATAAATGTGATCATTAATTCGCGTTTTATCTCTAGTTAAACAGAATCATAATGGCAACTGAGACGATGATGGTGAAAATTGAGCATCGCGCTGTAATTAAATTTCTCACTAAGCAAGGAAAAAGTCAAAAAACTATTCATGAAGAGATGGTGGCTGTTTACCAGGGTTCCGCACCTTCGTTATCAACTGTGCAAAAGTGGTCAAGTGAGTTCAAGAGAGTCAGAGAGAGCATTGAAGACGACCCCCGCTCCGGCGCCCCGGCTACTGCTTGTACGGGAGAAAGCATCAAAGAAGTCGAAAAACTTGTTCTTGAGGATGCCCGAATAAAGGTGAAAATGATGGCAGAGATCACCAAGCTTTCAATTGGTACCATTCACACCATTCTTCATGACCATCTTAACCTTTCAAAGGTCAGTGCAAGGTGGGTGCCACGAATGCTCACAGCGCCTCAGAAAAAAGTGAGAATCGCATGCTGTAGAGAGCTTTTGGAGATGTGTAGTGAGAACGCGGACGGTGTTATGGATCGAATTGTTACTGGGGACGAAACATGGGTCCACCACTATGAGCCTGAAAGCAAACAAGAGTCCATGCAGTGGCATAAAAAAGGAACAGACCCCCCGAAGAAGTTCAAAGTCACTCCGTCTGCCAGGAAGCTCATGGCCACAGTTTTTTGGGACTCAAAGGGAATCTTGCTCATTGAGTTCAAAAAAAAAGGTGAAACCAACAACGCCACATCCTACGCTTCCACTTTGCATAATTTGCGGGAGGAAATTATAAAGAAAAGACGGGGTAAACTCGCAGCGGGTGTGTTGCTTCTTCATGACAACGCTCCTGTTCACACGGCGCGAGTTTCCAAGGCTGCGGCGAGATTGTGGTTTCGAAGAAATCCAAAACCCACCCTATAGTCCAGACCTTGCCCCTAGTGATTATTTCCTGTTTCCGGATTTGAAAAAATGTCTTCGTGGAAAAAGATTTTCGGATGATGAAGAACTCAAGTCGGTATTTTGCAGAGAAAGAGGAAATTTTTTTTTTTGAGGGTTTAAAAAAGCTTATCTCAAGATATAACAAATGCATTGATGTTATGGGAGATTATATTGAAAAATAAGAACAATTTAAATTGAATTCGCATTTTCCTTCATATCGATACCGAGAATATATTGAACGCCCCTCGTATCTATAATACGGAAAGAAATAATACCACAAAAATGTGTATAAAACTAAAATATGCTCATATGGATCCCACAAAATTTCAAAAAATGAATGCAAAACTAGCGGCACAAGTACTTAGCAGACCCGTGGCTTGCGCAATTAATGCATTACAGCGCTTGAATAAATTTCCAGAGAAAATTGCACAGTTTGCGCAACCAACAGCAGAATTTATAAATAAAATCAATAAAATATTTGATTTATTGAATGGAAGACCTGCACTAATTCCAAATGACTCAAATATTAGA
Organism: Volucella zonaria; assembly: GCA_963966105.1. NCBI lineage: Eukaryota > Metazoa > Arthropoda > Insecta > Diptera > Syrphidae > Volucella > Volucella zonaria. The sequence goes on along the minus strand of OZ014530.1, from coordinate 149,427,584 downwards.
TTTTTAAAAGAAATGCAATCACATTTACAAGTAAAACAAATTCAGCCAATCAATGCAAAATATAAACCCTTCTGCTTTAAGTTCCTGATTATGACAATTGAAGGTATTTTAATGACACAAGAAGAATTATTCAATGATTATTGTGAGTTACACTATACATATGTTAACAAGTGCAATCAGGACCCAGTTGAAAACCTTTTTGGAAAAATGAAAACATATTCAATCTAGCCAAATATTGCGAATGCGAACTTCTAGCGATGAAATTACCAGATTAAGACATGATTTCAATAGAAATGACAGAAATGAATGGCATAGCCACAAGGTATTTTGCAGGTTCCTGATTTTTTAAAACACTTAAAAAATTAATGCAGTTTGTGAGAACTGTGTCAAAGAAATGACAAAGGATAAAAACAATTTTGATCTCATGGAATTATTGATCAAATTGAAAGAATATGAATACTCGAATGAAAATTCAATACTTGTCTGGCCATCACACAAGTACTTCAAAATATGTCAACTTTATATACAAGTATTTACCACTTGCTTACAGAAATATCCATTTGCATCTAGTCTTAGAGAAAATATAGTTTATCAATGTATCTCAAAAACAAATTTGCACTATCCAGATTGATTTGAAAAGACAAATGAATGTTATTCTCACAAAATTGATACAGTCAATTTCCTTTCCTCTCCTTGGATAGAGAGAGAGAGAGAGAGAGAGAGGGAGAGAGAAAGATGTTTGGGTTCAGGGGTTATTTCGCTCCATGGGTGGCATCCAACATTTAATGGGGAGACTAAATTATTAGTGTAAATTGTACTTGATGTTGTATTTAGGCAACCATTCATCTCACAAGATTTTTAGTTCCCTGAAAAAAAGTCTTTCGGCCAGCGCTGGTATTGAACCCCGAACCGTCCATTCTGCTTCGAAAAAATTGTAAGTGGTTTATTGACAAGAGCATAAGCAAGAAAAGGAATCTAAAACAAAAGACCAAAAAGTTGCAAAATTTAATGAATATATAAACTAAAATAAATATTTACATAAGTACATAATGTATGAACATTTGAAAAAAAAAACTAAGGCGGTGGTTTGGGTAAATATTCCGCCACGTCCGCGTTTGTGTGCCCTGGAAATCACTTTGGTGAATAGCTAAAAATCATACTTCTAATATTATTATGTGAATGCCTAAAGACAAAAATATTTTGCAAATGCATTTTCTAAACTAAAGTGGGCTAAGAACAGAGTTGACTTTGTTTCCTATTGTTTAACATTCATGAACAAAAAAATAATAAAAGAATGGTTATGGCTACCTATCAGACCTTTTCTTTTATGTAAAATGTAAGGACTACACATCTAACATACTCTAAATGAGAGTAGGAGTACCACAAGGATTTGTAAAAGACAGATGTATTCAAACAATTAGGAAATGAATAAACATAATTATTTGTCTCAGCCTCAATCTTACAATATGGACGTACCTACATACATATGAATAAAGTAAAGTAAAATAAAGTTAGCCTACAGTACCTACAATTTAAACTTTTGCACCGTACAAATTCTTAACATCATCGCAGGTCGCATTAAAATTATTCCTGATCTTAACCTACCTTAATTTAATGTACATATGTAGGCATACATACATATGTAGATATATTTGTGGTCTGTCTGTTCCTCACCGTGCCAAAGTCGCAGGCCAGGACAAAAAATACGAGAATACAAAACAAAACAAAAAATATATTTCGCAGTGGGTATGTCATAAACTCTACGCTGGTGGCACCTGATGGTGAAAGCTTTTCGCAAAGCAAAAGAAACGGCTTTTCGCACAGAAAATTTATTTTCCGTTTTTTCTTTGTTTGCTCATCGCAAAAAAGATCAGCATTTTTTTGTATGGGTATGCGACATCTGGGTATTTTATTATTATCTGTGCTGATACTTAACATAAGCTTAAAGCCTTTTCCAGTGCCTGTGTATGTACTCTGTATGGAACTTCAAGAGCATAGTAATGCAGTTGCAGTTCATCCAAAAAAAACTAGCCTCTTTCATTGAACCTATAACTTAATATCTACGGCATTTTTGTTGTAAGCCCTTCTGGATCAGTTGTATCATGCCGCGCTATACGTCACAAATTCTGCGCAACAACGCCATAGTTTTTCCAGCTGAAATCATAGAAAACACTAACAAATTAAACTTCCTCCTATGGAGCAGGGTTTCGGATCTGCAAAAAATGCAAGTTATTTCCAACAAACTAAGGCAAACGTATTCGATGTAGAAGGTAGAAGAGAATGTATTGTTAGCTTCAATCGTATTGAGTTGTGACTCTGGCCGACAATGAAATGCGAACTTAAATATGTATATTTCACAGTAAATACGTGCTTGTTATGTTAAGATTGTATTGTGTATGTTATGTCAGAGCATGTTTTTTTTTTTGTACATACGTACATAGGTAACTACGCATTATAGCGGGAGTCTGATCGGTGGTAGCGGGTTATTCTTTGTAAATTGCAATTGTGTTTTTTTAGCTCTGCATGTTTTGTTGTTTTTTACGTGTACCTACGTGATAGCGGTGCCAGTGTAATAAAGTGCTTATTAATGTGAAGTAAACGTAAGTTTCGTGTACGTAAAGTAGACGTAGTATACTAACCATTATGTATTTACACTAAGGTACCTATACCGTATACTATACAATACATACGTATGCGATTATTTACAAATTTATAACTATCTGTTTAAACGACGACGACAGATTTGTTTTTGGATAATTTTAAAATTGTGCTTTAATTTTGAGAATTTAGAAAACCCAGTCAGTGTTAAAATAATAAGTAAATGTAAAGTGTAAAAAAAGCTCCTGTCTATGAGTATAACTGAGTTAAGTGCGTTAAAAAATATTTTCAAAAAGAGTGTTGCCTTGTGGTCGGGAACCAGAAATGTATTCAGGAGAGAAAAAACTATCAGGTAGGAGTAAAGGGAAAGCCATCGAGGCAGACAGTACAAAACAGGAGCTGCAGTTCAGGAAATACAATGTTGTGTGTCCTTCAACATCGGTAAGTCTAAATTGCAATAATTTATTGCCTACAGGAAACATTGCAGAGCTAGTTCAGCCAGAATCAGCTTTAAATGTGTTAGATGATGTAGAAAATTTTGATTTCCCTGTAACTAAAAGTAGGAAGTTTAGCACCCGTTTTTACCAAAGAGATTTAAAAAATGGTGAGAAAACACCAAGGCCATGGTTAGTTTACTCGAAATCTTCGAACTCTGTCTTTTGCTTCTGCTGTCTCTTATTCTCGCGACCGAAAAGAGTGTCGCTTTATCCAGCACAGGCTATAGTGACTGGAGTCACTTGTTAAGGATTATTCAAGAGCATTAGACAAGTCCCTTACATATGACAGTTTTTCGGGCTTGGAGAGATTTAGATTTAGGTTTGCAAAAATACAAAACAATAGGCTCTGGAATCCAAAACCAGATGGCCAAGGAAACTGAGCATTGGAGAAATGTCTTGAAACGGTTTATAATTCTCGTGCAATTCCTTGCTACACAGTTTTTAACATTTAGAGGAAGCTCCGATGTTTTATTCGAGCAAGACAACGTCAATTTTCTGCAGCTCGTGCAAGCTGTAAGTATAATAAGTCAATTCGACATGGTTCTAACAAAACACCTACGCAGAATCCATAATCAAGAGGCGAAGCACATATACTTAAGTAAGGGCATTCAAAATGAGCTCATAGAACTTTTGGCAGGCGAAGTTAGAAAAGCTATTTTAGACAAAATAAAGCGAGCTAAATATTTTTCAATAATTTTGTAGATTGTACGCCTGATGTTACTAGGAAGGAACAGCTAACTTTGTTAGTTAGAATAGTTGACCATAATAAAAAAAACTATGAAGTTAAGGAATACTTCTTAGGATTTTTAGTTGCGGAAGAGACAACCGGATATGGTTTAACTGAGCTAGTATTAGGTGTACTTTCAAAGCTAAACCTTGCTTTATCAAATTGCCGGGGCCAAGGATATGACAATGGTGCAAACATGAAAGGCAAAAATTGTGGTATGCAGGCTAGAGCTAAAGCTCTGGAACCAAGAGCTTTGTTCGTCCCATGCTCCTCGCATATGCTGAATCTAGTCATCCTTGATGCTGTTCAATGTTCTTTTGACGCAATGGCATTTTTTGACAGGGTTGAGAATTTATATGTTTTTTTCTCTAGCTCTGTAAACAGATAGTCGGTTCTGAAAAACTTTTTATCAGTTTGACACTAAAACCCCTATGTACCACCAGATGGGAGAGCAGAATAGATGCGATCAGGCCATAATACCTATACTTAGAAGAAGTTTATGAAGCCCTTGTTGAACTATCACAAACTGACGACCCTAAATCCACAAATATGGCGCAGTCCCTTGGTGACTGATTTTAGATTTATCTGCTGCGTTGTAATTTGGCACACAATTTTAGATAGGATTAATATTGCTAGTAAGTTCGTTCAACAATGGAATACCATATGTGCCTCAAGCTGGTAGTTGAGATTTTGTGTTCAACAAAACAATTTCCCATAGAATTGAGAAATGATGAAAAATTCACCTTGTTTTTAGAGGAAGCTAGGATCATAGCTGTTGATCAAGAAGTTCCCTGCACTTTTCCAGCTATCGCATTCGTGCGGTCCCGAAAAAGGGCAGCTCAGTTTTCATACGAAGGAAAAGATAAGTAGAATTTTATTTTCGATCAAGCCATTTCATCAATTTCTGAAAGATTCGAGCATGGATTATATCAATGTGTACATAATATTGGAAAGCTCAAATCAAATCCAAGTTTAGTTTCAGCTGAAAACTGTTCCAAATTAGGAAAAATTTTAATTTAAAGTGGCAGTTCCGATTTAAGTGGCTCAGCATTTTATCGAGAAATCATCATATTGTCAACTTTGATTAATGAAAATGATTCCGCGATAGACATTTTTAATTTTATTCATAACAGAAATATGAAGAATCTTTTTCCAAATACTGTTATAGCCCTAAGAATAGATTTAACTTTACTAGTTACTGTAGCATCAGGAGAACGCTCATTTTCTAAACTTAAGGTTATAAAAAATTACTCACGTTCTTCAATGTCTCAGGAACGATTGGTATCTTTGGCAACCATATCAATTGGAAAAGAAATTATGTCGGAGCTTAATAGCAATTTTCTAGCGGAATTTTTCGCCAGGCCCGTAAGATCACTTTCAAGGCACCATAAGGCAACACTCTTTTTAATTTTAAATTTTCTTGCCTATGGAAATACCTAACTTTAGTTCTTTAGTTTATATTTTTTTGTGTCTTCTTTAAAAAAAACCTTATTGTTTTAAAGTGTGTACGTAATTTAATTTTAGCTTTAAGCTTTTTCATCTTTTTTCTTTTTTTTTATATTTACATAATTAAATATTTTCGATTTTGCGATCGTTTTAAAATTTACTCATATTGTTTAAATCTAAATTTTTAAGGGTCTTTTATTATTCTGCGCCGGGCACCAAAATTCATCGAACCGGCCCTGGATTGGTGTATACCAATTACGAGGGCGGGTCAATAAGTCCGTGCATTTTTGAATTTCTGACCTCTTTACTGAAACAGCAACACTGCTCCTGTCAACAGGCATTTGTCAGTTGACTCCTGTCAAAATTTAAACTTGCTGCGTCAGTTAGTTTGTGTTTGACAGCTATTTTTATCAGACTACTCACTAATTTGAGGAGAAAATGGAAAAAAGTGAATTTCGTGTGCTTATTAAGCATTATTTCTTGCGAAAAAAAACCATTACCGAGACCAAGGCTAACCTTGATAAATACTATGGGGACTCTGCACCATCGATTTCAATGGCAAAAAAATGGTTTACTGAATTTCGTTGTGGCCGTACAAGCACTGAAGATGCCGAACGTCCTGGACGCCCAGTTGAGGTCTCTACACCCGAAACAATCGAAAAAATTCACGATATGGTGTTGGCCGACCGAAGATTGAAAGTGCGAGAGATTGTGGAAGCCGTAGGGATCTCGCATGGCTCAGTGGTTTCAATTTTGAATGATCACTTGGGCATGAGAAAGCTTTCCGCAAGATGGGTGCCGCGTTTGCTCACAGTCGACCACAAACGCAATCGTGTAACAACTTCACAGGAAGGTTTGGCGTTGTTTAATCGCAATATGGAGGAGTTTTTGCGCCGTTTTGTAACCGTGGACGAAACATGGATCCATCACAACACACCAGAGAACAAACAACAGTCAAAACAGTGGGTTTCTAAGGGTGAATCGGTGCCAAAGAAGGCCAAGGTGGGTTTGTCAGCCAAGAAAGTTATGGCGACTGTTTTTTGGGATGCACGCGGGATAATCCACATTGACTACCTTCAAAAGGGAAGAACAATCAATGGGGAATATTATGCCAACTTATTGGACCGATTCAATGGCGATTTGAAAAAAACACGACCTCATTTGGCCAAGAAAAAGTTCTTTTCCACCAAGACAATGCAAGGGTGCACACATGTGCAATTGCCATGGCAAAAATCCATGAATTGGGCTATGAATTGCTCCCTCATCAACCTTATTCTCCAGATTTGGCTCCGAGCGACTACTTCTTGTTCCCAAACCTGAAGAAATGGCTTGGTGGAAAAAGATTTGACTCCAATGATGACTCCAATGATCTCGCAAACAAAGGCCTATTTTGAGGACCTCGACAAATCATTTTTTTTGGAAGGGATAAAAAAAATTGGAGAAGCGTTGGACAAAGTGTATAGAGCTCAAGGGAGACTACGTTGAAAAATAAAATTATTTTTTTATCAAAAAATCTGTTAATCCAAAAGTCACAGACTTATTGACCCGCCCTCGTACTACACAGTGCACAAATAAATTACTTGGCCATAATACTCGTAATATTGTTAGTATACTAGGGTTCCTTCCAGAGAACATCAAATTACCAATAATAGTTTGAAAAAGACTTACATGTAAGCATTCCCACTAGATCCTTTTAGGAGGAAAATGCTTTCATGGATGACAAGTCAGTCCACTTCTACACCGACGGATCCAAAACTGATAGAGGGGTTGGTGGTGGTATTTTCTCAGATAAGCTTAATGTAAGCCTCTCCTTTTCCCTTCCAAATCACTGTAGTGTATTCCAGCTGGAAATTTTGGCGATTAAAGAAGTCCTGTCCTGGCTGAAGTGCTATCGTTTCGGGTAGTCAGACCGCTATCAATTCCCTGCACTCAGTCTCACTAAATTCTAAAACAGCCCTTGAGTGCCGATTATTTCTTAGGGTAGAGCAGTTTAATTTTCACCTATGTTGGGTGCAGAGGCACAGAGATATTTCAGGGAATTGCAGAACCGGCGAACTCGCCAAGATTGGAACTACTCTACCTATCCTATAGGAAAAAGGTAGCATCAGTATACAAATTGCTGCTTGCAAAGTATTACTAAAGCTGGTTGCTAATAGAAGAACAAACTTTAGATAGACCGCTGGATCAATCTGTCTTGGGACCAAACAAATTTGGTCAAAGCTGGATCTGAATCGCTCTAAGAGTTTAATCTTTCAAAATAGGAAACATCTCAGCACTATCATAGGTGCCATCACTGGGCACTGCCTTATGGGCAAGCATGCAAGAATGTTTGACGTCTTTACTAATGATTTTTGCAGAAGCTGCATGGACGAGGAGGAAAAGGAGACAACCACCCCCCCCCCTCCTTCGCTGTATATGCCCAAATCTCTCGCAAAGAAGGACACCCCACTTAGGAGCTTTCTTCTACAATGACTGGGGCGATCTAGACCTAGATGTTAACAGTCCCCTACACTCTCCCACCAGGTCAAAATAGATCCAAGAGTAGAAGGATCACAGCACCACGTGACATCACAATGGGCCAATAAGCCTAAGTGGGTTTCTCCTACAGCCACTATTACCTAACCTAACATAACCTACTGATATAATAGTGAACCTCATTTTTAACAAAAAATGACATACCTCCTGCTTTTCCTTCGCGATTTAGAAATATAGGTTCGAATCCATCAATGTAGTAGTACATTTTTGTTTATGTTCTTTTTTGGTACGATATATGTATATATTTCATTAAAAAGTATGTGAATATTACTGTCTACGATATATGTAGACACATAATTTTAAATTTACACACTTTTTGTTAAGGCGAGACCTCAGATAAATATAAGCCTAATTTTAAGTTATTTTAAAAATAAAAACACTCTTAATTCAGAACGCTAACAGAACGGTTGTTTACTTCCCTAAAAAAAACTATTCTCCTTGTCGTCCGAATCATGGTCTTTCGAGTAAAAGTGAAAAATTATTAGTATTGGGTCTACAAGTAAGTTTCCAGCGTTTTTTTCCAAAATTTGAAGTTTTATTATGAAAACATAGTTACAATGCTTAATTCAAAGTATCGTCCATCGGAAGCTACAACTTTCCCCCATCTTTCTGGCAATTTATGAATTCCGGACCACAAAAATTTCTCGTCTTTCGAGCCCAAGAAAGTATCCATCCAATTTTTGATTTCCTCTACTGAGCTGAAGCGTATTCCCGTAAGAGCGTTCTGCGTCGAACGAAACAAGTGGTAGTCAGATGGTGCCAAGTGTGGACTGTAAGGCGGGTGAGGCAGAATTTCCCATCCACTATTTTGCAAATAGTTTTTCACCGAAACCGCAACATGTGGCCGAGCGTTGTCGTGATGAAAAATGACGGACTCATGCCTGGTTTCATATTCTGGCCGTTTTTCTTTTAATGCCCGCTTCAAACGAATTAGTTGGGTTCGATATAATGGTCCTTTGATGGTTTCACCACTCGGAAGCAGTTCGTAGTATACGACACCCTTTTGATCCCATCATATGCAGAGCATGACCTTTTTCACGTGAATATTTCGTTTCGGCGTCGATTGGGCGAACTCGCTTTGCTTTGTATACGATTTTCTGCGTTTAGGATTATCATAATAAATCCATTTCTCATCACCAGTGACAATACGATGCAAAAATGATTTATTTTTATACCGCTGCAGTAACATTTCGGACATGCAAAATCGCCGTTCGACGTCTCTTGGCTTCAATTCGTACGGCACCCAGTTTCCAACCTTTTGAATGAATCCCAGTGCTTTTAGGCGCAGGGAAACGGCTTGTTGCGTGACGCTCAATGATGCAGCAAGTTCTTCTTGAATCTGACACGGATCCTCATCCAGTAAAGTGTCAAATTCCTCGTCTTCAAAACTTTTCGGCTTTTTTTGGCGATCTTTGTCTTCAACTCCAAAATCGCCACTTTTGAACCGTTTGAACCACTCGCGGAACGTCGATTCACCAATACATTCCGCCCTATAAGTTTCCGAAAGCAAACGATAGGCCTCAGCCGCACTTTTCTTCATATTAAAGAATAAAAGCAGCGCTTCCCGCAAATGACGTTAATTTGGCTGGAAACTTGTCATGATTTTGCTCGATAAAATGTACGATGCCGATAGAACTGCTCAAATATAACTCTGCAAAGTTGTTGACAGATACAAAACCTACAAATAAAACACATGGGGTCTGACATTTCTGTCCGGGATCCACTGGTGGCGCCATCTCTGACAAACGCTGGAAACTTACTTGTAGACCCAATATGTTAATACTGTGCTGTGAACTTAAAAAAAAACTGTAAACTGTGTATGTAGTTAAAACAAACAAACCAAAAAAAACCTGTCAACTATACTCGTATGTAATTAAAACACAAGAAAAAAAACTTTGTGAAGTGGATAAGACTTAAATAAAAGAAGAGAAAAGTAATTAACTCTGAGTGAGCTGTAATTTTAACTGAACAATTGGAAAGTCTGGAACTAGTAACTGAACTAAACGAAGAGAAAGCGAAACTTGGAAAAAATTCGCCAAAAATCATGAAATATTGAAAACGATGAGGGAAACAAAAAGTGAGCATAAATATTTCGCAAATAAATTTTGGGCGCAAGTCCAAAGAAGCTGAATTTGATCTCAAATTAGTTCATGTTAGCTCTTAAGAACATCAGCTACGTTTAAAAAGACAGCAACTGAAGATGGACATACTAACAAAAAGGATTCTGGACGAAGAAGAATCGCTTACACGAGATACGGTGCAAGCCGACTTTGAATTTCTATTAAATGATATAACTGAAACGTGGCCAAAGGTAGCCCAACTACATGAGGATAGAGAGTTTGACTTAATGGAAGAAACTTACCGAAACTTCCTAACGAAACTGCACACATTAATGAAAAAGGCAAATGACGAAGGAAAGAACAGAGAAGATGTAAAACTACCTCGAATTGCAGTATCTGTCTTCGATGGAAATCAAAAGGATTGAATAACGAGAAGATTATTCAAAGTAGCGGTAGTTTGCGGAACGCAGAGAAACTTCACTACCTGAAAACTTCTATAAAAGGTGAGGCGTTAATACCAATATAGCATTTAACAAGCTCAGAGGTGAACTACGAGGCAGCATGAGATATTTACGAGTATGCTCAAAAACTAACCATATAATAAGACACAATAACCAACATTTACTGTTTACTTCTATGTACCTATTGCCATTGATGAATCTGTATTTATATTAAAATACTTGCATGACACAACTCAAGTGAGTTTACATGCAATTAAAAACTTGCAGATTGAAACTGATTCTTGATAAAGAAACACGTAGAATTCATGAACAATCACTAAAGGAACGATGAGAAATACCTCGAATTTTTAAAAAATCGTTTTCAATCGCTGGAATCTTTGGGAGAGTCAAAAAAAAAAAAAAAAAACCCCATCCAAATAAAGGTGGAAAAAACTTACAGACAAACGAAAAATGCAAAATGCCCAACCAAAAATCTGCATGACGTAGTAAAGAGATTTTAAATACTGCAAAGGACAACATAGTACGAGAGCGGGTCAATAATTCCGTGCATTTTTGAATTTCTGACCTCTTTACTGAAATAGCAACACTGCTCCTGTCAACAGGCATTTGTCAGTTGACTCCTGTCAAAATTTAAACTTGCTGCGTCAGTTAGTTTGTGTTTGACAGCTATTTTTATCAGACTACTCACTAATTTGTGGAGAAAATGGAAAAAAGTGAATTTCGTGTGCTTATTAAGCATTATTTCTTGCGAAAAAAAACCATTACCGAGACCAAGGCTAAGCTTGATAAATACTATGGGGACTCTGCACCATCGATTTCAATGGTAAAAAAGTGGTTTACTGAATTTCGTTGTGGCCGTACAAGCACTGAAGATGCCGAACGTCCTGGACGCCCAGTTGAGGTCTCTACACCCGAAACAATCGAAAAAATTCACGATATGGTGTTGGCCGACCGAAGATTGAAAGTGCGAGAGATTGTGGAAGCCGTAGGGATCTCGCATGGCTCAGTGGTTTCAATTTTGAATGATCACTTGGGCATGAGTGGACGAAACATGGATCCATCACAACACACCAGAGAACAAACAACAGTCAAAACAGTGGGTTTCTAAGGGTGAATCGGTACCAAAGAAGGCCAAGGTGGGTTTGTCAGCCAATAAAGTTATGGCGACTGTTTTTTGGGATGCACGCGGGATAATCCACATTGACTACCTTCAAAAGAGAAGAACAATCAATGGGGAATATTATGCCAACTTATTGGACCGATTCAATGACGATTTGAAAAAAAAACGACCTCATTTGGCCAAGAAAAAAGTTCTTTTCCACCAAGACAATGCAAGGGTGCACACATGTGCAGTTGCCATGGCAAAAATCCATGAATTGGGCTATGAATTGCTCCCTCATCCACCCTATTCTCCAGATTTGGCTCCGAGCGACTACTTCTTGTTCCCAAACCTGAAGAAATGGCTTGGTGGAAAAAGATTTGACTCCAATGATGAAGTCATCTCGTCATTTTGAGGACCTCGACAAATCATTTTTTTTGGAAGGGATAAAAAAATTGGAGAAGCGTTGGACAAAGTGTATAGAGCTCAAGGGAGACTACGTTGAAAAATAAAATTAGTTTTTTATCAAAAAAAAATCTGTTTTAATCAAAGTCACGGACTTATTGACCCGACCAAATACACATGTTATACTAACATGTTTACCATCCATAAAAGTGGATGGTAAACCAGCCCAATCGCGAGTTTCACAAAAATATAGTACCAGACTTCATAAAGAATATTTTTAACACCTTAAACGAACACAAATGACGAACAGGGAGAATTTTCAGGGCACAGAACAAAGGAAGCTAGAATCTCTACCAGATTTACGGAAAATTTTTGCCAGGACATATTTTTGCAAAATCAGCGGTGGTTGTATTTAATAACGATACAGTTTCCCCAACAAACAATTCCATATTTAATTTAGAATAGAAAATACAATAACAAATTATGTATATTTAAGAGCTTGGTAAAGACGTCACACAAAGAATAAGCGCACGGTATTTTTTTAAAATTAGCGCGCTCAAGGGATTTAAGTATCCTTAAAATGTTTGCACACAACGCGGGCGAAGGTAAATCAGGAAGGATAGAAAGTGAGGTACAGTTAAACGTTGGTTTTAAATGTTTGGATATAATGACTAGGAAATAAAGAGCTCAACAGGGCATTCCATAAGCGTGTCTGTGTGTGTTTGCGATTTTTTACAATTTTAGAAATGGATTTAAGTTTGCAACAGCGAACTTGTATTCAAATTTGCGTAAAAAACGGATTTAATGGTGCGCGAACGTTGGAAATGTTGGAAAAGTGTTTCGGCAACGATTCTCTAAAGAAAACGGTCGTTTACCAGTGGCACGAGCGATTCAAAAGTGGTTGTGAGTCAATCGCAGATGATAAACGCAGTGGCACACCATCGACATCGAAAACCGACGAAAACATTGATGAAGTAAAAGAAATGTTGGTCAATAACCGCAAATTAACCATCAGAGAAATAGCGGTTGCCTATGGATCCGTCCAAGACATTTAGGTTAATGATTTGGGTTTCCGTCGTGTAGGAGTTAAGTTGGTGCCAAAAGACCTCAATTTCATGCAAAAAAGAGACCGTGTTGACGTCGCAAAAGAGATGATTTGCGAGGCTGAATCCGATCCCACATTCATCAAACGGATCATTACTGGAGACGAGATGTGGGTTTATGAGTACGACACGCAATCCAGACATCAGGCAAGTGAATGGCGTTCACCAAATGAGCCGAGACCAAAAAAACCACGTCGTTTTCAGTCAAAAAGAAGGCAATGCTCACGGTTTTCATGGATTACAACGCTGTAGTGCATCCTGAATTTTTGCCAGAAGGCCAGACAGTAAACAAAAAGTATTGTTTGGGAGTTATGAGACGTTTGCGTAAAGCGATTTGCCGAAAGAGACCAGAATTGTTGGCAGAAAACTCGTCGATTTTGCATCATGGTGCGACGCACCGTCGCACAGTGCCATTATTATTTGTAAGTTTTTGGGGGTAAGAGGGGGTAAAGTATTTCTTACATCGCTTGATCTAGACCTAGACATTTCGCAGCATTTTTGACAACACCGAATATGTGGTTAATCCAACTTAAGTTGTCATTGACACAATTACTGAGAATGGAAAGTTTATCGGTTTCGAGGATGCAAGTGCCATCCATGGATAATGACTAGGTGATTAAATTTAGCTTTAACGACAGCAGACATCACTGTGTTTTGGAAGCATTAAATTCGACTCTTTTAGTGGTTCCGAAATTAGTGATGCTGTTAATATCAGAATTGAATAAGCTTAACAGACGCTACCGTTCCCGTTCTACAGCCGAAGAGCAGGGACGTGAGTTAGGGAACGAATATGAAAAGCAGAGAGTACTGTCGTCAGCAATATATTGGACAAGAGGTAGCAGACAAGAAATCGTTGATGAAAATTAAAAAGAGTGTCGGAGACAGAACGGAGACCTGGGGCACACAAGCATTAGCCAAGCCAACTTGAATTGAACGTTCCGAAAAGTAATTTCTAATCCATTTAAGAAGAGAGTTGTCGATCCCAAAAGCACGCATTTTCAACAAAAGAGCCTGATGCCAAACTCTGTCAAATGCCTTAGAAATATCAAGTGCAACTATCTTGCTTTCGCCAGATTGATGAACTCTTTGGTTCAATTTTTCGGTGAAACATGCCATCAGATCACCAGTGGACCTGTTGCTACGAAAACCGTACTGCTGGTCATTAAGAAGTTTTCATGTTTTGAGATATTTCATTAGCCGACGGTTTATCAGCATTTCCATGACCTTGGAAAGAAGGGACGTAAGCGCAATGGGTCTGTAGGAGGAGAGCGAGTAAGATTCGTCTTTTTTAGAGACGGGCTGGACAAATGCTGTCTTCCATCTAAGGAAGTCCTAAGTCCTAAGTAGTAGGATTGATGAAAAAGCTTACACAGTGGTTTTGCCAACGAGGAAGAACACCTCTTCGGAAGGAGGGGAGATATACCATCTGGACCAGCGGATTTATGCATGTTGAGATCACGACTGCGAAATTGGATTTGTCCCATTGAAGATTCGACGCATTCAAGTGTAGGCGGAGACAAAGCACAATCTGGGAGTGTTGAGCTGGCCGCAAAGTGTTAAGCAAGCAGATTGGCATTGTCAAAAGAGCTGACAAATGGAATGTCATTGTAAATGAGCGTTGGAATGGAGGATGTGGCAGAATTTCTAATATTTTTGACGAACGACCAAAAATTGTTACTACCTTTGGGACATTGTAGTATTTTTTGCCTCAGTTGGTCGTATTGGAATTTTACACGTTTAAGAAAGGCGTCGCAATCATTTCTGGCTTGATTGAAATTTTTTCAACAGAGGAAACTCTGTTGGGCTGGTCTTGTAGGACCGAAAAACCAATTCTCTAACCCTGACAGCCTCTTTACAGCTCGAGTCGTACCATGCCTTTTCTTTTGGTTTGATACTCTTCATCCGATGAGGGATAAAGTTTCTCATTCCAAAGAGAATGGTGTCTAGGATCATATCAGCAGCGGCATCCACGTCGTTATCGAGGAAACATAACGACCAGTTAAAATTCCTAAAGAAGCTGTTAAGACCGCTCCAGTTGGCTTTCTCGTATTGCCATTCGGTTCTTTTAGGAATCTTTTCTCTAACTGTGTGGTCGGTGTACGAGAAATTAGCTGATATGACATAATGGTCCGACGAGCCTAGAGGGGAGAGCGCATCAACGGTGTACTTATCAGGGTGAGAAGTTGAAAACAAGTCCAGGGTGTTGGCGGTATGATTATCAACGTCTGCTATTCGTGTAGGCTCATTTACAAGCCGAGTTAAGTTATTTTCCGCTGCGAACATCTCAACACACCGTCCTTCCGGTGTTTGTCCAGAATGTCGAAGCCACCCAGAATTGTGTATATTGAAATCGCCCGTAATAACGATTTCAGTATGAGGATACAGGGATACAATTCTTTGAATGGAGTCATATGGTAGAGCGCATAAAACTCATTAAAAGTCGAATTGCTGTCCAGTTGGACGTTTCTGTAAATAAAGCAGTTGTAGATAATTTGCTTATGGATATGGAATTTTAAACACATGAAACTGAATTGCGGATTGGAACTACACTGTGGTGGAGTTTGGTAAGCTACATCGTAAATGGCACTAGTTCGTAACCAGGCAGCTTCAGATCGCAGTGATCTGAGAGGTGTGGGCGGGGATTTACCTGTGTTTCACTAAGTGCCAAAACAGCTGGTCTGTATTTGCAGACGTGGACGTACGCAGAAAAGTGATTACTTTTTAGCCCGCGTATATTGGCAATATCCACTCTGAATTCCCGAGTCATTATAAAGAAAGACAAACACAAAAAACACAAACACCGACATTACTAAGGACAGATGTGAAGTACGAATTCAGAGTTGGTTTACCAGATCAAATTGTTGTCGGTGTACAACATAGGCAACAGCACACCAACAAAATTCATACCCACAGCCCGCTACGCATCGGTTGTTACATTCACTCAGTCACTGCACGCGCTGCATGACAATGTAATACAGCAACGGCAGAGACCGAGAGCAAGCGGTTTGAGGGGGCAGGAAGGTTGGGATGCCCGCACTGTGGATACGGATTTCGGTTTCACTGCACTCGCGCGTTGTTGTTGTTTTTTATTTTTCACGCACAGTGAACTTTGTTGTTGTTGGTTTTTCTTTTTCTGCACTCGTGTTCGATTTTTTTTTTCTCTCCACGTGAGAACCGAATTTCACAATGCACTTGTCGATAGTCAGCTCGGCATTCAGGGGGTGCTTGATTCACAAAACTCGTCTTGTTTAAATTCTACCAGGAAACATTTATGACTTCAAGTTAGATTATAACAAAAACAGGGAGATGAAGAACCAAACTAACAATAGCAAGTGGATAGTTCATATCTACAAAACTCAAGTACGTGGAAGTAAACTTTTTTTTCCAGATTGTATGAAGAAGATAAGTTTTAGAGCTTATTATGTTCATCAAATCAGTGTCTCAATGAATTTAGATTCCAATTATTATCAGAAATTAAATCCAAACGACTCTTTATCACATAAGAGAACCCAATGTCATCACCAAAGCAGTCGGTGAACTGGCTCTTAAAAAACCAAATTGTACTGGATGGAATAAATCTAGTTTTATCTAAAAAAGCTCTCTATATTATCTTTCATATGTTTTTCAAAAGTTTTGCTAAAAACTGAAAAAAGTGAGATGGGCTTGCAGTTGTCGATTTCCGTAGCACAACTTTTTTTTTATTAACTACGTAATGTTTCTTGAGCGTTTTTTTGTCGATTACTGTTGTTATTACATCTTGTAAAGAGATAATGCGTTACGTAATAAATGAATATAAGTATACTCTGAATAAACAAAAATATATTTTCCAAACCCACAGATCATATTATAATCGTAATAGTAAAACGAACGGCTTTTTTTGGATTACACTCCACAATAAAGTAAGCACAATAAAACTTTACTAACGTTTCAACCTTCACCTCGTTTAGTCCAATATTTTTACTTTTGTTCAGCATTTTTATTAGTCTTTACATTTTTTGTTACGCATTTTCCCCTTTTTTTAACGCATCATAAAGTAGTGGCTTGTTTTTGGCAGTCCTGCTGCCGTAAAAGTTGCGATTTGTAATTGTGTAGTTCGTGGTATTCCAGTGCACGTACTAAACAATTAATGAAAGAAATGCTGGTTGTGCTGTCTGTAAGGGCATCTAAGCCAGAACATTTTATGCGATTTGTGTCGGTTTACAAAAAAAAATACGTGCTCCTAACGCTAAAGCGCCCCAGTGTCTTGAAAAACACGTACAAAAATTCCGTTGCTAAGAAGATCAGTACCAAACTCTAAAGCTTTGAAAATAGAGTGTTAATAACTTGGTCAGATGGGTTCAATTCTCAACCGGCCCGATCCAACCCAAACTTAACAACATCGGTAAAGAAATTGGCGATCTGATAGAATTCGAATTTACAACATCTAGGAATGATGGGCGGCCGTGGCTCAAGTGGTAGTGGACTGGCGTCCAAATCGGAAAGTTTGGTGTTCAAATTTGAGCCTCGCCCGAAATATATTCATTTCTTCTGTTCACAAAAATCAAATAAGAAATCAACTAGAAATCAACAACAAGCCAACTTCCACTAAGACTTTATTCTCCCCATTAAATCCTGGATGCCACCCATAGAGCGAAATAATCACTGAGCAGAAACATCTTTCGTTCTCTCTTCAACCCATTTTCATAACCACTTGAGCGTTAAGTTCTTTGGAAAAACAAAGACAAAAAACACTTCTATGCGCCACCTTGACACAGTGTTAGGTGACATTAAAGCTTCCTGTTTCACACAGAATAACTCTAATAAGAAGACGAACGAATTCAGTGATTAATATAAAATTTATTCTGGCTTTATTTTGAAGCTACGTCCATGCTATTATGTGTGGAATAGCACATCATTCAAATGGCCGCCTGGGCTTCGTTGCCAGTGCTTCAAGCGGTCGGTCCAATTTTTGATGACTCGGTCCAATATGTGCGGCGTTATTGCGCCAATAGCGTTTCGAATGTTTGCAGTTACAGATAAGCATATCGTATAACCATGTCTCTACCAAACTATGTGACGACTGTGAGAATGTAAACAACGTACTCATTCCAAGTCATCACATAAACAATCTATATTTCGTCAATTAAATATGCTAACAAACTCAGTACCCCAATCCTATGTCAGCACATAAATAATAATGAGCTGTCAGTATAGAGTACTTCGGCTTTTCTTTTCCGTGTCACCCGACACCCAATTCAGCCATACTCAAGGGTATCGGCTTTTCGCCTTTTCTTTTCCGTGTCACTTAACACTCAATTCAGCGATATTCGAGGGTATCGGCTTTTAGCCTTTTCCTTTCCGTACCAATAAATAACTCATTTAAGATAATGTATCGACTGCATATCGCGATCGACCGTACCAATAAATAACCCATTTAAGATAATGCATCGACTGCATATCGCAATCGATAAACAAATTCTGGGAATCAATTACCACATTCGTCCAATCGGAATTACCTGTGTCCCAATTTTTTAAGTATAAAAGAGGAAACTAAGAAGATGTAAAATTAGTCTTAAGATAGATTCAAGAATAAACGGTCATCGTGACCATAGTAAATAAACAAATTATTGTTTTAATCTCTAAATAAAAACTGTTAGCCTCGAGCTCGTCCAAAGTGGTTGGCTTGTTAGCGTATACTACAGCCTTGACGTAGCCCCTGAGAAAATAATCGAGTGGTGTCAAATCGCATCATTGCGGCGGCCAATTGATGAACGCTCGCCGTGAGATGACCCAGCCGCCGAATTTCTCGTTCACAACTTCGAGAGTTGTGGCGCTTGCACGGCATGTAGCGTCGTATTGTTCGAACCACAGTTCGGATACGTAGATGTTGTCGTACTCTGACCTCCTTCCTCATTTCGAAAAAAATAAGGTCTGATCATGCCGCATGTCATAAACCGTACCAAACAATCAATCCAATGACGGCAATTGTACTTGTTGACACAGCAGCTGAGCCAAAAATGGGGTTCGTCCGAAAAGGTAATTTTTTGGCCAAAATACGGATCTCCGGCATCAGTTTTTGCGTCAGCGTAATCTTATACGGATGTGGACCAAATCTAACCGCAAAATAAGCCGAGTTGACTCTCTGGTTATGCGTAATTCAGCTGATCTGCGCCGAATCGATATTTCTGAATCTTCTTCAATACTGGCCTATACGGCGGATATGTTTTCTTCATTTCGCACCAATCTCAGTCTGGTTGGTGGCTTAGGATCTAGAAGAGTGTACTCGCTTCCCACGATGCGACGAATTGCCTGCACACTGAGGCCATGAGGAATTTCGATAATATTTTTTAATAATTTCCGCACGTTCGGCAAGTGTAAAACGATGCACAATGAAATGACAAACCTTACTATTGAAACGAAAGCTGTCAAAATGGGTTAGAGGTAAATGAGGGCAAAACCAAGTATGATATATGGTGTCAACAAGAAGGGGCACACAACATTACCGAATTAGACCGAGCATCACCTTAGGTCTTCTATAATTCTGCCAACGACACCTCAGCAGAAATAAAACGATCTTGCCAATAGCTGTTTCTCTGGTCTAAGAATACAATTGGGTAGTAAGGCCCTATCCCGAAAACTAAGGAGACCTTATAATCCCAGTCCTACTTTATAGCGTTGAAACATGGATTCTATCGAAGCGAATGAAGTTCGTTTCGAGAGAAAAATCCTTTGAACAATATTCGATTCCGTGTGCGTTAACTGGCTTTGGAGGAGAACATTCAGTGACGAACTATACGAGCTCTACAATGGCATCAACCTAGCCAGAAAACTGCACATCAGCCGGCCGAGATGGAATACCTAGGACAGATAGAGCGAATAGACACCAATGCCACGGCCAGTAGAGTTTTTGAATCTAACCCGGAGGAACAACGCAGTAGAAGGAGACCTCTCCATAGGTGACGCGCACAATCGCCTTGGAGTGCGTAGCTGGAGGCAGTTAGCAAAAGACTGGGCTAACTGGAGAGGCTTGTTTGTTGAAGCCCAGGCTCACCCGGAACTTGTAGCGCCACCTAAGTAAGTAATGAGCATTTTTACGTGGATAAAATCTTTCATTAGATTTTTAGAACTTTGAAGTAATTTACTTGCTCTAAAGGCTTTTATGGGTTGGAAATCAATATTTTAATTTTTTGTTTGTCTTTCAAGTCTCTTAGAATTTCTGGTATTGAGCGGTTAAGCCATGCTCGCAGATTTGCCTGTAATGTCAGTCTCTTTCCTCCCGCTAATGCTTCTGTTCTGCAGTTCATTGAACGATAACACGAAGTAGGTGGTATTTGTAATTCCTCAATATGTGGCCCAAGTACTCTATCTTTCCTCTTTTGATTTAGAATATCAGCTTTCTTCTGAATCTCATCCTTCTCAAGAGTTTATTATTTGTAATCCTATCCACCCATGAGATACAGAGTGCCCTACTGTATAAACACATTTAAAATGCTTCTAGTTTTTTAATCAGAGTTTTATGTTTCGACTCCATTTAACAAAATTTATTTTTATCTTTAAGTTTATTTCTCTACTTTAGAGCACCTCCTTTATTTTACAAAATGTCCGCGTTGCTATTTATTATAGTTCATAGGTATTTAGTAACATTTTTTTACTATGACGTCAGTTAAAGTTGTCCTTTACATGGACAACAAAAAAAAACGCGAACGTCAGAAAAGGGGCTGACCCAACTGTTCGACTTACAATAAAAAAAACAGTTTTTGATACTCGTTATAATTTTATTGGAAATTCCGAATTCGATTAGTTTACACTCAATGCAGTCCAGACCAGAACTGATTTCACAATCCTCATCAGCTTAACTCCAAAGCTCCGTTAGCTATGCAAAGGTTCCCATGCATTCCTCCTGACTGTGCACTTTACCCAATTCGCGTGCACTTGATCCGGTGTCGAATAGCCTGCTCGTGCATTCGTTTCCGTGGGAAACTCAACAGACCAATTATTTGCTGAATCAGCTGGAAACCTGTTTGCACCTGTTGGAATAAGTTATTGGGCGTCGCATATCGGATTGTGATAACTCCTCCCCCTTCGAAAATCTACGCCTCGTAGATCCTTTGATGACCTTGAGGTCAGGCCATTGGTTGTGGTAAGTTAGGGGATGAGATTGTTGGGAAACTGGGCTTTGCATGTATCTTTCGCCAGATGGTAAGTACGACGAATGCCACACCAATGAAGATTGAAACTTCTGTAAAAATAGAGATTTTAAATTGTTGGGATAAGTTACCTATGCGTTCTATGTTCTGAACGCTGAGTTCATGGACGTATCCCAAGTCGATAATATGGCTGCGGTTTGTGATGTTCATCAACGCCGGAGGAAGGGCTTGTAGTGTTGTAGCCGTAGAACTTGAAAAGGTCCTTCCGTTCAGTTCGATCGTCTCGTTATGTATCTGGATTATATATGTACCTGTAAGAGGCCTTGAAATATTGTTATAAATTAAATCGCCTTTAAAATTGGTGACAAAAATGGTGTCGTCTTTAAGGAGTTCCAGGACCTCCTCGGTACTTCTTTGGTAAGTGCAGGTCGTGGGTCCACCTTTCAACAGTCTAGCAACGCAGCTTTCCTCAGGAATAACTTCTAAGGCTTTATCCTCGCATATTGTCGAGTTATTTATTGAGAGGCAACTGTCCTTTATGCCATACGTGACCCTGTGGTTGATCAGAACTTTCCTGAATTTCAGATCGATCCGCTTTCCTTCTATAACTGATGATCGTGTTATCAATAGGTTATACTCTTCCATTCCTACCTTTGGCATTGAAATAACGTACAACAGCATTGAGCCATTGGTGAAAATTGAGGATGTGCCGTTCTCAATTGCTTCTATTTCATTAGCGTACGGTAGAGTTTCTAGTTCATTGATGACCGTGTTGACCTCTTCCGTATCAAGGAGATTGGTATTAATCAGGCCACTTTTAGCCATTTGGCAAGCCCGAACAATTTCATTCACTTCTTCTTTGATGAGCAGAATCTCGTCCAAAATGTCCTGCTCAAATCTTCCAGAAATCACGTCCTTAATACCGTTTTCATATCTCTCAATCACCAGATTGATTTTCTGTGTAATTTCACGCGTGATACCAAAGAGCTTCTCATTAATTTTATATTGGTGGTTACTATTCTCGATTATGGATTCCTCACTTCGAAGAATTTCGCTCCAGTCTGAAGCATCGGGGCTACCAGCCACCCATTTCCAAGCAGATCCCAACCAATTGATTGATCTTGCCCTTCTCGTTGGCTTACCTTTGAGTGAATGAAGACGGCGCTTTACCTGTGACAAATGGAATCCTATCATGTGCCTTCTGTCTTCGTCCTTAATTTTGCCGCTGGTGGCATTGGACACCCCATCCAACAGATGTTCGAATTGTTCTAGGTTAATGGCATGCACCAGCTTGAAACTGCCGTCAACGATCCAACCCTTGCCCTCCTTAAGAGAGACTATAGGTGCCTTATAATTGAAGATCTGGAATCCCCAGGTTGCCGCTAAAGAAGTTAATCTGAGGGATATGCAAATGTTTTTCGTTCGATACATGTGGTTATCTAAGCATGTTTGTAGCGACCTTACTACAAAAGTGGAAGTTAAAATGTTTAAATAAGGACAACAGCGAAAATTTTTTGTTTCTGCAACATTTTTTACTTGTATTACACTTTTAATTAAAATTTATATTAAAAGTATAAGGCTAATCTTAATCCTGTAATTGGATTGATATCTCTTGAAATAAATTTAACTTGTGATTATTACTACATTACTACATTATATAAGGAATGGTTACAGGTGCATTGTGCGTATATCGTGTGTGTGTGTGTGTGTGCATACACCCCCTCTTTGTTCATTTTTTTTAATATATTAAATATATAACGTATATATTTTAAATGTTCTTAATATGGGCCTTGTGAATCCTGCGGCCACTTGCCGTGAGGACTGTCACTTTATTATCTTTTGATACAAATTCTTTTTGGTATAATAGTTTATTCTTACCTTTAATTTTCTTACAGGCTGTATAGATTATTTCACCTTCTCTATATTTCTTTGGTGAATGTCTCTTTACATTGTGACGCCTGTTATTAGTTTTTTGCTTCCTTTCTATTTCCGCGCGCAACTCGTGGTTTACCTTGGCGCGAAAGTTCACCAAACCCTGGTAGTTAACTCTGGAAGTTCTGTTGAAGAAAATGTCAGACGGTTTTCTCCCAGTCACGGAATGTATGGTATTGTTGTATCTGTCGACAGCTATATTAAGCAGTTCCCTCGTTTTCAAATCTTTGTATTCCGCCTTTAGACATCGGTATATTTCCAGGATTGTCGAATGTAATCGCTCTACTTGGCCATTGACTTCACTGCGTTGAACAGGAGTTTTATAGAGTTCTATGCCCAACATTTTGATGAAGTTCAAAATTATTGGACTTAGAATACTACGTTCATTGTCCGTTACCAGTATCTTAGGAACTGTGAAGTAATGTATGATTTTCGTTATTTTGTTTCTTAGGTATAGCGAGGATTTATTTTTGATATGAAACAGCTTGGCGAACTTGGAAAACTTGTCAATACAACTGATGTATTTCTCGTTTTGTAACTCCATTATGTCCGTGTGAAGTATCTCACAAGGATACGATGGTACAGGAGTTGCACGAAGTTCCGGATTTGTTGGATGCCTGTCGTATTTGTTCGCAAGGCAAATTTCACAAGTCTTAGTATATTTGACAATGAGACTGTTCATTTTTGGAAAATAGTATCGCTCAAGCAGCTGTTCCTTATTCTCTCTCGCATTTCTATGAGCTCTTCTGTGCTCCTCAGTAATAAGATGTAGAACTCTTTCATCATTTGCTACATCTTCTACCACCCTCTGGGTTATGCGGACTTTGTAATTACTGAAGTTTTCTAGATATGTCTCTTGTAACACGCCTAAGTATGCCTCTGGAATTTTAATACCATTGATAACGTTCGGCCTAAGCTTTTTCTTCAAAATTTCGGTGAGCTTACCTTTATCCAGGTTTTCCATGGAAATGTAGTGGCGGGAAAAACCTGGGTGTGGTTCCTCATAAATCTCTAAGCCTTTAGAAGCCCTGATTATTATTTGATTTCGGAATACATTCAGAGGGGCCTCGACATGAGGTATGAGATCTGAGCCATCTTGCGCTGCGCTGTGGACAGTCTCGGTGGCGGTGTCTGTCGAACCTTCGCTTTCGCTAGCTGTTTCCGTCATGGCATCGGGTCCCGCTGTACCACTAGCAGTGTTAGTCGATGAGTTGTTACTTGCTGTGTCAGTACTTGAACCTTTATACGCCCTTCTTGAGTCTCGTGCCGTCCCAGATAGTGTTGAACCGGACAAATGATTTACCTTCGTCTTTAATCTGGAGAGAGCGTCGGCTACTATGTTTGGTTTACCTGGTTTGTAAACCAACTCATAGTTGTACTCCTCTATGCGGGCTTTCCACCTCTTTAATTTGGCATTAAAGTTCCTGTTACCTAGAGCAAGAGTAAGTGGCTGATGGTCGGTAAAGATTCTTATCTTTTTCGCTCCGTATACGTACGAACGCAGATTGTCCAGAGCCCAAACTATGGCCAACATCTCTTTTTCATTCGTAGCGTAATTCTCTTCGGTTTTATTGAGGGATCTTGAGATGTACGCAATTGGCTTATCCTGTCCCGATATATCTTGCGACAAAACAGCACCAATTGCGTAATTGGAAGCGTCCGTGGTCAGGTTAAATGCCCTTTCCAAGTCAGGGAAAGCGAGGATCTCTGATGATGTTAGTAAAGCCTTGAGCTCGTTAAGAGCTTGCAACGCATCTGCATTCAATTCAATTTGGACTCGTTTTGATTGGCTTGCTTTAATTTGGGCATTTTCGCCTCTCGTAAGGTTCGTAAGAGGTTTTGCCACCTTCGCGTAGTCCCGAATAAATTTTCTATAATAGGACGTCAGTCCTAAAAAGCTTTTCAGATCCTTAAGATTCTCCGGGGGTAATATTTTTTGTATGGCCTCAACTTTCTTGGGGTCTGCTCGAATTCCATCGGGGGTGATGACGTATCCCAAAAATTCGACCTCTGTTTCCAAGAAGTGAGTCTTTTCCAGATTTACCTTTAAGTTTACCTCGTGTAATCGAGAAAGGATAGTTTCTATGTTCCTTAGCATATCGTCCATGTTACCCCCAAAGATGACAATATCGTTGATATATACGTAGCATATTCTCCCAATGAACTCCTTAAGCACGTCGTCGATCATTCTCTGAAAGATCGCTGGCGCATTTTTTAGGCCAAAAGGCAACCTGAGCCATTCGTACTTTCCGTTCATAGTCGAAAATGCGGTTTTAGGTATATCGGCCTCCTTCATGGGTATCTGGTGAAATCCAGAGGTGAGATCAAGGGTGGTGAAGTATTTCGCCTTACCTAGACTGGCAAGCGTTGAGGTAATGTCCGGGATTGGGTATGCGTCGGATACGGTGACGAGGTTTAAGCGTTTAAAGTCTACTACCATCCGGTACTGAAGTTCCCCTGTGGGTTTGGGTTTTTTCGGAACAACCCAAATCGGAGAACTGTAAGGACTCTTGGAAGGACGGATGATTCCCTCCGTTAACAGTTCCCTAATCTCTTTATCCACTTCCTTCCTCATGCACGGTGGGTAAGGGTAACTCTTGGTGTAAATGGGCTCATCGGTGGTAGTTCTTATCTCCGCCATCACGGATGTTCTTATCATTTCATTAGAATTAAGTGGTCCAAAAACGCCGCCGTACTTTTCTATTAATTTAGAGAGTCTATGTCGAATGTTGTGCGGAATTCTTTTGTCGAGTACTGCATTAACTGCTGAGGATAGCTTGTTTTTAAGGGGAATTTGCTTTCCATTCATCAGGGTAAGAATATTCTCCTTACGATCAATGATGGCTCCTACCTCTTTCAAGGTGTCGTCACCGATAATGCCATCGAACGATTTTAGGCCTGGGAGCACATAGAAGGTTAATTGCAAGTCGATTCCGACCCTCAAAGAATTTACCAGTTATTTTGTCAGTGATCTTAAGGCTGCCGGCTGCCGAATTTACAGTAAAAGGTCGGGCTAGGAGCGTGGCACCCTGTGATATGTGTGGACCGATAAAATACTTGTTAGCCCCCGTGTCCACAAGGAAGCTTAACATTGTACCATTCTTAAGGATGTAATCTATGTATGGAACGCTGGATAAGCGTCCTTCATAAAATTTACCTCATCTTCATAGTTTGCCTCAGTTACTTCGTGGTAGGTTTCGGGCGATGGCTCTTGGTGTCCCTCACGGTCCCCTTCAAGCGCTTCGTCACGGTTCTCTGATGACACTCTTTGATCCGTCTGCATGATGAACAACTTCTGTTGCTTTTGAGACGAGTCCCGTGAGCGCGAAAAGTTCTCGGAGTGTGCCTTCCTTTTGAAGGGGTTGTTTCGAGGTCTATTCGAATAGTTCACCTGTTTAGTCTGAATCGAGTGATCAACTTCCATCTTCTGATGAGGTTTTGGACCAGTCGGCCTAGGGGGTGCGTCAGAATTTGGAACAGAGTTAGGACGGTTGGGGAAGTTAGAATTATGCGATTTTGGGTGGTTTCTAAATTGTGGAGGAGAAGGCCTATTATCCCGTCTGAAAGACTGATTAAGGGGGGCTGTTATTGTGTTCGATGCATTGCTTACACGGAAATTGAGATTTTGAATCTCCAGACACGAAGCGTATGCTTCGGGAAGCGTTTTGGGTTTCTGTACGATGAGCATCCTAGACAGGTCGCCGTTAAGGCCTCTTATGAAAACATCCAGCGCACGGTTCCGGTAAGTCTCCACCAGTGCACCGACAGTCTCCTGTGAATAGGATTCTGTTTTAATCTTGTTAATTATTAGGGAGAACTGGTGGTTCACCGTGGCGTAAAACTCGTCCAATCTCGACCCCTTCTGTGAAAGCTGGTTGAGTTGATGCTCTAAGGTTCTGATGTCACGTTTGTCGGCGTAATGCAACGAAAGTATTCTTTTAATTTCCTCCCAATCATCGTCAAAGACGTTGTAGGAAATAAGGGCTGAATCAGCTTTTCCCCTGATTTTTTGCCGGATGTGCTGTAATATTGCACGATACAGTGGCTTGCTCCTGATTATACTGAAGTCCTTCAGTATACCCTCTACATTATGTACCCAGGACACGTTTGGGGTTTCCGTCGAAGGTCTGCAATTCCTTGACGCAGTCGGGGAGCCGACTTATTTCCTTCAAGTCAGCCTCTGTCCTTGGTCCGCAGAGCGGTATGTTCCCGCGACTGGTCTCAAGCTCCGAATGGGTACCTCGCTCAAGTGACTTTAAGCGCTCATCCATTTCCCTGAGCTGGTTTAAAATAGCATTGACAGCTCCGGTCAACTCCGTTACAGATTTGGCAACTGCGTCCATTTTTATTAAAAAAATACAAACCTTGGTACCAATTTACAATTTATATCAATTTATCAAATGTGACTGCCTTCGATTTCGGCACAGATTCAATCAATTTTTTAGTTATTATATTTATATAGTATTTTTTTTTTATATATATATAATATTATTTAATAGTATGCGGGGTGTACACGTATAAATTTTTTTTTTTAATTTTTACACGATCTTTTCAATATAAAACAATGCACCTTACCTTTTCCTTTTGACAATTCTTCGCTCCTCTTCTTCTCTTCTATTTTTTATAAATTAGTTGGTTTTACACTTTTAACTTTGAACAAGTTTTCACAAATAGGATTCTTTTCTCACAATTCTTTTTTTCCTTTTTTTTTTATGAATTAATCGGTTTTGTACTTTCAACTTTTAACAACTTTTTTCCTATTCTTTTCCTTTTTTTCTTTTGTAATATCAATTTCTTTATTTTTATTTATTTATTTTTTTTTTGTTAGATTTCTCTATTTTACACCTTTAACCCTCTTGAATTTAACAAAAGGATGTGATTTTAATTTATTGTTAATTGCAAAATTTGCAAGCACTTGCTTTTATTCCAATCGGAATTCCTTATATTTTTTTCCTTTTCCACTCAAGCTTTTACTTATCTTATCACTTATCACTCTGGAATGCCTTCACTTACAAGATCGTGAATAACATTTCCGCTTTCAGTAACCGTTAGTAAAGAAGGTCCGCCGGTGATCTAAAACAAAAGGATACTTAAATACAATTTTTTCCTTTTCTTTGCGATTTTTTGGTTTGAGACAGGCTTAGTGGAAGGATCGTGGGGTTCCCGTTTAGTTGCTATCGTTAATACTTGAAAGCAACCTACTAATGGCACGATTTCACTTCACTTGTATATCCCTTAATACTTTTCGCAATCTCCGCTGTGTTCCCATGGTTACAGCAGAATGTGGTTATTGGCTTAAAAAATTTTTTAATATATATTTAGACCAGAAAGGCGGTTGTGTTCCCATGGTTACAACGCTACACACTCCAAAGGGGGTGGTCTGATCTATGCCCATTTAAGGACAATATATTATTTATTTTTATTTATTTATTTTTTTTTTTTTAAATATCTTTGCCACTATTGCTAGGACGGAAAGAATATACACTTTCTAAGCCTGTCCCTGCTCGGGCGCCAGTTAAAGTTGTCCTTTACATGGACAACAAAAAAAACGCGAACGTCAGCCAAAGGGCTAACCCAACTGTTCGACTTACAATAGAAAAAACCGTTTTTGATACTCGTTATAATTTTATTGGAAATTCCGAATTCGATTAGTTTACACTCAATGCAGTCCAGACCAGAACTGATTTCACAAGCCTCATCAGTTTAACTCCAAAGCTCCGTTAGCTATGCAAAGGTTCCCATGCATTCCTCCTGACTGTGCAGGAGCTATAAGGCGGGTGGGGTAAGACTTCCCATCCACTGCTTTCCAAATAGTTTTTAACCGAAATAGCAACGTGGGGCCGAGCCTTGTCATGATGGAAAATTATTGCCTCGTGTCTAGTCGCATATTCCGGGCGTTTTTCGGCCACTGCTCTCTTCAAACGGATTAATTGCGTTCGGTAGCGTTGTCCATTGATGGTTTCACCCGGTTTTAGCAGCCCATAATACAGCACACCATCCCAGCGCCATGGATATTCGGCTTTGCCGTTGATTTGGCTGGTTGGCCGGGTTTGACATATGATTTTTTGCGCTTGGGGTTGTCGTAATGGATCCATTTTTCATCACCAGTAACAATCCGATGCAAAAATGACTTCCTTTTGTGGCGTTCCAGCAGCATTTCGGACACGCAAAACCTTGAGTTCATGTGGAACCCAATTTCCTTGCTTTTGAATATATCCAGCTGCTTTTAAACGTTTTGAAATGGCTGCTTGAGTGACTCCCAAAGATTCTGCGAGCTCTTCTTGTGTTTGGCAACAATCTTCATAGAGTAATGCTTCCAGTTCTTCATCTTCAAACTTTTTTGGCTGCTCAGGACGTTCATCGTCTTCCAAGCCAAAATCACCACATTTTAATCGTGCAAACCACTTTTGGCACGTTCGCTCAGCTAGCGCATGTTCACCATAAGCTTCCACCAAAATACGATGACTTTCGGCAGCAGTTTCCTTCATGAAGAGGAACTCCCTGCAAAAACACTTTTTCAGGCACAAAGTTCGACATATTTGAGTGAAAAAAAATTATTGTTGTTTACGCTCCAAATGAATGACATATACTGAAATGACGTACAATGACAGTAGCTTTCCAACGTATGTTCCAATGGAATAATAACAATGCAATAATACAAGTTACGCCATCTCTTAACAAACCGAACGAATTAAGTTATAGACCCAATATAATAATGGTATCAGTACTATAGAGCCCTTTCGAACTCCTTTTCGTTACCATCCTTTCGGATTCTTCTCTCTCTGTAGATATGCTCATCAAGATGATTGTTCTGTATTCACTACACTGTGATGCCCTATTCTTTTAAGACATTGCTATGAATGCAGATTTTAGCCAATCCTCCGGGATATTGCCATAACTGTATACCGCGTTAAACAGATCTATGAGTTTTAGTAGCACTTTTGTTTTCAGATTCATTTAACACTTTTATGACCTCTTATTTTATGATTGCATGCCCAGTTGTCTCGTCATATGGTTGAATATCGTCACGTTCATCCCAGAATAATTCTTCGGTGTGTTCTATCCATCCTTTCAGTTTTTCTCTCGTGCTCGAAAGAACTTTGCTATCATTATCTTTCAACAAATATGTTGACCTTATGCTTTTGGTGAGTATCATAGTGTAAATTTTATGTTACTCCACTGATATTATTCTATGTGAAGACCTTAACTGCAACCTTCTTGAACACCAAAACTTGTCCATTTTCCAAGGCACTTTCCCACCACTCAGTCTACACTGAGTAAACCAGTAAAGGCGGTCCAGCCTATCCACTTCATAGAAGAATCAAGTACCCTTTTTAATAAAACTCTGTTCTATGGCCAACTCCTGGTTCCCAGTGTGCACAAAATCGACCCGCGCTTTGTTAACCTACTGCTCACTCATATCTTTCCACTTCTTACACATCTGTTTAACAGTATTATAATCACTTCCAAGTTCCCGTCCAGGCGGGAAAAAGCCAAAATCATCCCAATCTCAAAAAAACGAGTAGAAAAGAAAGATTTTAGACCTATAGCAATTTTGCCGTTTCTTAGTAAAGTATTTGAGAAAGCAATCTTCAAACAAATTTAAACTTACTTACAGCAACAAAGCTTCTGTGTGCTAACGAATCTGGTTTCCGGCCCAACCACAGCTGCGAAATGGCTTTACTCTTCAGGAGTAAAAATGAATGGTGACTTATTATACATATTTGAATGGCCGAAAAGCAATTTCCTTTACCTTGACGAAAAAAAAATATAAGAAGAAAAAATCGATAAGAAGAGTCCAGACGTATCCGTCTGTCCACTTATCACTTTTGGCGATATAGGGTAGCCAAGAATATGGGATTTACATTTAACAGTAATCTCACGTGGAAGAACCACATTAGCGCTATTCTCGGCTCTGTCTATAAAGGGCTCCGGGCATTATGGACTGCCAATTTCTGTAAGAATAATGATGTCCAAGACATTTTTGATACCAGTAATGCTGTAAGACTTTAAAGGAGGGTAAGGTTTTTAAACTTTTTTTTGCATTTTTTTTAATGAATGTATAACATCTCAAGAATGTTGTTTTAAAATTTGAAGTCGATCGGAGCAAAATTAATAGAGTTATGAGCATTTGAGCATCCGTTTCTCCAGACCGGTATTCTACTAGATGGAGTGAAAACTAACCTCCTTGACCGACAGAACGCGCTGCTACTGCAAAAAGAGGTTATGGTATCTCGAAGTCCGTTCATATTTAGGCAGAAATTTCAGTGCGATACTGTCTTTAGTTTTGTTTTGACAGCTGATTGTTTGGCGTTTGGCATCATGTTGAGTATGGACAAAAACGATTTTCGTTCTCTCATAAAACGTTATTTTTTGAGAGGCAAAACGGCGAAGGAACAAAAGAAAAGTTGGATATATATTATGGGGCTAATGCTCCGTCAGATTACAACGTCAAATACTGGTTCCGAGAGTTTCGTGGTGGCCGCAACTCCACTACCGATCAAGTCCGTCGCGGCAGGCCCTCCGATGCGGTTACAGAGGACAATGTCAAAAAAATACATTAAATGGTGTTGGCTGACCGGAAAGTGAAGGTGCGCGAGCTACCAGATACCACAAAGATTAGTACTGAGCGCACACGCCATATTTTGGGTAATATTCTGCATATTAACTGGATTTGAGTCCCTCGGATCCCTCAAAAGATGGCTTATCAATAAAAAATTCAGCTCACGCAAGGAAATCATCGACGCCACGGAGGAGTATTTTGCAGACCTTCCGGAAAATTATTTTTCGGACGGGATCAAGGAGTTGGAAAATCGCTGGAATAAGTGTATCAAACTAAAAGAGGACTATATTGAATAAAATAGAAAAAAAGCATTAAAAAAAAAAATTCATTCCCAAGGAGGTTACTTTTCACTCCATCTAGTATACCTGCCCGGCAGCTTTTAGTGTGCAGCACTTTAAAGCGTTTTTCTGAAACTTGTAATTTTTGAAGTCGGTTTACGCTGTAACTCAAAATCTAATCCACATTTTGAATCTTATTTATCAATATTTCGCAATGAGGTTTAGGAAAATAACGTTCAAACGTTGTATTATTTATTATATGGAAATTAATTAAATAAACCAGCATTATCTGTATCGTCTAAAAAAATTCTTGAAAATATGCTTTTTTCCCCCGAATTAATCCTTGAAATTGAAGCTACCATGCTTTTTGTCTAATGTCTCTAATTCTCTGGTTCAACTGATTCCTGATCGCTCTATTTAACACTGTGTATCTATCGCGATTTACTTTGTTCTTTCTTCTCTGCTCCATTAGTGATAGGACTTCCGCTGTTATCCAATCTGTTCTTGGCTACCGATTATTGCTGCTGAGATACTTTTTACTTGTTTCCACTAAAACCTCTTCAAGCTCTGCCCACTTGGAACTTGTATCTGGTTTCATATGCCGATCTCTACTTAGTTGAGACGCATTCAGTTAATTTTTTTCAGCTTGATTTTGTATTACCGGGTCTGTTAGTAGTCGTAGTATAGTCTAGATAGATTTAAGAACAAAGGTTTTAGTAGTTAAATTCATTTCTTGTTTAAAGAAAATATGATTATGAAGTGTAAACTAAGTAATAAAAATAATTTAACATCAAAAATGTTTGGTTGTAAGAATAATACTAAAATTTTCATAAACGAATCTTTAAGCTAAAAAAGAAAAGATGTATAAGTATGTCTGCGTAAAGGGTGTGAGAATATGCGAGAATATATAATTACATTGTTATTAAGTCGGAGGCTGATTGATCTCCTAACTTTAAATTGATATGCAAGACCCACAAACTTATATTGCCTCTGTCGATTGCGTAAAGGTTGATTCTTTTGATCTCGCTTTTAACCAGAAATACTTAAACAACTTTTTCGTTATACATCAAAATATTAGGAGTATCCGTAAAAATTTTGATAAGTTTCTTGTGCATCTGAACTTGCTTGTGAACAAACCAGATTTTATTTTCTTAACTGAAACTTGGATTTATAATGCAAAAAACCAATTTTTTGATATTGATGGATATGAATTTACCCCATGTTGCAATAATAAATATGCTTCTCTTTAAAAGTAAAATTGTGGGACAAAATGTTCATATTATTAAAATTCTATTTCTAATATGTTTCCAGAAGAATTGGTAAGCCTGTTATCAAGTGTGTCATCAAATGACATAATATTATTGGGTGACTTTAATGTAGATGTCCTACGTAATTCTATTTTTATAGATAACTACTTATTTATATTAGCATCTTATGGCTTAGAATCATATATTAACAGAAGTACTCGTATAACCAATTCATCAAGTACTTGCATTGACCACATCATGGTGAGATTTTTAAACTCTGAAAAACTTTTACTCTGCAGCTTTGTTTTCGATTTGCAAATATCTGATCATTGCATGACGTGTTTAAGTTTCAATTATAGTCCTGCTAAAAATTTTAATATCTCCTCTTCCTGTCCATATTCTGTTATCACTGATTTTAGAGAGCTTAATAATTTTTTGCGTTATGAATGCTGGACAAACGTAATTTACGAAGATAATCCCTTCCATAGCTTACAGCGAATTTATGGATACTTTGAATAAGTATGTCATGCTTTGTTCGAAAAAAGTAAAGAAAAGTACGAATAAAATGAAAAGATTAAATCCTTGGATAACTGCTGAGTTGCTTATTCAAATTAAAAAAAGAATAAACTTTACAAAAAGAAAACTAAATTCCCTCATAACGCTAAAATTATCAATAGGTTCAAAAAATTATGTAAAGATAAAAGTAATTATTATTCCAACAGGTTTCGAGAAGTTAAAGGTGACTCGAGAAAGGAATGGAAATTGGTTAAAGAAATTCAGAACAAAACATGTATAAGCACTCTAGTCCATAGTATTAAAGATGAAGATGTTACCGTTCGTGACCCAAGGATTTAACTTAATAATTACTTTATTTCTATTGGTAGACAAGTGGTTTCGGAAAGCTGCAATGATCTTCCTAAGTGTAAATGCTCAGATAATGTTGTATCCTCCTCTCAGAGTTTTTGTGCTGATCCAATAATGTCATCGGAACAGTATAAAATTATTCTATAACTAAAAAATTCGAATTCTACCTGCTTTTCAAATAATTTTGTAAAAAGAATAGCTTTGAACATTTGTGACATCTTATGCCATATCTGTTACAAAAGTATTTCGAGAGGTGTTTTTCCAGATGACTTAAAACAAGCCGAAGTCATACCATCATTTAAGAAAGGTTAATAAATAACTAAAGGCCAGTATCTTTACTTCCTATTTTTTCGAAGATCTTCGAAATGGCTATTAAAAATAGAGTGGTAAGGTTTTTAGAAAAAAAAAAAACAATTTTTTTTAGTGAGAACCAATTTGATTTCTGTTCGGGATATTCAACTGAAGGAGCCCTCTTAAATTTTTTGTACAAATATATGTACAATATACAATATTTTTATTTTCGTTGAAATAACAAAAGCCTTTGATACCGTCGACCACAAAATTCTTTTGAAAAACTAAATACGAGGGTTGTCTGAAAAGTTTCCGACCGAAAAATGATACAAGACATTTTTTCTAATTTTTTTTTATTTTTCTACATAGTCTCTTTATAACTCTACACACTTCTTCCAGCGATGCTCGCATCACTCTAACCCGTCCAAATGGTACTTGGCGCTTTTCTCTGCAAAATAATTGTTCACGAAGTTGATTGCCTCCTCATTTGACAAAAATCTCTGTCCTCCGAGCTCAGTTTTAGATGAGGGAACAAAAAGAAGTCGCTTGGGGTTAGATCTGGTGAATAAGGCGGATGGTCAAGCAGTTCAAACCGTAATTCATGGATTTTTTTAAATGGCAACCACTAAGGTGTGAGACGGCGCGTTGTCTTGGTGAAACAAGCCGTTTTTCCGCAATTTCTGCCTTCAGCTTGGCAAGTAATGATGCGTAGTATGCTCCTGTAATGGTTTTTTCTTTTTGAAGATAATCGATTAAGATAACTCCTTTACTATCCCAAAAATAGTCGCCATCACTTTCCCAGCCGAAAAAATAAACACTTACTCTCGTAAGTGTGGTTCGGTTCATATTTATCTAATAGAGGGAAAAGGGTTAAAATCAGTGGTTAATTAAGTTCTACTAAAAATATTTCTATAGGAGTTCCTCAGGGTTTAGTAGTCGATCCGATACTTTTTCCTAATTTTCATCAATTCGCTATTTCTACAAAACTATCGTAGCAAAGTCAACGCATTTGCTGACAACATGGCACGTGATTTCCAAAGTAATTCCGCGTTAAATCTAATTTCTGACACAAACCATCACCTGGAAATCTTGGACCACTGGTTCCAACAACATAAGTTAGTTATTAGTGACAAAACTAAAATTATGTCTTTTAGTGCAAATGGAAGTACATGCATTGATAAATGTTTTAGTATAGAGAGCGTTTCATCTTTTAAGTATCTTGGTGTGATACTTGACTGGAGGATGAATTGGTCTGATCATACTAGTTTATTAAAGAAATATCTTATAGCTGCTACAAAACAACTATACTTTTTAAAGTCCTACAGCTCTCGAGATTTTCTAACATGTATCTATTATGGATTAGTTCACTCTAGGCTAGAATATGGCTTAACCTCTTGGGGTGGCACTCATAACAACAAGCTGAACCCTCTTCTAGTTTCTCAGAAACATATTATTCGTCTTATTTATAACAAAAAGAGTCGCGATCGTAGTCTGTTCCTTTTCAAAAGTCTTAACCTTCAACTCATCCTCAAAAAAAATTACGTTCTCTACCCTCGTGTGTAGATTTCTACACATATGGGATTTTAATGAATTTTCTAAATTCTTTTTTAAATTAAACCGAAAAATTGCTTTTATAATTTATTTCTAAAATAACAAGAGAAAGTAGGTAGGTTCAAATTAATTCTTCTTGAATGCATTTTACACATACATTTCGATTATGTTGATTTTTACCTACAGCTTTTGTGCAAAAACAACAAATCGTCTCATAGACATTATTTTTTTTGGCAGATTTTTCTTCATAGCAAACGTGACTTCTTGCTTTGCCATTAATTTTTGGTGGAACGCTTCTTTTTTGTTGAAGTCGATGCCGAAACATCCTCTAAAGGTAACGATGGTGAACTTTCTTCCAAAACAGTTTCAAGCAATAAAGCAGACGATGCTGATCTTGGCTTCGCACTTCTAGCTTCCATAAGTGGATATTCCAAGTAGAAAATTCCTTCTTACTGTTGTTTTTTGTGTTGCTTGCCAATTCGGATTCACTTCTTCGAAAATAATTAATGCATTCAAAGCAGAAATGTCAATCATGTTTCCAAATACAGCCATTGGCCATCTGTTAGATTTTCTTTTACAGCTGTAACAAGTGAGCATTTTGTCAACCCTATTCACACCGCCTATATTGAATGCAAAAAACACATTAGAAGGTCTTGAAATTTCAAAAAGTAGTATGTGAACAAACCCTTTGTTTTATTGTAATAGGCTATAATCGCTGGTAACTTTTTTTAGTCGATTCGATTTCAATTGAGTTATGCAAAGTACTTTGCAACACTTATTTTTCCGTCCAATGTACGAAACAAGTGCTGTGTTTTCGGTAAATGCAAAAGTAGATTCATACAACGGTTTATTTTTGCATTCAAGAAGCTTTAATGGGATGCTTCTTTTATTTTTTCTCATCGTGCCAACCATTGTAATGCCCTTTGACAACAATTTTTGCCCAAGCTCATATGAGGAAAAGAAGTTATCCATTGTTATGTTGTGACCTTTCAAGCCATCAACGAGATCCAAACCAGCAACCAGAATTTTAGTCCGTATTTTACTGGTTTTGATGGCATATATTGACGAAATTTACATCTGCCACGAAAACCAAGTAATTGCTCGTCAACTGTCACACATTCATGTGGATTGTAGTAGTCACTCAATAAATTGGACCATTTATCAAATATATCCCGAATCGGTGCAAATTTATCTGTAGATCGTTGCTGTGTTCTGCTAATGACATCATCAAAACGAATAACTCGATTCAAATACTCAAATGTTTTCTTCGACATAATTGCCCTAAACACCGGACGACCGTTAATATCATCAAACAATTCAATTGAAGTTTCGTTTTTCGATCTAAAAGTAAAAAAGTCAAGAATCAGTTGAAATAAGAAAGAAAGCAACTACGACTTACTCGTACCTATAAACACCAGCTAAAATCAAAACACCAATATATGCTTGGAACATATTCGAATCGATTTGTTTGAAATCCTTACCATATGTTGCTTGTGCATACGCATTTGAATGCTTCAAAATGGTATTTTCAATTTGTGGTGGGAAGAAAAGCAAAAAAGCATCTTTGATGCCATCAACACGAGCTTTGGCTTATCTTGTTGTTCCAGGATGAAGAGAAATTATATTTTCATTCCGCAATCTACCACTTTGATGCTGAAATGGCTGTAGTTGCCAAACAATACCATCTTTCGAAACAAGCAGTGGATCCACATTTTCAACTTCAGCAATTGATTCGTTGGTTTCATTTAAGCCACTTGCTTGCTCTTCGTCAGAATCGCTTTCGTCTGAATATAAGTTATCGTCATCATCAATATTTTCTTCTGGCACAAATTCGTCATCACTGTCTCCAGAAACATCACTGATATCGCCATCGCCTTCATTCAAAAATGCTTCCGTTTCTTCCTCTGTCAGATATCTTGCTTTTGACATTGTTATCTTTTATTATTTTTATAAATTTCACTAAATATACCAACGACATTCACTTGCTAAAACATTTAACGCAAATGACTTTTTATATGGCATGCATTTACTGTCCATATGTGTAGAAATCTACACATGAGGGTAGACAACGTAATTAGTGCATTATTAACTGCTATAAACATTTTTATTATGGGGAGGTACGTTTTATTTTCGGTAATCAAGGATATAAACAAAGTCTGAAAATTCCAGAAGTTTGCAATTAGTGGTTTTTGAGAAATTAAGGAAACAAAAACTTTTTGTGTAGTTTTCTACACAAGGATGAGATGAAGGTTAAAGTTCTTCCTGTTATATATTTGTATTGTCATAAAGTCCTAAAAATATTTTTTATAAGGTCGGGATATGAATTAAATAGATTCTCTGCTAACTATAACCTCAGAATCAACAATTTAAATCTTGCTATTGTACCAAATCACAACCTGCAAATTTTCTTTAACTTCTTTACGGCTCCTAGGCTTTTCAACAGCTAACCTAGTCTATATATATGTTAAATACGTGCTGCCCATTTTTGTCGTACGCTTATACACCGTTCTACTCAACCGAATGGCATGGTATGTTACTTACAACATTGGAAAGGTAACTTCGCGTAGTTGTGCACAATGTGTTGAGTAGAACCTTGGTAAAGAGCGTTCACATAGCAGGGGAATAAATCATGTTGTGTATTTGTTAGTACCTATTCATATTGGCGTGGGCAGGAAAATTGTCCGAAATAGAATGCTTTTTATTGAAGAAGGGTTATTTCCACCGAAAATCCATTTCTACGAGGGCGGGTCAATAAGTCCGTGACTTTTGGATTAAAACAGATTTTTTGATAAAAAAATAATTTTATTTTTCAACGTAGTCTCAGTTGAGCTCTATACACTTTGTCCAACGCTTCTCCAATTTTTTTATCCCTTCCAAAAAAAATGATTTGTCGAGGTCCTCAAAATGACGAGATGACTTCATCATTGGAGTCAAATCTTTTTCCACCAAGCCATTTCTTCAGGTTTGGGAACAAGAAGTAGTCGCTCGGAGCCAAATCTGGAGAATAGGGTGGATGAGGGAGCAATTCATAGCCCAATTCATGGATTTTTGCCATGGCAACTGCACATGTGTGCACCCTTGCATTGTCTTGGTGGAAAAGAACTTTTTTCTTGGCCAAATGAGGTCGTTTTTTTTTCAAATCGTCATTGAATCGGTCCAATAAGTTGGCATAATATTCCCCATTGATTGTTCTTCCCTTTTGAAGGTAGTCAATGTGGATTATCCCGCGTGCATCCCAAAAAACAGTCGCCATAACTTTATTGGCTGACAAACCCACCTTGGCCTTCTTTGGCGCCGATTCACCCTTAGAAACCCACTGTTTTGACTCTTGTTTGTTCTCTGGTGTGTTGTGATGGATCCATGTTTCGTCCACGGTTACAAAACGGCGCAAAAACTCCTCCATATTGCGATTAAACAACGCCAAACCTTCCTGTGAAGTTGTTACACGATTGCGTTTGTGGTCGACTGTGAGCAAACGCGGCACCCATCTTGCGGAAAGCTTTCTCATGCCCAAGTGATCATTCAAAATTGAAACCACTGAGCCATGCGAGATCCCTACGGCTTCCACAATCTCTCGCACTTTCAATCTTCGGTCGGCCAACACCATATCGTGAATTTTTTCGATTGTTTCGGGTGTAGAGACCTCAACTGGGCGTCCAGGACGTTCGGCATCTTCAGTGCTTGTACGGCCACAACGAAATTCAGTAAACCACTTTTTTACCATTGAAATCGATGGTGCAGAGTCCCCATAGTATTTATCAAGCTTAGCCTTGGTCTCGGTAATGGTTTTTTTTCGCAAGAAATAATGCTTGATAAGCACACGAAATTCACTTTTTTCCATTTTCTCCTCAAATTAGTGAGTAGTCTGATAAAAATAGCTGTCAAACACAAACTAACTGACGCAGCAAGTTTAAATTTTGACAGGAGTCAACTGACAAATGCCTGTTGACAGGAGCAGTGTTGCTGTTTCAGTAAAGAGGTCAGAAATTCAAAAATGCACGGAATTATTGACCCGCCCTCGTAAATTGCTAAATTGCATAATCGTTGAATTGCGACGACGGGCGAGCCTAGTAACATTAAAATCACAAGAAATAAAATCCATTTTTTTTTTTATAACTGGAATTATTCTGTTTTGCTTTCATAAATCTTATAAAAAGTTTCTTTGTTATATACCTAATATCAAGCCTCAAAATATATTGTACCTATATACAAAAAATGTTATAGAAATATTAAGACCCCACTAGATTACAAATTCTTAGTGTTTATTAATTTGCATTTTGCTTTCGCATCTACTTCCCTTTGAACTATAGATTGCAGCTACTTTGTTAATTCAATTCAATTTATTCACTTATTTATGTATTTACTTATTTATTTATTTTTTTTCTATATGGGCAGTTTATTCGTTGTTTCCCTTCAAATATAATCAATTAATGTAAGTAAAATTCTAATTCCATATTGTGTAAATCTGCATATCATAATTATGCGGTTGCTTGCCTTTGTAAATTTAAAAACAAAATAAAAATCTAATGACTACTTTCATGTAAATGTTGACCACGAGTACGTTTTAAGTGGTCGGATTTTGGATCACTTTTTCGAGCATATGGCTTGTATCTCGCTAATAACACGTGTCATGTAATATAAGGAGGAAATAAGTTCAAATAAATAACTTGGTTGATTTATTTCCTCATTAAAGCAATACGAAGGGTTGCATCAGACAGTGTATTGGTGCCGGCACACGCGAAAAACTCGTTAAAGACATTGGCCATATCTTCTCGTTAAATTTCGTATATCACATTAAACATTCTTGCTGGAATTAAACAAAGTAAAGCCAGAAAAATATAATTACCTGAAAATGTACTAAAGATAATGGAGGAGTAATTGACGATTACGGAGCATAACATAACCGGTACAGGGTTCTATTTTCTTATCTGGAAGCAACATGATATTATTCGTTTTACAAGATGGAATCCCGGATACAATCTACAAATTGAAACACGAGAAGGCGCCGAAAGTTAGCGGATCTGTCGAAAACGGTGAAGGTAGAATAACCGAAATGCGGTTGCCAGTTATCACCCAACAACATTTTAGGGTAGTTATGAAAATGGAGATCGTTTTACGTTATCTTCTTATCTTTGGCTTATACCACTTAGCTCTGTCGGAATTCCAGAAGTTACATACGACATTCATGGTGATGCCGAAATGCCTGGTGCCACACTTAGCCATTGGAAAAGCCAATTATAAACATGCTTGGGAATCCTGATAGCGTTGTGATCACAAGGCAGTTAAAATACTTTTTCGGTCAGGTTACCATAGAAATTGGGACACCATCTTAATTTCTGTTAGCCTGCAAGAATTCTAAACACCACCCAGGAACTAGGGGAAGAAAAATTACGTAGCAATCAATAACTCAGGTTCTTACACCCGCCAGATATAAAAACGGCAAGTAAATTGAAAGGTTTGCCGAAAGGGAATACATTGAGAAAGTGCAGGAAATTTTTGGAGATCTACGGTGACGGGCAAAACTGGATACAATTCTCTCTTAATTGTCGTGGGGTGCACATCACTAAATTAAAATTATTGTAATTCTTCTACAAAAATTAATTGCAATGACTGCAATTATTATTCTCACTATGAATGTGTTAACATTACTGTAGACTTTGCCAATTATTTTAAATCCAGTGTTCAACCCTTTCGTGTGACAAATGCGCAGTTTTAAGACGACGTTCCCTATATATTCAAGCTCCACCAGTGATACCCAAGCAGCTAAGCAACAGTATGCCGTCTTCAACTAACACCAACGCTCTGCTAGAAATAAATTGCAACACTCCCTTAAACCGGAGTTCGTCGCTAAGCTTTACCGAACACAAACGATCGCTACCGGGTGGAAACTACCACATCATTCATAGCTCCCTTTTTAATATATATGGGTTTTAATTTAGGAAGTAATTTTAAACACAAGTGATATATTAAAATGATAGATTTATTACATATGTTTTACAGAAAGTTTATGAACAAAACGAAAAAATTATTTGCTCGCGAACCGCTGAGTAGCATCCGACTTTGCTCTGTTGCACCTTGATGAAAACTTCCTTTTTGCTTTGCCGTCTGCCCCTTATATCTAGCCCCAAATTCCCATGGAACTCAACACGCTGTGCCAAGTCCACAGTTTTAACCCCTGGCTTAGAACCATCCAACCACCGCATATCCCACGACGACTATTACCTTTAGTGGAGTCATTATGTCACGAAGATAATATTGCCCACATCGCCATCCGCTTTTATGCTTTTATTTATAGGTCACAACTCATTCATGGCGAATATAAACAACATTACCTCCGTGACTCAACGAGAGTAAATAGACCCCAAACGACTGGGTCAAATGTGAACAACCTAGTGGACAGCCACTCATACTACCAACAAGAGTAAACAAACCCCGAACAACTGTGTCGATGTAAACAAATGCGCGACACTCATGCTGCTGAAATTGGAGATCAATTATATCGGGCGCAGCTCAGCGATCGATGATCTGAAATTACTTTAAGACTTAATGGGTTATTTAATAGGATACTTAATTGAATAACTTAGCAATTCTACGCTTTTAATAGGGTACTTAATTGCATAACCTAGCAATTCTACATTAATATCAATTTTTTTTTCTGTTCGTTTGTACTAATAACTATAAACAAAAAATAGCATTTTTTGTAAAACATATATTTATTAATTAATAAAGGGCAAATACATTGCAGATAACCAAAAACTTGACATTTTTGTTTGTAATCATGAAATTTTTAAATTATTCAGTATTTTTCTTTGGAAAGATGCAAAATGAGATCAGTTATCATGATAAGACACTTTGCTCTTACAAACTAACAAAAATAAATTGTACGTTTATCATAAGAATTTTTGTGATATATGGAGATTAAAAATTACCACTCAAAAAACTAACAGTCTTTATATTTCGACCTATTATAATTAATTATTCTTCGCTTTTTGGCAACAACTGCCGCAAATAGGTATTGTATGCTCTCGGCATATTTTTTTATGACACATTTCGCAAGCTGTCTTTGTTTTCCGGTCTTTCCTCCAGTTGCAAACCCAATATAAACTTGAATTTGGCTTTTATGGACTGTAGCAAATTAACAATTTGCAATCTGAGGTGTATTAGAGGCATCACTAAACTCTTGGCCAATTCTTTCAACTCGTC
This sequence comes from Volucella zonaria, assembly GCA_963966105.1. Classification (NCBI taxonomy): domain Eukaryota; kingdom Metazoa; phylum Arthropoda; class Insecta; order Diptera; family Syrphidae; genus Volucella; species Volucella zonaria. The sequence continues at coordinate 149,384,598 of OZ014530.1, read as the reverse complement.
CCGTCTTGGGCCAACTGAAGCTCCTGAGTGTTCCTTATTACCTTTGGCAATAACGTACGAGGGGCGATCAACATATTCTCGATATCGGGGTGAAGCTGTGGTTGTATATATAAATTGACTGATTTATCAAGTAATATTATTATTTTAGTGCATTCATGTAAAATTTCATATAAATGTGATTATTAATTCGCGTTTTATCTCTAGTTAAACAGAATCATAATGGCAACTGAGACGATGATGGTGAAAATTGAGCATCGCGCTGTAATTAAATTTCTCACTAAGCAAGGAAAACGTCAAAAAACTATTCATGAAGAGATGGTGGCTGTTTACCAGGTTTCCGCACCTTCATTATCAACTGTGCAAAAGTGGTCAAGTGAGTTCAAGAGAGGCAGAGAGAGCATTGAAGACGACCCCCGCTCCGGCGCCCCGGCTACTGCTTGTACGGGAGAAAGCATCAAAGAAGTCGAAAAACTTGTTCTTGAGGATGCCCGAATAAAGGTGAAAATGATGGCAGAGATCACCAAGCTTTCAATTGGTACCATTCACACCATTCTTCATGACCATCTTAACCTTTCAAAGGTCAGTGCAAGGTGGGTGCCACGAATGCTCACAGCGCCTCAGAAAAAAATGAGAATCGCATGCTGTAGAGAGCTTTTGGAGATGTGTAGTGAGAACGCGGACGGTGTTATGGATCGAATTGTTACTGGGGACGAAACATGGGTCCACCACTATGACCCTGAAAGCAAACAAGAGTCCATGCAGTGGCATAAAAAAGGAACAGACCCCCCGAAGACCCCCCGAAGAAGCTCATGGCCAAAGTTTTTTGGGACAGCGGGTGTGTTGCTTCTTCATGACAACGCTCCTGTTCACACGGCGCGAGTTTCCAAAGCTGCTGCGCGAGATTGTGGTTTCGAAGAAATTCAACACCTTGCCCCTAGTGATTATTTCCTGTTTCCGGATTTGAAAAAATGTCTTCGTGGAAAAAGATTTTCGGATGATGAAGAACTCAAGTCGGCATTTTGCAGAGAAAGAGGAAATTTATTTTTTTGAGGGTAAACCCTCACCCTTATCTCAAGATGTAACAAATGCATTGATGTTAGGGGAGATTATATTGAAAGATAAAAACAATTTAAATTGAATTCGCCTTTTCCTTCATATCGATACCGAGAATATATTGAACGCCCCTCGTAGGCATGTTGAGAGGTCCATAAATATTACTAAAGGCCATCTTTTACTTCCACGTGACACGAAGTACACGGAGTAAGCTTCACACAGCTCATCAACGACATCGACACCGAATTTACTTCGATTGTAATCAAGAATCATTTCCGGTTTTTTCGCTTCTCCAGAATCTTTTTTACTATCATGGTGCATAGTAGAAGCAAGCAACACCACTTTCTTTTTCTTTGGCATATATGAGACCAAAGTGCAATCTTTTTGAAACCCGAATATATGTTACATAGAGCTGGATACATATCGAACTTGGGTGGTTGTAAACATTGGAGGAATTTCAGCTTTATTTTTTTTCGAAGTTCCCAACGCAGTCAGACCAAAGCTTTCAGCAAATCATGCAAAAGTGGGAAACTAGTAAACCAGTTATCCATTAACACGTTCCGGTGGCTATTTTTTATTGGTTCTACCATCCGTTTCACAACATCAATTGCTGTAGTACTCTTCTGAAAACGCCCATCGTTTTGTCCGACATAAACCTCCATGTTTCCCGTGTAAAAACAAAGATTTGTATACCATATTTTCCAGGTTTGCTAGGAATATATTGCCTAAATGGGCAACGTCCACGAAACTTCTCCAGTTTTTCGTCAATGGTGACATTTTTTTTTTTAAAGAACTTAACACTTATAATGCCTCAGCATGTGTTAAGTTTTTGGAAAGAAAGATTTTGGGCTCAGTGGTTATTTCGCTCCATGGGTGGCATACAACAGTTAATGGGGAGACCAAATTCTTAGTGGAAGCTGCCTTGATGTTAATTTCTAGTCAAGTACTCGTCTTACTTGATTTTCGTTAACTGAAAAAATGGATGATATGTCTTTCGGGCAAGGCTGGGATTCGAACACCGAACCTTCCGATTTGGAAACCAGTCCACTACCACTTGAGCCACTGCCACCCATATATTTTTATTTTGTCATTGAAATCCTCGAAAATCTCACGAAGAGGTGCAAATTTATCCTCTTATCGTCGCTCTGTGCATGTACAAATATTATCGAAACGTAAACATTTCAGTAAGAAATGATATCTTTGACGTGACATAGCTGCTACACACAAGCTACACAAGCTGCTACCATCTGTTACTCAGATATCTTTTGTGTTGAGGTACGAGTTTCGCATTCGGCCATAAAAGTATAATAATCCGAACTGAGCTCGCAGATCCACAATATCCAAACCTTTGCAATCCCGATCTCGTGAATAACTATGTCTCAAAATTTCAATATAAATATTCGTTAGATCGACTATTTTTTCGCAGATTTTCATCCGGAAAAAAAAATCCATGCTTCTGAAATGGTGAAAACACAAACAAAGTCATCTTCGTATGCATCGAAATCGATCATCTGTTTCAGATTTGCTAGTCTAACAAGAAAGCAGCAAATAATGTGCGAAAAGTAATAAAAATAATATTACGAGGGTAGTCCCATAAGTACCTCAGGTCGGACGTATAGATGGCGGTTGTTGTTTAAAAAGAATGACTATTATGGAAAAAATACCAACCTGACGCAAAACTACCAGTTTGACGCTACATTGTGTAGTATTCGTTCGGCAGCCATCAATAGTGAAGGCTCTCAATGAATTTTTAAATATGGAAAAAATTGGTCATCGTTATGTGATACAATACTTTCATTTGAAAGGCCTCAATCCAACAAACGTCAAAACGGAACTGGACTCAACTCTGGGGGAGTCAGCTCCTCCATTTATAATAATAATATATTGCGTGGCAGAGTTTAAGCGAGGCCGTACGAATTGCCAAAACGAACATCGCAGTGGTCGACCAGATGAGATGAGTTCACCAGAAATGTTGAAAAAAATCCACAAAATGGTATTGGATGAATGTCGATTGAAAGTACATCGCATGTTGACTGAAGAATTGGACATAAGAAAACTGTGCGCAAGATGGGTGCCGCGATTACTCACAATGGAACAAAAATAGCGTTGTAAGGATGTTTCAATCGACTGTTTGGCGAGGTTTCACAGCAATAAAGCCGAGTTTATGTGTCGATTCATAAACATGGATGAAACATGGGTCCATCATTTCACACCCGAGACGAAGGAACAGTCGACACAATGGAGTCAAAGGGGAGAATCGGCTCCAAAGCAGGCGAAGATAGTTCCATTTGCAGGCAAGGTCATGGCGTCAGTTTTTTGGGATGCACGTGGGATAATTTTCATTGATTATCTTCAGAAAGTGAAAACAACAATCAACAATATTATGTGAACTTATTGCAGCGTTTGATCGATGAAATCAGGTAAAAACGGTCACATTTGGCGAAGAAAAAATGTTTGTTTCATCAGGATAATGCACCACTTCACATCCGTCATCGCGATGGCCAAAATCAATGAGTTAAAGTTCGAATTGCTTCCTCATGAACCCTTTTCGCCAGATTTAGCCCTCTCGGATTATGTTCTATTTGAAAAAATGGCTGTGTGGTAAACGATTTGGCAACAGTAAAGAAATGGGGTCTGCGGTTGATGGCTATTTTAAGGAGTTCGATGATTCTCACTATAAACAGGGTATTGAAGCTATTGAACATTGCTGGGAATACACTTTTCCCAGTTAAAGGAGACTAGATATTCCCAAACTATTTGTGTTTTCCTTGTTAAGTCGTGTACTGCCTGGGTTACCCTCGCCACGAAACAATTAGAAACCAACTAATTACACAATCACAAAACTCGACTTACACAGCGAACTAAAAAGGTGATGGAAACAAGATGAAATAGGAAAATTAATATTCTTGATCCTCTACTCAAAATGGTCACAGTTTTCAGCTTTGAGGGTGCGATATTGGGAGTTATAGAAAAAACCGTGGACTCTCTAAAATTCATTCATTCGTGACCATTTTAAGCAGATGGACAAGAATATTAATTTTTCTATTTCATCTTGTTTCCATCTTTTTAGATGGCTTTTTACAGACTGGTTTTTTAATTTTCTAATTAAATTTTGTTATTTGTGTCATTTTAGTGTAAAGTATTTGTATATTTGTTTTAATTATTAATTAATTTTAAGAAGTAGCGGGCCAATATTAATAAAAAGAAAAAAAAACAGCCGTGATATTAACATCCTCCTGATTCACAGGAATCTAATGACACCTCATTTATTAAAATCCATCTAGCCATTTAGATGATATGAGGGGAATAAAGAATCGCACATGTTTATATATGCACGTAGATATGCGTGAAAAAAGTAACCCTGCCTTTGCGGTCGCGCAGTCGGGTAAAAAGTTCAATAAGTATGCTGATTACCAGTGTCTAAAAAGAAGGTATAAAAGTTGTGTACCGATAACTATTACCGAGCTCAATTCAGCTCTGCACAGGGTAATTAAAAACAAGCTTACCGAATAAATCCACTGCTTTTAAAAAACCTACTGTCTTACGTATTGATAACTCTGAAGTCTATGATAAACTTGTTTTGGTGATGATTTTAATCATTGTTTCACTAATGTTGGCTGCAGTTTACAACCGAGTCCTATTCAATCGATCGATCTGTCCTTCCATTTTTAGATATGCTGAACATTTACAAAGTAGAAGTTTAGTTTTTCAGCCCATAATTTCTTTTGAAATCCTGAAAGTTATTGGTAATTTATCTAATTTGAATTCGTGTGGAGCTGATAGTATTTAAAATTGTGCACTTAAGAAAACTGCATGTTTCATAGTAGATTTCTTGGCAAATGTTTTTTTCGTTGCGTGTTTAAAAGTGTCTTCCCTGAAGATCTTAAGTGTGCAAATGTCATTCCTTAAGCAAATCGCCGTAACTATTGTAATCAACAAAAATAATAATCAAACCAAGCAATGTAGTAATGAATAACAAATACCTCTTTTAATCTACCCGTCTAACTCAAGCTGGAGCCTCAAAGTTGAAACATTTTCTAATGTTTCTCCTCACCCTCACTTCTCTAACGAGAATCCTTTAATTCACGAACTGTTCCTTTTAAAACTCTTCCTCACGCATACACGCATTTTAATTTCTTTTCCTTCTAAACGCGGTTTGGTTCAAATAAAAACTACACTCCCTCATACATGTGTATGCCCATATACCTTATGTGGAGGACAGACAGCTGGTTTTAATACCGTGGTATACCCCTAACAGACAGCATTTCATAGTACACGCTGATTTTCGCGGTAAGAAATATACTTTGGCGTTTGTGTTGTGAAAACAAAATAAAAAATAAGGGAGCAGCAAGATGAATAAAAAATATTTGCTTTGAATTGTCAAAGGTGAATTGGAAAAAATTGCGAATCTCAATACCAGGTATGTTTCGTTCGTATACTAGCTTTTAACTTGGTATTGTAATTACGGACATGTGGTATAGAACACAGTATTGTTATACCATGGTATCAATGCCAGCAGTCTGTCTACCGTGTTACATCTTTCCAACCCAACGTCACCCAATGTTACGTCTTAGCTCTTAAGCCGTATTGTCACAATACAACTGAACTAAGACACTCATATCCCGCAATCTAGGGAGATATTGCCTTTGAAGTAAAAGTATAGATTTACACTGACCTCCAACATAAAAAAAAAATATATATGTATATATGTAGGATCTGGCTCTCGATTCTACTGGTAAACACACCGCTTAGATATTCAGGTTTATTATTAAAATACGATTAAAATTAATGCTTTGTACTATGACAACCACGTAAGCGTGGTTGCATCGCCGCTCTCTGTCGTAGTCGTTCGTTCGTTCTTGGTCTGTTTCTTTTCTCACAATCGGCTATCCTGACGGATCATTCGCCCCGAATGAAGGATTCCAGAGCTTCATGTTTTCAGCGACTGTCGTTGTCCTATTCGAGCCCTCGTGTTCGCAAACTTTTACTACGTCATACCTCCCATGTTCTCGTTTCCTCACGACCTTGAATGGGCCCATGAACGTTGGCTTAAGCTTAGCTCTGGTTCTGAACTGCGTGTGCTTAATGGCGACTAGTGCATTAAACTCATACTCTCTCTCGGGCTCTCGTGTACTATCGAAAATTCTCCTGTTCTCCATTTGTACGGCCGCGATATTTTGACACACTTCCTTCGTTATGGTATCTCGTCCTGCGTGTAGGTCCTGAACTTCAGCTAACCACTAGCGTATTTCTGGGTATTCGGACGTTCGTATTTAAAATCCAGTCAATATTTGGAACGGACTGAACTTTGTACTCCTTGAAGGTGAACTATTCCACGTTCGCTGTACCCGGTTCACATGCTTGTACCAATTCGCCGGGCTTCCTAGACAGGCCTTCGTGAGCATCGGCAAAACGATTCTATGAATCCTCTCTACCTGTCCATTTCCTCGCGGTATACCTGTCGCGATCATAAGGTGTTGGATGTTTTCGTATCTGCAATAAGTCTCGAACGCAGTTGAGGTGAACGCCCCCCTGTCTGTGATGACTTTCCGTGGATTACCGATTACACTTGACTGCCTTTCCAAGCGATCCACGACTTCGGCAGCTCCCGTACTCTTCGTGGGATGAAGTCATACGAATTTAGAAAATCCGTCTACTACGACCAAAATCTAATTGTACTCCTTATGCGTCTGTTCCATCGGTCCGAGGTGGTCAATGTGATATGTCCCTAGCGGCTTATCTTCCTTATCGATCGGTGTCAGCAGCTCTTCTCTCTTTCCGGCTTTGGACTCTGATATCAGGCATTTCACACATCCCCTAACTATCCTGGGCACATCTGGAATAAAAAATGTCTTCTCTAGCCTATCCTGCGTTTTCTTTACCGAGAAGTGTCCCTGCTGATGCGCTATCCCGATCAGTTCTTTCACCATCTCGGTTGGTATTACTACGAGTTCCTTAACGGAATCCTTGTATAATACTTCCCCCTTCATAAAGAAATCTTCATATTCTTCCCTTTCCAGCATCTTTCGAACGGCTCTGGTCCACTCATCTCTCTGTTGCACTTTCTTTATCCGGTGGCTGAGCGAGTCTTCGATCATGAGGCAAAACACTCTGATCAAAGCGTCGACATGTTTCATCTTGGAGCTTGGCTTGTGTTCGATTTTGTAATTAAATTCTTGAAGGAACATGGCCCATCTGGCTACTCTTAGCGGAGCATCCTTTTTCTTCATTGTCTGCGCGAAAGCATTGCAATCGGTAATAATTTTGAAATCAACGCAAGCACCTCGAGCTCATAAAAATAGAACTGTTCTTCTGACTCCTTGGTCTTCCGGCTCATGAATTGTACTGGGTGTAACATCTGATCTTCCTTGTCTTTCTGGAGCACAACGGCACCGTACCCAAACTTACATCCGTCTGTGTGGATTTCCGTCGCAGCCTGTGGGTTGAACAATTTTAGTATCGGCGCTTTGACTGTTGACTTCAGTTGCTCAAAGGCAACAAGTTGCTCGACTCCCAATTCAAACTTGGCATTCTTCCGCAGCAGATCTGACAGTGGTTTAGCGATTCTTGCATATCCTTCGACAAATCTCCTGAAATATGATGTTAGTCCCAAGAAACGTTGAAGTGCCTTTTGGTCTTTCGGAACGGGGTACACAGATACGGCCCTTGTTTTCTCTGTGGAAGGTTTGATAGTGCTATTCTCGATTATATATCCCAGGAAACTGATCTTCCGCTTCAAAAATTGACATTTCTTCCAATTTAACCGTAGCCCAAACTTCTCTGCTACTTCCAACACCAGCTTTAATTTCTCTATGCCCTCCTCCTCATCGTCCGATGGTATGATGAGATCGTTGATGTACATTTCCACGACTCGCTTTTGGACTAGCGTCCTATAGATTGCGTGAATATATACCTAGCAAAAACCGCTGGCGAGTTGGATATCCCAAAGGGAACAAACAGGAACTCAAATTGTTCGTCTTGGGTGACAAAGGGTGTATAATTTCTCGACTCGGGATTCATCGGAACATGGAAGAACCCGTTCTTTAAGTCCAACGTGGTGAACACCTTTGCACCTTAAAGACGTTCAAGTACCTCGTCTATCTGTGCCATTGGAAAGTTATCCCTGGTTACTTTCTCGCTTAATTTGTGGTAGTCGCAACACAATCTCTTTGATCCATCCTTCTTTGTTAAAGCACGATGGGTGCCGCGTACTCGGATTTACTTGGCTGTATTATCTTTTCCTCCAGCCATGCCTTCACTTGAGTTTGCACAAAAACCTGATCGGCGTAAGCCATTCTTCTTGGTGTCTGGAACACAGGTATGTCGTCCTTTAAGACCAGTTTCATTGTGACGGGCGATGGTTCCGTACCTACAGGGGCATACTCCTCGATGATGCGCATCAGTACCTTTCGTTTGTTGAGGTCCAGGTGACTGAGCTCTAAATCTCGGGCAAACATGCCTCTTCCGCAGCTGAACAAATTTGAAGAAACGTCGCCGCCAACTCGAACACTTCAGATCCCAGATCCTTTGGTTCCTTTTCGCCCAGTCTTTGGTTCAGGTTCCCGTTTAAGCCCCTGGCATCTTTCCGCATCACGTTAGATCCCAACCCACGTTCCCCTTCATTACAACCCAGAACTTCCGATTCGAGAGAACTCTCTTAGTTTCAGTTCTACACTTTGGTCGACTAACGACAAGTTAACCAGCTCCAGGATATCGTTGCCAATTACCGCCGAGTAACCTATATCCCTCTCTTTTACCACGTGGAAGTTTAATGCCATAAACTTCCGCCTCCAACCGAACGTTGCCCAATGTTGTGACCTTGTTTTGGCCAATCCCCAAAAGGTTTCTTTTTCTTTCCCAAGCTCAACGCAATCTATCAAAACCAAACAGTCGTTACGCAGCAAACACAAATCGCTTCCGGTATGAACAAGTGCAGTTATAGTAACACCCTTAACCGCAATGTCTTTAAAAATTCTTTTAGATCCAATCGTTAAATTCGTTCTTGCTTCCGGCCACAAATCTCGATTCCCCGATGATGCAGGTTGTTGATTATCGACACGCCGTTGAACTGGTAATGACTCAGCTCTACAATCGCGTGCCCTGTGCCCTTGTTGATTGCACCTGAAACACTTAATTGTAGCACGACAATCTACATCTGGAATACCCTAAACAAAGTATTCGATTGCACTCTCGTCGTCAAGTTCGATGAGACTCCCAAGCTCTAAGATACCGTACAAGTACTCCAAAAGCGACTCGGATGCTTTCTTTTGTTTCGTTATAAGCCTTCGATGAACCTCTGTAGATGAAAGTCTTGTCCCAAATTCCTTAATGAGAACTTGTTTTAGAGCGTCCCAGCTTTTGACGAAGGTTTGGCTCTTGACGAACATTTTTGCTGCACCTCTGAGCAATTGCTTAGAGTAAATGTATTTTTGAATTGTATCCCATCCTACTGCAGTAGCATTTTCCTAAAATTCTTGGATCCATAGCCTAATGTTTCCTGACCCACTGCCGTCGAAGTGGCTCAGGGAATCCTCAATATCGCGCAGAATAAACCTACCAACATTTGCCCTTGACACACTTTCCTCGCTCATCGCCTCTTCATCTTCCCCGTCATGACCCAGCAAAAAGTGGTCGAGAAGCCTGTTCTGTAGCGTTCATTTTATTCCTGTTACGTCCGAGTCCGTTCACTGTCAGTACCAAAATTTCGTTTCTGTCCATCATTTTATTACTTATTCTCAACAATACCAGCAAAGGGAAAAATGTAGTTCCGCTATTCGCTTACCTTTATTACAAATCGGGATAAAATCAATTATATAAAACAGTTCTCTTCAAATCTGCACAGCGACACACCGACACCACTGCACCAGCAGTTAAATTCACCTCGACTCTGCTTATCTTCGTTCACTCGGTGGTTCACAGAGCAAGTAACCACGGTGGTCTTCGTGTGGGTGAATTACACTCTCTCTGCTTCTTTTCCCACATACGAGTATATAGCTCAAAGATCAAACGCTTGGAAGCGATACCTGAAAAGTAGAGTACAACCTCTAATGACTCTTGTTACACCGGAAGAACAAATTTCTTAAACCTTAAAGGGTTAAAAAAAATTAATTTTGTAGGATTTTTTTTTCAATAACACATTACGCCTTGAAATTATTAAGGAGCTTGAACGAAATGGATTTACAATTTTAATAATTTCATATTTTATAGTCGACTAGAGGACTCTGCCTGTATAATAAAAATCTAGATGAAAGAAAAAGTTGTTTTATTATATAGAGAGATTCAGAATAATAATGTAGAACTGTTATAAAGAAAAACAACGAGTGTATTACAAGTACATATTATGATCTCGACACTTCATTTTCCTAAACTTACATGTACTACCTTTGTGTATGTACATACGAACAAACGAATGAGCTGTACAATGGGTTAACGAAACTTGCGGGAAGATCAGATGATCAAGTTTGCAAAATGAATACCTTACACCATACTCAGACTATTTATCAGTAGTAAATGACCTACAGTATATTTGGCACAAGACGGACATTTAAACATTTTATTTTACTGTAGATCTCTACAATTCGGCCATCCTGATCGTGTAATCGACAATACTCGTAACAGACAAACCGCATTGCCCATTCACTTCATTTCAAAATTATTACAAAATACAAGCTTATTTGTTGAGCGAATGATAGGAAAACACACGTCTTAATCCGTCAGTGGTTTGTCAAGAAGAGAGTTTACTGAAGAGATTCAGAATGACAAGTGTACATAGATATATAAATGTAGTTACAATCAAGTTGGATGTGATATTAATGGATGTGGTAGAAAATGAAGCTACAGTGGTGAGTGAAATTATTAATACATCTTAACACTCCCACTTATTATTAATTTCAGAACATTCCTTAACAGTTTTTGTTACAAAACTTACTTTAAAAAAAATGCATGTTCAAACAAAATCAAGAAAGTTAATTTTAAACAAAATACATAACTCAAAAAATTCATTTTGAAATAATATTTAATTTCTTGCGAAACATTTCAAACTTAACTTTTGATAACGGCTTTGTTAAAATATCAGCCAATTGTTCATGTTTAGGCACATAACCCAAATCAAAACAACCTTCTTTAAATTTTTCCCTGATGAAGTGGTAGCGAATGTTCTTTTATGGAATTCTAGATTTTCAACGAGCTTCAAAGCACTTTGGTTCGCCAGGAAAAGGTCTGCGTTTAAACGTTTCTTCGGATAAAGGTCCAGGAATAGCGACTTGATCCAAATAAGCTCCTTCACTGCTTCGGATGCAGCAATGTTCTTCGCTCCTGTTGTCGACAAACTGACGCTTTTTCGCCTTTGTGAAGCCTATGATTAACGAAACACATATGTCAATGAGAAACACGAATCCACTTGTCGACCGCCTTGTTTTCACATCACCAGCATAATCGGCATCGCCATAAGAAACAATATTAAATGTTATGTTGTTTTTAAAGCATATACCATAGTTCGTGGTCCCTTTTAAGTATTTTAGAATACGTTTCACTGCACAAACATGTTCTGTAGACGGGTTCTCCAAATTTCTAGAAACAACTCCAACCGCATACGAAATATCTGGTCTGGTCGTCACAGCAAGATACATTAAGCTTCCTATAGCTTCTCGGAACGGGAACTTGCGCTCCTTGTTGGAATCCACTTCCACGGCCCTCGATGTTTCTGCAGGCGTGCACACAGGATGACACTCAAACATATTAAACATTTGCAGCAATCTTTCCGAGTAACTTGACTGAATTGTATGAATGTAACCATCACTACTGCGTTCTATTTGAAGACCCAAATAGTATTCTGCGTCGGACACCTTAACTTCGAAGTGTTTCTTAAATATTGTAAGAACCGAAGAACAAGGCCCTTATCATGGCAATGAGTCCATCGTCAATGTAAACGCCATCATGATCAGATCAAGAATCATGAATCAGCCGCACTTGGACGAAAATTAAATTGTTCTAGAAGCTTAGTAAATTTCAGATTCCAACATCTTGAAGCTTGTTTCAGACCATACAAGCTTTTCTTTAGCAAAGAAACACGACCACTTCATTATAACTTTCATATAACTGCGACATATAAATTCTTTCTTTTAAATCCCCATTGAGAAAAGCCGTTTTAATGTCGAACTGCTTCAAAATAAGGCTTTCTGCGACAGCAATTTTGAGGATGGCCCTTATTAACGCGAATCTTGCTACAGGACTGAACGTTTCGGAGTAATCCATGCCTTCTTTTTATGTAAAGCCTCTGACGAGAAGTCTGGGTTTGTATCTGTCGACTTTGTTGTTCTTTGATAGTTTGGCTTTAAAAACCCATTTATTATCAATCACTTTTCTATCACTTGGCAGGTCGACAAGCTCCCATGTTCGGTTTCGTTTCAGATCGTCAATTTCTTCCTGCATTGCCGCCTTCCATTTACTACCAGCACTTGAAGCCAAAGCTTCCCGATAGTTCGAAAGAACACTTGATGTGGCTGAAAATTGGGTATTCTTGTGACTACGAAGTTTCGACAGATAATCCAGTTGCTCTAGATTTTGTGCTTGATCACTATGTGTTTCTGGTTGTATCTCTATTGACAGTTGTTTTTCCAGACGACCCTCCTTATCGCTCTCCGCTGATTCGAATTGGAAATCACAATCATTTTGCTCTTCTGTATTATTTTCGACGCTTTTATACAGCATTTTAGTAGTATCATTCGCTGACTTCTCTTGGTAATTTGCACTATCCGGACTGCTGATATCTAATTCCTTATCATTTTTTAAAGCAGCTTGAAGGATAACTTTTTCCTTTTTGAACACTATATTTCGTTAAACCTCCACCTTGTTGTTGTTGGAAAACCAAACGCGATAGCCTTTCTGATTCTCAGGGTATCCCACGACGTAACCAGGTTGACGTTTCTCCTTGGGGATATGCACAAAAACTTCGGTGCCAAACACTCTAAGATTTTCAATCGACGGCTCCTTTTCAGCCGCAGCTCGTAGGGGCTTTTTCAGGACTTGGACAATCTCTGTTCATGAGAAAAACGGCAGTGCTAATTGCTTCCGCCCATAATTTAATAGGCATGGCTTTTGCGTGCAACATAGTTCTCGCTAACACGACAATAGATCTCATATCACGTTCAGCACATACATTTTGCTCAGGATTATATGGAACACTAGTTTGGTGACGTATATTTTCGCGTCTCAGAATTGCACTCACATCTTTGTTTTTATACTCAAGTCCATTATTCGAGCGTAGAGTCTTTACTGCACAATTTGTGTCAAGTTTCACTGAATACAAAAAACTATTGAGTACGTTAGGCACTTCACTTCTCGAATGAAGAACACAAACCTATAATGCGAGAAGTCGTCTTTAAGTCGTCTTTGCATTGTTGTCATTCATTAAGTTCAGACGTGCTTAATTTCGCTCCGCTTATTTATTTTCATTTAATTTGTTCCTGCCTAATTTGCAATAATTCGCAAAAGCTATTTCTCTGTCATCGCCATTGTTGTTTATTGTGTAAAAGTGCTTAATAACCCAATTCTCATTCACCGCCCTTTGTGTACATTTTCAACTATTTTGTTGACTCGATCTGTTTGCCTAATAATATTAAAGTTAACCCAATTTTCATTCACCGCCTTTTGCGTAAATTTTCAACTGACCTACCCTAACTTCATCGTCATCATGTCCGAATTATGTGGAAGTGTAAATTGCTCTTTAACAAGTCGTTCCACGCCCTATGCATTGGGTTGAGTAAGAGATCCGTCGCGTATTTAAGGGACTTTAAAAACAACTTTTTGTTCTATTGTGATGAGTGCAAGGACATCACTCCGTCCCACATCTTGCTTGCTATTAAGTGTCTCAGTGATTCGGTCAACAATTTTGCGGCGGAAAACAACCATGCATTGAAATCGATTCAAAATCAATTCACCAAATATGATGACATTTTAAAAACAGTTGAAGTCTTATCAATTTCCCTCGAACAATCTGCAAGCTATAATAAGAGTCAATTTAGAAACTTATCTATGCAGTTGGCTCAAAATAGTGATTTAATAAAACGAAACGATAAATACGAAATTAGTGAAGATTTAAAAAATTGTATATCCCACAGTGTTAAATCCATAATTAAATCGTACATCCCCACAATAACAGACTCTTTAAGTTCTCTACGCTCTTCCCTCGATTTTCATCTCCAAAGTACGTCCCGAAGTAGTGTTCCCTCTCCGCCAAATAATGATCAGTTGCTCATAAATATCATGTGCCAAATGAGTGATTTGAGCAACGAGATAACCGAATCACGCGCGCTTTTAAACGAAATTACTGATCACATCCGGATAGCTTCCAGTAAAATCGACGATATACCGGTGCAATCCCAAGCTCTACCGACTGTATCATACAACACCTCGATTCTGACTGAGATGCTTGAATCTGCAATAATGGAACCACCAATAACTGCTGGGTCATCATCTCCTCCACCACAACCCGTTCCGGAAATTGATCCAAATACACCAACTCCTGAACCCACAATCTCACGAGTTGGCACCTTATGGACACTTTCGGACTGGAACAATAGAGTCAAAAAGTTGAACAGTTCCAACAAAGCCGAATCGGTTGCCTTTTTAATAAGAGGTACACATCTCGATCGAGCCAGGCTAACTAGTCTCTTCAAATCTAAATTTAAAATTGATGTCATCAACTGCCGTAAGATCTCCACCAACACCCTCAAGGTAAGCATCCCATTAAAATATGAATGGATGTTCATCAACCCTGCTTCCGACGTCATCAATCTGGGTGGAATAACCATGGAAAGATTAAAACCAAATAGAGGAAACAACAAACATCGCAATGATACTACCTTTAATTCAAATCCCACTAAATCTAGAAAACAGCAGTCTAACCCTTTACCGAAGCCCAACTCTCACAAAAAAAAATCCAAAGCCTAACAAACAAGCTCCTGATCCAAATTGGAGCTTTAAAGTTGGGGCATTCTCTTTCTTCACTCCTTCTTCACTTCATACTGCTAATCGCGTATACACAAAACGTTCTTCCACACCGTCTAACCCAATTCCCAAACGTGTATCTTTTAATCTTGATCCTCCTCTCAATCATTTAAAAAACCCAACAACTTCTCCTCATCCCACTCAAACTAAAACGACATACCCTAACTTTATTCGCTCCCATATTTTAAATCCCTCCCCATCTTCTAAGCTAGAGTCCCACCCTAATACCACACCACCTTCTTTTGTAGACCCCATACTTCCTTCAAAGGCAAAGTTAACCAAGCACCTTATCGATTCAGGGGAAGATGGCCGGTATGTTCTCTCTCGACTACGAGACCGCAGGCTATACGATAATGTTCGTTTATATCTCGCATATCTACATGATAAGCCAGATTCCGTCTGTATAGACGGTATAACGAAAACCAATGCAATGGTTTCCATTCTGCAAGAAGGCCTTCCCACTAATCACAATGATCTGCGGCAACTTTTTATACGTTTTCATGAGCAATTAGATATGACTCCTGATGATGTGGCTAATGATCTCTCTTCTTTTGCGTCTCACGTAAGTTCCAAACGCATACTACACCTCCAGCGAACACGGTCTAGTTTCAAAAACTACCATCGCTCCTAACCCACCACTCAATTCTTTCCCGAAACCTCCCAAATATCTGTCCCTGTATTATCAAAATGTAAGAGGATTACGAACTAAGATTTCTGCTATATATCTTAATTCGCAGATTCTGCCCTACGACATTTTTGCACTCACAGAAACCAATCTCACGCCTAATATTAAGACTTTTTCCCAAGACTTTGATTTACACCGTGACGACGGTCTAGATTAAGAGGAAAATTTATATGGCCGTGGGGTACTTCTAGCTATACACTCTCGTCTTGAGTCTAAACCCTTTAAAAAATCGTCCACTGCATTCTTTGAATTTGTATGCGCTAGAATTCCTATTTGCAAGCGCAACCTATATATTTGCTGCTGCTATATTCGCCCCTCTCAACCAATTCAAGGTTACCAGCTAGCTGTTGATGCAATCGACAGCATTTTTAATGCTGCTGATTCCAACGACGTAGTTATTTTTTTAGGTGATTTCAATCTACCTAAGCTTGTATGGGCTCAGACTGACCAGTCCTACTTTACTGCAACAAATCCCACCTCTGATAAAGAAAATCTTTTCATCGATTGCCTTACTGACTCTGGTCTGTATCAATTAAGTGGTGTCACCAATAACATTGGCAGACAACTCGACCTAGTCTTCGTCACTGATACAGATAACTGCATCATTTTAGAAAGCAGACATCTTCTTTCTAAGTTGGATAGTTACCACCCTCCCCTTTCTCTTACGTTAGCGTATGACAATGGTCTTAATCGCGTTTCCTATGAGTATTCTTACAGTTTTAATTTTCATAGGGCTAACTACGCCAAACTGAATAACCTCCTCAGTATGGCCAATTTTGAATTTCTTTACGATAATCCCAACCTTACGGTTAACGATGCTCTCGCGTCGTTTTATACCGAAATTTTCAAATGTCTCTCCCAATCTGTACCGTTTTTACCCAAAAAGAATCCCTCATCATCACCACCCTGGTATAATAAAGAGCTGCGATCTCTTCGTAATAAGAGAAATAAGCTCTGGCGTACTTATTTAATATCGCGTTCCGACATCGATTTCTTTTACTACCAGTCTGCCCTAATAAATTTCTCTGTACTTTGTCAAACTCTATATGACAACTCATTATACGCACACTCATTTCCGACCCCAAGCGATTCTTTCAGTTCATCAAAACTAGAAGTAAATCGGATAACTATCCATCATCTCTGAATTTTCTAGATAAGTCCTCGGGGGATCCCCAAATTATAGCAAATCTCTTCGCAACTTTTTTTAGCCAAGCGTTCGCCACCCATTCCCAAGAGCCAGACCACTCTTACTTTTCCTACTTAAATAGCTGCCCACAAACAACTTTGGAATATGTGTCTATAACTTTAGAGCAAGTCAAAGATAAAATAATAAACCTCAAAGATGATTATTCCGCCGGCCCTGATGATCTTCCCCCTATATTTTTAAATGTGAAACGCACCTAGCCCAACCTCTTACAACTCTCTTTCAGCTTTCTATCACCCAGCGATTATTTCCCTCGACCAGGAAAAGGTCATTTATTATTCCCCTACATAAAAAAGGCCGAAAAGATGATATTTCAAACTATCGCCCAATTGCTAATTGTCCTGCATACCTAAGCTTTTCGAGAGCATTATTTATGATATAATGCTTTTCCATTGTAAACCTATTGTTCCCAAAACCAGCACGCATTTCTCAAATGTAGATCTACGACCACTAACTTAACAGAATTCGTATCAAGCACTTTATGTGCACTGGAATCTGGAAATGAAGTTGATGTGATTGCCACCGATTTCAGCAAAGCCTTTGATAGGATTTCACATGATATAATCCTTCTGAAATTAAAAGCTCTTGGTTTCCAAATAAACTTTATAACATGGGTTCAATCATATTTAAATGAAAGACAATACTATGTTTTATTTAGGTCCATGATTTCTGACCCAATTAAAGCCTCCTCTGGTGTCCCTCAAGGCAGCCACCTTGGCCCCTTACTATTTATTCTGGCCATTAATGATGTTGATTGCATCATTAAAAATTCATACATATCTGTTTACGGAGACGATGTGAAAATCTTTAGATATGTATCTTCGTCCTCAGACAGCCTACCACTGCAGGAAGATCTTGACAGATTTTGTACTTGGTGTCAGAAGAATTTTCTTGAGTTTAACGTCAATAAGTGTCAGGCTATAACGTATACCCGTAAGCGGCCCCCTACTTCACCTCGCTGCTATCTAATCTTTAATCTGCCTGTTCCCTTAGTGAATGAGTTGCGTGATTTAGGTGTTATCTGTGATAAGGAATTTCCGTTCTCACATTGATAATATAATAAAGAAAGCCAACTCTGCCCTTGGCTTCATCAAGCGCTGGTCTAAGGAGTTTTACAATCCTTATGTTACCAAATCTCTTTACATAACCTTTGTTAGGCCTCTTCTTGAATATGCAAGCCAAGTTTGGTCACCCTACTACAGAACACACATCCTCCGGATAGAAGCTGTTCAACGCAGGTTTTTACAATTCGCTTTACGTGGTCTTCCCTGGGATGATAGCCAAAACTTACCACCTTATACCGACCGGCTGAAACTTATAAATTTACAACCCCTTTCTATACGTCGAAAAGTTGCCGACATTCTCTTTATTCATCAAATTTTAGTTGGGAATATCGATTGTCCTTCTTTACTTCGACTTATTTCTTTTAATACCAACCCACGCAATCTTAGGTCTGTGCCACTTTTCCGGCTCAATCTTCACCGAACGAATTACGGACACTTGGAGCCAATGTCTAGAATGCTTAGTGAAGTTAACGATATTCTGCCTCTCTTCGACTATCATCTCACCAAACTCTCTCTTAAAAACACTCTTATTTCCACCTATGCCTGACGTCCTAACTTTTTTTAACCGCTCCCACCCTTTAGTTTTTATCTTTAGTTTTAAGTGAAAATTGTTAGTTCTAAGAATAAGCTTGCAATAAGCAATAATAAATCTGTCCGGGGTTGACCCGGGCCGCAAATCAAATCAAAATTAAAAAGAACGAAGTATTTTGATCCACCTGCTGAAATTTGCTGCATGGGACCACACACATCCGTATAAATCAACTTAGCTACAGATTTTGATTTGGACATGCTTTTGTTGAACGGTAGTCGCGTTTGTCTCCCAAACATACAAGCATCACAAAAGAACGAGTTATTGTCAATGTTTTCTCAATACAGATCTTACTTGCTTAATGTTCAAATGCCCGAGTCGCTCATGCCACAACTGAACAGATTCACCTTTCAAGGCAATGTTTGTTACCCCAGTAGTGTCATCCAGAACCACTCGAAACATCATTTTGTAGAGCCGTCGGCAACGTACGCCCACTGCAATGGTACGATTATCTTTAATTATTTCGCATTTTCGGTTATCTATGACCATTTCAAAATGTTTATCCATTGCACTTCCTGAGGAGAAGATTCATTTTAATTTTCGGCACAAAGTAGACCAATTTCTGTTATCAAAAGCGAGAACGTTTACAGTACCTCTTCCGGTTGCCAAGATCTTCTCACCATTACCCATAATTACAGGCATTGGTTTGCTTAATTGTTGGTAATTTTTAATCTACTCAAGATGAAACGTCATATGATGACTGGCACCTGAATCTAAAATCCAATCGTCCGGTGCAACCGTGTCCGCGTTATTCACAAAACAATTAGACACAAGAGCTCCACAATCATTTGTTTGTACAAAATTGACAGACGATCGTTTCTCATTG
The DNA here is from genome assembly GCA_963966105.1 of Volucella zonaria. Classification (NCBI taxonomy): domain Eukaryota; kingdom Metazoa; phylum Arthropoda; class Insecta; order Diptera; family Syrphidae; genus Volucella; species Volucella zonaria. The sequence continues at coordinate 149,365,170 of OZ014530.1, read as the reverse complement.
GACAATTTCGCTTCCAATGCCCATTCTCTTTACATAAAAAACACTTCTTCTTCTTCTTAATAGTGGCATTTTTCTTCTTATCAGAATCTCTTTTTAACCGTTTGTCTGCTGATAGTGCACTATGCGTGTTCTCTTGCGATCTTTGAACAGACGATGACTGTGGAGTGTGTTCATAAAACGATCCAAGTCAGGTTTCTGCCCTTATTAACCTAGATGTGAGATTTTCTGTGGAATATTTTTCCATGCGTAAAAATCACCATCATAGAACTTGATTTTATAAAAAAAAGCAAAAAAACTTGGAGGTGCTTAAGATGTACTGGCCAACGGAGAGAGTCTCTCTATATACCGACAGTTACACCGGTTCAATTCAATGGCCCACCGTCATCGGCATCAACTATTTCACCGACACTAACATCATCACCACCGCCACTTCAACCACCGTCTACCTCTGGTGCTTCGACTCAACCGACCATCTCTCATTTGGAATCAACAGAAGCAACATCAAATCTAATTGCATCAATCACAAAACAATTCAATGGTGCACCTATAACACTAGAGATGATTTACGCAAAAGTCGTCTCTATTGAAGAAAACCAAGTGCGATAAATAAATGCTCTGACAGCCAAAAATGATGAATACGAGAGAAGAATCAATTCGCTTGAGGTAAAGGTTAATAATCTGGAACAACAATTGCTTACGAACAGCATAGACATAATCAACATTCCCACCATCGATATTGACATGTCATACATACAACAAACATACTCAACGCCGAAGCAAGTGTGGAGAAGATGTATGTTAACGAGAGCTTAACGTATGAAACAAGAAAATTACTTAAAACTGCTACAACAATGAAAACATCGAAATGGTATTAATATGTATGGACGAGAAATGGGACTGTGTGCATGCGGAGAAAAGAGGGAGATAACATTGTAAGAATAAATTGTGCTGCTAATTTTCTTAAAATATAAATGTTGCTAGCTCTTTCCTACTTTCTAATTCTAACACATTAAATACCCAGTCGATCAAATTAGTTCTGTTGAATGTTGTCTTTGTTTACTCAAAACAAACGTAGCATGAGAACAAATTTTTCAATCTTCTTATCTTGATTCGTTGTTAGAGCTACTTGTTGTAATCGTCTTGAGTGAAATTTAGATATATGATAATGAATTAGAATTATATGTATAAGATACAGGCAGGGGTCTGAAATAAGAGTTATTTTAAATTTTTTCGTTAAAAAAATCATTAGGAAAATATGATGAAGTCAGTGTGTTAAGTATACTGTTTTACTTGTCTACTTCTTCCTTTCACATTTCCACCGAAAAAATGGTCGGGACTTTTTACCAAAAAAACTTATTTAGTAAGTATTATTTTTAATTTGTTTCCATTTCAATTAAAAATAACTATTATTGGGCTGTTTTAAAAGAATAAATTAAAAGAAACGATTTCCCATAATTTTTTCCCCCAAAAATTAAAAATAAGAGTTACAAAAAACATTGCAATCAAAAAAATTTAAGGTAATAGTTATCTTCAATTTTTTTAAATGAAAATCGTCAATAAAAGTTATTGATAATTTTAATTTTTTCCTCTCAAAAATAAAAATCATTTTTAAATAACTTGAAGAATATTAGCCATAGCACGGAACCAATATTACCAGTGTCTCCCTTTTAAAAAGGTCTTTACAACAATATATATATATGCAGTACATTTGACCTTGACTGACTTTACCAAGGTTAAAGATCAAGTTGAAAACTGCAAAAATACGTTTTCAGACGTCGAAATTATCATCAATATCGGAAAATTTGAAATGGACATAAGGCAACAAGCAGCTATTTCTGTATGAAGTCTGAAATGAGTCTAAATTTTGATTTAGATTTTTGCTTGTTGTGTATTCACGTGAAAATTATGTTAAAAAAATAAACAGATAACTCAATGGAATTCGCTTTATTTTTTTTGTTTTTAGCTTTTATCATGAAATACATGGATCAACATATATTTAAATTTAACTTCACAAACAAAATATTTTTTATACTCGTAGTTTCTGAAGATAACTAGGATCTGTGGTCGCTTAATATTATTCTTAACGCAGAAAACGACCGCTCCACGCTTATTTGTGTTGCAGGCACTCCGTGCACAATATTTGCTAATCTTTTCAAAGTAGGCAGGTAGAATTTTTTCCCTTCCCAATAGCTAAGGACATTTTCATCGACATCCAAACGTTTTTCCTTGTAGCTATCGATCTCGTTATTAGCTCGCACAACATCTTCCATGACCAATTCTTCGTCATCGTCGTCAGAGGAGTTGTCAACTTCCAAATCTTTTAGAGAATGACGAATTAGAGAGGAACAACTTTGAGTTGACAATTCATCTACAATCAACGTGCAGTTATTCTCTGCAAAAAATTCCTCAGATGAGATCTGGGCATGCACGGAAGTTGAAGGCTGAGAAGAAGTATTGACCTAGAGCAGAAATGTATATGTAGAGATGAACGACTTTGAGTTGACAATTCATCTACAATCAACGTGCAGTTATTCTCTGCAAAAGATTCCTCAGATGAGATCAGGGCATGCACGGAAGTTGAAGGCTGAGAAGAAGTATTGACCTACAGCAGAAATGTATATGTTCTTTTGTACTATAAAATTAAAGAATATGAGAACGCCAATGAAAAATACTTTACCTCTTTTAAAGATCTTTTACGAGGGGCGTTCAACATATTCTCGATATCGGGGTGAAGCTGTGGTTGTATATATAAATTGACTGATTTATCAAGTAATACTATTATTTTAGTGCATTCATGTAAAATTTCATATAAATGTGAATATTAATTCGCGTTTTATCTCTAGTTAAACAGAATCATAATGGCAACTGAGACGATGATGGTGAAAATTGAGCATCGCGCTGTAATTAAATTTCTCACTAAGCAAGGAAAAAGTCAAAAAACTATTCATTAAGAGATGGTGGCAGTTTACCAGGGTTCCGCACCTTCATTATCAACTGTGCAAAAGTGGTCAAGTGAGTTCAAGAAAGGCAGAGAGAGCATTGAAGACGACCCCCGCTCCGGCGCCCCGGCTACTGCTTGTACGGGAGAAAGCATCAAAGAAGTCGAAAAACTTGTTCTTGAGGATGCCCGAATAAAGGTGAAAATGATGGCAGAGATCACCAAGCTTTCAATTGGTACCATTCACACCATTCTTCATGACCATCTTAACCTTTCAAAGGTCAATGCATGGTGGGTGCCATGAATGCTCACAGCGCCTCAGAAAAAAGTGAGAATCGCATGCTGTAGAGAGCTTTTGGAGATGTGTAGTGAGAACGCGGACGGTTATTATGGATTGGATTGTTACTGGGGATGAAACATGGGTCCACCACTATGACCCTGAAAGCAAACAAGAGTCCATGCAGTGGCATAAAAAAGGAACAGACCCCCCGAAGAAGTTCAAAGTCACTCCGTCTGCCGGGAAGCTCATGGCCACAGTTTTTTGGGACTCAAAGGGAATCTTGCTCATTGAGTACAAAAAAAAGGTGAAACCATCAACGCCACATCCTACGCTTCCACTTTGCATAATTTGCGGGAGGAAATTAAAAAGAAAAGACGGGGTAAACTCGCAGCGGGTGTGTTGCTTCTTCATGACAACGCTCCTGTTCACACGGCGCGAGTTTCCAAGGCTGCTGCGCGAGATTGTGGTTTCGAAGAAATCCAACACCCACCCTATAGTCCAGACCTTGCCCCTAGTGATTATTTCCTGTTTCCGGATTTGAAAAAATGTCTTCGTGGAAAAAGATTTTCGGATGATGAAGAACTCAAGTCGGTATTTTGCAGAGAAAGAGGAAATTTATTTTTTGAGGGTTTAAAAAAGCTTATCTCAAGATGTAACAAATGCATTGATGTTAGGGGAGATTATATTGAAAAATAAAAACAATTTAAATTGAATTCGCATTTTCCTTCATATCGATACCGAGAATATATTGAACGTCCCTCGTATATATTAAGTATATATATATACTTAGAACTGTCCTAAACGTCGAAAGACATAATTTTTAAGTATTATGTTTAACATAGAGTGCCCGCATGGGGCCAGTAAGTTAGTATAAGATTATTTGTAAGTTATTTGAGCTAATTTTTAAGCATTTTTTTGTCTAGCATGTAAGAGTAAATTAAGTACATAAATAAAAATGCATAAAAACTGAAACTGAACTGAAACTAAATTATTAGTCATTCTTATAACACAGTATCTTGAATGTTTCAAATAAGAACTTGTGTTAATTAATAGGGGTCGATTTTTAGACCTCGTCGACCCCCAAAATCAGTTTTTGTGTATGTTTACCCAATTGATATAGAGGCCTAGCAATGTTTGCAAAATGTTTGATAAACTTTCTAAAATAGGAACATAGTCCTGTGCACATTCTTGGGGCAAATGTTGCTAAAGTGGCTTTGAGATTAACATCATTTGATTTAACACCTGACTCATCTACATAGTATCCTAAGTACCCAATATCACTTTACAAGAACATATATTAATTGAATCGTAGTTGCAAACCTTTTGTAATTATTATACGAATAAGTTCTTTCAGAGTGCCTAAATGTTCCTCTAGCTAAAGCGTATTTTTTTTTGCTATTTTTGACATCTCACGCGCGATTCGCGACAACAACAACAAATTATTGAGTTTTAATATCAAAATTCGTGCTCTGTGAAAAATGTTTTTCGTGCACTTCGTCATAATCGACTCTGATTAACGAACTCATTATCTTCAATAAAGCTACTTACATTGCCATTCGAAAGTCGGCAATGGTTGAAAGTCTGAAAGTATGTTGAGTAAGTGCCGAGCTGACCATCGAAAAGCGCACACAAACAAGTGCACTGTGAAATTCGTTCCTCGGGTGGAGACAAAAAAAAAATCACTGTGTCATACAGCGCGTGCAGTGACTGAGTGTATGTAACAACCGATGCATAGTGGGCTGTGGGTATGAATTTTGTTGGTGTGCTGTTGCCTATGTTGTAAGGGCATAACGCCCATAACAATTTGATTCGGTAAACCAACTCTGAATTTGCACTTCACATCTGCCCTTAGTAACGTCGGTGTTTGTGTTTTTTGTGTTTGTCTTTCTTTATAATGACTCGGGAATTCAGAGTGGATATTGCCAATATACGCAGGCTAAACAATAATCACTTTTCTGCGTACGTCCACGTCTGCAAATACAGACCAGCTGTTTTGGCACTTAGTGAAACACAGGTAGATCCCCGCCCACACCTCTCAGATCACTCCGATCTGAAGGTACCTGGCTACGAACTAGTGCCATTTACGTGCGTAGTGATGTAGCTTACCAAACTCCACCACAGTGTAGTTCCAATCCGCAATTCAGTTTCATGTGTTTAAAATTCCATATCCGTAAGCAAATTATCTACTACTGCTTTATTTACAGAAGCGTCAAACTGAACAGCAATTCGACTTGTAATGAGTTTTATGCGCTATACCATATGACTCCATTCAAAGAATTGTATCCCTGTGTCCTCATACTGAAATCGGTATTACGGGCGATTTCAATATACGCAATTCTGGGTGGCTTCGACATTCTGGACAAACACCCGAAGGACGGTGTGTTGAGGTGTTCGCAGCGGAAAATAACTTAACCCGGCTTGTAAATGAGCCTACACGAATAGCAGACGTTGATAGTCATACCGCCAACACCCTGGACTTGTTTTTAACTTCTCACCCTGATAAGTACACCGTTGGTGCGCTCTCCCCTCTAGCCTCGTCGGGCCATTATGTCATATCAGCTAATTTCTCGTACACCGACCACACAGTTAGAAAAAATATTCCTAAAAGAACCGAATGGCAATACGAGAAAGGCAACTGGAGCGGTCTTAACAGCTCCTTTAGGAATTTTAACTGGTTGTTATGTTTCCTCGATAAACACGTGGATGCCGCTGCTGATATGATCACAGACACCATTCTCTTTGGAATGAGAAACTTTATCCCTCATCGGATGAAGAGTATCAAACCAAAAGAAAAGGCATGGTACGACTCGAGCTGTAAAGAGGCTGTCAGGGTTAGAGAATTGGTTTTTCGGTCCTACAAGACCAGCCCAACAGAGTTTCCTCTGTTGAAAAAATTTCAATCAAGCCAGAAATGACTGCGACGCCTTTCTTAAACGTGCAAAATTCTAATACGACCAACTGAGGCAAAAAATACTACAATGTCCCAAAGGTAGTAACAATTTTTGGTTGTTCGTCAAAAATATTAGAAATTCTGCCACATCCTCCATTCCAACGCTCATTTACAATGACATTCCATTTGTCAGCTCTTTTGACAATGCCAATCTGCTTGCTGCACACTTTGCTTATAGCTCAACACTCCCAGATTGTGCTTTGTTTCCGCCTACACTTGAGTGAGTCGAATCTTCAACGAAACAAATCCACTTTCGCACTCGTGTAGTAGCAAGAGTTCTTAAAGATCTTAACATTCACAAATCCGCTGGTCCAGATGGTAAATCTCCCCTCCTTCTGAAGAGGTGTTCTTCCTCGCTGGCAAAACCTCTGCGTAGACTTTTTCATCAATCCTACTCCTTAGGACCCTTTCCGAGAAGATGGAAATAGAATTTGTCCAGCCCGTCCCTAAAAAAGGCGAATCTTACTCTCTCTCCTTCTACAAACCCATTGCACTTAAGCCCCTCCTTTCCAAGGTCATGGAAACGCTGATAAACCGTCAGCTAATGGAACATCTCGGAACACGAATGACCGCCAGTACGGTCTTCGTAGCAGCAGGTCCACTGGTGATCTGATGACATGTCTCACCGAAAAGTTGAACCAAAGCGTACAACAATTTGGCGAAAGCAAGATAGCTGCACTTGATATTTCTAAAACATTTGACAGAGTTTGGCATCAGGCTCTTTTGTAGAAAATGCGTGCATTTGGGATCGACGACTCTCTTCTTCAATGAATTAGAAATTACCTTTCGGAACATTCAATTCAAGTTGTCTTAGATGGCTTCAAGTCTGATATTCACAAAATAAATGCTGGTGTTCCCCGGGTCTCCGTTCTGTCTCCAACAATTTATTTAAATTTCATCAACGGTCTCTTGTCTGCTACTTCTAATCCTATATATTCCTTTGCTGATGACAGTACTCTCTGCTTTTCATATTCGTTCCCGGACTCACGTCCCGGCTCTTCAGGTGTAGAACGGGAACGCCAGCATATGTTAAGATCATTCAATTCTGATATTAACAGCATAAGTAATTGGGGAACCACTAACAGAGAAGAATTTAATGCTTGCAAAACACAATACTGTCTGCTGCCGTTAAAGCGAAATTTAAACACACAGCCATTATCCATGGCTGGCAGTTGCATTGTCAAAACCGATAAACTTTCCATTCTCGGTATGTGTGTCATTCCAACTTACGTTACGCTTATGGAATGCCCTGCCTAACACTTTATTGCCTTTCAAACATTTAAAACCAACGTGTGGGTGGCAGTGGCTCAAGTGTAGTGCACTGGTTTCCAATTCGGAAGGTTCGGTGTTCGAATCCCAGCCTCGCCCGAAAGACAAATCATCCATTTTTTCAGTTAAGGAAAATCAAGTAAGACGAGTAGTTGACTAGAAATCAACATCAAGCCAGCTTCCACTTAGAATTTAGTCTCCCCATTAAATGTTGAAATGTTGGATGCCACCCATGGAGCGAAATAACCACTGAGCCCAAACATCTTTCTTTCTCTCTCTATCCCATTTTCCAAAACACTTAACACATGCTGAGGCATAATAAGTGTATTCATACCCACTTAAGTGTTAAGTTATTTTCAAAAAAAAAAAAAAAAACGTTCACCGGTACCTCTCTTTCTATCCGCCCTGATTTTCCTTCGCCCGCGCTTTGTGCAAATATTTTAAGGGTACTTAATCCCTTGAGCGCGCGCCAATTATAAAAAAAAATGGCTTCATAATTTCTATTCTCCGACTTTTTTTCAGTTGTTGACTCTGCAATATGAATGGTGAGATTATAAATGAAAGCAATAACCTCTGTCGTGTGAAACTCATTAGACTTCCTCAGTCTAGAAGAGTCTTGAGGTTGATCGAACTCCGCACATTACCATGTTGAAACTGGAAGTATATGTATATCCTTCTTAAATTCGTTGCCTGGCAATTTTTTAAATTGGTTCAACCGCTTGATTTGTTGATTTGCCATGTCTTCTGCACCTATGCAACTGCTGCTGATCTCACTGCTGCTATTGGGTTTCTTCATTTCCCGTTGCAAAGTCAAGACTGAACTTTGATTGGGACAGGCTATATGACCCAAACCATTGCACTAGAAAAAAGTATTTTTTTTTCTTTAATATTTGAATTCGCACTATCTTGATGTGAAACTTTTTCGATAGATGGATTGTTATTTGTCCCGTTCGTTTTATTGCCTTGCTTTCGGCGAATAAATGATTGAGATGCTTTATTTATTGTTTTCAGTGTCAAGAATACCTCTACCTCTAATAATTAGCGAAGCGAGTACTTGCCTATTCAAAATATACTGCTGCATGGTCTCTTCACGCCGTTTCTTTCTTTCCTTTAGATCACTGTATATGTCGGCCTTCGTAACCACCTTTCTGTACTCCTTCACCTGGGGATATTTTAATTACACCCAACCTCCTAGATTCCTTGAGCTCACAAACAGCTGTTCCGCTTAAGAGTCTCCAACGATTCACTGGGAAAATCATCATTGAATAAGCGCATCACGTCCACGATATATTTACTCGTAAAATTATGTGAGACACTTGGTCTTCTCCAATTGAAGCTTTTGGAATCTCCGCTTCAGTTGAACTATTTCATCCTTCTTCTCGTATATTAGTCGAAGTCTGCTGAGATCCCTGTCGATTGGATCCCCTGGTTCATCTTCATTGTCAGACACCTTGGGACAGTGATCCATCAGCACATATTTCTCTTCTTCCGAGCGTATGCTAAGTTCGTCATCTGCAAAGTCTTTAACAGCATGCTGTACTCATAATCGTAGCTCAACTTGTCTGTATCTTCATAGCTTGCCACACAACCTTCAAAGTAGGAACAGAGTGGCAGTTGCTAATTCTACAGATTGGGTTTACTCTTGAGGCATGATATCACTCTAAAACAAAACCCTAACCAATAATTATTGGAAAAAATATTGTTTTAGAACAGAAGTTCAATGTATTTTTGAATGTTTTAATTATGTTAGCGCATTAATGCCACTTCTAATATTGTAGAAGAAATGGTATGAACAAAAAACAATGGGTGTATTACATACTATATGGAGTGAAAACTGACCTCCTTGACCGCCAGAATGCGCTGCTACTGCAAAAAAGGTTATGGTGCCTTGAAGTCCGTTCATATTTAGGAAGACATGCCAAATTTCAGTGCGATACTGTCTTTAGTTTTGTTTTGACAGCTGATTGTTGTTGACGTGTTTGGCATCATGTTGAGTATGGACAAAAATGATTTTCGTTCTCTCATAAAACATTATTTTTTGAGAGGCAACACGGCGAAGGAAACAAAAGAAAAGTTGGATAAATATTATGGGGCTAATGCTCCGTCAGATTACACCGTTAAATATTGGTTTCGAGAGCTTCGTCGTGCCCTCAACTCCACTACCGATCAAGTCCGCAGCGGCAGGCCCTCCGATGCAGTTACAGAGGACAATGTCAAAAAAATACATGAAATGGTTTTGGCTGACCGGAAAGTGAAGGTGCACGAGCTAGCAGATACCACAAAGATTAGCACTGAGCGCACACGCCATATTTTGGGCAATATTCTGCATATGAAAAAGTTATCCTGCCCCTGGGTGCCGCGAATGCTCACTCCTGACCAAAAACACGAACGCGAGAGCACATCGAAAGAGTGTTTGGACTTGCTGATGCGGAATCAGGCGGACTTTTGGCGTCGATTGGTAACTGGATTTGGATCCCTCGGACTAGTATCTCTTCCCAAACCTCAAAAGATGGCTCATCAATAAAAAATTAAGCTCACGCTAGGAAATCATCGACGCCACGGAGGAGTATTTTGCAGACCTTCCGGAAGATTACTTTTCGGAAGGGATCAAGAAGTTGGAAAATTGCTGGAATAAGTGTATCAAACTAATTGAATAATATAAAAAAACATTTAAAAAAAAAAGAATTTTTTTAATTCCCAAGGAAGTCACTTTTCACTCCATCCAGTATGTACATATGTGTATATACATACATACATACGAAGAAAACAAAACTTGGGGAAAGATCAGACGATCAAGTCGGCAAAATAAATACCGCACACAATATTCAGACTATTTATCAGCATATTAGTAAATACTCTACAGTGTGTTTGGCAACGGACATTTAAATATTTTATTTTAATGTAAATTTTTCTTATTGCCTAAAAATATGATTTTTTGAAATAACTGTTTTGGTTCATTTGGTTCATAACGGCGAGTCAAAGACGATTGTATATTTTTCGCTCTATCGTGCACAACAATTTAAATTGTTTTGAAAACTTAAGGGGGTATTCTGAACTAGAATTTTGAAGAAATCAATTTTTGTTGCATATTTTCAAAAGTGCAGTGGATGCTCGATATAGTGAACATCGCTATAGTGAACAATCCAATATGGTGAACACACAATATTTTATACAGGCTATTCTAAATAATGAACAAAGAAAATCTCGCTACAGTGAACCTGTTTTTTTATTTTTTATTTAACCTTTCAGCACGCAAAAGCACGTCTAAAATTCATTAGTGCTATGCAGTCGGCAGTAACCATACAATCGCCCAAGTTTACCGTTGGTTCTACTCATCGTGTTGTGCGAGAATCTTGCATGATTATGTATGTATATGGTAGACAGTTTGTGGTTGTTTGTAGTGCAAATACAAAGTGCGTGTTGCTTATTTTGTTATTTTCTGAACGATCTTCTTTGTGACCATGTCTCGTAAGCATTTGACTCTTACAGAAAAAAGTGGAATTTTAAAGCAATTATCGGATGGTAAGTAATATAAATTGTTATTATACCCTAATACTATAAAAAAAACAAAATTTAAGGTATTGCGGTTACATTTTGGGCCAAAAAATATGAAGTAGCTAAATCTACGGTCTGTAGTATAAGCAAAAAAGGAGAGGCAATTACTACAAAATTGAGCGACACCTGCTATGGACCTAGCAAAAGAAAGACATAGAGGTCATCCCAACTTCCTAATGTCGAAAAGAAGGTGGTTTTTGGAGCAAGTGATGGTTGGCCGCAGAAGTGTAAGAAGTGGTATGGCGTTCGATACCTAAAGATATCAGGCGAAAAATTGTCATCCCAATTGGAACTGGTCTGCCCTTTTAAGACAAAACTCAGCGAGAAAATGTTAGAGCTGGAACTAACAACGGAACAACTGTACAACGCTGATGAAACAGGGCTATAATTGAAGCGTCTCCCGGAAAAGACATATGTAGCATCCAGCGAAAAAACTGCTCCAGGGTGAAAAACAGAAAAACAAAGGATCACATTTTTAGCCTGTGCTAATGCCACAGGTCACCATACAGTGAAAACAATTGTCATAGGAAAAGCTCAGAAAACTCGTTCCTTTAAAAATATGTCCTTGCCTGTGCATTACAGGAATTCAAAATCGGCTTGGATGACCTCAGCCATTTTTTAGGACTAGTTCCATACTCTATTTGTTCCAGAAGTACAACGTTTTCTTCGCCAAAACGGGTTACCACTTCAGGCCTTGTTAATTTTGGACAATGCCACCAGCCATCCTCCAGAAAGTGAGCTTCAAACTCCAGATGGTACCATTTCAGTTATGTACATGCCTCCCAATGTAACACCACTAATTCAGTCTATGGATCAAAATGGTATCTGCCTGACCAAACTTTTTTATTGAAAATATTTGCTGCTATCAATTGCTGCTCCTGAATGTTAGAGAAAATTACGTTTTTTTTCAGACAACATTTGTGAAGCTAATAAAAGACGCTGTTTTTAACTTGGCAGCAGCATGGTACAAATTAGGAACTTCAGTCATTGTGAAATGCTGAAAAAACGACCTTTCGTTTGAAGAAGACCCGAAAGACGATTTTGAGGGTAAAGATGAAATACCTTTCGGTATACTTCGCAACAATTTACCGTCTAATGCTAACACAGTGGCCACGGAAGAAGTAATTAATCTTCTGAACCATATAATAGGACTAGCACATACGGCAGCCGATTTGAATAATTGGAACGAAGATCAGGTATCTTCAGATATTGAAGAAGACGAAAACGAAAACGAAAAAGAACAACAACCAGATGTAGATCATCCGATTTATTCAGTGTCTTCTAGAGTGCTGTTCAATTATTTGAGAAAGCACTTCAATGGGCAACTAGCAATAAAGTGGATTACACGGATGTTTTGGTCCTTAAAAGGTTACAAGAAAAGGCGATATTGATTGACATTCAAAAAAAAAGCAGACGCGGCAGTTATACCGGTCCTGTCGGATCGAGTCGAACAATAAACGTTTCTCCCGAAACTACTTTTTTCAACACTATTGACACGATATCTCAGGTTCTAATGAACCGATTTACTTGAAATTTGGTAAACACCTTTAAAAATGCTCTAAGACTCATACCAAACTTTTGGTTAACAATTGTTTTTTTACAATTTTTAAAAAATTAAAAACTAAAAAAATACGAAAAAAAATATTTTTTTTAAACAGTCGCCATTTTCTGAACAAATTTTTTTTTTTTGCTTCTCTGAAGTAGGGGATATTACAAAGCCTTACTAATTAATAATGAATTTTTTTTTTTGTTTCGGATGAATAGAAGAGTTGAAATCGTGTCAATAAGGACTCGCCCTCTTTTTCAACCAGCCACTTTACCACCCTGTAACCTTATGAATTTTGATTTTTTTTTGTTTTGTAAAATACATAAACATACGTTAGTAAAAATTTTTATTTTTTTTTTTTCATCTTCAAAAAAACTAAGATTTATGTCTCTAGACCAGAATACCCACTTAAAGCGGAGCATTAACATAATACCATAGTAGTCTACTATACTGCGGGCGCTTATATGTTCAACTTCTTAAGGTTGTACTCTTTGAGATAGCGATTTGAAATTTTGAGCATATATTTCTAGAGACTTGTAAAATCGTTATTATATTTTGCAAAACCGGTCACATTTATTAAATTTAAATTAATTTCAAGTAATCAATTCATCTAAGTTAAAAGGCTGTATTTTTTCGTTAAACAGAATTGTGTTAAAAAAAATATTTTTAGTAAGAAATCACAAAATTAGCGTAAAAAATTACCTTAATATCTTGAAACATTCTTGCAAGTTTGTTAACATAATCAGCAGGCATACCAACTTCACGGAGCCATTCAACAATATCTTCTTCTTTTTCGCTATCGGCACTGGTGCCTAATATTAACCTTTAATATATATAAATAATTTATAAGTATGAACCAGTTAAATAATAGCAATCATATTTTAATTAAAAATTACATAAAACTAATGGATTCCCTTCAATTGCTCTATTTTTTCTCTAAAATTAATTAAAATGTGTTTATGCATACATAAAAGAAGTAAGGTAAATTATAGTTTGTCACTCAAATGGTAAGGCTGTTTTTCATTGAAACTCTTTGACAAATGATGCAGACAGTTTTAAGACCTATATGGATTCAATTTAAAATACGTGTTTAAATGATTATAATGATATCTAAAGTGAAAAGGGAATCGTGTATATTTAAATAGAGCATAAATCATGCAGCTAATACTAACTCGTTTAAGAAAAAAAACAGTACGAATGTAATAATAAAGGGACTGAATGAATTGAATTGAATTGAATACGGCAACTGAGGGAAATAATTGGGAGGATTTCAAATAAAATTTAAAAATGTTTTTCATCGCTAGAAGGACCAAAGAGAGGAAAACAGCAGTATTCCACAATTAAATTGGAAATTTAACTATGAAACACAAAAAAAGGCGTTTGAAGCCTTTGATAGTTATCACGGCTCAGATCAACATTTTTTATAATGGATACATGTCGACCTGCAGCAAATCTGACGGCAGGTCTTGAAAAAAAGCTCGGGGATCTCAAATCAATACCTACCACATGTTAATTGATTTTAAAAACCTATTTGACAGCAAACCATATAGACACATGTCAAGTTTCGATATGCCCGTCAATCTCGTCCGTCTGTGTAGGATAACAATGAGAACGCTTGCTTTTTTTTTTTATAATTTACGCGCGCCTAGGGGGTTATGATACCCTTTTACTGTTGCCAGGGCGCGGGCGGAAAGATAGAAGGAGGAGAAAGGAAAGCATTGTTGTGATATAGTGGTTTGAAACTCAGGTGTGTTTGATTTCGATATTGACTCTCCAGGGGTGGGAGTCCGAATAGGACGGAGATTTTTCTTCACTCGGAATGATTCCGGTTGTGAATTTTAACGGTTGTTTTGTGCTTGAAAACCCTACAACAGCCAAATCTACATGTCAGTGCTATGAATTTACACGCAGATTTTTCTGACTGAGTTCCAATTACGCAAATGAAAACTTTGTCGTGGCTAGGATTCGAACCTTGACCCTCCGAGTGAGAAGCGATTGCTAGTACCACTACACCACGGCCACCCGTGCTCAGTAATGTTGTCAAAAAAGCGTAACAAAAGAGATGGCACAATGTCAAGTAATTTTCTTAATATCATAGATGATAGAATTGTGTGAAGTTCACAGGCCAATACAATAGGCATAATATTTAAAAAGCCTGTAAAACTGCTAGAATACGCTGAAGAAATTGACATTATTTGAAAAAAAAACAGCGATCTATCAATGGAACCTTCGTCCCCATTGAAGAAGAAGCGGTGATGGTGTGTTAAGTGGAAAATGTGAATAAAATGAAATATAAAATATTGACAAGGAAATATACTCAATAGCACGTCACAACGGTAAACTACTACTTTGAGGTTGGATAATTCAAATAACGACACCACCGTGGAGATCAATCTATGGACTACTAAAGCAAATGAGAAATACAGCACTGTGCAAATTTTTTTCAAAAAAGCAGTTTATACGTTTTTTGACGGTGTTAATAGAGATTTCTTCACGCATACGAACTGTGCTTGGATCAATTGATAAGTTGAGGTATGTGCCTGAAAATTTAAACCGAAGATCGAAAAGGGTCTCGGCGGATTAAATCTTATCAATTTGCCGGCCTGTTTTTCGAACGACCACCGGTTGTTCGGGAAACACTTGATTAATTAATCTTGAATGGTTCAGCTATCTCTCTTTGTCACGATCCATTTGAAAAAGCTTCGATTACCAGCTCCTTTTTCGAGTTTCACACTTGGTGCCAGCCATTCATCAATGCACTTTTAGAGAAAAAAGAATAAAAAAAAACGTTTTTTTTTATTAAAAACTTCTATTTTAATTATTTTAATAACCTGATGTACATACCCTGCAAATCAAAACATTAATGAGGAAAAAAATTTTAAAAAGATGCATATGATTTGCACCTATGTGTTACAATTAACATTTTTCCTCCTAGCAAATAAACCTAACGGCACTATCTCCGGTTTTCATGCGTTGTGGCAAGAATGTACAGTCGGAAATAGATTTGTCTTAAAATTGTTATAACATTATCCTTTTTTGTACAGTTAATCCAACAAAACATGTCATTTAACGGGTCAACCCTGGACGACCTTATTCAGTTTAACCCTATCGTGCATGAATTTTTCAAATACAAAAACAACTATTTTTTGAAGTGTGTTTTGTCAAAACTACACCATAAAAAATTTAGAAAAATATTCACCTGTATTTTTTCCGAAAATATTCAATTTTCGATTTTTTTCCCATTTGGAAACATTATGCAAATAAACTTCAGAAAAAGAAGACCCGACACTTTATTAACCTTATACAACTACATGATTATAATGATTAAAACTTAGGGGCATTGTGAAATAACTTGAAACAGTTTTTTTTTATCATATAAACAATAGTGAACTTTATATTTGTCGCAAGAAATTCTACTCTTCCCTTTGCAACCAGGTACTTTACATCTTTCCCTTTTCTCTGAATGTATCTACCAGTGGTTTATTGTGTCTTTTATAATCTCACCTGGCGGAACATCTTCTCTTTGTCTCCTATGTACATTAGGAGACAACTCCAATAGAGGAGCCTCTTCTTGGAGTGCCTTATCCACCTTTTCTTGTCAAAACTTGAGCCAATTCAAGTTTGAACTGATACAATGTAACATATAGCTCGAGTAGTACTCTGTGAACTTGGATTTTCGTTAGTTACAAAGTCTTCTGTAAAGAATCAATGAGTTGCAAACCATTACATCAAGCAAATGAAATGCTAGACGATGGTTCCATTTTTTACTTCTTAGTTTTATGGGGTAAAGTCCACGAAGAGAATCTAGAAGATCGACAATAACCATACGTTTGTTGTAAACTGTTACTACAGGATGAATGACTCGAACTCCAATCTTTTTTTACTTTTTGATAAATTTTATTGTGCCAAAGCAAAAAATGTTGGAAAATATATCAATTTTCAAATTGTATCAGTGGTTTCAATATGTCCGCCTTTGGCGCGAACTATGGCCTTGAGACGGTCGAAGAAAGCATCGCACGCTGCACGCAAGTGGCTCTGTGATATTTTGGCGAAGTGCTTGTTTGACGTGGTCCAAACTTTGGAATTTTTTAGTGCCAACCTTCGCCTTCAAAATACCCCAGACAGAGAAATCCAACGGATTTGCATCCGGAGAATTTGCAATCCATTGTGTCGAAGAAATGAAGTGTGGAACATTATTTTTTAACCAATCTTGACTGACGCGCGCTTTGTGAGATGGTGCCGAGTCTTGTTGAAATGTACACGGTTTCCGACCGAAATGATTGTTTGCCCAAGGCTTCAATACTGCCTCTAAGACAGTATACGATCGCATTAATTTTGACGCCACGGTCCAAAAATACGAGCGGAGAGCGACCATCGGCGGTTATGGGGGCCCAAACCATCACCATTGGTGCTGCCTGCTTTCTGGTGGCCGTCCGAAGGTGTAAATTTTCGTAGGACCTCTCTGGCAAGTAAACTCGGTCATTTTGTTTGTTGACATATTGCTCGATGACAAATGGCGACTCATCGGAAAAAACCAAATTCTGCAGCTCACCACTTTCGTGCAAGCGTAGCAACTCCTTCGCTCTTTCGACTCTAACTCTTTTCTGTTGCGGTGTAAGATCGTGTGCTTTTTGGAACTTCAATGCCTTGAGCCCAAGCTCATTTTTCAGTATGTCTTGCATCCGTTCCAACGATATGTTGATCTCACGAGCCATTTTTCTTTCACTTCGACGCGGATTTCGCTCAATTCGAGCCTTCACTTTCCGAACCATTTCTGCCGATGTTACTGTTTTTTTTATGACCACCTCCATGGCATTTTGCAACGCTGCCAGTATCACGGCAACGAGGTATGGTTCGAGACACAAATGATTTATTTACGTTGAGGTGCTGGAGGGGTCTAACGATAGCTACTTGTGGTTTTCCAGCCAAATATAAAGCAATCACACTATCACGTTTGAATTCCATCGCCGATAAAAGGTTTTCAACACAACTGAGACGCAAATCGTTTAAAAGGCTTGTAGATAATAAAATTATCTGTCATGTGTCAAAATTTGAGCTCACTGTCATGAACGGTTTGGAAATTATAGCAGTCTGAAATTGGTTGCAGTTCGAGTCATTCAAGGTGTATATTCGGACAAGAAATATCCTTTTTGGACTTTTCACTCTTGAAAAACCTCTTCACTTTCACTTCGGGAAAACTACCAGGAAAACTGATGCCAAAGAAACAATTCTGTTGTCAAACCACTGAACCATTTTGATGGTACAATTATTTAAGGTAGCTTGTTGTTCCTCATAATACCCTCGACCTTTCTGCTTGAAAACCTTCTCGCTTTTAAACTTACAAGGCAGAACAATATTCATTCTCCCTGTGCCAACGGTGTCAATGCCTCTATTGTGGAGAAATGCGATGAGATTCAGACTACAGAAATAATTGTCGAAATAGACCTTTTGGTATATGTTATCAGGTACAATCTCACACATTCTATCAACTACATTGCTCGCTGCTCCAAAACGAAATCAGGTTGTGGGTTGTTTTTCTTACCAGTGAACAGCTCGAAATTATAGGAAAATCAGCTAACACCAGAAAGGACCCAAAGTTTATAACCCCATTTATGGGGCTTCTTCGGATTATATGTCTTGAGGAATGTTCTTCCTTTGAAAGAAATAATTTGTTCATCAACAAAGAGATTTTTCTCCATTGGAATACTTTTGTTACTCCCAAGATTTGGTCAATAAGAGGTTGTATTTTATCTGTGTTCTTCATTGATTTACTATTACCATTGAAGTGTAAGAATCTCTTCACTTCTTCGAATCTGTTTACGGAAATCACATCCGCAATTTGCGGAGTTCTCGTAATATTAGACCAGTATCTTCTACTTGAATGTTGTCGTATCAAAGACATCCAAAACAATATTTCAATAAATTTTTCAACTTCTTCTTTTGAAATCGTGAATCAGGTCTTTTCTGTGTGCTGTACAGATTTGTCATTCCTACAACTTCCTCTAGAAATTGATCTGTCAAGAATAATTTGAATATTTGATAAGGACTCGTAAGGCAGCAAATATCATCCGGTAGAATATCGGAACCCAGAAACTCTCCAGATTCTGTTTTCGAACGAGTCTGCTTCCATTTCAGCGGGTGACGATTCAATTTTTTCTTTCTTGGTTGCTCTGAATTGACGTCGGTCAATTGTGCTGGACGCTTCTTGTTCATCTTCAACTTTAGAGGCATTAGCAATTCTATCATTCATCTGAAATTCAGTATCTTCACTGTCATCGTCAAAAACAGTCTTCACTATCCTATGGTATAGGCCTAATGAATTCAGTATTATGTTTTATTATTAAAATTATTAAAACAAGATAGTGGGTATTGTTGAGATTTCTGAATCATCCAAAAAATGAAACATGTTTCAGTCCATGATGTTCCCGTTTGGGAACAAACACATTAGAGTGACTAACAGAAAAGCAAACTCAAAACTTTGCAACTAAAATTCATGAATATTATCATTGAACATCATAATACTACTTACCATTTTTTATTTCCGTCTATTTCTTCACAATATGCAGAAAAAAATATCGGAAAATACTACTTACGCCGTTCTGTCTCAACACGTGTCGGAACAAGAAACAGATAGCTATAAAGAAAAAATCACAGCAAAAAACGCCATCTATTTTTGAGAAATGGTTTGGTAAGAACTCAAGCCAGGCTATCGTCATCGGTCATTACGAGTTACTTAGAACATTGGTTGACAGATGGCAGTACAAATCAAATGTTCCCGTTTGGGAATACCATGCAATATAGGGTTTTAATACATACAAACTGGTCCTAAACTAAAACTAAAATTAAAGGACAAGGAAGATCAGTAGCGGGAGAGGTGGTAATTGTAAGCGTTTTTGAAGGTACTTCTGCTACCCAACACATGGGTAGTTCTATTAGCTTCATACAATGAAGGCAATGGTTCGTTAAAACCATATGTCGTTCGGTGGTTATTTGAACGAAAAAGAGAAACAGACTTTAAATTGTATGGGTTGGTATTAAGAAAAATTCGAGTCGGTTACCATAGGATGTAATGAGAGCCTGTGCAGAGCGAATCATAGAAATCTGCGTTGGACAGCTTCGATACGTAGAATATGGTTTTCATAGGAAGGGGACCATACCTGGCTACCATATTTGAGAAGAGGGCCTAACAAAAATGATTTACAGGGACTTTGTGACGTAAGGGTCGGAAACCTGTTTGTACCATTGTTTAACAAAGCCAAGCGCGGAATTAGCTCTGCTAATTATGGAATGAATGTGGGTGCGGTACAGTATTACAGATAACGCCCAAGTCCTCCATTTAAGTGACCAAAGCTACAGCTTGGGTTAATATATAATAAGTTCGGTCAGGAAGTGTTGAACGCTTCCGGGAATATGAGATGGCTTGCCATTTCTTTATACAAGTTTTTGTAATCGTCATGTAGAGGTGGAGAATCAGAAAAATTTCAAAATTGTTTATAGATTTTCATATCATCGGCATAGACAGAGATATGTGAGTTCTTTATAATATTTACATCATTAATTATCAAAGTGAAAATTAATGCACCAAGGTGAATGCATTTGGAACATCCGAAGTCGTTTTAATTGGTTCAGACAAACGAAAACGAAAATGGACTAAGTAATAGCGTTCTTCCAAGTGGAATCAGCCCAGGTTGAAATCCAAGTGCACTGAGCTTGAAAAGAACTAACTTATGTGCAATTTTTTCAAAAGCCTTGCTGCAGTCGGTGGTAATCACATCCCTTTTTTCCTTGGTCTACGGCACACAATGTACTAGAAACGAACTCAATAAGGTTGGTAGTGGTTGATCTGCATTAAAGAAATCCATGTTGGTTCGGTGTAAAGATAAATTTGCAATAGAACATTACACCGTAAATGATGCTCTCAAAGATTCTGGGAATGCAGGATAACTCAGCAATGGGTCGGTATTTACCTGGAAAACTGTAAGCCCCAGGTAAAAACTTCGTATGGTAAATTTATGGAGCACCAAAATAATAATAAAAAAAAAAATTATAAGCACACTTTTCCGACATAATTTGATTATTAAAAAAAAAATTAAAAAATTTTGTGTTTGAAAACCAATATCTTGGAAATTAAAATGTTTAAATATAAATTAACCAATATTCAATTGGCTATCAAACGAGCCCGGCTTGGTTGCTCTAGATTTAATACATTCGAAGTTATAAGTAAATAATTGTTGGTACCTACTTTTCTGAAGGAACAATTAATTTTTATTTTTTTTTTTTCAATTTCAATTTTTATTTATTTATTCATCATCACCTTAAAACTAGCTAACAATAGATAATTCTGTAATTTAGGATACAAAAAAATTATTTTACTAGTTAAAAATGATGAACAAATTAAAGATCTTTCTAAAACCTAAGTTTGTGTTGAGAGATCCATGGAAATACAGGGATAATCGCAAGAATAACTGACGTGGGGTACCATCAGGTGTCCTTTAGTTACAAACTTAAGAGTTTGAAAGATACTGTATTAAACCGAAACGAAAAAAATAATTATTTCAATGAGATAAAAAAACTACTCGTATGTTATAATTTTCCATAGTAAAAAGCCAGTCCTTGATTTTAAAAAATAGTGGAGTTTTTTTTTGGATCGTATAGGCATAGGAAGTTTGTTAAACATTCTACTAACTAACTATATAAAAATTCATAAAATGTGTTTTGTGCACGTATGGGATGTCAAAAAATACCATGTTGTTTACTCGCAAGTTATAAGTCGAGGAATTCCTAAAAGGAACATTATCTCTTCGTTTAAAGAACTCTTTGAGTACCTTGAAAACGTATAGATACCTGAGTGGCAATATCTGAAGACTTGTAAAAAGTGACCAACTTTCCGTATAGCGATTTTTGTAACACAATTCAAATTATATGCTTTTGGGCAAGACTAGTACACTTAGGGTACTAAGATAGGTACCTCCCCAACTAACAATCCCATATTGAAGCTTTAACTGGACTAACCCATAATAAAGCATTGAAAGTATTCTTTGCGAGCAGTATGGGTTCAGAAGATACATTTTCCGTGTTAATAAAGTCATATATGATTTTAACTGTAGGGCTTGTGCTTTCCAATTTAGTTTGCTATCAATGAGAACTCCGAGATATTTGAAAGACTCGACTGCTTCAATATTAAAGCAGCATGTGGAACCAATACCAAAGGTGTTGAAGTTTTGCTTCCCACAGGTGTGTAGTGGTAAGCAGAATTTTTGGCAATCGATTGAATGAAAAACAAATCCAAAGCTTTCTGGATGAAAAGTGAGTTTATGTAGTCAAGCAACAGTACTGGGCCTAGCACAGAATCTTGCAGAACGCCATTTCTAAGCTTAAGTGAAGTACTGTAAAAGCCATTGGCCAATCCTTTTTGCTCCCTTTCCAATAAATAAGATTTAAACCATTTGTATGTCATTCCTCTGAAACCAGCCTTGTATATACAATTTTGTTAAGATTATATTTAAGCCCACCATATCGAATGCTTTGGTCATATCAATGAAAAGAGCCATAGTAGAATGGATTTTGTTAACTCCACTGAATAAATCACAGCAGACATTTAAGATTGCATCCTCCGTGGATCTCCTAGGCCTAAAACCATACTGTGCTTCTGAAAAGAATTTTTTTTTTATAATTTACGCGCGCCTAAGGGGTTATGATACCCTTTTACTGTTGCCAGGGCGCGGGCGGAAAGATAGAAGGAGGAGAAAGGAAAGCGTTGTTGTGATGTAGTGGTTTGAAACTCAGGGGTGTTTGGTTTCGATATTGATTCTCCAGGGGTGGGAGTCCGAATAGGACGGAGAGATTTTCTTCACTCGGAATGATTCCGGTTGTGTATTTTAACGGTTGTTTTGTGCTTGAAAACCCTACAACAGCCAAATCTACATGTCAGTGCTATGCCTTCACACGCAGATTTTTCTGACTGAGTTCCAATTACACAAATGAAAACTTTGTCGTGGCTAGGATTCGAACCTTGACCCTCCGAGTGAGAAGCGATTGCTAGTACCACTACATCACGGCCACCCAGTTACTTCTTTCTAAGAACGTCAGCATTTTGATTTCAATCGGTCTATAATTGGCTAATTTTACAACTCCCTTTCTTAAACAGAGACAGAACCTCTGCTCTTTTTAGAGCCGCTGGAAACACGCCGCTGTTGACACTGAGGTTAAAAAGATAACACAAGACATCAATAATTTCCCAAGAGATTTTTTTCAGGGTTATGGCAGAAATACCATCACTTGTGCTGGTCTTGTTTTGCAGTCATAATTGTCTTGAAAACTTCACAGGTAAACTGGTAAAAAAAGAAACTATTACTCTGGCATCTTTAATTAAGTTCGATGAAATGTTGCAGTTACAACTGGAAGGTGGTTCGGAGGGTTTAATGGTAGCAGAAATATTAACAAAGAAGCTATTGAATGTATTTGCTATAGCACGTGGGTCGATCAAGGTTGAGTTATCAACCTCTATGTTAAACATATCGTTAGACTTCTTTTTCCTACCTAAGATGTTATTTACTAATTCCCATTCCTTCTTTATGTTTCCCCTGGCTTGAGTTAAGCGATTGGTGTAGTAGCTATCACGTGCTTGTTCCATCATAATCTTAGTTCTATTGCAAAAATTATTGTAATAGCTTTTCAGACTAAGATTTTGTGGGTGTTTTCTACGTGATGTCATCCAAGGCTTCAAAAACGAGTCGCGTTGCTTGATCTTTAGGGCAGTAGTTGCGCTATGGATATGATTGGTTAAGATCGCAATAAAAACATTGTAGGCCACAGAAGGGTCGCTTTCCAAAAAAACAAAAAAACTGTTTCCCAAAATTCATACCTGAGTTTTTCCTTCAATGCCTGATGGTCTATTTGGACTTTTTGCCTGCTAAAATTGTTCCTAGGCGAAGACTCCATTTGGAAACTAATTTCACATAAATGGTGGTCGGTTATTTTATAGTCGTGCACTTTACAATTAAAGACCGTACTGATATTTTTATTTAGTCTTAGAAATATATGGTCAATGCAGCTACTGGTACCCATCAGTAGCATATAATCTTCACACTCGGAATCAGACTCGTGAAGAAGATCTATATTAATGTCGCCTATGACTATTAAATTCTTCGTTTTTATACAACTTAACACGGTATTTAACTCTTCAGTAAGAACCCACTTGCGACAGCAATGTAACCGGTAAATGCAAAGCAACGTGAAGCTTGAGTTTGTAAGTGAAAAATTAACTTTGATAATATCCGCACTTTTCAGACTGATGTTGAAGCAATCGTGCACAATCCCATTTTTTATGTAAATGGCTATACCGTCGGCAGAATACGATTCATTGCAGTTTCCAAAGGGAATATAACCATCTATGTCATACGAGTCAAACTCGTTTTCATACACCCAAATCTCACTAAGCATAATAAATAAAGGTAACTTTACAAGGGACTGAACATGGACTAAGGAATTATCAAAATTGTTTCTTAAGCTGCGAATATTTTAATGTATGTAAAGAGATTTATCGCAATTAGATACATACGAAACATTATCACAAGATTTGTTTTTGTTTACAGGATTTTACGAAGGGCGGAATTGTTTACATGGAAGTTATCTGTTTTCATATTATTTCTTCAAAGTCAGAAGCACAGTAGATTCTAATTGCATTATCACCCTCTTTTTTCCTCATGTAAACAATCCCATTTCTCATATACAAAAAACTATACTGCTTCGACTGCTTAACTGCTGCTGCTGCTTTGAATAGTTGACGTGTAGGTTAGGCACTCGTTGATATATATGTTCTCTCTCACTCCTTGGGTGTTGATTAGAGTTGTCTTCAACTTTGCTTTTGCCTCCTTTCTTGCTCTCATTATCTTGTCCTTCATGTTCCGCGAGACAAATTTGATGTGGAAAATGTTTTTTGCTTGGTTCACCGCTGCCGCCGCTGATTTATTAGGTGACGAAGAAACAGCTGAAGTGAACTTTGATTTGGTTTGTGTAGCAAAAATCGATGTCACTCTCATTAACATTTACGTTGAGACCGTTGCGAAAAATGTTAAGAGCGAGATCAATGTTCGTTGCTGATGTGTTTGTCTTCCCGAGAGGAGCATTAAAGGTGTCAATACTGTTTCCAAGCAATTGCTGCTCCAAATTGTTGACCTTCTTCTCCAGTAAACTGATTATTTCCTCAAATAGCTTGTTGGTAATTGCAATTTCCTTATTATTTAGTAGCTGCAAGCAAATCGACTTGATTTTGTGTGATGGCCTTGAGAGAAACAACTTCTTTATAGACCATTTCCAGAGTTATTGTACGATTTTCTGATTCTTTCGGTGTAGACAAAGATTGAATTGTGTTTGGTGCATGGGAGATTGGCTTTGCTGGCCATTAACAGCAGTACCATCGGAAAAAGAGGAACGCAGCTGCTTTGTGCATACTATGTACTATGTACGAGGGCGGGTCAATAAGTCCGTGACTTTTTGAATTTCTGACCTCTTTACTGAAACAGCAACACTGCTCCTGTCAA
Organism: Volucella zonaria; assembly: GCA_963966105.1. Lineage (NCBI taxonomy): Eukaryota > Metazoa > Arthropoda > Insecta > Diptera > Syrphidae > Volucella > Volucella zonaria. Next base: position 149,340,090 of record OZ014530.1, on the reverse strand, counting down.
CAGGCATCTGTCAGTTGACTCCTGTCAAAATTTAAACTTGCTGCGTCAGTTAGTTTGTGTTTGACAGCTATTTTTATCAGACTACTCACTAATTTGAGGAGAAAACGGAAAAAACGGAAAAAAGTGAATTTCGTGTGCTTATTAAGCATTATTTCTTGCGAAAAAAAACCATTACCGAGACCAAGGCTAAGCTTGATAAATACTATGGGGACTCTGCACCATCGATTTCAATGGTAAAAAAGTGGTTTACTGAATTTCGTTGTGGCCGTACAAGCACTGAAGATGCCGAACGTCCTGGACGCCCAGTTGAGGTCTCTACACCCGAAACAATCGAAAAAATTCACGATATGGTGTTGGCCGACCGAAGATTGAAAGTGCGAGAGATTGTGGAAGCCGTAGGGATCTCGCATGGCTCAGTGGTTTCAATTTTGAATGATCACTTGGGCATGAGAAAGCTTTCCGCAAGATGGGTGCCGCGTTTGCTCACAGTCGACCACAAACGCAATCGTGTAACAACTTCACAGGAAGGTTTGACGTTGTTTAATCGCAATATGGAGGAGTTTTTGCGCCGTTTTGTAACCGTGGACGAAACATGGATCCATCACAACACACCAGAGAACAAACAACAGTCAAAACAGTGGGTTTCTAAGGGTGAATCGGCGCCAAAGAAGGCCAAGGTGGGTTTGTCAGCCAATAAAGTTATGGCGACTGTTTTTTGGGATGCACGCGGGATAATCCACATTGACTACCTTCAAAAGGGAAGAACAATCAATGGGGAATATTATGCCAACTTATTGGACCGATTCAATGACGATTTGAAAAAAAAACGACCTCATTTGGTCAAGAAAAAAGTTCTTTTCCACCAAGACAATGCAAGGGTGCACACATGTGCAGTTGCCATGGCAAAAATCCATGAATTGGGCTATGAATTGCTCCCTCATCCACCCTATTCTCCAGATTTGGCTCCGAGCGACTACTTCTTGTTCCCAAACCTGAAGAAATGGCTTGGTGGAAAAAGATTTGACTCCAATGATGAAGTCATCTCGCAAACAAAGGCCTATTTTGAGGACCTCGACAAATCATTTTTTTTGGAAGGGATAAAAAAATTGGAGAAGCGTTGGACAAAGTGTATAGAGCTCAAGGGAGACTACGTTGAAAAATAAAATTATTTTTTTATCAAAAAATCTGTTTTAATCCAAAAGTCACGGACTTATTACACCGCCACAGAGATTTATTCTTTTTCATATAGTCCAGTTCGGTAGCATTTAATTTAGGGCAGCTACCATGAAAAAAGGCGTTGCAATCACTGCACTTCACTTTTAAGTCTGCTCTATCTATTTTAAGGTTGCAAGCGTTACACAGCATATTAAATGACAGGTTTAATAATGAAACAAATCGAGAAATTAATTTGCAAAAGCGTAACTTTATAGAAAGAGAAGGTTCTCGGCACGTTTGTACACCACGACGCACGAAACTCAACTGTCAACTTTTTTAAACATCTTGTAACTCATTGGGTGTTAAAGATAGACCAATGAATCCGATCCCAAAATATCTGTATCCAAACCAAACCACACTGTATAAGCCCTTTTTCAGAGACGAGAAAAACCCCTGGGAGATCGAAAGTATGAAAATATTTACGAGCGGTTGAATGAGATTATTGGCACATTTTTTCAGAACAATTGCGAGCAAACCATCGGAACCAGAAGAAAAATCTTCTTAAAGTTTGTTAATCTTGTCTAGTACTAGTAGCTGTGCTGGCGTTATTTTAATATAACATACATTAGCGATGTCTGAGCACAGTTATTCAAGTAACCGAAGTATTCGGGATCCGGGCCTTCAATCTGGGCGAAAAAGCATTCACTAAAGAAATTAGCGAAACAACTGGCGATGGTTGTAGGATTAGACGACGATATATTGGAGAAATTGAGACAAGACGGATAGCTATCGGATTTTTTCTTCACAAGCGAAAGCATTGTTTGGGATCGGAAATAAGGGTTTTGCATTTGGTTGAGATATCGGTTATAGGGAATATGATAAAGTTGGGAGAAGTAAGTTTGTAGATAATTCCGATAGCGGAATTCAGAACCTGATTTAATGTACACGTCGCATAACATTCGAGTATTTCTCTTGTTGCGTAGTTCTTTGCTATGCCAAGGAGGAGATGATGAAGGATTTATCTTTCGTTGGCTTTTCGTAGAAGATTTCCACGACGTGTTTTCATCGAGTATACAACTAAAGTCAGCACTATTGAGAAGCTTGTTGAAGTGGAAAGAAGTTTCTGAGGTTTAATTGTTTTGTCATATGAATTGTTGATTTCGTATGAAAAAATAACAAGCAGAGGAGAATGCATACGGTCTAATTAGGAGAGAAGAAGTTCCAATGCAATTTATAGCACAGATACAAGGAGCAGTCTAGTTGTCTATTTATTTGAAAAAAGCCTGAATTGGAAAGGCAGTTAGTAAGGAGGATATCCCAATATGAAACAGCATTTGACGCAACGAGATAAGATTCATCATCCGACTGAGTCCATAAAAGATGAGGAAGATTAAAATCGCCAAGAACTATGATATCATCACAGGGGTCAACAATATCAAAAACGGAGTCACCCACATTAGTCACAAGCTAGTAGTCACCTTTTGGTTGGGAGGAGCGGATGTAACAACAGAGTATATATAATCTGCGCTTAGGAACAGTAACTGTAACACTAATAAATTAAAATTCAGCTGATACAGACTTTTTAACGAGCTTAGGATCAAAACATCAAAACGGCCGTGAATTGCTAGGATGATCTACTCGTATATGGAACCTTGTGGTAGCAGCCCCCTAACATGTTGGTAAAAAGTGATAAGCGTTTGGGTGCATTATTGACGAGTGGGTTAGGAAGGATGGTAATTTTTAAAGCTAGAACGGGTTTTTTGCGGGTGCAAGATACGTTTAGAAGAAACATGGGTGGCAGAGGAGATGTTGAAGTTTTTATGAAAATTCACGAAAATTTGTCGAAGCTCCTTAGAGTCGGTCCTTCTTGTTGGATTGAAATCATATGTAATATGTCTTCGAGTTGTACCATCGATGCTGATAGAGTTGGACTTATCATACAAATAAGCGAGATACAAGCGAATATTTAGGTAAATTCCGCGGCTTTTAAGCGGGAAAGGACATAGCGGCCATCATCATCGACAATGGGAGCCGCTTAGTAAGCTCTACAGTTGGGGAAGAAGAGGGTCTAAGATTGGAGATGAAGTTTTAGAAGCGATGGCCGAGTAGAGGTTATCAACCGAAGAGAACAGAGGAGGATTGAGGATATGGGGAAGGATAAGAGACGAAATTTGAAGACAAATTGGCAGCGGTTTGGCTTTTAGTACGGAGGTGATATATACATATACTAGATGGAGTGAAAAGTGACCTACTTGACCGCCAGAATGCGCTGTTACTGCAAAAAAGGTTATAGTGCCTTGATGTCCGTCCATATTTAGGCAGACATGCCAAATTTCAGTGCAATACTGTCTTTAGTTTTGTTTTGACAGCTGATTGTTGTTGACGTGTTTGGCATCATGTTGAGGGCAAAACGGCGAAGGAAACAAAAAAAAAGTTGGATAAATATTATGGGGCTAATGCTCCGTCAGATTACACTGTCAAATATTGGTTTCGAGAGTTTCGTGGTGGCCGCAACTCCACTACCGATCAAATCCGCAGCGGCAGGCCCTCCGATGCGGTTACAGAGGACAATGTCAAAAAAATACATGAAATGGTGTTGGCTGACGGGAAAGTGAAGGTGCGCGAGCTAGGAGATACCACAAAGATTAGTACTGAGCGCACACGCCATATTTTGAGCAATACTCTGCATATGAAAAAGTTATCCTGCCGCTAGGTGCCGCGAATGCTCACTCCTGACCAAAAACACGAACGCGAGAGCACTTCGAAAGAGTGTTTGGACTTGCTGATGCGGAATCGGGCAGACTTTTGGCGTCGATTGGTAACTTGGAACCACTATTACACACCAGAGAACAGAATGAGTGCACGGCAATGGACTGAAGCCGGCACGAGTGCTCCGAAGCGGCCGAGGGAGCCTCGATGGGTCGGAAAGGTTATGGCGTCAGTTTTCTGGGATTGTCATGGCATACTCTTCGCGGACTACCTCGAAAAAGAAAAAATCGTCAACAGCGAATATTACTGTGCATTATTGGAGCGATTGAAGGCCGAAATCGCTGCAAAACGGCCTCACATGAAGCGAAAAAAAATTTTGTTTTTGCAAGACAATGCACCGGCGCACAAGAGCATCACAATCACGGCTAAAATCAATGACTTACGGCTCCAATTGCTGTCGCACCCACCGTATTCGCCCAAATTGGCACCCTCGGACTATTATCTCTTCCCAAACCTCAAAAGATGGCTCATCAATAAAAAAAATTCAGCTCACGTGAGGAAATCTTCGACGCCACGGAGGAGTATTTTGCAGACCTTCCGGAAAATCATTTTTCGGAAGGAATCAAGAAGTTGGAAAATCGCTGGAATAAGTCTATCAAACTAAATTGAATAATATAAAAAAACAATAAAAAAAAAATTTTTTTTAATTCCCAAGGAGGTTACTTTTCACTCCACTCCACTTCACTAACTAAGTTCTCAATAGATGGCTCCAGCAGTAAGTGCTGGTTGATTTTGACATATCCATACAATTTAGACATATGGTAAACAAAACGTTTTGAAACATGAATGTGCCAAATAATCGTCATTTGCGGGAAATGGTGAGTTTTTTTTCTTTTATTCGAAGAAAACGGCGGCTGAAGCGCATCGAGAGCTCCAAAAAGTTTACGGAGATGCTGCTCTAGGTGCCGTGATTGATTTCGTCGTTTCAGAGACGGTTATTCTGATTTTGACGATCGTCCGCGTGAAGGAAGGCCAACATACTTCGAAGACGCTGAATTGGAGGCATTGCTCGATAAGGATCTGTGCTAAACACAAGAAGAGCTTGTTTCAGCATTAGGAGTTATCCGCAAAGCCATTTCCAAGCAATTGCATGCGAAAAACAGCCACAATACGAGCAGAGGCACGAAAAAGTGATTCTACAGCATGACAACGCTCGGCCTCACGTTGCCAAATCCGTTAAAACCTTCATGGAGACGCTCAAATGGAAAGCCTTACCCCACCCGCAATATTTTCCAGATACCGCGTCGTTCGATTAGTACTTGTTCCATTTGATGGCATGTGGTCTGTCTGCTCAGCATGTGAAGACATCAAAAAATGGCTTGATTCGTGGATAGTCTCAAAAAATTAACACCTTACCATAATGGTATTCGAGCTTTGCCAGAAAGATGGGAAAAGATGTGGCTAGCGATAGACAATACTTTGAATGATTCATTTATAACCACTTTTTCACAATAAAGTTGCGTTTTCATCAGAAAAAACAGCGAGAACTTAGTTGCGAACCTAATATTGTATACAAGGTGGCGCAAAATTAATCATCCAATTTTGTTATTGAATTACTTTTTTTACTAAATAAAAATAATGATTTTAAGTGATGGAAATCTTTATTTGGACCTTTGCAATTGTTTCTGTTAAGTGGAAAAGATGATATCCGCCAAGTGGCTGTCGCAAGTGTTGGTACACATTTGTGCCCCTTTTTCGCAAGATTTCCGGTGATAACTGTTCGTATTCCTGTCGAATATTCTCCTTAAGAGCTGCGATTGTCTGAGGCTTATTGGCATACACCTGCGACTTCAAGTAGCCCCAAAGAAAGAAGTCTGGGATGGTTAAATCTGGCGATCTTGCTGCCCATGCCAAATCGCCCGAAACGGGAGATTACGCGCCTCGTCGCTCATGATGATTTTCGACACAAAACCGTCCTCTTCGTTGTTGAGATTGAGGATGGCTTTACAGTAATTCATACGCGACTGACGGTCAGGAGGCATTAACTGATGCATTGTCTGCACTTTGTACGGGAACATACCATATGTAAGTCTTTCACTAAAATTCGCTGTAGGGTCCGTCTTGTGATGCCCAATTCTCAGCTACAGCCGAGATAATCTCGGCCGAACAACCAGTCCAGTGGCGGTCACGCCCTGCATGGTCTGCTGTGATTCCATTCTGTTCGAGTCGAGTAGCTAAGCGTTGGAATGTTTGCCCAATTGGCGCGACACGATTAGGAAATCGACGTCGAAATTCATGCTGCGCTAATACCACCGACCAATTATTAGTATAGCGCTCCATTGCATGTCTGTTTGTATACTGCAGCTATCTAGTTCACAAATGTCAAATATGATTGACGTACGACGCCAATTGCAAAAATTATACCATCTTGCGATAGGGTGATTAATTTTGCGCTACCTAGTATACAGGGTGTCCCAAAAATCCGTCTCAATTACAGCGTCACTGTCTGTCTCGCTCACACTTGGTACTCATTTTAACTTATTAAAAAGAATTAACTATGAATCGGATTTCTATAACAAAATATTTTTTTTGTCCTCAATTAAGCGTCGAAAAAACATCGAAGAAAAGTAAAGATTTGCGGTCAAAGTACTTGAAGATCGTCACAGAGTATCAGATTTCTTGATTTTTTTTGAGTGCCAATAATTTTAAAAGTACATAATTTAGATTTTTTTTTATAATTTTGTGATAACCGACACCACTTGATTCTTGGGACACCCTCTACACTGTTATTGAAAGATACGCGTATGGGAAGACTGGATTTTCTGGAAAAATGAGTTTTGTGAAAGTTTATTCGGGAAATGCTCCCACCTTAAAATTCCAGTTAGAGTCTCGATGAGAAGTCAAGAATTGTTTACTGCTCGGGGTTGTGATTGGGATTTGGGTTAGCAATGGATTTATAACTAGGTTTATTTTTAGGTTTAATACTAAAATTTGAATTAGAATTATCATCTGGTTTTCAATTACTTTTCTTAGCTTCAATTCACAGTGTTGAATGACTTCTGAGGAGATGTTGCAAAAAAGCTACTCGTATTTCGCTGGAATGTTAAATATGAAAGGTGACATAGTCAACTTTGTTGCGGATATTTCATCGAAAGATTTGTCAAAAGCTATACGTCACGAGGCCGCAATTTAACGGATATTATGTTCCATCTTTATTAAAATAAAAACATCAGAACTTTTCAAATAAACACAGTTTTTTTTTCAAATTCCAAAATAGGCGATCTTAATGGGACACCCGATATATTGCGCTAGATTAAGACTGCAGCTGTACGGGTAGATCGTCAATTTTGTTGAACGTCGATCCGATATCGCCAGCAATTTCACCGAGATGAGAATAAGATGCTGCGACGACATTGATCACATCATTCACTTTGCACATAATGTTAGTTATAATTGAGTCAGGGGCAGGAGCACTAATGTTTGATGAACCTTGCAATGAAATATCGATATCGGACTAAGAGAACTCAAAGCGTCTATTTCACTACATGGGTGCATCCAAAATTTAATGAAGAGACTAAATTATTAGTGCAATTGGACTTGTTCTTGTATTCTAGGCAACCACTCAACTTACGTGATTTTAGTTGCCTGAAAAAAGGACGTCTTTCGGGCGCGGATGGAATTGAATTCCGAACCTATCCGCCACACGGATAGAATACAATGCATTGTACACATATTAAATGTATCTTATTTTAGAAAATTTTAGGTTAATGTCTATGATATTGTATTTAAATAAAATATCAAGTCACAAAATTTGGCATTAATTCAATAATGTAAATTTTATTTTTTTTTTAAAGAACTTAACACTCAAGTGGGTATGAATACACTTATAATGCCTCAGCATGTGTTAAGTTTTTTGGAAAATGGGATAGAGAGAGAAAGAAAGATGTTTGGGCTCAGTGGTTATTTCGCTCCATGGGTGGCATGGAGAGACTAGATTCTTAGTGGAAGTTGGCTTGATGTTGATTTCTAGTCACCTACTCGTCTTACTTGATTTTCGTTAACTGAAAAAATAGATGAAATGTCTTTCGGGCGAGGCTGGGATTCGAACTTCGAACCTTCCGATTTGGAAGCCATTCCACTACCACTTGAGCCACGGCCACCCACCTACCCAATTAGTATTCACCTGTACAGAATTTCTACAACGATCACAGCAATAGAATTTCCACAGTGATCACGGCAACAGAATTCCCACATCGATTAAGACAACAAAATTTTCATTGCGATAACATCCACATGAACTTATACCGCAATTGGACCGTTGGCATGTGAGTGTTTATATATTATGCAAAGAACCCCTCCGCCTTCAGTTGGTCAACCTGCACGACACTCCATAACCCCCAAGTATGTAGTGTGTTATTGCGATTCAACTTCAAATTACATTAACTGGCAAAAGTGTGATGTTTACCACCTTATTTGCATTCGAATAGAGAATAGGAACTTGCAGGCCCGTCTTCAACCTCGTCGAAGAAATCTAAAGCATCTTCTTATCATAGAGTTTTTCCACAACAGCTGAAAAAAAAATAATTATTTTTTTTTATAATTAGCGCGATTTGTGTACCTTGAAATGTTTGTACATTCTTCGCGCGGGCGAAGAAAATTTAGGGAGGAAGAAACGAGAGTTACCGATGCACATTGTTCTTAAATGTTTGTAAGTTATAACGACCAGAAAATAGAGAGCTCAGCAGGGCATTGCATAAGCAAGTTATACGGTTTAGGAACGAATCACGAAATTTGAGAGTACTTCCGAAAGTGGGCTTGAGGGTGTGCTGATGAGCATTCATAGCAAGGCAGGTATTAAGGTTGAAGGTTTGAAAAGGCGGCATGCTGCTGGCGATTTCAATGGAGCACTAGTGATGGAAGTAGCTATAAAACAAAGTGAGACAGGATACATTACGTCGGTATTCGAGGGTGTCAATTGACTGACTGATATTAATACCACCAACTAATTTTAGTGTACGATCATGATGATGTTGACATTTTGCAGATGGATGAAGCCCTATGAAAAGGTCACAGCGTGTCGATAACTGGAATAAGAGAACTCAACTTCTACCGGATAATGAAACACACTTATAATCAATCAATCAAACAGATTTTATTAAAAAATGCAGCACCATTTACACACAGAAAGAGTACGAGATAATCTCAATTGTACATGTATGGTACTAACCACTAAACAGAACATCGAAACTGGTATTCGTAAATCGACAGCACACGCAATTCATAGCTCAGTACCGAGGGGAATACTTGATGCTCCAAATGTGAGAAGCCAGGGACAAATGTAGTCAGGTATTGATAATCCAAAGTCAACAGGTCACCTATTGCCCGCTCGTCAAGCACTGCCACTGCACTGCGTCAAGAACTTCCCAACTTTCAATGCCCACCCGGAACAATGGTCTCTTTTTATGAGCGCATATGTAAACAGCATATGGTTTCCCTGACGAGGGGAACTTAATGAATTTACAAAGGTGACTCGAGGAAAAAGCATTGGACGCAGAATGGTGTCGCTTATTTCATCCACGTCAAGTTCCTAACACTAATAACAACAAAAGCAGAGAAATTGGATACCATCGTAAGATATGCACTAGCAGTTGAAAATATATCGTTCAGTGCTTGGTTATTTCAAGTAGGTCAAGATACTGCTGGAGTCACAGTTGTGCTGCTGTGTTCATCACCCAACATAAAACAAGAAAGAAATCGGCATTAGCAACCATACCATACCTAAGCCATCAGCTAGAGTTTGCTTGATTTGTCATAAGAATTGCGAAAACGGCACAATATCCGTTGTTTTACTGGAGTTTATTGTACCCAACACAGCCGAGGGTATTCATATCGCACCCTACGATATCAGCAATTTTTTTGCTCGCACCTCGTCTAATCTCTCTACAGATGCCTGTTTGTTCGAAATCTTTAATACGAGCAAAAACAACTATATGACCTCTCCAATAACGACAAAAGCAATCTCTTCTTAATGTAAATTAATAGAGGCCACAATTATCTTCCTAGATCTAGAAGTACATATACTTATCGAACCTAAAGGAAGAAACCCTAAGTGGGGACAAAATTTCATACCCCACGATAAAAAAAAACCATCCACATTCCATAAAATTACGTGTCATTCAACTGTACAACAACATTTTTGACTCAGGGATTATCTCGCAACGGTGAAAACTTGCAACAGTTCTTCCTCTTTCAAAACCCAAGATGCAAACACCATTAACGTATATCGCCCGATCTCTCTTATTCCTCGTGTTGCCCATGCAGCTGCTGCATTACGGGAATGGAAATAGAATCGGGACATTTTGAACCGCGAACTCCGACATCAACAAGGTTTGTCTGTTCATTAACAGATAAAAAGAGCATTCGGTATTTTTCTTAATCGAACCTTCTCATCGAGTGGACGCAGGAAAAACAGGTGGCAAGTAGCAAAGGTACCAATTTTGTAACCTTACGTCAGGATTATTAATAAATCGAATTAAATTGAATTAAATTTAACGCGTTTTAATTTCTGACGATTTGACAAAATCTCCCCTAACAATTTTACAAAATTGCTTCACACTGTTGCCGAAAGGTCCAGTATCATCGATGCAGGAATACAATTGACAACTGTGCAAATGTATGTGCAAACTAGTTTCACTTTACGTGCGCTGGTGTCGACAGCTTTATAAAAAATGGGGACTTCGCCTGTCAAATCTGTATAGTTATACAGCAATTGCCAAAAGGGCACTCAACACCAACGCTACTAAAAAATCCAAATGTGTCTTCAAGGCAAGCAACAACTAGCGATGGTGGCGATCCACACTTCCAGGCGCACCCGAATGTAACTCGACCATCGACAACCAACACGTACGCGGAGCCACTACCAGAAGCATCAGTCCATCAGAGTGTCTCTCAACCGCTGACATCACACAGACATATCTAAGCGCACGTCGGTCTTTATCGAAGTTCCACCGTACAGCTCCACTTCGCAGTACCTAAGGCTGTACGCATTACCGGCAGTGGCAAATTCAGCGATTCAATGCGACGAAATACCATTACCTTCAAAGTACAGGATATCCATCAACAGGATCCATCAACAGTGGTGCTGAAGGCACCTGTTTTGGTAAGTGCTCCGTTACAATCGGATCATCCAAATGCGGCTTCTGCATTGACAAGGAATGAAAAGGACAAGGGTAATTTAGGCTATCCGACTGTCACTTTGCTAAACGAGAACAACCTGTCAAAGGAACATGCAGCGAACATAACCTCAAAACGTAGAGGTACAAAGTCTTCGCAAAGTTCTTCATCTAGAAGACGACTTAATATCGAACTGCTGAGATTGGAAGAAGAAAGGACGTTGGAAAAAGAATATCTTAACAGTAAGTACCAACTTTTAACTGAAATTGCAGAAGATGACCCTGATACCGAAGTTGATGACGAAGTCATTTCCAAGGACACCAACAACAAAGTCCAAGACTGGTTAAAAACCACGCATTCATCTCAAGCATGCAAGGAAAGAAGACAGAAAGCAGTTGCCGTTTCGTCTAACCCTAAAGACCTTGGCTCAACCGTGAGCTACACATGGCTGGGTGCAAATGTGAATCAACAAATGCCAAAACAACATCGGCCAATTCAAATGTCATCCAATCCTTGGTATCATTCAGTTTCAACGCCCAAACAATCATTTGTAAATTCATCAAATTTTCCAGCGAAACATTCTTCTATTCCATACAATCAGTTCCCCCCAAAGTGTGAAGCAGCGATCAATATGCAGCAGCGTTCACCTTCACGTCATCATCCTCCAGACACAACCATCAACATCCAGCAAGCGCCATCAAAGATGTATCAACAACAGCCAAGCTTGCCTGCTTATAGATCTATGGAAATTCTAGCGTATAGAGTGACTAGCAACCAAATTGCTGCCCGTCATTCAATTTTAAAGGATCTACCTTGTTTTAGTGGTAACCCAGAGGAATGGCCATCGTTCATAGCTAACTTCAACAGAACCACGAGGCTTTGTGGCTTTTCTGATGAGGAAAACCTGCTTCGTCTTCAGAAGATACTGAAGGACAAAGTGCTCGAAGCGGTACAAAGTCTAATGAATAATCCAAAGTGTGTGTCCCGTATACTTGCAGTGCTAGAGATGCTGTTCGGAAAGCCTGAAAAGATCCTGAACACGCTTACACTGAAGATCCAATCAACACCATCACCTAAAGCTGATAAGCTGGATACTCTTTTCCAATTTGCTGTATCAGTCCAGAACCATTGCGCAGACCTAGAAGCCTCTGGCCTTTCATCGCATCTTAATAACTCTTCTTTGTTACAGGAGTTAGTGGCGAAGCTACCAGTTTCCATCCAGCTCAACCGGGCAATTTCTATGCAAATACTACCAGCGTGTTCTCTCTCAGAGTTTAGCGATTGAATATATCGGATTGCAGAGGCTGCTAACTGCATCATACCGGTGCCAACCAAAACTTCAGGGATGACTGGCGGGAATAAGACTGGCGCACTACCAAAGAAAGAGAAAGGTTTTCTGCATGTACATTCGGAGGTTCCGGAAATGACATATAATTCCGCCTCTCAGGAACTTAAGTGTTTGGTGTGTGGCAAAAAAATGTCCATCCGTTGAAAGCTGTGTTAAGTTTAAGGACTTGAACATCACGTCCAAATGGGAAGTTGTTCGAGAACATAAACTTTGTCGGTGTTGCTTAAGAAGACATAGTGGCTACCGTTGTCGGTCAGCTGCGGTGTGCGGCAAAAGTAATTGCACCTTTAAGCACCATCAACTTCTTCATAACGACCACAACAACACAGGTAAAACAAACAACCCCGATAAATCTGTTTCACCCATAATAGCACAGCCTAGTAACGCCCACATCCAACACAACACAGCGGTGATGTACCGCATAGTTCCTGTTACTCTCCATGTAATAAGTGACATATGCCTTCTCGGACGACAGCTCATTGCTGACACTCATGGATGAAGATATAGCTGCCCAACTAAACATCAAAGAGACTCCCGATCCTCTTTGCATCAAACGGACTGCCAACACACGTAGGTACGAAGATAACTCAGTAGTAATGAACTTTAAAATTTCTGGCACAAGCGGCAAAGGTAAGAAGTATCCACTTAATAACGTCCATACAGTGAACAGTCTTCAGTTGGGCACCTAAAACACCTGCCTATAGCGTTCTATTTCAACGCAGCTCCTCGACTTCTTATAGGGCTTAACAATTGGAAACTACTACTCACCCTTAAGTGCAAGGAAGGAAACGCTCACGAACCTGTGGCTACTAAGACCCGCTTGGGGTGGACAATCTACGGCTGCTGCCCCCAGCTAGAATCTTCAATAACCCAAACCAGTTTAGATGACCACATCAACTTTCACATATGTGACTGCAGCCGCGAAAGCGAATTCGAGTTGGAGCAGCTTGTAAATGAGTTTCTCAGCAACGAGAAATTTGAATCTTCTGCCTCTAGGGTTTTACAGTCTACCGACGACCAACGAGCCTTAGAACAACTTCGAAACAATATCCAACGTAAGGACGGACGTTTCGAGACGGGATTGCTTTGGAAATATGAACAAGTTCGTCTTCCCGATAGTTACCTGATGGCAAAGAAGCGTTTGTCATGCCTCCAACAAAGGATGAACCGCGATTTTCTACTAGCAGAGGAGCTTCATAGTAAAATCGAAAGCTACATTACCAAGGGTTACGTTAGAAAACTTAAGACCCCGATTTATTAACATCCTTAATGTCCGTCATCCTCAAATTTCGTGAAAGGCGCTTTGCTATATGCGCTGGCATTCAAGAGATGTTTCATCAAATTTTGATAAGGAAAGAAGATCAAAATTACCAGCGGTTTTTGTGGTTCAACAGGGACACCAATGAAGTGGAGGAGTATGTTATGCTGGTCATGACGTTTGCGGCTGCATGCTCTCCCTGTTCGACGCAGTTCATCAAGAATAAAAATGCAGAGGATTTTGAGAGCGAATACCCAAGAGCTGTAAAATCAAATTGCTCAAATCATTATGTAGATGACCTTATGGACAGTGTGGACTCCGAAGAAGAGGCGGTGAGACTTGCTAGGGATATAGCCTTTTTTCATCAACAAGGGGGGTTCCACATCCGAAATCGGATCTCCAATTCTAAGGTAATCGCTAAAATATTCCATTCCAGCTCTCCCGCTGAAATCAGCCTTAGCATGAAAACTGCAGACGTCCTTACGTTCAAAACCACCATTACTTCATCTAATAAAGATATCCTTTTTGACAAACGGATTCCAACCAAACGCGAACTACTGCGAACCCTTATGAAAATCTTTGACCCGCTGGGATTGTTGGCAAATTTCGTAATGTATGGAAACATACGAGGGCGGGTCAATAAGTCAGTGACTTTTGGATTAAAACACAGATTTTTTGATAAAAAAATAATTTTATTTTTCAACGTAGTCTCCCTTGAGCTCTATACACTTTGTCCAACGCTTCTCCAATTTTTTTATCCCTTCCAAAAAAAATGATTTGTCGAGGTCCTCAAAATAGGCCTTTGTTTGCGAGATGACTTCATCATTGGAGTCAAATCTTTTTCCATCAAGCCATTTCTTCAGGTTTGGGAACAAGAAGTAGTCGCTCGGAGCCAAATCTGGAGAATAGGGTGGATGAGGGAGCAATTCATAGCCCAATTCATGGATTTTTGCCATGGCAACTGCACATGTGTGCACCCTTGCATTGTCTTGGTGGAAAAGAACTTTTTTCTTGGCCAAATGAGGTCGTTTTTTTTTCAAATCGTCATTGAATCGGTCCAATAAGTTGGCATAATATTCCCCATTGATTGTTCTTCCCTTTTGAAGGTAGTCAATGTGCATCCCAAAAAACAGTCGCGTGCATCCCAAAAAACAGTCGCGTGCATCCCAAAAAACAGTCGCCATAACTTTATTGGCTGACAAACCCACCTTGGCCTTCTTTGGCGCCGATTCACCCTTAGAAACCCACTGTTTTGACTGTTGTTTGTTCTCTGGTGTGTTGTGATGGATCCATGTTTCGTCCACGGTTACAAAACGGCGCAAAAACTCCTCCATATTGCGATTAAACAACGCCAAACCTTCCTGTGAAGTTGTTACACGATTGCGTTTGTGGTCGACTGTGAGCAAACGCGGCACCCATCTTGCGGAAAGCTTTCTCATGCCCAAGTGATCATTCAAAATTGAAACCACTGAGCCATGCGAGATCCCTACGGCTTCCAGAATCTCTCGCACTTTCATTCTTCGGTCGGCCAACACCATATCGTGAATTTTTTCGATTGTTTCGGGTGTAGAGACCTCAACTGGGCGTCCAGGACGTTCGGCATCTTCAGTGCTTGTACGGCCACAACGAAATTCAGTAAACCACTTTTTTACCATTGAAATCGATGGTGCAGAGTCCCCATAGTATTTATCAAGCTTAGCCTTGGTCTCGGTAATGGTTTTTTTTCGCAAGAAATAATGCTTAATAAGCACACGAAATTCACTTTTTTCCATTTTCTCCTCAAATTAGTGAGTAGTCTGATAAAAATAGCTGTCAAACATAAACTAACTGACGCAGCAAGTTTAAATTTTGACAGGAGTCAACTGACAGATGCCTGTTGACAGGAGCAGTGTTGCTGTTTCAGTAAAGAGGTCAGAAATTCGTCACGGACTTATTGACCCGCCCTCGTACTTTTTCAAGACATCTGGCGCAGTGATATTGCCTGTGACGACGAAATCCAAGAAGCTGAGCATGACAAATGGCTTCATTGGATAAGCCAATGATGCTATGTTTCAACAAGATTTCCCTTTTTCCCAGATTACCAGCTTCACGTCTTTGTCGACGCCAGTGAGAATGGTTTCGCAGCGGTAGCATACGCCAGGACGACGTCGTTGAGTGTTCATTGATTACGGCGAAAATCAAAGTAGCTCCGCTAAAGAGTCTCCCGATTCCCAGACTCGAGTTACAAGCTGCCGTGCTTGGAGCACGTATCGCCAAGAAGTTATCGGAGTCACATTCAATTTCCTTCAACAAACATTACTTCTGGTCGGACTCAAAGACAGTCCTTAATTGGCTAAGGTCCTATCATCGTCGATACCGATAATTCGTCGCATTCCTAGTAAGCGAAATCCTCGAGATCACCAAAGTCGACGAATGGAGGTGGGTACCCACCAAGCTAAATGTAGCTGACGAGGCAACCAAGTGGCATAATGGTCCTAACCTTAAAACGTCAAGTCCGTGGTTTAAGGGACCTGATTTTCTGAGGTCATCTCCAGAATCCTGGCCAAATGAGGAATCCGCTAAGTCAGACACCGCAGAGGAACTGAAGGCGCAGTTCGTTGGAGTGCAATGTATTGAAGATCGACGTTTGTTTCATCCTTTTCTCACTGGTCTCGGCTTCTGCCGGAAGAGTTATTCAATGTGCCTTCAATTGGAAGAAGAAAAAAGATCTGGCCCACTGACAAGAGAAGAGCTACAGGTGGCAGAAAGGATTCTCTTTAAGCAAGCCCAGCGCGAAGTATTTTCTGAGGAGATAGCTTGTTTATTTAAAAAATATAAAATTAACAAATCCAGTTCAATTGGTTCTTTATCTCCTTATTTAGATGACTACGGAGTCCTTCGTGCCAACAGCAGAATCGGAAGATATGTTGAATCGTGCGTGGATGTGAGATACCCAACTATACTTCCTACTCCGCACGGCATAACAACTTTAATAGTGGAAGATTATCATCTCCGCTACCATCATGCAAACCACGAAACCGTTGTGAATGAGCTCAGGCAAAAATTCCACATCGCAAAGTTGAGAGCTGTGCTTTGTAAAATTCGTAGAAACTGCCAGACATGTAAGAATGCTCCACAACCGCAACCGCCAATGATGGCTCAGCTTCCAATTACTGGGATATCGCCATTTTCTCGCCCATTTTCATTTACAGGAGTGGACTATTTTGGGCTTTTAACCATCGTCAACTTGAGAAGACATGAGAAGAGATACGGAGTTTTGCTCACATGCCTTACCTCTAGAGATCGCCCATTCACTGAATACGGATTCCTGCATAATTGCTCTTCGGAACTTCATAGCGCGCCGAGGGACTCCCATCGAGCCGTTTAGCGCTAATGCTACGAATTTTAGAGGGGCTGACGCTGAACTGAAGCGGATGTATCAAAGTATCGATAAGGTCAAGCTTGTACGGGCCTTTACTTCGACAAACACTAAATGGAGTTTTATGCCTCCCGGGTCACCTCACATGGGTGGAAGTTATGAACGACTCGTGCGTTCCGTAAAAACTGTGTTGACCCAAATTTCTCCGAATCTTCATCCATCAGACGAGCTGCTGAGAAGCATGCTTATTGAAGTGGAGAATATTGTCAACTCTAGGCCGCTGACATACATCCCTATTGTCAACGAGAATGAGGAAGCACTTACACGCAATCATTTTATTTTGGGTTCGTTCAATGGAGCGAAGTCATGGGCTGTATTTAATGACGACAAAGAAGTTCTTAGAAAAAATTGGCTGCCTTCTCAGAACTATGCCCAACAATTCTGGCGACGTTGGGTCAACGAATATCTTCCGACAATTACACGACGCACAAAATGAAAGGACGGGTCAGTAAGAAGTGCTACGATTTTAAAAAAGACAGGTATTTAGGAAAGACCTGCTGTAAAGCTAGCTGTCTTGGACGTCCGCAAAGACAAAGAGGTAAATCCACCAGTGGACATACCAGGAGGGGGTGTTGCCCATGCAGCTGCTGCTTTACGGGAACGGAAATAAAATCGGAACATTTTGAACCGCGAACTCCGCCATCAACAGGGTTTGTCGGTTCATTGACAGATAAACAAAGAGCATTCGGCCTTTCTTAATCGAACCTTCTCATCGACTGGACGCAGGAAAAACTGGTGGCAAGTAGCAAAGGTACCAATTTTGTAACCTTACGTCAGGATTATTAATAAATCGAATTAAATTGAATTAAATTTTAAATTTTAACGCGTTTTAACTTCTGACGGTTTGACAAAAACTGCCCCAACACCTCGTAATGCCAGCAAAGTCTGAAAAAATTGTCACAAAAAGATTGTTTTGGTTTGCTGATCCTAAAAACTACTTAGCCCTAACTAACATGGCAAAGACTATTCCGATGCTCTTCTTCATATAGATGCTTACATCGCTAATGATCTATCAGTATTAAGTATTTTCTTTCTAACAGGAAGATTTGCGTTAAAGCTTATAAACTACTTCTCTGTCTCTCGAACTCTTTCAATGGTATTCCTCAAGGCTACCTCCTATCGGTGATATAATTCGTTATAGCCTTTAAAAACAACGATTGCGATATGACAAAGTTTCTGATTTCAAACGCAATCAGCGACATACTTAATTGGCCTGAGTTATCCGATGCCTAACTACGAGTATCTAGATAAATGTTAAACTCTCCATATCTGGCGTAAAACTTCTTGTGCAGGCTTAATATTAAACGTCAACGATTTAAGTATTGAAAATGCTTAATAATTAATGCTTACTTACTTACCAGGTACACGCATAAGTTTTTTCCGGTTTAACTAAGAGATGGTGTCAGCGAAAAGTACGCAGTGTATTAATTTGATACATACATCATTTTGTTCGTCTGACATTTAATTACACACACACAAGTTGAGTCCGCCAAAAACTAGAGTCTTTGTTTTATCGTTCAGTGATCCTGCCGAGTTTTGTGCCTGAAAAAGAACATTTGTGGCACGCATTGCTTTTCTTGTTTAATCAAAAGAAAAAGGCTGTTCAAAGTCATGGTTTGCTGGTAGAAACATATGGTGAAAACGCTCCATCAATTAGAACATGTGAGACATGGTTTCGACAATTTAAATGTGGTGATTTCAATGTGAAAGACAGTGAGCGCTCTGGTAGGCCACAAAAATGAGAATACGATCAATTGGGGGAGTTATTGATGATGAAACAAACCAAACACAACGGCAAACCTTTAATACACAACGCTATTGCCAACAAATGATTAATTTAAACCACACATTAATCGAAAGACGACCGGAAGGGGCCAGAAGACATGGCAAAGTGATTTTATTACACGACAACGCGCCGTCTCACAGAGCAAAACTAGTGAAAGACACCTTGAATTCGCCTGGATGGGACATCCTTCTGTACCCGCCGTACTCCCCAGACTTGGTGCCATCTGACTATCACCTCTTCGCATCAATGGGGCACGCGAGTTATGTTGGTTTCCTGTTTCCGGAGAAATAATAACTTTTTGCTTACACTTGGGAAAATATAAAAATGTATTTTCCCAAACGCTGAACTTGATACAATGCGAGGTGCCCTACACTCCCACTGTATCAAGGTCAGATATGGGCATAATCATATCTAAGTTAATACTTATTTATGTAAGTTCAGTTTTCAGCTAAGTGTGAATCCATAAAGACCAAGAATTAAAATAAATTTTTATTATCACTTTTTAAAAAATACACAGGCTAATTGTTCCATAACTCGCGCTCGCAGAGCAGCCCTTTAGTGATGTCGAGGAAGTTGGAAAATGGGTCGACGAATAGTTTGCCGCAAAAAACAGCAATTTTTCTGGAATGCTATTCATAAATAAGCCAATATTTTTAATAAAAAAATTAATTTCCCTAGAAAATTACGTATATTTTGACCAAAAAAAACGGAAAAAACTTATGCATAAACCGGTAATAATTTAGGAATACAATGTTTATCATTTAATAATAAGTAGAACTGGAGATTTCATTGTATAGATCTCAAAAAGTGACTAGCTGCGAGAGTTAATATTATTAGTTATTTACCCAGTAAGAAATATAATACACACATCAACACTCTTTGCTCAATAACTAGATCTAATAGCTCTTAGTAAGATACGTTGCAGCCTCTTTATCTACGAAAACTGACCGAAAACTATAATCAACACAATAAAGGCATCTTACCACTTCGCTGTTCGTAAAAGTATTATATAAACGCATTTCCCACAAGGCCTATGAAAAATATATTGGTAGACGGCGGCTTACCCTTGTAACGACCGCTTACAAATGTGTAAACCTACTAACAGCAACGCCGATATTTTATTAATTTTCTTTTTTTTTATAATTGGCGCGAGTTAATCTTTTCAGATTGTATTGAATCAAAAAATGTAAATATTTCCTGCACCATAAACGTGCTTCCTATATTGATTCAAATTTAACATTGACTTACATTACTATGCTTAGTGCTATTTATACTAATTGGTGTCTAATCGAGTTGTTTGTTTTTTCGCTGATAAGATTGTTTTTCTCTTCGTCTGCTGGCTGGTTAATTTGTTTTTCTCTTCTTTTGTTTGAGAGCTGATAAAGTTGTGTTTCTTGTCTTTTGTTTGCTGGAAAAATGTTGTGGCTAGTTTTGTTTACCAGTTGATAAACATGTTTTGTTTACTGTTTGGTGATGTTGTTTTGGTTTCCTAAATACGTTCCTTAACTCTCCCCCGTGTTAAGATGAATTGTCCTCATTTCAAAACATCCGAGCTTGGAGTCGGCGAAATTCAGTTTCGTGACATATATTATTAAGGGTAAAGTTATTAAAGCTAGTATTAAATACAATGTGAATTCCCCTGGGTGTCTCATATAAACTTCTACATTTTCTGAATATTTGAACATTTATAATCCGAATTAGAAGTTAATATTTCTAACTGTTCATCTTGATGGGCTTGAATTACATCTTCAATTTCCCGATCATGTTCATAATATATTTTATTAACTAAATTAGTACTGTGATTAAATTGTACGAGGTTTGGACCGATAACATGTCGTCCATTCCGTAAATGTTCTCCATCAATATTATTATATTCCCATGATCTAATGCAATGCAATAATTTTCTTACATTGTGCCTTTTTGTTTTCAAGCAAGGGAATAGTATAATTGTCGGGAGAATCTTGTTTACAAATATTTGATCTTACTTCACACTTTCCAATTTGTGAGTCTAATTGGACTTTGCCGTGCTTATATGCTAAAGGAGTTAAATTGTATAGTTTATTAACGTGAATGTCCGAGTATTCTATGATATTACATATTCCACATACCTACATATATGTAGAAATCTTCTGTGGGTGCAATTTCCTGAACATCTTTAAGATTTAAGGTACCAGAATAAATGTTTCCTGTTTTAGCACAATTAATAGTATTAGTAATTGCTTCTAATTCCTTATGAACTTCTGCAATAATTAGTTCATCAGTAACGGATTTTGGATCTAATGTCTCTAGTATTTTTTCAAACTGTGTGTTCATCTTACGTTGTTGATTATGACTAAGTCCTGTCTTGATTTTTATGAGGTCGTCGTGGTCAGGAGTACAGCAAACGACTTTTTAAGGAGATTTACAAAAAAAAATTTTTTTTCTAAGATGAATGTTTCTTTATTATGTCCAACTAAATTTTGGTCGCAATTTTGACTTATGGCTCTATTTATAACTTAAAATTAAATTAATCAGCAAAAGTATAGTAATTTGAAACATTAATTTTACACAGCAGAAGGCTGGGCATGGGAATATCCAAATTTGTAATACTAAGCCACCGTCCGGTGCGATTACCCAAATGCTAGCAGATATGTAACATATTAAGCAACCCAACACATTCGGTGGATGTCGGAATCCGCGCGTACGCTGAGTTCACACAAATATCATGATAACTCCTAACTCCTCCCTCTTTAAAACATGACGCGCAGGTCAAAAGTTCAGCTTTATAGGTTGAGGGAAGCGATCTTTGATTTCGGGCTTTTCATTGAATTCTTAAATATTTGCATAATACAATCTTAGTGATTATTAAGTATACAAATGTATTTGAAATTAATTATAATTGGTTAACGATTGAAAATTTCTTTAAGGACTGAAACGAATAAAATCTGTAAATTTTAATACGGGCTATACTTCCAATGCGTAAAAATTGCAATCCCATTTTGTACCCAAATTAGCCTGTATATTCTCTAGTTTCAGTTTGTTATTGATTTTAGTTCTGTGCGGTTTAAAATATTTATAAAATATGAGTCAAGAGGAACGCCGTAACAAGACCATCAACAAATGGCTCGAAAATACTTCGCGTCCAAACCATTTCATCGCAAAAAATTTAAACAAAGCACGCAGTACAGTGGATTCTGTTATTAAACGATATTTGGAGACGTTGACAGTTAAGCGAAAACAGAAAAGTGGAGCTAAAAGTGGAGCACATGATACAAATTTGGACAGGAAAATAGTGGGTACCATCGTAAAAAACCAGACTATGTCATCCAGAGATGTTGCTCGAAAATGTAATACCAACCAAACAATGGTACAAAGATCTAAAAAACGTAACGGTCTAAAAATACGAAAAAAACAAAGAATACCAAAAGTTACTGAAAAGCAAAAAAAAACAAGTCATAAAACACGAGACCGAAAGCTATACGAGTTGATTGGCAACGAGAAAGCGTGCTTGGTTTCGGATGACGAAACTTATGTCAAAGCCGACTTTACTACTCTTCCAGGTGCGCAGTTTTACAACTCGTTTGAAGCTGAGATTCTTCCGGAATCAATAACATCGATTGAGATGGAAAAATTCGGGTCAAAATATCTCGTTTGGCAGGCCATTTGCCAATGTGGACACAGAAGCTCATCGTTTATTACTACCGGAACAATTAACGGAGAAGTGCACATTAACGAGTGCCTAAAAAAACGGTTAATTCCTTTCTTAAACAAACACGAGGGTTCAACATTATTTTGGCCAGATTTAGCTTCAGCTCACTATGCTCATGCGACGTTGAGCTTTCTTGTTGCTAAAAATGTCGACTTTGTCCCAAAAGTCATGAATCCACCCAATGTTCCACAGTGCCGTCCCATTGAAAGGTATTGGACTTTCGTCAAAGCTAAATTGAGGAGAAGTGAGCAGTGTACAAAGGACGTAAATGATTTTTTAAAAGAAATAAGAATTGGATTAGATTACTTAGTATAAGAATAGAATCAAAGTTCTGGCAACACGACTCCTTTTGATATTTACCAAGTTTAGTCAGTCTTGTCTCTTTCCCGTAAACTACGAGTTCACAGCTTTTTTCTATTTGTCTTTGGATTTATTTTTAACTGTGTGGAGTTGCCTGTTACCTTTTATTGTATAAATAGAGAAAAAAATCAATGGTTGCATTTTTGAACCGTAAACTTTCCAAAGGTCAATTTTAAGAAAGTACATGCTCCCTAAAGCAATGTAAGTTAGTTTAACTTTTGTTTATGTTCAGAATGACATTTATTGTTTGTTTCAGAAAATAAAATTGAACTGAATCCAACTTTGGCTTGTGGATTTTTTTTGGATTTGATCTTTGTTTTGAAGGAAGTAGTGTGGGAAATTGCCAGTGCAACAACATATATTCTTCCAGATACTTATATAACGCCAAAAACTGGTATTGTATTATAGAAGTTCAAAACAATGCCGATAGCCCAAGAACTCTACTTCTTGAACACCTACTTAAAGCACTAAACTTCTCTGATGTATATACAGTCGAACTTATCAGTTTCGAAACATCATAAATGGAGTCATATGAGGAAACTTCCAGTGATATTATAGAACTAATTCGAAGTTCTCATTTAAATTCCGAAGAGAAAAATACCTTATTCGAATTATGTACAAAATTCAGCGATGTATTCCATAAAGAAAAACCTTCTATACCTTGAAGTATGAAAGAAGACCCCCCAAACCAACACACGAAATACATGAAACCCCAGAAAAGAAATCTGTCAAACGAGGAGATTGACAAACATCTAAAATGGACCAGACAATCAAACGAACAATGGACAAAATACTGACAACGAAGACTTAGTCCGCAGCGCAACCATTGACGCACTGCACCGACATAAAAGTAGACTGCTGTCAAGACTAAAAACCTTGTACAGACAGTTTACTGACAGACATAACCCGGAGATCATGACACTGAAGTCGTCGATCAAAAACCTCCAAATATTAATAAAAGAAAATTACAGAAATTCTGTAAGTTTGTATTGGAACAATAAAATTCGGGCTGTAAACACCAGCAACCCGAATATGTTCCCGCAAATAAATAAAATATTTCGGAGAAAAGATCAAAACGACCTTTCGTGTCTTAAAATCGCCCGAACGAGGGACAACGAGAACATACTCATAGCAGCAGGCATCGATCCAAATGAGGCAGTTGATGATGACAACTTCTTTGTGATCGAGGATCCGCAGGAGAAAGTAGAGGCTATATTAGCGACTTTCCAGGAAGTGTACAAGGCGAATGACATCATTGGTCCCAATCACGACCTGGAAAATCGAGTCCTTGTGCACAATTTCTACCTTCGAAATGAAATAGTGAACTGGCGATTCGAGAGCTCGGGTTTCACCCAGTTCAGTGACGACAATATGGCAAATAATGCCATCGCCGACGACAGGGTACTACCCCCGTTCATTTCGAAAGAAGAGCTCCAAACGATCTTCGAATCACTTAGAAGTAAGAAATCAGTGGGAACCGATGAAATACCGAACATTGTGCTTCGACATCTCCCACTAGAAGCGGTGGACATTTATACCACCCTGTTTAATAATGCACATTATCCAGCGCATTGGAAAATTGCGGTGGTACATCCCATACCTAAAAGGGATAAAGACACATCCAATCCGGCGAATCTCCGCTCGATCAGTCTTCTTCCAAACATCAGTAAAGTTTTTGAGAAGGTGATTAATAGAGTCCTGACTAAGTGGGTTGAGGACAAACATATCGTTCCGGATAATCAATTCGGTTTCAAGGCGGGGCATGATATCATTCATGCCGCGTCTAAACTGGTTTCTGATATCCAATGGAACAAAGGCAAGAAACAGTGCACTGGTGCCTGCCTGATTGACTTGGAGAAGGCCTTCGACACCGTATGGTTAGAGGGACTCTTCTTCAAGCTGGACAGGTTGGGCATTAGTAAACCACTGCTGTATATTCTTTTTGATATGCTCTCCAGTAGACAGTTCATCGTGAAGAATGGCGATGTGACTTCTGCTGGAATATTTAACATTAAAAACGGTCTGCAACAAGGTGCGGTAAATTCGCCGATCCTATTCAACATTTACACAAGTGATCTGATAGGTTCACTTCACCATGCCATAGCGTACGCAGACGACTTAATCGTGTACAGATCAGGTCCAAAGATTGAGGTCATTAACATACTTTTGCAACGTGACTTCGATAAAATTAAGCGATATTGCGATGATTGGAAGTTGAAAATCAACTTTCAGAAATCGGAAACCATTTTGTTTAGGACGCCTTTGTCTGGGGCCTCTAGGGATACCAGAAAGAATTGGCGGAAGTTTTCGATCGTGGGACAGCACGAGCAGCCACTTGCTTGTCGAAATGTAGTCAGATACCTTGGGATCTGGCTAGACCAATATCTGTATTTTAACAAACATATAGATATTGCTCTGGCCAGAGCCAAAGGTGCTTTTGCCCTTACAAAGAGACTGTTTTATAACAGCCAACTCGATGCGAGGGTGAAGGTGATCTGCTACAAGGCCCTCATCCGGCCTATGCTTGTATTTGGTTGTCCCGTGTGGTTCAACGTGAGAGCAAGCTTATTGGAAAGGATTCGGGTGTTTGAGAGGGCTTGCCTTAGGGCTCGTCTTCGCTTATATAGAACGCCAGAATCTGAGTACATAAAATTCTATCGTAATGAGGTCTTATACAATAGGGCGAACCTAATAAGAGTGGACAATTTCGTCATTAAGTTGACTCGAAGGCACATTGCAAGAGCAATGACCTCATCGAACAACCTGATCTCCGGGGCTTACTACCTCAATTATATGTATCATGAGAGAGTTCGCTTTGACGGCTTTATTCCTCCAGAAGCGTTCCTCTACCTAGATATGAAAGGTCTGATCCAGGACAGATTAGCGGTGCCGCTAATCTTCCACGTCGCTCGGACAGCTGGGGACAGGCGACTCAACTACGACAGAGACGCCATGTGCCAGTGCGGAGCGTCTCCGGTTCAGTAGGGCGGTAGGGAGTCGCGACATGAGGGGAAGGTTCGTCGTCGAATTCCTCAAGTTATAGATCGCTTCATGTGAAGCAAAGTCGGTCATCTGTTTATTTGGTTAGCCATGGCCGGCTTACATAGTTTTAGGTAGATTAAGTTAGATTTAAGGCGAAAAAAAAAAAAAAAAAAAAAAAAAAAAAATTATATTAGAACAGATGTGGGTAACACAGTCTGAAATAAGGGGTAGTTTAAGTAGGGATTAAGTAGGTTAAGATTTATCTTTAGGTAGTTTATAGGTTTAGTTTTTAAGTTTTTATATTATAACAAAAAAAAAGTCCTTATACTAAGTTTTTTTAAATTAAAATTCATTTTCTTAGTTTTAGTGTTAATATATGTAAAAACAAAAATAGAAATAGACTGTAAGCAACGTAGAAAGACAAAGATTTAAGTATTATGTTTAACCTAGAGTGCCCGCATGGGGCCAGTAAGTTATAATAAGATTACTTTTAAGTTATTTAAGCTAATTTTTAAGCGTTTTTTTGTATAGCATGAAGAGTTAATTAATGAAGTCCAATAAAAATGCATTAAAACAGAAAAAAACTGAAGAATTGAAAGCATCGGTTCCCGCTAGATCACCGAAATCAAGCAGTGTTGGGCGCGGTAAGTACGTAGGTGGATGACCACATGGGAACTCAGTACTCTGCGTGCTGTTGACAAAACGCGCCACATGGGCATAGTACCCCGGCCTTAAATCCCGGACCCTACAAATTAATTTGTATCGATCCCTTGATAATAATAATAATGAAACCCCAGAAAAACCCCTCGACGTATTACATATAGACATATACTCTATAAACAATAACCAAATACTAATCGTGATGGATAAATTTTCTAAATATGCAGCAGTATATATACGAGGGTTGGCTGAAAAGTTTCCGACCGAACAATGATACAAGACATTTTTTCTCAAAACTTTTTTTTATTTTTCTACATAGTCTCCTTGTAACTCTATACACTTCTCCCAGCGATGCTCCCATCTTTCTAACCCGTCCAAACAGTACTTGGCGTTTTTCTCTGCAAAATAATTGTTCACGAAGGTGATTGCCTCCTCATTTGACGAAAATCTCTGTCCTCCAAGCTCAGTTTTAGATGAGGGAACAAAAAGAAGTCGCTTGGGGCTAGATCTGGTGAATAAGGCGGATGGTCAAGCAGTTCAAACCGTAATTCATAGATTTTCACCATGACAACCGCTGAGGTGTGAGACGGCGCGTTGTCTTGGTGAAACAGGATTTTCTTTTTCTGCAAATGTGGCCGTTTTCCCGCAATTTCTGCCTTCAGCTTGGCAAGCAATGATGCGTAGTATGCTCCTGTAATGGTTTTTCTTTTTCAAGATAATCGATTAAGATAACTCCTTTACTATCCCAAAAAACAGTCGCCATCACTTTCCCAGCCAAAAAACAGTTTTGCTTTTTTTGGAGCCTGCTCGGTTCGGCCTTTGCGGTACACTGTTTTGACTCAATTTTTGTTTCGGGCGTATAATGGTGTATCCAAGTTTCATCTACAGTAATTAATCGACGCCAAAACTCGGATTCATTGCGCCGAAACTGCGCCAACAGAAACGTTCATTCGAACACGTTTTTGGTCTAACGTAAGCAAACGCGGCACCCAATGCGCGGGCAGCTTTCTCATGCCTAAATCTTGATTTAATATATAAAAAACACGTTCTTTGGAAATTTTCATAGCCTCTACTATCTCTCTCATTTTAATTCGGCGGTCGTCTAACACCATTTGGTAAACTTTAGCAATGTTATCGTCAGTGGTTGCAGTTTTTGGACGTCACGAACGTTCATCATCTCCCAAGCTCTTACGGCCATAGTTTCGGATCAAGATTCCGTATTCGTTGCCAACATATTTAAAGATTTCCTCAAATAATATAACATTCATGCCCGATTTCACAGCACGAGGTTAAGTGTCGGTCCAACGACAAGCCCAGGATTAACACAAATTTATATTTAACGATAAACTTCACTTAAATAGTGGTTTAACTTAAGCCATTGACTTCAGTGGCTTAAGTGTCAATCCTGAAAATACATAATTGCCATTAGTGCATTATAGGTGCTTCAGAGAAAACCTAAATAAGCAACAATATATGTATTATTGGTAATGCTGTTTAACTCTTTCAGGGTCAGTGGTTAGCTAGACTAACCACGTATTTCCGATTTTTTTTCTTTAAATTCTTTTGCTCTAGAAACTGGTTTATGATCTAACATATCAGTAATTGATTAAATTGAGGTGGTTATTTGCACCAGTAATCGTTTATGTGTCAATTGTGTTGCGTTCTGAAATTGGTACATTGTTTCGCAAGTTTTGGTCAGACGATCTAAAAGAAATTTTATGCTTTCAAACTAATCTTTATGCCACTCAATCTGCAAAAGCTTTTACGGGTACACCATGTACGACTGAAGACATTGATGTGTTTATTGCTTTGAATTTGACGGTGGGCATCAAAAAACTGCCAAGTTACAGGGATTATTGGTGTGCAGCTCCGGACCTGAATGATTCTTACATTTCAAAGTTGAAAGTTGAAAAGATTTAGTTGGCTGTTCCAATACCTACACATTAATGACAATAACCTCATGCCTGCAAGAAATAGCCCAGATTACGGTAAAGTTTACAAAATTTGACCATTGCTAGACATTATGCGATGCAATTTTGCGCACAACTACAGACCTTCTGAGAAGATTGCTATAGACGAGAGTATGGTAAAGTTCAAGGGTCGAAGTTCCTTGAAACAATATATGCCAAAGAAGCCCATTAAACGAGGCTATAAAATATGGATGGCATGTGCTGAATCGGGCTTCTGCTTGAATTTTGAACTTTATATCGGTAAACAGGGGTCTGAAGTTGAGACAGATCTTGGTGGCAGAGTCGTAAGACAGTTTTGCTTGAGCCTCGAAGGTAAAAACCGTAAAGTTTATTTCGACAACTATTTCAACGGTTATCAGCTTCAAGTGGATTTACGAAGAAAAAAAAATACTTGCCTGTGGGACGGCAAACTCAAAAAGAAAGTATTTACCAAACCTAAAAGAAGATAAGACTTGCAGAGAGGACAGATCAACTACAGAATCAGCGACACAAATATAAGTATCCTGAAGTGGAGAGACAAAAGATCTGTGTTTGTACTGTCAAACTATCACGATCCTAAGAACGTAGGCAAAGTTACATGCAAAGAACGTAACGGAGAGAGTGTAGAAGTTTCTTGCCCAGAAGCTGTGAAAGATTATAATGCAAACATGAATTTTGTTGATAAGTTTGATCAATTAAAAAGCTGTTACGAAATAGACAGAAAATCGCACAAATGGTGGCATCGAATTTTGTTCCATTTTCTTGATTGCTGTATTGTCAATGCCTTTTTGGCGCAATGCAATCTAATTCACACTCAGAGCTAGAAGCTCTGACATTGAAGAATATTCGCCGTTCTGTCTATCAAAGCCTTTTGGTTCCAGCATTTGTCAATCGGTGCAGGCATCATGTAGTTCAGGAGTGTCTTCTCCGAGGCCGGTCCAAATAAAACGGCATAAACCAGCTGTGCCCGAGGAAATCCACTTGGAATGCAATTAACATCAGCCAGAGCAATGTACTTCAAGAAGATGCGCCAAATGCAGTACAAGTAGTACTCCAGTCCGTACTATTTGGAAATGTAAGACTTGTAATGTCCCACTATGTTTGCGTAAAAGAAAGTCCTGCTTCCAAGATCTTCATAAAAAGTGAAAAAATTATTTAATTCTAATTGTTTAGTTATGTTTTTTGCCTTTAGTTATGAATAAAAAATTTATGAATTTTAATAGTGTTTCTTTGTTCTACAGCTCCGGTGGTTACCGCAGCTAACCATTTCTGAGTTATCAGAAGCCCCACTCCAAAATTTTTTTGGGTCATTCATTTCACTATTGTTCAATACTAAATATATCTAGAAGCAACAAAAAAGATATACCATATATTGTAATTTATATGAAAGTGCCCCTGAAAGAGTTAAACGAAATAACAAATGCCAAATTAATGTTTCTGCTCAGTTGAAAACAAATACAATAAAAGTGTTTGATTACTATGGAAATCATGAACTCGGATCAGGAAAATATAAGTGCGTATCGCAAGAAAAAAAGTTATTCAGTTTTATAGAAGATTCCGAATGTCGAAAGTTTCAGCCCTTCGTGTATTGGAAGAAGTACGCTCTAGCATTCAACATGCAAGAACTTGGTCAATATTTAAAAGCCTCTGGATTTATTGTTTCGATAAATATGTTTCTTTTTTTTGTTTGGGAATAGTGCTTTAAATCCAGAATGCATGCTACTGCTGGCATTGCGATTCTATGCAATTGGAGATATGCTGATATCCGCTGGAGACTATAATGATGTTTCCGTATCAACAGCATGCAGAGTAATAAATAAGGTATCACACTACAAAGCTCTTTTGCGAAGTCGTTACATAAAATTTCCTTCAACAGTCGAGGAAATGAAGAAAAAGAATGCGGAATTTTTTAGAACTCGCAATTTTAGATTGGACACACATTCGCATTCAGTCACCAGGTTTGTATATCCAATATTCAGAGTTTTTTTTCTCAATTTTATTTGTTTACTATTAAATACAGGCTAAATGGAGAAATATTCAGGAATCAAATAGGATTTTTTTCCTACAATGTTCAAACGATGTGCGATACAGGCTTAAAAACTATGGATATAGTTGCGAGGTAGCCGGGATCATCACATGATTCAACAATTTTTAAGAACTCTAGAATAAGAGCACGTTTTGGAAGTGGTGAATTCGGAAACAATATAATTATTGCTGACGGCGGATATCAATGCAGGAGCTATTTAATGACACCTTTAAGGATTTGCAATCTACCAGAAGAGAATAGCTACAACGAATCGCTTATTAAAAGACGTAATTGTTTTGAACGGTCCTTCGGGGTAGAAGAGACGATTTCCTGTTCTTGCAATAGGTCTAAGACTACAAAATCAGACAGTGCAGAATGTTAGTGTAGCAACAGCAGTGCTTCACAACATTTTCTGCATGAATCGTGATGCAGAGCCACCACCATTGAATGACCATTTGTTGGAACGCATTGAGAACATAAACTATATCGAAGTTCCACTGGCTGTTGGAGGAGGAAACATAGCGATTAAAATATTTTAATTAGTGGTTATTTTGCGAACATTTCAAATGAAAACCAAGCACGCAATTAAAAATAAAGAAAAATGAGTTCAGTTGTATTTATCTAGTTTAAACATACTTTAACTTATATAACTTCTTAGAAAATAAATAATTGCACGTTCTACCGTTTCACACAACAGTTTGTTTCAATCACTTTTTGGCATCTGGCAATGGGAGTAGCTGGAACTCCAGTACCTTCATTTTTAATTCATACTCTCTTGTCATGCATTGAATTTGGAGCTTGTGAACTTCGCGGTTATGGTACATTTGTTTTTCTGCTATTTTAATTTTTATTTCTGCTAGCTCTCTCCATTTCTCACCCGCTGTTGATTTTTTCGAAATCCTTTTTTTCCTGGTTAGCTGTTAATTGTCAGATTCTGCGTAGTACAATTCTAAGAATAGAGAACATTAACATTTACGAGGGTTGTCTGAAAAGTTTCCGATCGCAACGTAAAGATAGAGGCACTCGTCAATAAAAGCTAGTGAATGCTAGTTGTGCATCTTTTAACAGTTACTTACCGAAGTTTCAGTCAGTTTGGACGCGCAGTTTTTAGTTGACAGTCGTTTGAGTGAGTCGATGTGACTGTTTTTGCGAAAATGGAAAAAATTGAGTATCGAGCTGTTATTAAATTCTTGTTTTTGAAAGGCAATACGCCTACGCAAATCAAAAATGAGTTGATGGGGACTCTGCACCATCATTTACCACAGTGAAATTTTGGGCAGCTAAATTTAAAGGTGGCCGTAAGAGCTTGGGAGATGATGAACGTTCGTGACGTCCAAAAACTGCAACCACTGACGATAACATTGCTAAAGTTCACCAAATGGTGCTAGACGACCGCCGAATTAAAATGAGGGAGATAGTAGAGGCTATGAAAATCTCCAAAGAATGTGTTTTTTATATATTAAATCAAGATTTAGGCATGAGAAAGCTGTCCGCGCATTGGGTGCCGCGTTTGCTTACATTAGACCAAAAACGTGTTCGAATGAACGTTTCTGTTGGCGCAGTTTCGGCGCAATGAATCCGAGTTTTGGCGTCGATTAATTACTGTAGATGAAACTTGGATATACCATTATACGCCCGAAACAAAAATTTTGCCAAAACAGTGGACTGCAAAGGGCGAGCCGGCTCCAAAAAAAGCAAAACTGTTTTTTCGGCTGGGAAAGTGATGGCGACTGTTTTTTGGGATAGTAAAGGTGTTATCTTGATCGATTATCTTCAAAAAGGAAAAACCATTATAGGAGCATACTACGCATCATTGCTTGCCAAGCTGAAGGCAGAAATTGCGGAAAAACGGCCACATTTGCAGAAAAGAAAATCCTGTTTCACCAAGACAACGCGCCGTCTCACACCTCAGCGGTTGTCATGGTGAAAATCTATGAATTACGGTTTGAACTGCTTGACCATCCGCCTTATTCACCAGATCTAGCCCCAAGCTACTTCTTTTTGTTCCCTCATCTAAAACTGAGCTCGGAGGACAGAGATTTTCGTCAAATGAGGAGGCAATCACCTTCGTGAACAATTATTTTGCAGAGAAAAACGCCAAGTACTGTTTGGACGGGTTAGAAAGATGGGAGCATCGCTGGGAGAAGTATATAGAGTTACAAGGAGACTATGTAGAAAAATAAAAAAAAATTTTGAGAAAAAATGTCTTGTATCATTGTTCGGTCGGAAACTTGTAAGACAACCCTCGTATTTACAATGTTACAATCTTATCTTTACCTGAAGAAATATTGTTTTTTTTCTGTCCGGTATATTTTCTTAGTCTTCCTTTGTATAGATGCTGCAAGTCGGTTTTTCACCGGTGTTTTCTGCGTCTGAAATATACATACATAACAAAAATTCTCATGAGATAACTTTTAGATCAACATTTGAATTTTATATACCAGTTTGAGTTGGTTTCAAGAAATCCGATTTATATATAGAAGGGAGCCCCTCTATTTGGTGTTCTAGAAAAAAATCGGATTTAAGAAAAGGCTTACTGACCCATGTTAACGGAAATTGTTCTGTAACTTCGTGCAAGACTTTATTTTTAGAAGAAATACCAGCCTTTATAACGGCGTTTAAATATCATTTTTGAGTCTTTAGATATCCAATTTCTAAGCCTGTTCCATTTACATTGCCCATGCTAATTTTTGACTTTAAGGTCACTTTTCTCCAGAAAATGCCTAATTAACATAATATTTTACTATTTTTTTCTTATGAAAGTAACAATAATAAAAAAAAATATCATCATCAAGTTTGCACGAAAAACCCAAAGATTTTATCATACTTGGAAGAACCTGCAACAGGTAAAAAATAGAATTTATGATTTTTTACCAACGTTTCTAACAACAGTTGACAATACACATTCGTAAGAGTGGTTTTCCACGATTTACTAGTTTTTCAATATTTTTTTTAAAATCGCATAGCTATTAATGAGTTTTAAAGCGTGCTCTTTTATTTGACTACCTGTCCAAACCTCATTTCCTTACCTTGTTCTCATAAAATAAAAGTCCTACAAAAGTTTTTACCATTAGTACCAACAGAGCAATTTCCGTTAACATGGGTCAGGGTATACAAAAGTAAGCATTTTCTTGAATCCTCGATAAATGATGTCAGCATTTGAGATAGACCCTTACAGTAGTCCAATTTTTTTCTTAGAATATGCCCAGGAATCATTTCCCAAATTATCGTCTTATCGTCAACGAATTAGGGGACACCCTGTATTTGAATCCTGCGGCGGGCCTCCTCCTGCAGCATACATATTTTTTTCTCATTAGCATATTTTTGCTTCGTTGTTTTTTTTAAGTTGTCATATTTTTTCTTCAAAACACTGGCCGTTCTGCATGTATTACCGTGAGTACAATTGAATTCTTTTCTATTTCTAGCCATGCAGCGGCTTTCTCATTCGCATACACTCTGTCCGTGCTTTCTATTACATTTCGGTGCGTTACAACGATTTGTAATAGTGTTTCCACTTCTACAACACTAAAATTAGGACTTCTTCTTTTTTCCTTGAAGTCTATTATTTAAATTTATTTTTCACACAAAAAGCACTTCAAACGAGAATTAATAACGAATTTGGTTTGACATTTCATCCTCAATCACAATGACTAATTACCGTATATGGTTCACAATGGCACTCAATTAATGACTTAACTAAACCACTCTTAAATATCGACTTAAGCTCGCACTGTGAAATCGGGCATCAATTTCACATAACCTCATTTCAACGATCCTCACACAATTCTCCCGTCGAAAGGTTTCATTTGCCCATGGCAGAAATTTATAGAACTATATATGATAAAGTTAAAGGTAAAGACCATGAAGACATCCTTAACGAAACCATATTAACCAACAATAACTCCATTCATTCCTCAACCAAATTCACTCTAAACGACATGCATTTTAATAACGAACATGACTACCTACAGAAAATCAACTCTATACAATCAGAACTTTTTCCAGTAATTAAAGTGCGATTAGAAGAATTAGCCAGTCTGAATATAGCACGGTTAAATTTTAGTATTGTAGAAAACCCCCAATAGATTTTGAAGAAGGAAATATCGTTTTTCGGAAGGAATGCAGGAGAAATAAGTTGACCCCTAGATCTAAAAAAACGTGTAGTAGTACAGAAAAATAACAAAGTAACAATCATAACACACGATTCTAGGAAAACTCACAAAAGTCACATTAAAAACAAACGTAAATTACAGGTCCCTACTAATACTAATAAGAGACGCATAACTCGAAATACACGATTTACCCAACACTTTCAGCATACTTCCACTAAAAATAGGAGAAGCCAGAATGATAAAAGGTACTAAGAAATTGATACACATACGAGGGGCGTTCATCATATTCTCGATATCAGGGTGAAGCTGTGGTTGTATATATATATTGACTTATTTATCAGGTAATACTATTATTTTAGTGCATTCATGTAAAATTTCATATAAATGTGATTATTAATTCGCGTTTTATCTCTAGTTAAACAGAATCATAATGGCAACTGAGACGATGATGGTGAAAATTGAGCATCGCGCTGTAATTAAATTTCTCAGATGGTGGCTGTTTACCAGGTTTCCGCACCTTCATTATCAACTGTGCAAAAGTGGTCAAGTGAGTTCAAGAGAGGCAGAGAGAGCATTGAAGACGACCCCCGCTCCGGCGCCCCGGCTACTGCTTGTACGGGAGAAAGCATCAAAGAAGTCGAAAAACTTGTTCTTGAGAATGCCCGAATAAAGGTGAAAATGATGGCAGAGATCACCAAGCTTTCAATTGGTACCATTCACACCATTCTTCATGACCATCTTAACCTTTCAAAGGTCAGTGCAAGGTGGGTGGCACGAATGCTCACAGCGCCCCAGAAAAAAATGAGAATCGCATGCTGTAGAGAGCTTTTGGAGATGTGTAGTGAGAACGCGGGCGGTGTTATGGATAGAATTGTTACTGGGGACGAAACATGGGTCCACCACTATGACCCTGAAAGCAAACAAGAGTCCATGCAGTGGCATAAAAAAGGAACAGACCCCCCGAGGACCCCCCGAAGAAGCTCATGGCCACAGTTTTTTGGGACTCAAAGGGAATCTTGCTCATTGAATACAAAAAAAAGGTGAAACCATCAACGCCACATCCTACGCTTCCACTTTGCATAATTTGCGGGAGGAAATTAAAAAGAAAAGACGGGGTAAACTCGCAGCGGGTGTGTTGCTTCTTCATGACAACGCTCCTGTTCACACGGCGCGAGTTTCCAAGGCTGCTGCGCGAGATTGTGGTTTCGAAGAAATCCAACACCCACCCTATAGTCCAGACCTTGCCCCTAGTGATTATTTCCTGTTTCCGGATTTGAAAAAATGTCTTCGTGGAAAAAGATTTTCGGATGATGAAGAACTCAAGTTGGCAATAAATGGGTATTTTGCAGAGAAAGAGGAAATTTATTTTTTTGAGGGTTTAAAAAAGCTTATCTCAAGATGTAACAAATGCATTGATGTTAGGGAGATTATATTGAAAAATAAAAACAATTTAAATTGAATTCGAATATATTGAACGCCCCTCGTACTCTGGAAGCAATAACTGAACTTGACAAATTTCAAATGACCGTGGTGCGCCCTAAAAATAAAAATTACTCTTTTAATATATCCTCAATCTATTGCCAATCGCGCTGCAAAATAGAAAAACACGAATTTATTGACCTATTCAACTCTCTTGGACCAATCTTCATTATTGGTGGCGACTTTAACGCGAAGCCCACCTTTTGGGGCTCAAGATGTATCTCTCAAAAAGGCAAAACTCTTTACAGGGCTGGTATGGTATGGTTGCTATTTTTACTCAACAGGCAAGCCGACATACTGGCCCTCGGATGTCGCCAAAACACCCGATCTAATAGACTTCTTTATCGGAAAAGGAGTAAACGCTAGTTACGTCAAAGTTGAAGAAGGCTTCGATCTTTCTTCCGATCATTCTCCAGTTATCCTCTCACTGTGCGAATGCTTGGTTAAGAAACATAGACCACCTAGATTAACTAACAGCAAAACTCACTGGGAAGATTTCCGAATAGACGTTATAGACAATACTGAGTTGAAAGTAGCACTTAGAACGCCGTATCAACTTGAAAAAGAAGTTGAACGTTTTGTTGAAGTCATACAGCAAGCGGCCTGGAAGAACACTCCCCGCGAATCGAACAAAGTTCCCAAAGTCGGCATAAGATACCCACCGGAAATCAGAGAAATGATAAGGAAGAAACGAAGAGCGCAGAAAAAGTGGCATGAAACCCGGGCACCACAAGATAAAACGTCCTTCAATAGGCTCTGCAACTTGTTGAAAAAATCGATCAAGGACTTCAATAATCAAGGTATTAATAACTACCTCGAAAGACTCACAGTGACAAAGGATACGAACTACTCCATATGGAGAGCCGTTAAAAGTGTTCGAAAGCCCCAAATACACGTGGCGCCAATAAGAAGAAACCAGGATGACTGGGCGAAGGAGGATAAAGAAAAAGCTATGTTTTCGCCGACCATCTTGCAGAAACGTTTAAACCATTCCACGGGGAAGTGCTTCCAGAGAATGTCAATACGCTAGACGTGACGACAAACTTTCCAGTAGAAAAGGGTACACTTAGGGAACTTAGACAAGTTATAGACACGCTTAAGCCCAATAAAGCCCCGGGATATGACTTAATAACGGGAGAGATCTCAAAGCGTTGCCGAAAAAAGGTTTGCTAAAGCTGCTCTATCTTATAAATGCCAACATTAGACTAGAGTATGTACCGCACCAGTGGAAAGTAGCCGAAGTTATTATGGTTCCGAAACCCGGTAAACCGCTGACTGAAGTCAAGTCATATAAACCAATATCGCTTCTCCCGATTACATAGAAGGTCTTCGAGCGAATCCTTCTTAATCGTCTTAAACCAATTACCGACTCAAATTCCCTCTTGCCGGATCATCAATTTGGCTTTAGACAGTTGACCAAGTGCATCGAATAACCGATGTAATTGAACGAGCAATCGAGTGTAAGTTAGTCTGTTCAAGCGCTTTCCTTGGCGTTTCGCAAGCCTTTGATAAGGTATGGCACGAAGGCCTAAAATATAAACTTCGACAAGCTCTACCCCAGCAATTGTCTTGTATTTTAAGTTCATACCTGGAAGACCGACTCTTCCGTGTGAGACACGGAAACGAATATTCCACTTTTAGGACAATAAAGGCGGGGGTGCCGCAAGGAAGTGTACTTGGCCCTCTGCTATATTTACTTTTTACCCGCGATATACCGCAAACGGACGAAACTGTCCTAGCCACATTTGCTGATGACACTGCCATTTTGGCAACGGCTAAAACAGTCGAAGAAGCAACTGCCAAGTTGCAACGTGCCCTTACACTGATTAACAATTGGACAAAGACTTGGCGAATCGCGCTTAATGAAAACAAGTCTGTCCACGTGAACTTCACTCTCAAGAAAATTGAGAATGCACCGGTGTTTATCAAAGCAGTACGAATTCCTTACGCGAACGAGGCGAAATATCTCGGTATGACACTCGACGCTAAACTAAAATGGAGAGCACATGTCAAGAAAAAACGTGAAGAGCTTGAAATCAAATATAGAGATATTTACTGGCTTATTGGAAAGTATTCCAAGCTTAGCTTAGAGAACAAACTGCTGTTATACAAGCAAGTGCTAAAACCGATCTGGACATATGGTGTACAACTTTGGGGTTGTACTAAAAATAGTAACATTAATGTAATACAGACATTCCAAAACAAAGTTCTTCGAAGAATTGTTAATGCGCCGTGGTACATTAGAAACGATGATATCCAGAGACTTAGGAGTCGAAAACGTTCAGAACGAAATTAAAATGTTTGCGCCAAAACACAAAAATCGACTACAAGGACATGCAAATATTTCTGTTCAACAGATCCTCGACGAGACAAATTTACTGCGCCGTCTGAAAAGGACTAAGCCTTTCGATGTAGCGCGGCGATTAGTAGCGCGTAATTTTTCTAAAGTACACAGGAATTTTCAATGGAAAATCGCCTTTAGGATATATTAAAAAATAAAATAAAAATACGCTATCTACTTAGTGGATATAAAACAGTGTTTCCAAATACTATTTTCATTCGACAACAACTGACAAATTCTGCCAAAAACATTGTTTCAAAATAGATTAAGTTTGTCCACCAACCGACAGATGAATTGCCATTAAACGTCATAGATATGTATTTATATACTACCAAATTTTTATGGTGAACTTTTAAGCGGAGATGGTGGTTTTTTGCGACAATCGTTAACATGCGTGCAAAAACGCACAGCTATTACTAGGTGGCATAACCGAATGATATCGGGTAAAAAAAACACTTGACACTTTGTATGAGGCAAATATAATTACGGAAGAAATATTAAAATTAGTAAAGATACGAGTATGTTACAATACATGAAAAAATAAGATCTACTATAGTGCGAGATTGGTTCCCGTTGTTACTTAATATGCAGGTTAGAATCTGTATAAATGGTAAATATACACTGGCGATCACTACGATGAGGCCATACATTTTGCAATCGATTTTCACTCTTTATACCTGTTTGAAATTTTGTACCGGCAAAATTTTACTACCTGCGAACAAGTACATACATATTTTCTCAACAGAAAGTCATAAAATTAAAGGGCAAATATGAAACGACTGTTGGAATTTTCCAAGGTCAAACAATTAACTACTTGAAAAGTTGTTCTAAGCTGAGTCGTACTTAGAAATAATTTTATTACAAGAAGGATGTCTTGCACCACAAATGGGTTAATTACTGGAGATAAATGAAACAAACTTGCTCGTATTACGTTATAATAATCTTTAATAGTACCGATCTAGTCTACTGCTAACTAAGAAGTGTCCGTAAGATTTGCATCTTACTTCCCATGAAGCCTTGCCTTTAGTCGCTACTGTGCTTTACCTACAAATCTTATTTTATTATACATCATATGGTCATTGAACTTGATCTTGAACTTGAAATTCTTATATACCTACAGATCCATTAATACATTTACATTATCATTTGCTTTCATGGGAACTGTATGTATAATTACATGGATTACATTTACATTAGTGTTCTACTTTTTACATTAACGCCCCATATTTGATGTTGGGGGTGGGAATGGGATGATCATATTAGTGAATGATCTCCTTTCTCTTTCTGTTTATTATTATTTTATTGGCCATTACCACCATGTTGCATATTTGACATTTCGTTTGTTTTCTCGTTTCGGTCGCTCGGGTTATTTTTATTCAAACATTTCTGAATTTAATAAAACACGCGAAAATTTGACGCGATCGGGTTTATTTCATTGTGCGTACTATATGCTAGTCATCTGGGATATGTATTTCTCATTTCCATATCTTAGTGACTAGCCCAATATGCGCAATGAATGCAACAGTCAATTGTGCAAATGGTTCGGCAATTGCATTTTAATACCACTAATTAATTTTAGCTTATGTTGCTTTTGTCGGCGTAATGTGATGCCTTGTGTTTTAAGTTGTGTTGGGAACCAACACTCTCCCGGCCTTCGGGGACAGAGTTCAAGACATCCAGGTCATCTGACATTTCACCATAGCCTCCTTTTGCATGCGGCTAGTCCTGCTGCTAATTTGTTGTTGTTGTGTTCCTTGGCCGGATGGCTGTTTTGCTCTCGGTACGACGTGTGGTTTGCAAAATGATAAAAACAAACAAAAGCATTAGTAATATTTTTTTTTGTGTGTAAATATACATGATGTGCAAAATGACGGAGATGTTTAATTTATTATCTTTTGTGGGCCTGGTTCCCTTTTAGTTTCAAGGGATGATCGGCTGTATTAGCATGGGGTGAGTTATTTTTTGATTTATTTATGTTCATTGGTTTGTATTATGGGTATAGTTCATGTTCGCGATTAATATTTGTTTTGTTTTTTACTTCCTTGGGGTGTTTTATAGGTAGTTCATGTTCTTAGTTAATGAATGGGTTGTGGCAGGGGGAAAACAACTCGTTTGTTTACGATTATTTTAAATTGTTTATAGGTTCAGATATCGGTAAGGGGGATAGTTTTACGATTGGCCTTTTAAGTGTTGATGTGTTGGTTTTTATTGTCGCGACGCGCGTGAGACCGTCAGATACCGGATGTAGTTGTATTATTCGCGCGAGTGACCACGATGAGGGTGGTAAATTGTCCTCCTTGACTAGGACGATATCTCCAATGCTGATGTTGGGCTGCTTTTGGAGCCATTTTGGTCGTTGTTGGAGCAGCTGTAGATATGAAATGCTCCATTGCTTCCAAAAGTCTTGCATAAGCCGCTGAATGTATCGCCATTTTTTCAGGCTGTTAATGTTACCGTCGCACAGGTTTCTCAGGGAACAGT
The DNA here is from genome assembly GCA_963966105.1 of Volucella zonaria. Taxonomy (NCBI): domain Eukaryota; kingdom Metazoa; phylum Arthropoda; class Insecta; order Diptera; family Syrphidae; genus Volucella; species Volucella zonaria. The sequence continues at coordinate 149,299,165 of OZ014530.1, read as the reverse complement.
ATGCATTGATCTATTAGGAAGTGTCCAGGAGTCAAGACTGTTAAATCCTCAGGATCCGAAGACATTGGACATAGTGGCCTCGAATTGAGACATGCTTCAATTTGAGTGAGCAATGTCGAGTACTCCTCAAATGTCAATTTGGAATTTCCAATGGTTCGTTTGATGCGGTGTTTGATGGATTTAACTCCCGCCTTCCATAGCCCTCCAAAATGTGGTGATGAAGGGGGGTTGAAATGCCATGTTGTATTTCTGGCCGCGAGTTCTTTGGGCACTTCTGACAACCATTCGGATGAGATGAATTTGCTGTCCCTTTTCATTTCGTTGTGCGCTCCTTGGAAGTTCGTCCCACAATCGCTAAATATGTTAGCGCATGTGCCTCTTCTTGCGACAAATCTTCGAAAAGCGGCTATGAAGGAAGCCGTACACAAATCGTTCACCAGTTCAATGTGAATGGCCTCCGTTGAGAGGCATACAAATACCGCTATATAACCTTTGGAAAATTTGTTACATCTGCCCATCCACACCTTTATTTCTATAGGCCCGGCATAATCTACTCCGGTGTTTGTGAAGGGTCTGCAGCACATGACTAGCTCAGCTGGGAGGCTTCCCATTACTTGATGCTGCATTTTTGCCTTGTACGAGGGCGGGTCAATAAATACGTGACTTTTGGATTAAAACACAGATTTTTTGATAAAAAAATAATTTTATTTTTCAACGTAGTCTCCCTTGAGCTCTATACACTTTGTCCAACGCTTCTCCAATTTTTTTATCCCTTCCAAAAAAAATGATTTGTCGAGGTCCTCAAAATAGGCCTTTCTTTGCGAGATGACTTCATCATTGGAGTCAAATCTTTTTCCACCAAGCCATTTCTTCAGGTTTGGGAACAAGAAGTAGTCGCTCGGAGCCAAATCTGGAGAATAGGGTGGATGAGGAAGCAATTCATAGCCCAATTCATGGATTTTTGCCATGGCAACTGCACATGTGTGCACCCTTGCATTGTCTTGGTGGAAAAGAACTTTTTTCTTGGCCAAATGAGGTCGTTTTTTTTTCAAATCGTCATTGAATCGGTCCAATAAGTTGGCATTGATTGTTCTTCCCTTTTGAAGGTAGTCATTGTGGATTATCCCGCGTGCATCCCAAAAAACAGTCGCCATAACTTTATTGGCTGACAAACCCACCTTGGCCTTCTTTGGCGCCGATTCACCCTTAGAAACCCACTGTTTTGACTGTTGTTTGTTCTCTGGTGTGTTTTGATGGATCCATGTTTCGTCCACGGTTACAAAACGGCGCAAAAACTCCTCCATATTGCGATTAAACAACGCCAAACCTTCTTGTGAAGTTGTTACACGATTGCGTTTGTGGTCGACTGTGAGCAAACGCGGCACCCATCTTGCGGAAAGCTTTCTCATGCCCAAGTGATCATTCAAAATTGAAACCACTGAGCCATGCGAGATCCCTACGGCTTCCACAATCTCTCGCACTTTCAATCTTCGGTCGGCCAACACCATATCGTGAATTTTTTCGATTGTTTCGGGTGTAGAGACCTCAACTGGGCGTCCAGGACGTTCGAAATCGATGGTGCAGAGTCCCCATAGTATTTATCAAGCTTAGCCTTGGTCTCGGTAATGGTTTTTTTTCGCAAGAAATAATGCTTAATAAGCACACGAAATTCACTTTTTTCCATTTTCTTCTCAAATTAGTGAGTAGTCTGATAAAAATAGCTGTCAAACACAAACTAACTGACGCAGCAAGTTTAAATTTTGACAGGAGTCAACTGACAGATGCCTGTTGACAGGAGCAGTGTTGCTGTTTCAGTAAAGAGGTCAGAAATTCAAAAAGTCACGGACTTATGGACCCGCCCTCGTAACGATGGCATCGAACACATTTGTGTATTGTGGATTTTATGAGTCTCTTTAAGTTCGTTATCCAATATGTGCAGAGTCCGCTGATGGCTATCGCTCACAATTAGTTTGGAGAAGTGGTGCGAATCCTTGAGTATTAAGGGATGTCGTTGATTAAATGGAAGTGACGAGCTTGTTAGTCGGCCTCCAACACGCAGTAGTCCTTCCGCATCGAGGAACGGGTTTAAGTTGATGATTTTGCTCCCTTTACTAACAGTGTTACTGCCCTTCAATTTCTTGATGTCTTCCAAGAATAGCTCTTATTGTACTGTTTTTATGAGCTGGTTGTGAGCTGAGGTAAGTTCTTCGGGCGTAATGGGATGTGTGTTAAGTGTTTTCTTGTTTTGTGGGTTTTCTAAATTTGCGAAATACTTTTGCCATATGGCAACGTTGCGAACCAATCCCCGTAATGTTGAATATTGTTCGAAGAACGCCTGGTCAATAATGCAGTGAGCTACTACCTGTGCGAATTTGGGTATTCTACAAGTGTCGGATAGTTTTGTTTGATAGAATCCTACATGAATGTCTGTTCGATTAATTTTTTCCTTTGATTCCAGATCAGTCTCGATTGGGATTGCTGCTGGAGATTCCGAGAGTAATTTTTTTTAAAAATTAGGGTCCATGACACCACAATTGGTTGTCGATGAGCTCCTTTGGTAAAAGTCCTCTTGAGCAGGATTTTTTTTTGAAGCGACGTGTCTCTAGTGAGGCTGTGAGGGTCTGGATTTTAGCCGCCCTATTAGCTACAAAGGTTGTTCGTGTTAACGGGCTCCCTTTGATCCAAGCTAGTGCGATCGGACGCTAGAAGCTGTATGTGTTCTTTGTCGTTTTTAATGATGCGAACGTACACTACTGCTGCATATGCCTTCTCAGAGGCGTCACTGAAGCCATGTAGTTGTACCTGATCCGAATCTTCATATTGGATCCATCGCGGTATTTGGATGTCTTCAAGGGCTGTGAAGCCATTTCGCAGCGGCACCCAAAGATCTTCTGTCTTTTTGGAAACTTGGTTGTCCCATGCTAGCTCTTGAAACCATAGCTGCTGCAGGATGAGTTTCGCCTTAATAATGCAAGGCGAGATCCACCCAAGAGGGTCAAAAAACGGGCGATGTCTGCTAGGACTGAGCGTTTTGTGTGTCCCTTCACTAGGGGTAAGTTTATTTTGAATTTAAACACGTCTTGTGCTGGATGCCATCGAATTCCGAGTGTTTTAATGGCATCAGCTGAGTCGAAATTTAGGGGAAGATTTATCTCTCTTTCCGTTTCAGGTACTCGACTTAGAACCTTAGAGGAATTACTTGCCCACTTTCTGAGCAGAAAGCCCGCCGACTTCAAGATATCCAGCATGTTCCCTTGAAGTTTGATTGCATCGGATTCATTATTTGATTCATAGATAAGGTCGTCCACGTAGAATCCTTCGGTAAGTGCCTTGGTGACATGAGGATGCGAATTTTTTACCTCAGACGCTAGCTGATGCAATGTGCGCACTGCCAGAAAAGGTGCTGATGCAGTGCCGAAGGCGACAGTTTTGAGCGCAAATGTTTTTATGGGCTCTGAGCTGTTTTTTCTCCACAAAATCATTTGGTAGGGAGTATCGTTAGGTGCCATCCAAATCTGCCTGTACATTTTGCTGATGTCAGCCACAAATGCCACCTTAAACTTTCTCCATTTTGCGATCAATTCGATGATATCTGACTGTATGCGTGGTCTCACCATTAAATTGTCGTTTAAGGATTCTCCGTTCGATGTTTTACATGAAGCATCAAAGACCACTCGCAACTTTGTAGTTGTGCTCGACTCTTTAAACACTGCGTGGTGTGGAAGAAAGTAGTGTTCTCCTGTGGAGATTTGCCTGTCTGGGGTTGTTTCCTGCATATGCCCGAGTGTGATGTACTGTTCAATACATGCTGTGTATGCCTCCTTTAGATTCGTGTTTGATTCGAGTCATTTCTCAATCTGAAAAAACCTCGCTAAAGCTGCTCTTTTAGAGTCACCAAGATTTGGGCGACTATTGTTTTAAATGGTAACTGAACTTCGTACCTGCCATCGCCTCTTCTTTTGCAGGTACTTTCATAGTGTTTTTCGCATTCTTCTCTTCCTCAGTAAATTTCCTAACATCTAGGTCCTCTTCTAACTCCCAAAACCTTTTTAACTGAACCTCCAAGGAGTTGAAATGGTTTTGAATAGTTGTTGTGTTGGATTGACCTGAACTGGTTATGTTCCCAGTTAGAATCCAGCCTAACTCCGTGCATTGGGCAACAGGGGCTCCGTTTTCACCTTTTACAAGACCTTCCAAAATAATGCATCAGCACCTAGAAGAAGGTCATTTTTTCCTGGCGAACTGTACCATGGATCGGCCAGTGGTAGATTGTGCAAATGCGTCCACGCTTTTGTGGTCAACTGTTGTGCTGGTAGCAGTGACGTCAGTTGTTTGAAGACAAATGCCTTGACATGTAGAGCAAATGATGTCTTAGTCAAGGAACGGATTGTAAACTCAACTTGGTGATTTGATACGCCAGTTGACGTCTGCGCTAAACCTGTAACTTGTGCTGAAGACTTTTTCTTTTTTAGATTGAGCAGTTGAGCGACATTTTCGGTGACAAATGTTCCTTCCGAACCGGGGTCAATTAATGTCCTTAGAATGTGCTGTTTTCCATTGGTTGCCGAAACTTTGACCAATGCTGTCGCTAGCAATGCTTTTGAATGCATTTGATTGGATATGATACAACATGTTTGTTGATGGTTAGATACCATTTTTGTTGTGTTTATATTTTGGACATTTGTGTCTCTAATAAGGTGAGAGTTTATGCTACATTGTTGACATGCATAAAGTTGATTTGGAGTGATTTGTTGTGATGTTGAAGGACCACAGTTCATGTAGTCCTGTGGTTTATTGGGAATATATGAGTTAGCATTCTGTTTTAACGGATTGGTATTGGCTTGGTATTGGGGAGTGATTGTTGACAAAAGTGATTTTGAACGTTTTGCTGAGCATAGTGTTGTGCATGTTGTTGATTATTTTGTGGATTGTTTTGTTGAGACCGTTCCATATGAAGAAGAGTGTGATGTTTTAAATTACACTTGAAACATCGATTCGTGCTTGTGCAATTATTCATATGATGGTCATAACCAAGGCAATTAGAGCAAACGGAATTTTGTTTGGTTACCTATATACGGAATTTGATACTCATTTTTAAAAATTTCTTACAATGGCGTAAACTGTGCGCGCCTTTGCACAGCCTACAGCGAAACTGTTTGCCTACCCCTTCCGTTTTTACATGATATGTGTTGGAAATAGATTTTCGAAACGATGTTGATAGCAACGGTTGTTTCGATTATGTGTTCGACTCCATTAAATTTTCAAATGAGCTGAATCTACCCTCAATGAAAGATAAGAAGGTTTTTCAATCGGGAATACTTCTAATTTCGTTTCCCAATCTTTTTGTGTGATTTTTGGGAGTTTGTGATATATGAGGTATATTAGTATGGGATCCCATGAATCCACCTCCATTCCCAGATTTGAAAGAGCATGGATACACTGATTACTGGTATTATGCAAGTGCCTTAAGAGATCGGCCGATTCAAATGTAATTTTTTGTTGCTCTAACAAAATTTTCAACTGTGTGTTAACTAGTTTTCTTTTGTTTTGAAACGTTTCGGTGATGATTTCCCAAGCCGATGCGTAGCTTTTGCTATCGATTGGAAGATGTGAGATTAACTCTCCAGGTTTTTCACCCAACGAAGATTTTAGAAATTGTAGCTTCCGGATATCAGACAGATCAGCGTTTTGATCTATTAAACTTTCGAAAACGTTGTGGAATTCACTCCAGCCTTCGGGTTTGCCTGAAAATGGCTTTATATTAATTCGCGGAAGACGAATATCCGACACCCCAGGTCTGGTGGTATTTAATCGTGAGATATCGAGATTGGCACTGTGGTCGTGAGGAAATTTATCAATGTCATCGTTAATTATGCCACTGAATTTGAAATACATATGCTTGATTTTGGCATATGTTTCATCTGCGAGATATTTGTATTTTTACGGATCCGCCGCACTGTTAATTATTGAAGTGTGTATGCCCTTAGCACATTTAAAAACTTCATCGACGTCAGCTAAACACGCGTTTACATAACCCTTTGACTTGCGCAATTTGATTTGCTTTTGGTATTCTTCGAAATCACTAGATAATTCCTCATGAATACGTTCTTGCCTTTCGATCGATTTTTGGAGTTTACTCATGATTATATATGTTGTATTATTTCACTGATTGATTCAACTTTTGTGTTTTAAGTTTAATATATTATCTTAGGTGGATTTGGGTTCATGCACTTATGTATAATGAATGTTGGTATATAGTGTATATTGCAAAAAAGGTTTTAGAAAAGAGGAATAAAATTCCTACTTTAATTTGCTTTTGCAACTGTAACTTGAATCTCCTTGACAGTTACAGTTGCAGAAGACTTGTGTTGCACAGTTCCTTGCTGTGAGTAACTACAATTGTTCCGCTTGTAGACCGCTGTATCGCTTGTAGACCATTGTGCCGCTTGTAGGCCGTTGTGCCGCTTGTAGGCCGTTGTGCCGCTTGTAGGCCGTTGTGCCGCTTGTAGACCACTATATCACTGTAAATCCTTTGGTTTCAGGATTCATGTACTCGGTATGTTCGAGTATTGAGCAATTGAACATAGAAATATGTGTTTTGTTAAATGGAGCACTCAAAGGATTAAAAAGGAAAAGCATTCCTACCTTGGATTGCATTTGCAACTGCAACTTCAGTATATGAACTATCAGTTACAGTTGCTTAAGGCTTGCTGCTGCTGCTGTATGGGATATCGTCAACTCGTTGGATACTGGGGCCGATAGACTATCCGTCGTTGATCGGGCTGCTAATTTAGATTGGCGTTCTAATTATGCACTTTTGTACGTTAGTGATAATGTACTTTTACACTTTATGCACTATTCACTTTGTGTTTTAATTGTATTTAAATTAAACTATCGTTCATTTTATACACGGTTCTTATTCTCGAAGGACCATGTTCTAAGCTGAATCGTACTTAGAAATAATTTTATTGCAAGAAGGATGTCTTGCACCAAAAATGGGTTAATTGCTGGAGATAAATGAAACAAACTTGCTCGTATTACGTTATAATAATCTTTAATAGTACCGATCTAGTCTACTGCTAACTGAGAAGTGTCCGTAAGATTTGCATCTTACTTCCCATGAAGCCTTGCTTTTAGTTGCTACTGTGCTTTACCTACAAATCTTATTTTATAATACATCATATGGTCATTGAACTTGATCTTGAACTTGAAATTCTTATATACCTACAGATCCATTAATACATTTACATTATCATTTGCTTTCATGGGAACTGTATGCATAATTACATGGATTACATTTACATTAGTTTTCTACTTTTTACATTAACGCCCCATATTTGATGTTGGGGGTGGGAATGGGATGATCATATAGTGAATGATCTCCTTTCTCTTTCTGTTTATTATTATTTTATTAGCCATTACCACCATGTTGCAAATTTGACATTTCGTTTGTTTTCTCGTTTCGGTCGCTCGGGTTATTTTTATTCAAACATTTTTTAATTTAATAAAACACGCGAAAGTTTGACGCGATCGGGTTTATTTCATTGTGCGTACTATATGCTAGTCATCTGGGATATGTATTTCTCATTTCCATATCTTAGTGACTAGCCCAATATGCGCAATGAATGCAACAGTCAATTGTGCAAATGGTTCGGCAATTGCATTTTAATACCACTAATTAATTTTAGCTTATGTTGCTTTCGTCGGCGTAATGTGATGCCTTGTTTTTTAAGTTGTGTTGGGAACCAACAAAAGTGTATAAAAAGATGCGCCACTAGGATGAGGCCACATGCAAAATCTTCGAAAGAAAGGAAAAAATGAATAAAATGTTTACATTTTATGGTTTTAAAACATTTATTTATTATGTTCTTCTACATTAATAATGAGTATGCCCGCCATTTTTCGAGATGACCTCTATAAGACGGTTTGGGATAAAATCATAGTTTTTTTTTAAATAATCAGGAGAAATTTGGGCCCAGGCATCACGAATAGCTTCGATTAATGTGTCCTTGTCTTCAAATTGTCTTCCGCCTTCATGTACTTTACGAGATAACCATGACCAAACATTTTCGACTATGCTTAAGTCCGGTGAATAGGGTGGCAATGGCACAAGTGCAACGTCTTCTGATTGAATCCAACTTCTGACAACCCTGGAAGTGTGGAAGGGGGCATTGCATTGTTGGAATATCCAAAGCACGGTTCCGAGAATATTTTTCACTTTTGGAAATGACCGTTCCAGCAAACATTTGCAGTTGTTTCCATTCATTGTTGTGGACAGAAACTCAAACTGGATTGTGCCATAGTAGGCAATAGATCCCCACACCATTACACCTGATGTACGCCTGTGGTATATTGCCAAAATAAGCTCCTCCTTTCTTAGATCATGGAAATAAAAGTTGTAACCATCGGGACCGCCAAGGTTAAACCTTTTTTCATCCTAAAAGACAACGCGTTTCCATTCACTGCTCCAAGCGACATGTTCTCCTGCAAAATTAATTCGATTCTCCTTGTGTTCTTGCCTCAAAACAGGTTTCTTTTTAAGTTTTTTTCTCTGTATACTGGGTGAACGACTGGAACTCCAACTATTTAAAATGCTATAATTTTTTTATTTTTTGATAAATTTTATTGTGCCAAAGCAAAATTTTTTGGAAAATACATCAATTTTCAAATTGTATTAGTGGTTTTCAATATATCCACCTTTGGCGCGAATAATGGCCTTAAGACGGCCGAAGAAAGCATTGCACGCTGCACGCAAGTGGCTCTGCGGTATTTTGGCCCATTCCCGGCGAAGTGCTTGTTTGACGTGGTAAAAACTTTGGTATTTTTTAGTGCCAACTTTCGCCTTCAAAATACCCCAGACAGAGAAATCCAACGGATTTGCATCTGGAGAATTTGCAATCCACTGTGTCGAAGAAATGAAGTGTGGAACATTGTTTTTTAACCAATCTTGGTTGACGCGCGCTTTGTGAGACGGTGCCTTGTCTTGTTAAACTGTCCACGGTCTCCGACCGAAATGATTGTTTACCCAAGGCTTCAATACTGCCTCTAAGACAGTTTCACGGTATACGATCGCATTAATTTTGACGCCACGGTTCAAAAATACGAGCGGCGAGCGACCATCGGTGCTGCCTGCTTTCTGGTGGTCGTCGGAAGGTGTACATTTTCAAAGGACCTCTCTGGCAAGTAAACTCGGTCATTTTGTTTGTTGACATATTGCTCGATAACAAATGGCGACTCATCGGAAAAGACCAAATTCGGCAACTCCTTCGCTCTTTCGACTCTAACTTTTTTCTGTTGCGGTGTAAGATCGTGTGCTTTTTGGAACTTCAATTAGAGCCTTCACTTTTCGAACCATTTCTGCCGATGTTGCTATTTTTTTATGACCACCTCCATGGCGTTTTGCAACGCTGCCAGTATCACAGTAACGAGCTATGGTTCGAGACACACAGGATTTATTCACGTTGAGGTGCTGGAGGGCTCTAACGATAGCTACTTGTGGTTTCCAGACAAATATAAAGCAATCACACTATCACGTTTGAATTCCATCGCGGATAAAAATTTTTCAACACACCTGAGTTGCAAATCGTTTAAAAGACTTGTAAATAATAAAATTATCTGTCATGTGTTAAAATTTGAGCTCACTGTCATGAACGGTTTGGAAATTACAGCAGTCTGAAGTTGGTTGCAGTTCGAGTCATTCAGGGTGTAGTATCACTTTTTCGTATTATCCTTCGGACCGTTGCTATGCTGGCTGATACTCCGCTGTTGGCCCTTATGTTAGTCGCTGGTAGAATAGAATTCGAGGCATGTCGTAGAATTAACCACTTTTCTCGCAATGTTGTTGCTTCTGGCGTGCGCCTTTTTTTTATTTTTCCCATAGTTTTGTGGATCCGCAAGATAACAGTTTACAACAGTCTTACTTCTTTTTTTTTCAAAATTTGAACGTTTATTTAAGAAAAACATGTACAATAGTTTTATTCAAAGTATTGCACATCTGAAGCTATTCTGGCAATTTGTGGATCCCATCCCAAAAGAACTGCGCCGGCTTGGCAGCCAAGAATGAATCAAGCCAATTTTTGATATTCTGCTCTGATGTGAACCATATTTCAGTGAGGGCGTTCTGCATCGGCCGGAACAAATGGTAGTCAGAAGGGGCAAGGTCTGGGCTATAAGGCGGGTGGGGTAAGACTTCCCATCCATAGTTCTTAACCGGAATAACAACGTGGGGCCGAGCCTTGTCATGATGGAAAATTATTGCCTCGTGTCTGGTCGCATATTCCGGGCGTTTTTCGGCCACTGCTCTCTTCAAACGGATTAATTGTGTTCGGTAGCGCTGTCCATTGATGGTTTCACCCGGTTTTAGCAGCTCATAATTCAGCACACCCATCTGATCCCACCAAATACAGAGCATTACCTTCGTGCCATGGATATTCGGCTTTGCCGTTGATTTGGCTGGTTGGCCGGGTTTCACATATGATTTTGTCGTAATGGATCCATTTTTCATCACCAGTAACAATCCGATGCAAAAATGACTTCCTTTTGTGGCGTTCCAGCAGCATTTCGGACAGGCAAAGCCGCCGTTCGACGTCTCTCGGCTTGAGTTCATGTGGAACCCAATTTCCTTGCTTTTGAATATATCCAGCTGCTTTTAAACGTTTTGAAATGGCTGCTTGAGTGACACCCAAAGATTCTGCGAGCTCTTCTTGTGTTTGGCAACAATCTTCATAGAGTAATGCTTTCAGTTCTTCATCTTCAAACTTTTTTGGCTGCCCAGGACGTTCATCGTCTTCCAAGCCAAAATCACCATTTTAAATCGTGCAAACCACTTTTGGCACGTTCGCTCAGCTAGCGCATATTCACCATAAACTTCCACCAAAATACGATGACTTTCGGCAGCAGTTTTCTTCATATTAAAGTAACGAAGAAGAACTCCCCGCAAAAACACTTTTTCAGGCACAAAGTTCGACATATTTGAGTGAAAAAAAATTATTGTTGTTTACGCTTCAAATGAATGACATATACTGAAATGACGTACAATGACAGTAGCTTTCCAACGCATGTTCCAATGGAATAATAACAATGGAATAATACAAGTTACGCCATCTCTTAGCAAACCGCGCGAATTAAGTTATAGGCCCAATAAAAAATAAAGTAAATTAATTAATTCTTACATTCGAATGAGCAAAACGTGAGTCATATTTTTTCAGCAACCAGCAACATTCTCGAACAATCTGCAAAACGTCAATTTCGGCCCCCCTTTCACAACGAAGCATGTGCTCTGAACAGAACATATATTATATGTACTTAAATACGCTATCTACTTATAGTGGCTGAGAAGGAGAAAGCGAGTATTTTAATTGTGGAAGGCAAAAGTTGTTCGGTGCTGCCGAACTACATTTTCAAAGGAATATTTTAAAAAGTAGTGGATTGCAAATAACTGTTCGGTGTTGCCCAACTACGTTATCAAATAAGAGAATACTCTGTAAACTCGATAACATCCCCCGGCCCGTCTGACCTTAAGCTGAAGACAAGACATCTAAAACAGCGAGCCTGCCTACCGCCCTCTTCGTCTTGATGGTTCCGTTTAGTAAATGAACGTCAGCTGTGCGCACTACTCCATCAGCTCCCGGATACACTTTAACCTTCACAAAAGACTCCAGGAGCCGTAGTATCCTATTCTTCTTTACCAAACAGCATTGAATTCGCAGTAAGTGGTTTCGGGTCCTCTCGATCCACTGAAACATGTCTAAGCGGACGCCGGTTTATTTACCCTTGGGCTCTATAAAGGCATTGCGGAGCACATCCTCCCGGGGAACAACTCCTGGAAGTGAAAACGTTATACTGCTTTTAATCGACTGGATGTGGCGTTCCCAAACTCTGCCTATCCAGGGTAAGTACGCTGGGATGAACCCCAAAAGTATTTGTGGCGACTCATACTGTGTTATTCGAAGTTACATAGCTATCAATGTCAAGTTTCTCGTAAGCGCTTTGAGAAATGACTAATCAGAGTTCGTGTATGTAACATTCAAATCGATCAGTCGCCCTCTCCCCCGCTTTCACTCGAAATTATAGTTTAAGTTAAATATTGTAATAAAACGTGAAATATTGCTATTTGGACAGAATTCTTTTTTCTATTGTTTTAACTCGATCTCCACATATTACTTCATGTGTTGATGCATATTCGCATAAAGCTTCTTTCATTTTCTTGACACCAATATCAGTCAGATTCTTCGTGCCACACGATTTATGAGTGCCGAACTGCCATGAAGCATTGATCCAAACTTAAGTTATTCAGAAGTTCTATCTGCACAGCCCTGGAAGTGAGACAGGTAAAAATCATTCCATACCTTTTCACGGTCCCTCTCCAAAATTTGGCCAGTAAGGGCCCGAAGCAATCCACCCCAACATGAGCGAAAGGCTTGGACCGAAAAATCAAGGCGCGCTTCAGGAAGCGGCCACAAATGATACAAATTTGGAAGTCGTTGAATTAATTCAAGATAGCACCGTCTTCAAATCTGAAAGGCTGGATTTGTATTTGTATTTGCATTTATTGATTATGATATTGCTTATCACAGTAAGATAAATTTTATAAAATAGTGAAAGCTTTAACAATTACAAATTGAACATAATAAAATAAACATAAGAATAACAAACAACAAGAAATATTTGAATAAAAACATTAAAAAAAAAACAAAAAATAAGAAAAGAAAACAAGATTCAAATAACAAACATGTGAATTTAACAAAAGATCATTACTTAAGAATTTAATATAAAAAAAACAAATAATAAATAAATACCAACAATTTAAATTGAATATGCTAATTAATTATACTCACTGGCCAAGTACCTCAAAAGTAAATTCCTAAATCTTTGTGTTTCTGACTCTTCTTAATTCACGGGGCAGGGAGTTCCATAGGCGAGTGCCATGAACGAAGAATTGCCGCTCCAATGTCAGGCGAGAATGTGGAGTTTGCATTAAGGTCAGAGTCCTTTGCGACCGAGGAAAAACCAATCTGCTATAGAGATACTCAGGTTGATGTGTCTGTATGATGTCATGCAGGCAAGATAAGGATCAGAGCACTAGCAGGTTATCGAACGAGCAGCCGACAATACACTTTGAGTAAACTGACACGTGATCACAATTTCGGAGGCCATAGATATTGTTGTATACAACATTAAGCTTCCTTCTAGAAATTGAGTCAACTTTGCAATAGACCTCACACCCATATAATAAAATTGACAGTATGACCCTTTTCGCCAGCATAGTTCTTATAGCTGTAGGTATAAACATCTGAGTTGACCAAAGCATACGAAACCCTCCATAAACCTTGCCAATAGCAGAGTTTATATGTTAGAGAGTCGTTAAAAATAAGTCCGAGATTTCTTACAGTGTGAACAAAGGGGACGATTTCTTCACCAAGTTTTATCAATGGAAAGGTAGATAGGTTCTGTGTTTTCCTATGAATCATGAGAGCCTTCGACTTTGCCGGATTCAAACATAGAAAGTTACGTTGAACCCAGAGAAAACTATTGTCCAATTCTTCATTTATCAAAGCAACAACTTGATCTAAGACATTGATATTTCCACTCAAAGCCAATTGGACATCATCGGCATACATGTGGATCATACACCGTTGGACAATTTGTGACAAGTCATTGATGTACATAGAAAAAAGGACAGGTCCAAGTATTGATCCTTGAGGAACTCCACTCGATACCCTAAGAAAGCTCGAAGTTTTATTGTTGACGACAACACATTGCTGCCTATCTACTAGGTAGGAATAAATATGGTCAGAAGTGTTCAGCAAAGAAGAACATGGTAACAGTATCAAACGCTTTTGAAAAGTCTAAGAGAATTAAAAAAGTAACATATTTTTTGTCCAACGACTTCCTAATGTCATCAACTACTGACAATAATACTGTTTTGCAGCTGTGTTTAGGACGAAAACCGGACTGACAACTGCTTACTAGCTTATTTATGGGCAAATATGTTATGATTGCATTTGCTTCAAAATTACTTTTTCCAACACTTTACTTAAAAACGGGAAAATCTCTATGGGTCTATAATCGTCATTGCCTTTTTTAGGGATTGGGATAACTTTTGCTCTCTTCCATTCAAGTGGATAGTCAGAAGCTGTTATTATGCTGTTATTATAATGTGGGTAATGGAAGGAAGAATGTAAGGAAGGAGAAGTTTTACGAACCGGGGATCAACACCATCGATGCCGGTTGCGTTTGACTTTATTGATAGAACCGCTTCGACAACCTCTTGATCACTGATACATATGAAACCGAAAGATTCATTGGAGATGGAGTTGTCTGAAGGATCAAATGCATTACACTTGTTTTCATTTGTGAAAGAGGATGGTTTGGTGACGAATTTAGCGTTTAAGAGTTCGCAGTCAATGTTACCGGCTATTTTTGGAATCGCTTTTCCAACTGCAAGTTCCTTAACAGCTTTCCATTTATTTTTTGAAGAACAACTTTGGCTTAACCTATTTTAATAGTAAAGCGTCTTTGCGGACCTTATGTCTAGCACCACTTTGTTCCGCAAACGGCAGTATTCCCGATATAGCGGTTCGACTCTATATCGTATCCATAGACTATAGGCTGTATTACGTTGCAGCATCGGCTTCTTAATTTCGCTGCTGAGCCAGGCTGGCGACGTTCTACGGATAACTCTTGTTTTTAGTGGAATATGTTTATTAAATAGGTATCTCATCTGCTCTTGAAAAAAAAAAAAATATCGTTAACAGACTGCATGCACCTCATACTATTCCAATCAGTACACTGAATGTCATACAGCAACTCACAGTAGTTCGCATTCTTAAAGTCTCGAAACTGGAAGATGATCTCTTTTGGCCTGTTTTTAAAATCTAAGATTAAATAAATGAGATCATGTCTCGAGAAACCAGAAGCTTGAAACTGACTATAAAGTAGGATCCTACTAACAACACTAACAAAAAATTGATCAATCAGAGTACTTGAATCACCTTGGAAATGAGTAGGACTTTCTATATTTACAGGGAATAAGTTCAGCGCTTTAAAGTTATTTAGCAAATGAGAAGAAATATTCACATCCAACAAATTGCAGTTAAGGTCACCGCATAGAATTACATGGGAGCTACTATAGGAAAGTTGATCAAGAATGGTTATTAACGGCATATAGCCTACAGATTGATTTGCCCTGCAAGCAGTACCTAATAGAATTCTTTGACTCTCACATACAATTTTGACGAAGCAATAGTCTAGCACTGTGTCCCGCATAGAACTACAACCCTTCGCGCACATAAATAGGAGATCCTCCACCTACTCGACCCACTCGATCACTACGAAAAACATTAAAATCAGACACTTCATACAATTTGTTTTCGACATCCGAATGAAACCAAGTCTCAGACACACAAACAACATCAATCTGAGATCCCACGAATAGATATTTGAACTCCTCTAGTTTCAATGCATTGTGCAAACTTTGTGCATTCAGATGACAAATTTTTAACCCATTCTTCTGTGCACAGAGCACACGGATCATATTATGCAAGTTCTCATTCCTACCCACACAAAACAAAAAGAGTCAGAAACAGCAAGTCACAAAAAAAAATTAGGGAAATTCATCAGCCAGAAAGTATTTACAAACGTTATTTGAATAACTAAATTGAGAGTTGAATATAGAAATAATAAATAAAAAAGAATTATGAAGGAAAAAAAGAAAATTAAAAAGAATACCAAATAGTTACATAGAATAGATGTATTGTTATTAAGTTGTCTTAGCAGCAGCAAGTAAGTCATCAGAGCTTCCGATAAGAAAGCTTTTCGAATTCGCCGACTTTTTCACGTAGACATACCCACGCTTTGTGTGTACCGCAAACAGCTGATTTTTTCGCCGGAGTTCGATAGACTGTTTAAGAGAAAGCGAGTACGTTTTGTAAGGCTTTCATTGAGAAAGCAGCTAGCGTTGGATTCTATGCCAAAATCGTTGAGACATAATTGTGATGCATTGTGCTTTCGATAAATTGCAGCCGAGGCATGATTGGTGATGGTGTGGTATCATTGTTGTGTTGATTTTTTGTGTGTGCGCGGAATGCAATAACTGAAGAAGGGGGCTTGCAATTAATTATGTGACAGAGTTGGTTGAATAGGATTTTTAGATTCTCGTTTGGTAGTGTTGGTACACCAAATAGCACAGCGTCACAAGCGGTTTCTTTTCTCTCTAACGCGTTTATGCATTTTTACAGCTGTTTTGGTGTCTTCTTCAATGCGTTGGATTTGCTCAGTAAGGTGGGATATTACTTTGTTGACATCATCAAATGGTCGACCCCAACTCTCCTTAATTTCCTCAACCCGTTGAAGAAATTCACTCCGCATTTTGGAAATGTTAGATGTTCCTCCAAGATTTTGGCAGTGAGTGTGTTCTCGTTTTGATTGTCCTTCA
This sequence comes from Volucella zonaria, assembly GCA_963966105.1. Taxonomy (NCBI): domain Eukaryota; kingdom Metazoa; phylum Arthropoda; class Insecta; order Diptera; family Syrphidae; genus Volucella; species Volucella zonaria. The sequence continues at coordinate 149,282,730 of OZ014530.1, read as the reverse complement.
CGACGGGAGCAGAGACAGTTGTAGGCGTACATGGAAGGCCTTTTGTGGAAGCAGCTTTTGAGCGTAGTTTTACAGCTGACATGATTTTTTGAGAAGAGAGAAACTTTACTTAGATATCAAAATAAAATCACAAATTTTCGTGCCCGGAAACTAGATTTTTAAGTTTAGCTAGATCAATAAACTTTAACAGCACACAAAACACTTCTTTGTGAATAAAATAGGAATTTTTGTTCAACTATCACCAAATTAAAAGGAACCAAATACCAAATAAAACACATCCGTTCACTCACCATCGTTCTGGTTAGAAGATCGACGCGAGAATCTAGCGCTTAGATATCAAAAGTTCCGCCAGTAGCACCTTATTCAAAATCTTCGCATCTGATAATTTATAGATGAGTTGATCGGACGATGGTATCTAATACATGCCTAGAACTTTTGCTGAAACGTTTTCGCATTCTTTGAGATCAACACTGACAAATCTAGCTTTGACGTGGTCCGTTGCAACTTATGCATGAGGTCGAAACTGGTTGATTGAATTCCAACGAGATCAAATCCCATAGCCTTACAGATTCGGATCGCGTCTCCAGTCACGGCTGTTGAAGTAGTCATCAACGTATGTTCTTTTCGTCAAACCATCGCAGGCTTGCGGACACTCAGTTTGGAACATACTTGCATGATGATTCTTCACAAACGCTGGGGAGCATCTTGGACCGAACATTATAGCCTCCAGCTTCTAACCATATTCTGTACTGTGAAGTTAGGAACAAGGCAAAAATTTTTTCCTGCGGTATACACATTTTCACATCCAACTCGGAAGAACATTTCAAAAATGTATTATATTTCTGGCCACAAATGAACACTGACATCAACGAATGGGCAAGCGATTGTAATACGTGTAAAAAACAAAGAATTCAAAGACATACATAATCGATAAATTCTGGAATCTGAACTTCTTCTTACTATCCACAAGCCAATAAAATAGTAAAAAGATTTCATCGCCAACTCAAAGCTGCGATGGAGATCGCTTTGGTGATGGCAAAATCGAAGGTCGCTCCAGTGAAAAGGCTGGCAGTACCCCGCCTTGAGTTACAGGCTGCAGTACTCTGCACACGGCTGGGGTCGACGATCAAGAATTCTCGTACCATTCCAATTCATAAGTCTATTTCCTATCGGATTCCAAAACGGTGCTGTCATGGATTAACTCAACGACGAGAAATTCTGGATACAGCTTCCTCCAGGCGGACAATGTTGCAGCGACGCAACACGATGGGCGGACTCATCCATGGGAGACTCGGATTCGAGGTGGTTCAAAGGCCTTATGTTTCTTCGAGGCCATTTCAACGAGTGGCCAGTTTCTCCGAGAGTTGTCTGCAAGATTTCGGGCAACATGGGCCTCCTCAGGCAGAGTCATTGCATATCTGCTTCAAGGAAAGGCTCCGCAAGAGACCAGCTATCAGGGAAGTCTTCATCACACAGCATGAGTTCTGTTGCACGGAAGCGTGGATATTCCGCATGATCCAGCAGGATGCCTTTCTGGCAGATATTTCCGCTTTACAAGCCAGCGGAGTCAGCAGTTCCACCCCGGTCTTCAGTTTTTCTCCGTTTTTGGATGAAGACGGCACAATTAAGTTCGAGAGCGCAGAAAGCGATTGTCTCATGTGCGGCTCGTAGCCCAGCGATACTACCGAAAAATCATCCGCTTGTTTATCTCTTCGTTCAGTATCACCACGAGCGCAACTTCCACATGGGAACAGCTTCAACCATTTCGGACATTCGCGAACGCGCCTGGATTATTAGCATCCGACGGGTAATCCAAAGAGTCAAAAGCAACTGCAACATGTGCCGAGGGTTGAGTATGAAGCCTGTCCTTCCGACAAGAGGTCTGCTGCCAGAAGCACGTCTAGCGTTCGAGTCTAGGCCATTTACTCACGTAGGAGTCGACTGCTTCGGACCGTTGTTGGTCAAATTCGGCAGAGGGACAGCGAAAACGTATGGAATGATTTTAACTTGTCTTACTTTCAGGGCAGTACAGATAGAGCTGCTGAATGACCTCAGCCTAGACCAGTGTAGTATGGCTCTTCGTCGCTTCCTCATAAACCATGTTGTTACTTCGTGTATAGTGACAACGGTTTGAATTTCGTTGGCTCAAAATACTAGTTGGACAAGGATGTCAAAGAGATGCAGGACGCCTTAAGTGAACATTCGGCGAGGTACGAAGGGATTCTTTGGCGGTATATCCCGGCATACTCTCCGTGGATCGGCGGAGCTTGGGAACGCCTCATCCAATCAATTAAGCGCACCGTGGAGTTTATATTCAGAGTGGTACCCCGGGAAGATGTTCTTCGAAACAAACTAATCGAAGCCCAGGGTCAACTCAACCGTCGACCCCTCACGCACATTCCGGTCGATTCAGAGGACCCGAATAGTATGCTGTTGGAGACGAGGACAGAGACTCGTCGGCACCCGGAATCGATGCGATGCGTTTAGTATACTCTACAGTCGGCGATGTCAGCATTTGAAGACGCAGTTTGTTAGTCACCAAGGAAACAAAACCAATGGAGGTCGACGATGTGGTGCTTCTCATTGAGCCGAACGAGATTCGGTCTACTTAGGAATTGGGCCGAATAGTAAAAGTTTATCCAGGTCCTGACGGATAAGTGCGTACTGCAGACGTCCGGATGCCAAGTGGTCAAGCTGAAGAGGTCGGTGGGTAGGCTTGCTGTCCTGGACTTAAAGTCTTCACCCTAGGAGTTCAACACGATATTTCTCTTTGATTTGGCTACACCTAACATCGCAGTACTTTGGCACCACCGCATTTGTCTCGCTGAATTGTTAAAAATTATGTCATCGTTCCCTCTCTTTCCTTCTCTGAAAGCTGAACAGAAATGAAGAAAGTTCCTTTGTTCTATGAACCATTGGCGTAAAAAAGAAAAATCCAGAAAGTCACGAACACAAAAAAAGGAGTTAAACAATTAATAAAAGATAAATTCTACCTGTGGCTGCCGCTTTCCTCTGAAATTTCATTTTGTAAGAATTACCAAATATAAGCATTTTCATATGAAATTGTAATGACGATTGTTATAAAATAAAATCTTTAGAAATAAAATCAATCTACCAATTGACGAAGGATTTTTATTCTTGGAAATTTTCGCCTAGGGGAAAGTGTTGATATAGAGAAATGAAGTTTTTCCACTATATTCATCAAAGTACTTGATCAAAATTATTTGCACTGCTTTTATAACCGTGGTATACACATATATTGGGTCTACAAGTAAGTTTCCAGCGTTTTTTTTTCCAAAATTTGAAGTTTTATTATGAAAACATAGTTACAATGCTTTATTCAAAGTATCGTACATCGGAATCTACATCTTTCCCCCATCTTTCTGGCAATTTATGAATTCCGGACCAAAAAAATTTCTCGTCTTTCGAGCCCAAGAACGTATCGAGCCAATTTTTGATTTCCTCTACTGAGCTGAAGCGTATTCCCGTAAGAGCGTTCTGCATCTAACGAAACAAGTGGTAGTCAGATGGTGCCAAGTCTGGACTGTAAGGCGGGTGAGGCAGAATTTCCCATCCACTATTTTCCAAATAGTTTTTCACCGAAACCGCAACATGTGGCCGAGCGTTGTCGTGATGAAAAATGACGGACTCATGCCTGGTCTCATATTCTGGCCGTTTTTCTTTTAATGCCCGCTTCAAACGAATTAGTTGAGTTTGATATAATGGTGCTTTGATAGTTTCACCACTCGGAAGCAGTTCGTAGTATACGACACCCTTTTGATCCCACCATATGCAGAGCATGACCTTATTCACGTGAATATTTCGTTTCGGCATCGATTGGGTGGGCTCGCCGGGCTTTGTATACGATTTTTTAGGCGCAGGGAAACGGCTTGTTGCGTAACGCCCAATGATGCAGCAAGTTCTTCTTGAATCTGACACGGATCCTCATCCAGTAAAGCGTCCAATTCCTCGTCTTCAAAACTTTTCGGCTTTCCGGGGCGATCTTTGTCTTCAACTCCAAAATCACCACTTTTGAACCGTTTGAACCACTCACGGAACGTCGATTCACCAATACATTCCGCCCCATAAGTTTCCGAAAGCAAACGATAGGCCTCAGCCGCACTTTTCTCCATATTAAAGAATAAAAGCAGCGCTTCCCGCAAATGACGTTTATTTGGCTGGAAACTTGCCATGATTTTGCTCGATAAAATGTACGACACCGATAGAACTGCTCAAATATAACGCTGCAAAATTGTTGACAGATACAAAACCTACAAATAAAACATATAGGGTCTGACATTTCTGCCCGGGATCCACTGGTGGCGCCATCTCTGACAAACGCTGGAAACTTACTTGTAGACCCAATACAATATTTCAACTTAAATTTTAGAACGCAGTTACAGTTCTTTTAAATATTTGAAAATTCATTTCAACTTTTATAAAGCTTGGAAACGAATTCAAAACGTGACAACCTATTTAAACTAAACTGTTTTGTGTTAAACTACCAACATAAGGCGATAACCTGAAATCCTCTGTATCTTAATTGATGAGATTGGGATTCTCCCACATATCTCAGGTATTTTTTTAAATATATTGGTAACATTGAATATTTAATTCTACAAACGAAACACAATACATTTACAAGAATCCTTTGTTTTACATTTAACCATAACGGCATATCTAATATTAATCTCACATCGGTATAACGATGGCACTTAATAATTATTCGCGTGTCTCTGTTCTGTAAACGGTGTAAGTTAAGTAACAAAATGCGCAGATATAATATTTTAAAATGTTCTCATGTTCGAAAGACAGAACTTATTTCTTACAATAAAATCGATTTATTCAGAATCAAAATAAAACAATTTACGAGTATAATTCAATTACTTTTATTAATCACTTTTACTTTACTTTATCTTTTACTTGAACCTCTTTATCAATACTCTTATCTAGGGGCACAAATTTTAGGGTTTTTTTTTTCAATTGTAATTAAGAAATGACAAAAAATATTTTTACTAACGTATGGTTGCTAAATATTTATTTATAATTTAAGAATATACAAAACAATTTTACAAAAAAATTCTAAATTTAAAAAGTTACATGGTGGTACGAGTAATATGATGTAATATATGATAATATATTAATTTTCGCAAAGTGGCGACTGTTTAAAAAAAATTATTTTTATTTTCATATTTTTTTTTAGTTTTTAATTTTTTAAAAACAGTAAAAGAAATTTGTTAATCAAAAGTTTGATAGGGGTGTTGTTACGAGGTTTCTTTAAAGAAGGTGTGTACCAAATTTCAAGAAAAATGTTCATTACAACTTGATTTGCGGCCCGGGTCAACCCCGGACAGATTTATTAATGCTTATTGTAAGCTTATTCTTAAAACTAACAATTTTCGCTTAAAACTAAAGATAAAAACTAAAGGGTGGGAGCGGTTAAAAAAAGTTAGGACGTCAGGCATAGGTGGAAATAAGAGTGTTCTTAAGAGAGAGTTTGGTGAGATGGTAGTCGAAGAGAGGCAGAATATAGTTAACTTCACGAAGCATTCTAGACACTGGCTTCAAGTGTCCATAATTCGTTCTGTGAAAATTGAGCCGGAAAAGTGTCACAGATCTAAGATTGCGTGGGTTGGTATTAAAAGAAATAAGTCGAAGTAAAGAAGGACAATCGATATTACCAACTAAAATTTGATGAATAAAGAGAATGTCGGCAACTTTTCGACGTATAAGTTTCAGCCGGTCAGTATAAGGTGGTGAGTTTTGGCTATCATCCAAGGGAAGACCACGTAAAGCGAATCGTAAAAACCTGCGTTGAACAGCTTCTATCCGGAGGATGTGTGTTCTGTAGTAGGGTGACCAAACTTGGCTTGCATATTCAAGAAGAGGCCTAACAAAGGTTATGTAAAGAGATTTGGTAACATAAGGATTGTAAAACTCCTTAGACCAGCGCTTGATGAAGCCAAGGGCAGAGTTGGCTTTCTTTATTATATTATCAATGTGAGAACGGAAATTCCTTATCACAGATAACACCTAAATCACGCAACTCATTCACTAAGGGAACAGGCAGATTAAAGATTAGATAGCAGCGAGGTGAAGTAGGGGGCCGCTTACGGGTATACGTTATAGCCTGACACTTATTGACGTTAAACTCAAGAAAATTCTTCTGACACCAAGTACAAAATCTGTCAAGATCTTCCTGCAGTGGTAGGCTGTCTGAGGACGAAGATACATATCTAAAGATTTTCACATCGTCTCCGTAAACAGATATGTATGAATTTTTAATGATGCAATCAACATCATTAATGGCCAGAATAAATAGTAAGGGGCCAAGGTGGCTGCCTTGAGGGAGACCAGAGGAGGCTTTAATTGGGTCAGAAACCATGGACCTAAATAAAACATAGTAATGTCTTAAATATGATTGAACCTATGTTATAAAGTTTATTTGGAAGCCAAGAGCTTTTAATTTCAGAAGGATTATTTCATGTGAAATCCTATCAAAGGCGTTGCTGAAATCGGCAATCACATCAACTTTATATCCAGACTCCAGTGCACATAAAGTGCTTGATACGTATTAAGAATTAAGATTAAGTTGGTGGTCGTAGATCTTTAAGAAATCCGTGCTGGTTTTGGGAAACAAAAGGTTTACAATGGAAAAGCATTATGTCATAAACAATTCTCTCGAAAAGCTTAGGTATGCAGGACAATTAGCAATTGGGCGATAGTTGGAAATATCATCTTTTCAGCATTTTTTATATAGGGGAATAATAAATGATCTTTTCCAGGTCGAGGGAAATAATCCTTGGGTGATAGAAAGCTGAAAGAGAGCTGTAAAAGGTTGGGCTAGGTGCATTTCACATTTCTTTAAAAATATAGGAGGAAGATCATCAGGGCCAGCAGAATAATCATCTTTGAGGTTTATTATTTTATCTTTAACCTGCTCTAAAGTTATAGACACAGATTCCAAAGTTGTTTGTGGGCAGCTATTTAAGTAGGAAAAGTAAGAGTGGTCTGGCTCTTGGGAATGGATGGCTAACGTTTGGTTAAAAAAAATTACGAAGAGATTTGCTATAATTTGGGGATCTTCCGAGGACTTATCTAGAAAATTCAAAGATGATGGATAGTTATCTGATTTACTTTTAGTTTTGATGAACTGAAAGAATCGTTTGGGGTCGGAAATGAGTGTGTGGTCCATTTGGTTTAATTAGTTGTCATATAGAGTTTGGCAAAGTACAGAGAATTTTATTTGGGCAGACTGGTAGTAAAAGAAATCGGTGTCGGAACGCGATATTAAATAAGTACGCCAGAGCTTATTTCTCTTATTACGAAGAGATCGCAGCTCTTTATTATACCAGGGTGGTGATGATGAGGGATTCTTTTTGGGTAAAAAAGGTACAGATTGGGAGAGACATTTGAAAATTTCGGTATAAAACGATGCGAGAGCATCGTTAACCGTAAGGTTGGGATTATCGTAAAGAAAGTCAAAATTGGCCATACTGAGGAGGTTATTCAGTTTGGCGTAGTTAGCCCTATGAAAATTAAAACCGTAAAAATACTCATAGGAAACGCGATTAAGACCATTGTCATACGCTAACGTAAGAGAAAGGGGAGGGTGGTAACTATCCAACTTAGAAAGAAGATGTCTGCTGTCTAAAACTATGCAGTTATCTGTATCAGTGGCGAAGACTAGGTCGAGTTGTCTGCCAATGTTATTGGTTACACCACTTAATTGATGCAGACCAGAGTTAGTAAGGCAGTCGATGAAAAGATTTTCTTTATCAGAGGTGGGATTTGTTACAGTAAAGTAGGACTGGTCAGTCTGAGCCCATATAAGCTTAGGTAGATTGAAATCACTTAAAAAAATAACTACGTCGTTGAGATCAGCAGCATTAAAAATGCTAGCTGGTAACCTTGAATTGGTTGAGAGGGGCGAATATAGCAGCAGCAAATATATAGGTTGCGCTTGCAAATAGGAATTCTAGCGCAAACAAATTCAAAGAATGCAGTGGACGATTTTTTAAAGGGTTTAGACTTGAGACGAGAGTGTATAGCTAGAAGTACCCCACGGCCATATAAATTTTCCTCTTTATCTAGACCGTCGTCACGGTGTAAATCACAGCCTTGGGAAAATAATTCATTATTCTTAATATTAGGGGTGAGATTGGTTTCTGTGAAGAAAGGGCAGAATCTGCGAGTTCAGATATATAGAAATATTAGTTCGTAATCCTCTTACGTTTTGATAATACAGGGACAGATATTTGGGAGGTTTCGGCAAAGAATTGGGCGGTGGGTTAGGAGCGATGGTAGTTTTTGAAACTAGACCGTGTTCGCTGGAGGTGTAGAATGCGTTTGGAACTTACGTGGGACGCAAAAGAAGAGAGATCATTAGCCACATCATCAGGAGTCATATCTAATTGCTCATGAAAACGTATAAAAAGTTTCCGCAGATCATTATAATTAGTGGGAAGGCTTCTTGCAGAATGGAAACTATTGCATTGATTTTCCTTATACCGTCTATACAGACAGAGTCTGGCTTATCATGTAGGTATGCGAAATATAAACGAACATTATCGTATAATCTGCGGTCTCTTAATCGTGAGATAAGGTGATTGGTTAACTTTACCTTTGGATGAAATATGGGGTCTAAAAAAGAAGTTGGTGTGGTATTAGGTTGGGAGTCTAGCTTAGAAGATGGGGAGGGTTTTAAAATATGGGAGCGAATGAAGTTAGGGTATGCCGTTTTTGTTTGAGTGGAATGAGGAGATATTGTTCTGTTTAAATGACTGAGAGGCGGATCAACATTAAAAGTTACATGTTTGGGAATTGGGTTGGACGGTGTGGAAGAACTTTTTGTGTATACGCGATTAGCAGTATGAAGTGAAGAAAGGGAATGTCCCAACTTTAAAACCCCAGTTTGGATCAGGAGCTTGTTTGTTAAGCTTTGGATTTTTTTTTCTAAAAGTTGGGTTTCGGTACAGGGTTAGTGGGATTTGAATTACTGGACTTAAGGGTAGTATCATTGCGATGTTTGTTGTTTCCTGTATTTGGTTTTAATCTTTCCATGGTTATTCCACCCAGAATGATGAAGTCGGAAGCAGGGTTTAGAACATCCATTCATATTTTAACGGGATGCACACCTTGAGGGTGTTGGTGGAAATCTTACGGCAGTTGGTGACTTCAATTTTAAATTTAAATTTGAAGAGACTAGTTAGCCTGGCTCGATCGAGATGTGTACCTCTTATTAAAAAGGCAACCGATTCGGCTTTGTTGGAATTGTTCAACTTTTTGATTGTCTTGTTCCACTCCGAATGTGTCCATAAGGTGCCAAATCGTGAAATTGTGGGTTCAGGAGTTGGTGTAATTGGATCAATTTCCGGAGCGGGTTGTGGTGGAGGAGATGATGACCCAGGAGTTATTGGTGGTTCCATTATTGCAGATTCAAGCATCTCAGTCAGAATCGAGGTGTTGTATGATGCAGTCGGTAGAGCCTGGGATTGCTCCGGTATATCGTCGATTTTACTGGAAGCTATCCGGATATGATCAGCAATTTCGTTTAAAAGCTCGCGAGATTCGGTTAACTCGTTGCTTAAATCACTCATTTGGCACATGATGTTTATGAGCAACTGATCAATATTTGGCGGAGAGGGAACGCTGCTTCGGGGCGTACTTTGGAGATGAAAATCGAGGGAAGATCATAGTGAACTTAAAGGGGGGTGGCCGTGGTGTAGTGGTACTAGCAATCGCTCCTCACTCGGAAGGTCAAGGTTCGAATCCTAGCCATGGCAAGTTTTCATTTGTGTAATTGGAACTCAGTCAGAAAAATCTGCGTGTAAAGGCATAACACTGACACGTAGATTTGGCTGTTGTAGGGTTTTCAAGCACAAAACAACCGTCGGACTCCCACCCCTGGAGAATCAATATCGAAACCAAACACACCTGAGTTTCAAACCACTACATTACAACAATGCTTTCCTTTCTCCTCCTTCTATCTTTCCGCCCGCCCCCTGGCAACAGTAAAAGGGTATCATAACCCCTTAGGCGTGCGTAAATTATAAAAAAAAAAAAATAAATAAAAAAAGAGTCTGTTATTGTGGGGATGTACGATTTAATTATAGATTTAATACTATGGGATATAAATTTTTTTAAATCTTCACTAATTTCGTATTTATCGTTTCGTTTAGTTAAATCACTATTTTGAGCCAACTGCGTAGATAAGTTTCTAAATTGACTCTTATTATAGATTGCAGATTGCTCGAGGGAAATTGATAAGTCTTCAACTGTTTTTAAAATGTCATCATATTTGATGAATGTCATCATGGTTGTTTTCCGCCGCAAAGTTGTTGACCGAATCACTGAGACACTTAATAGCAAGCAAGATGTGGGACGGAGTGATGTCCTTGCACTCATCACAATAGAACAAAAAGTTGTTTTTAAAGTCCCTTAAATACGCGACGGATCTCTTACTCAACCCAATGCATAGGGCGTGGAACGACTTGTTAAAGAGCAATTTACACTTCCACATAATTCGGACATGATGACGATGAAGTTAGGGTAGGTCAGTTGAAAATTTACGCAAAAGGCGGTGAATGAAAATTGGGTTAACTTTAATATTATTAGGCAAACAGATCGAGTCAACAAAATAGTTGAAAATGTACACAAAGGGCGGTGAATGAGAATTGGGTTATTAGGCACTTTTACTCAATAAACAACAATGGTGATGACCGAAAAATTGCTTACGCGAATTATTGCAAATTAGACAGGAACAAATTAAATGACAATAAATAAGTGGAGCGAAATTTAAGCACGTCTGAACTTAATGAATGACAAGCCGATTCGCTTCGGCAGGACCAGCCTAGTTGCCACATCACTAAAGCAACTATAACTGTGTACATAATTGGAATCTTAAAATTTCCTTTGGAGGGTATATTCTTAAAAGTATATACTTTGAAAATGTGCAAACAAAAATCGATTTTTTCAAAATTCTAGAACAGAATACCCACTTAATTCGCTTTTGAAATTCAACTTTAGAATTGATTTCAGCTCTATTCGACGCCGGTATTTATATACGTACCATCTTTCGGGAATTTTCTGTACTAGCCAACTTTCCATATTTCTTTAAATTTTTTCGGAAAACTCGCTATCAGAGATTCCATTATTCCTCCATTCCTCTACCACGAGCATCGAACTTGCCGAGTTGTAGAGGCTGAGTAGGGTCAATGAATCTCGAGAAATTCTCCAGACGAGTCCTGAAACCAAAGGATGCTCCTCCTCCCCCCCTCCCCTTCCCGACTAACCATTCAACCATTCCCGACTAACCATTCCTTTTCGACTGGGCTGGATCAAGGTGTCATACGACCCGTGCTGAAGATCAACCTGTCTGAGAGCCCAGCTTCTCCAAAAATAGCTCAGTCGCAAACGGAGTATCCGGACCTCCGGATTAGCTAGCCTTATCTGTATATGGCGGATCTCTGTACAGATGTACAACCCTTTCTCCGCTACTCGTGGGACCACACTATGGATAAACAAAACAAACAAAACAAAACAAACAAAACAAAACAAACAAAACAAAACAAACAAAACAAAACAAAACAAACAAAACAAAACAAACAAAACAAAACAAACAAAACAAAACAAACAAAACAAAACAACCAAAACAAAACCCGAGGCCGGTACTCCTCTAATAACGGACGGTAGAACGGTGACTGCACCGACTACCGGCAAGGCTCCTGCATTGTCGAGAAGAGGTAAATATGTGGCAGGCCATGGTGCACCATCCTCTAAAGGCAATCGCAACGAGGTGTATAATATCTGTGTGTGTGTATTGTGTATGTAGGTTAGGTAGACTAAGGTTTATTTTAAGTTAGATATTAAGTTTTATAAAAAATTAAGTCCATATGCTAAGTTTTTGTTAACAATTTTTTCTTAACCTTAAGTATAGAAAATAATTATTCCTAAGTAAAATGTAAATATAGTCGAAAGACATAGATATAAGAATTTAGAGTAGCTTAGAGTGCCTGTGTGGGGCCAATAAGTTAATATAAGATTATTAAGTAATTTTAACCTAGCATTTCAGCACTTTTTGTTAGTATGTAAGGGTTAATGATTAAGATAATAAAATGCATATAAAACTAAAAAACTAGCAATCGCAACGAGCCTAAAAAGGAACCTTCAGGATGTGGTAGGACTATGGCTTGCCACAACTTCCTCCACCCCTAGCAGCAGCAAATTTGTGGCTGGCCACGGACTTGTCGCTGCTACCAAAACTCCTCCTCCCAAGGAGGAATCTGGAGCTCAGCCGCGTCGGCAAGCTCCACCTAAGGCGCTCTACGTAAGACGCCGAAATGCTTCACGCGTCATCAAAACCTTCGGATCCATTCCGGAGGTTGAGAGAAGTGCGGACATAAGGAGCAAGATTGAGTGGGCTAACAGCATCCTAAAAGACGGAAGCCCACTGCTTCCACTGCTCCCAAAACACTTAAAGACTTTTCCAAGCGCCAGAGATCGTTGGAGGAAACCGTGCCGTTGGAGGAAAAGAGGCTTAAAACTCACAACGTAAAAACTTCTGGGCCATCCAACAACACATCTCTGAGGTCTTTCAGTGAAGTCCTAAAGGACGCCATAATAATCGCGGTAATCGATAGGAGCGATACCAACGGTTCCATAACACCTGAACGGTGGCAGCTGGCCAAGCTGAAGCTTTCGAGCAACTTCTTGGCTATTATGCGGGAAAACCCCGCATAAGCGACGCTGGCTGGCACCAAGGCCACGTCAAGCTCATCGCATGTGCAGATCAGAGATCCCTCGATCTCTTCACAAAAGCCATAGGTGGATTAGGAGAGATCTGGCCAGATGCAAAACTCGAGGTCGTATCTAAGGAGGACATCCCTAGTAGACCTCGAACTCGCACCTGAATTCCAGCAGAACCCTCCTCCCCAGAAAGCATTCTGGAGATCATCCGGCTCTGTAACCCGACCCTTCCGACCCATGACTGGAAAGTCGCGAAACTGGAGGAACTAAGGGGTTCTTATAGATGCGCGCTGATCGTGATGAACAAAGAATCCCTTAATCCTCTAGCGCAGACAAAAGGTATGATTCGGTTCGGATTCGAGTCAATCCATTTAAGGGTCTACAAAAAGGATGAACTGGATGCTGATAAGCAACCTCCTCCTCCTTTAACGGAGATACCAATAAACATAGCCTCAGACTCTGGAGCGTCGATATCTTTCCAGAAATGGATAGCGACGACTCCAATCTATCCGAGGTGACAAGCAAGCCATCGATTTCCCTATCTGACACCCCGTCGGAAATGGAAACAGATGACGAAACAAAACGAGGTCCTATACGATCAGAGGAAGAAGATGAGCTCTTGGGTACATCTTCAGAATCGGAGGATCTCAACAACACCGTGGTGGAGACTACTCCGGAAAACTGTAGCAATGATACGGTTTCTCCAGATTAATCTCCATCACTCTAAAAAGGTTTCGGCCGCACTCATTCTGCGTCTTTCAAAAAACGCAGAAGACATTATCCTAATCCAGGAACCATGGATTGTAGAAGGCATGGTTCGTGGACTTAGGACACCCGCATACGTTCCGCTCAATACAAGAAACAAAGGTAAGATCAGAACATGAATATTAATGAAACGTAGCCTTAATGTATTTCTACTCCCTAATCTCAGCGACCCCGACATAACCGTTTCCAGACTAGAGACTGCCAAAGGATCCTACTGGCTAGCATCGGCATACCTTGGCCACGATCATGTGGGCCCTCTCCCTGGTGATAACCTAGAAAGGGTGGTACTGGAGGCTGGAAGACAAAAAACTGACCTCATCATCGGATGCGACGCTAACGCGCACCACACGGTATGGGGCAGCACCGACATCAATAACAGAGGTGAGTCACTTTTTGACTATATTATAAGTACTAACCTTTGCATTTGCAATATTGGCAATGAGCCCACTTTTGTAACCAGAAACCGACAGGAAGTATTAGATATAACTCTTGTCTCCTACAGCATCACTCAAATGCTAGTGAACTGGATGGTATCGTCTGAACACTCTTTTTCAGACCACAGATACATCTAATTCAGCCTGAATGATGCTCCTCCTAGTCAACCATCATTCCGGAACTTCCGGAAAACTGATTGGCCAAAATACAGAGGAATACTGTCAGAAACACTATCCTCTGAACTATCAAGTCCCCCGCGTGACACCAATGAGCTTGACATGAAGGTCAGGGATTTCACTCTGGCTCTCAATCAGGCTATGGCCGCTTCCTGCCCTCTTATTCAACCTAGAGGCAAGAAAAAGCCACATTGGTGGACATCAGCACTGGGACTGCTCAGAAACACATGTAGAAAACTTTTCAACTTGGCAAAGAACACAAGGAAAGTGACTGACTGGGACTCATACAAAGAATCCCTCAAATTATACAAAAAAGAACTGAGGAAGGCAAAGCGACAATCCTGGAGGTCCTTCTGCGACAAAATCACGGAAACCTCCGAGGCATCACGGCTAAGAAAAATTCGCTCCACAAATCCTATGATGCCTAGCTGTTTGAAAAAAACCGATGGCTCTTGGACTACCTCAAGTGATGAATCACTCAACCTGCTACTGGACACCCACTTTCCAGATAGATCTCAATTCGCGGTCAGTAGCAACCCAAACAGGTCTACTGCAACCGTTACCAAAATCCAGGGTCTGATCACAAGAGACAAACTGCTCTCGACGCTGCTGGTCCGGACGGTATAATACCTGCCGAGCTACAGAGATCCTCAGATATTATTCTGCCTGCGCTAGAAAATATTATGAGGAACTGTGTAGAACTTATCCACATTCCACTGTCATGGAGAGAAGTCAATGTAATGTTGATCCCCAAAGCCGGAAAATGTTCTCATGTCGTCCCAAAGGACCTCAGACCTATAAGTCTATCATCTTTCCTTCTGAAAACTCTAGAACGACTGATTGATATCCATATACGAGCTAAAACTGACCCTAGACTTCTGTCAACGGCTCTGCATTCACTGACTAGCCACATCGAACGATCCCTACAATATAAAGAGTACACAATGGTTGCTTTCCTGGATATAGAGGGTGCCTTCAACAACGTCAACGTCCGCAATCACTACTGCGCTGTCAACTCTGCAGGTAGACGACTCACTTGGGGAACTGATCAATCTTATGCTAAAAAGCAGGATAATCAACTCCAAACTGGGTGAGACTTCTGCCAGAAGATGTGTCAGCAGAGGTACGCCGCAAGGCGGTGTCCTCTCTCCCCTTCTCTGGAACTTAGTAGTAAATGAACTGCTGATATACCTGGAAGCGGGAGGGTGATTGCCTATGCAGACGACGTTGCTATTGCCGTCTCAGGTAAGCATCTTAATACCATTAAAGAACTCCTTCAACTAAAACTCAATAGATTAACCCGTTGGGCAGATCGCTGTGGATTGGGAATAAACCCCCATCAAACTGATCTTGTCCTCTTCTCCAGGAAATATAAAATTCCAACTATAGACCCTCCTTCAATAAACGGTACCAGTCTAGTGTTTCCCGATACAGCAAAATATCTGGGTCTCATTTTTGACAGAAAAATAAACTGGAAACCTAACATTCAAGAAAGAGTCAATAAAGCTACAATAGCTTTATTCTCTTGCAAAAAACCCATTGTAAATAAATGGGGCTTTCAACCTCGGATTACCCACTGGCTGTACATCTCGGTCATAAGACCGATACTTACTTACGGGGTGATAGTCTGGTAGACAGCCTTAGAAAGTGCGGTTAACTGCATTAAGCTAAGCTGAGTCCAAAGAACAGCATGCATATGCATAAGCGGAGCATTGCGGTCCACCCCCTCTGCGGCATTAGACATTCTGCTTCATCTAACACCCCTCGATATTTTCAGCAGGCAAATAGCTGCGACTGCAGCTATACGCCTTAAAGCGACTAAACAGTGGACTAATAATCCATTTGGCCACGCCAATATTCTTAACACAATAGGAATCCCCACAGAGAACATCGATTACACCACACCTGAACTTTGGTTTGACAAAAACTTCCATGTAAGCTTCCCCTCTAGATCCTTCTGGGAGGAAAATGCTTTCATGGAGGACAAGTCGATCCATCTCTACACAGATGGATCTAAAACCAATAGCGGGGTTGGTGGCGGTGTTTTCTCAGACACGCTAAATCTAAGCCTCTCTTTCCGCCTTCTAAATCACTGCAGCGTGTTCCAGGCGGAAATTTTAGCGATTAAAGAAGCTCTGTCCCAGCTGAAGAAAAACGTGATATCTGCAAAGGATATCCGCATCTTTTCGGATAGTCAGGCCGCTATCAAATCCCTGGACTCAGTCTCACTGAATTCTAAAACCGTCCTTGACTGCCGATCATCACTTATGAAGATGGCAGAGCAGTTCAACCTTCACCTCTGTTGGGTGCCGGGCCACAGAGACGTTCCAGGGAATTGTAGAGCCGATGAACTCGCCAAAATTGGAACCACTTTACCTATTCTACCGGGAAGGGGTAGCATAGGTATCCCAATCGCTACGTGCAAACTAATATTAAAGCTGGATGCCAATAAAAGAACAGACCTTGGGTGGGCTGTTGGCGACCAAACAAATCTGGCCAAAACTGGATCTGTATCGCTCTAAGTGTCTGATCCTTCTAAATAAGGAACATCTCAGCGCCATCATAGGTGTCATCACTGGACACTGCCTCATAGGCAAGCACGCAAGAAGGCTTGGCGTCTTTACAAATGATTTCTGCAGAAGCTGCATGGACGAGGAGGAGGAGACAACCCTCCACCTACTCTGTGCATGTCCAGCTCTCTCCCAGAGAAGAAAACTTCACTTAGGAGCCTTCCTCTACAACGACCTAAACGATCTGAAAAATACAGACGTAAACAGTCTCCTTCGCTTCGTCAGAAGCTCAAACTGGTTCCATCAGTAAGAGGATCATAGATCCACGTGGCATCACAATGGGCCATTAGGCCTAAGTGGGTTGGTTACATCCAACAGCCACTCTTACCTACCCTACCCTACCTCCTCCATTGGCTGAGTCTTCTGGTATTCAAATATAGATGTCGTTGTTGACATTTAAGCGGTTATCACAACATGCATGTAGATGACCCTATATTTTACGTTCATTAATTATGAACTGATGATCACATGTAAATTGTTGTGACTTAAATATCACTTTGTTTATTCTTGTGTCCAACGTCCAGCGAATGCTAATCCGACACTCGAATAAACATCCTCCAAGAGCAGCATTTCAATAGGAATTTGTTGATGCCAAAGTATTCCTTGAAGTTCCAAATGCATAGCACCGGATCTTAGTCAGAATTTAAATCTCAAGTAAAACAGTCGGGCTCAACTGTCATAATCAACGATGTAATTATTGTATTCTGAATCCGCAGCAAATTTGGTGTCATAAGAATTGGTGGCAGCGGCAAAATTAGTTAAATTAGTCTCGAAACAAGAAAAAAAATTCTTCTTTTCCTTGTTAAAAATTCGGGGATACCTAATAAAACAAAAAAAAAAACGATATTTTCGAAAATTCAGGAACATCCAAAGTAAAAGTGAAAAAATAGACAGTAGTCGAAAATCAAGTAAAAGTGTTGAAGAGAAGGGGCACATAAAATCACACCCCTTGGATTTTTGAAAGGTAGACAGCGAAAGGCGAAGTACCATCAGCAAAAAATAACAGCAACGTGAGTAGAAAACAAGAACTTGTACATACCAGAGTCGGGGTAGACAAAATTCTACTCAAACGAGGTCTTGTATAATAGGGCGAACCTAATAAAAGTGGATAATTTCGTTATTAAGTTGACTCGATGGCACATTGCATAAGCTCGGCCTTACTAGCCCTATTATTTATACCACGAGAGCGGGCCCCCGCCCAAGTATCAAGGCTTCGCCCATTAATGACGTTGTCTAATAAAAAGCTGACGCAGTCTTATCGTTAACATCTTCAAATGACGTCACCGAAAGTTACTACCATTTGACCAGTTACAAGTTGCCGGCCATATGTCTTGTTGGCGGCAGGACCACCGGTATTCCCTGCCTGGACTTAAATCACGGGAGTCAGGAACCCCCCAGATCTCGGTCCGGGCCTGACTTGTTGAGGTAAGCCCCCTTGTGAGAGCGCCATTGTGGTTTAAACTCAAAGTCGCGGGAAGGACCGCCCTGTTGGTTTGACGCAATGTAGAGTTGCAATAAATACTGGACGCTGTGACCCTAAGAACAGTAAGAGGTTTTAGATTGGCCTCGACCCATACCAAGGACGGAAATTGTGCCTCCAACTCAAGTTCTGCTTTGGTATCTCAGGAAGGGGGCAGAGCGATGGCAAGGCGTATTCTTGCTCCCGTGGATGTATGGGCATTCCATAAACTTAAGTCTTCACGACAAGTGCTTACGTCAAAAACAAGAGACTATACCACAAGAGAGTGCGCTTCAACGGCTTCATCGCCCGAGAAGCATTCCTCTATTTATATATGAAAATGCTTATCCTGGGCAGATCACCGGTGCCGCTAACCTTCACCGTCCCTCGATCAGCTGCGGACATACGGACGGAGTGCGGAGCATATTCGATTCAGTAGAGATGTTGCTTGGTAGCACCAGGAATTTTGGTGATGGAAACTCCTCCGTCGTTTAGAATAAGGTATTTTTAATAAACTGGGATAGATACAACTTCTAGTGGTTCTCAATAAATACTCGTAAAAAGCAATAAAATAGAAAAAAATATTAATAAAAAAAAATAAAAATAAACAAACAAGAAATCAAAAAGATAGGTGAAGTTATTTTAGGTAGACTCAGATTTATTTTACCTAAAATTATTAAGTTATATCAAAAAATAAGTAAATGTCCGGACATTAGTTAAGTTTTTTTTTTTCTAAAAATTCCATTTTCTTAATTTTAATACTACTTTTATTCCATGTAATTAACATTATATTGTATAAATAAATTAAATTAAATTCTCAATAGACGTAGATTAAGTATTGGGTTTAGTTTAGAATGTCTGCATAGCGTCAATAAGTGAAAATAAGAAAGCATATGTTAGTCAAACCAATTTCTAAAGTTTTTTTTTTGTATAGCTTGTAAGAGTAAATAAGTTAAATTAAAAAAAAAACCCATTTAATATGAATGAAGAAATGAAAACAACAGTAGCAACATTGTAAGACTAAGTAAATAGAAGATAAATAAGAAGATTATTCTTGTATACACTGGAAGAGAAGTGCGAAACTAAAGAACATTTCCCATTAGTAGACGAAACTATAGACAAACTTAGGAAATGTGATATCGGAACTAGAGTGATACCGAAACAAGACAGAAATATTGAAACAAATATAAATACATTAGATTCGTGGTGAGTAGAGGATGAGATTAGTAAAATTCAAAATATAAATATAGCAAGAGGAGCGATTCTGAAACAAAAGGGATTCAATATTGAAGTAGGCAATGTTCAATCATCATCAGTAGACAATGCCCGTAACAAAATAAAATATCGCGAAATGAGAACCACTGAATCCTTTTCCAAAACAGATAATAATATCTCACTGGATATTTTGTTCGAAGATCACCATAGTTCTAATAACAATAATATGTATAGTGATATGACATTTGACCCTAATAAGGCAGGGCTTTTATATTCTATAGAGTTCTGCCAGAGTTCTTGCTTACTAGAAGCAAGGGCTGAAAAGCCAAAAGTGAGAAGACAACTTGTTGGAATTCAAATTGAATCTAATTTACTTTTCTAAATGTACGGTTTACGAGTATAAACACAAATTTCAATGGGCATTTCTATGCATATCGATATGTTGAATTGGCAGAGTATCGAGGAACATATTAATCTAAATTGGGCCAGCAAATCTTAACACATGTTCCAGCTTCTAATATACACATAATCAGTAATACACTATAGAGTGTATGCTATGCATATGTTTTTTATGCCTGCATTCTTGCTGTCGTACTGAAGTGTCTTTTATAGTTTTGGGTGTCTGGCTTTTGTTGCTCCCGTATGTGGGTCATGTATGAACTTGGATACAATGTTGGGGTAGGTACAATGTATGCGGGTTTTACATTTACTTCGCAAATTAATAACCCCATTTGACAGTAATCCAAACAAAAGCGATCACTTCTTGTCAAATGTAGACAACGCTATGTTATTAGCAACGCCTGCACAAAGGTGTTGCCTTTTATCGTCCATAAAAAGCAAAATTTCAGGGAACGCTGAAACAATACTTATGAATAAGAGACTTAAATTCCTATTATTATTATTATTTTTTTCTTAAGTAATGGCCTTAAGCCTTGAATGGGTTTGTGTTTTTGATTCTTTTAAGTTCTATAGGTAAGCGAGTTAAATGGATGAAGAATGAATTTTTAGATTGAGGGGTAGTATCAGATCTGCAGTTCTTGGCGCACTGGTATACGTTAGCCTGTTGTGCAGGTACTGCATAATACTATATATCTGAGTCAGACACAGACCCGTTATTTGTTTGGAGTACCTAGATATATGATCGAAGTATCTTTTATCGAAAATTTGAAGCTATTATATTGAATTATATTAAGTTTTCGCATCCATACAAAAGGGCAGGTAAAAGAAGTGTCTTGATCAATAACATCTTAGTTTGAACAGGCGCAAACCTTTGACTTACCCATGGACGAAGACCTGATAGTAATAGCTGCATGGTCAGTTCAGTTTAAATTATCCCCAAGTTCCTGGCAGAATGGACGTAGTCGATAGTTGACCCACGTAACTTAATCGGTGGGAAGCTTGTTAAATCTAATTTATTTTTGTAAACGCTTACGGTTTTAGATTTTCCAGAATTGAGGGACAAGTTGTGTTTTAACGCCCACTGCTGAATTATTTGAAGAACTTTATTAATCGGATCAATACTATTCCTAATACTGTCTACCGGACAGTTTTGAAAAGTCCAGCAACGTTAAAAAGGTAGCGCATTTTGTGTCCAAGGTTTATCGCATATGGTCTACAGCGAGTAGAAAGAAGTGCAGTTTTGCAACTCCTCTTCGCTCGAAATCCAGACTGGCAGGGTTAAAGGGATTTTCAAAAAATATATTTTTTTTTATTGATTTCAAGTACTTGTACTTGGTTTTCCAAATATAGTACAAGGCCGCCAGGTAGGTTTTCTATAACTTTAATCATTTTCTGGCGATTTTTCTGCGAATTTTGCAAGTTTGACTTTGGAAGTACGCCATTCGGCCAAAAATCAATGTATTAAAAATATCCTACGTACTTCTCTAGCTGTTGTTATATAGAATAAAAGAAATTTAGTGACTCATTATAATTCAAAATCTATAGGAGCTGTTGGTCATCCAAAAAGAGAGGTCGTCTGAGAAGCGCTGCACAGCCTCCATTTTTAAATATATTATTCTATAAAAAATATGTCAATCATATGTACAATAGATTCTACCTTCGTAAACTAAATTTATTTTACATTTTTCCTGAGAACAAAATCACAAAAAAGCCTAGTTTTATGGTCTCTAGAGTGGCCTAACCCCTTAAGGGCTGTTACTGTTAAGGTGCTCTTGCATTTGCTTTAGAATAGTCTTTTCAAACACTTTCGAAAGGAAAGACAAGATGGCAATACCATAATTGCAGACTGCGTGTGCTCCGTGCACTCGCAAGCCTGTAATATAAAGGGTTTCTCTCTGTGCATGTGTTCTAACACCACCAAAAATGAGCGCCGACTTCTTTTAAAAAACTCTAACTCCAAGGTGGAACAGCCTTCCTCTCAACAAAACGGGCTCTGATGTTAGGTGATCTTCATATCCCGATTACTTGTGGGAATCAAAATTGACCCAAAAGTTTTTTAACTTCAGACGCTGATAACTCTTTAAAAACACCGACTTCTAGGGCCGCACCTGTGCTCCCTGCAGCAGAAACTGTCAATCGGACGTTTGCTGCCAGCTCTGACGCTGAAATGAAAAGCGAGGAAGCGAATTCGTCCCTTCGGAGGGACTCAGAGCATGCTATCGAATGAATTAATTATATGTACCATCCATTAGCACGAAAGTAGATAAATTTTGTGAACATGTTACAAAAATCTACCGGCTACATTAAACTATGACCTTCGGAGAGAAGAAGGTTTAAACAAACCTTGAAACGGGAGCGTTCTCTAGAGATTGTCATTGCCAAAACCGAATACAACGGCATAGAAGCCGAACGAACCCGATCTGATGACCCCACTGCCCCACCGTCCGAAGCAAAGAGATTCCGAACAGGAAATGCTACAGTCCACATGGTTCCATATATCAATATACTAGGCCGTCTGAGGCTGGGTGTAATCCCGAAAGACTTCAATCTCAACGCCCTTAGTGATGAATAAATGGCTCAACTATAGGAGGGAGGTATCGATGTTTCGATTGAGCTTCGAGACGAAGAGATGAAACCGTCTTTTGACAGCTCTACTCTCAGCGCTGGCTGGGTCGTGTTTGCTTGCTCCAATGAAGCCACTCCAAATTGGCTGTAATTTCTCTAAAATCAAAGAGAAATGCTGTCTGTACGTGATGTTAGTGGAAAATTTATTTCCGACCGCATATCGGCCTAGCTAAAGAGAAAATTCTCGTCTCCTTGGATGCACGAACCGCAAGTCTCTAAACCAGAACCTGGAGAGTAATGCAAAGAGTGGAAGAGAAAGATCTCGTCCACGTGGCATTTACTGTAAATGACAATGCGGCTAAACGACTAAACAACCTAAAAGGTCATGTCGCGTGCCGTTTCGATTATATGAGGCTCATTATAAAGAGCTCAGATAAAACTTCAGCTACCTCCACCCAAATCAACACCAGTAGTCAGTCTATCGAAGAGACTACAAAACAATACCGTTAATACGGCTGTAGCTGAGGGTGACAAAAAAAGTGAGCCCCACTCAAACAGCCGATTAATATAAGAATCAGCTGCTGCGAATAGACCCAAAAGTAGAGTTACAGCGGCAGAAAACTCAACTCATCCTACGAGAGTGAAGCCAAAGGGCCGCTCCCCTGGTGAGGTTCCCACACGGCGCGGCGGAGAGCCGCTAACAAGCCAAACCGCATACGGAACCCCGCATATAGCCGCAAACGATGATGCACCTTGTTGAATGTGTTTCGTACACTCTTAAACAACGATACACAAGAGAGAACATCGTCCTAGGGCTAATTCAAGAACCTCAGGGGATTGATTGCTGGAGTACGTTTTGTGCGCCTCAGTCTATTTTCCCGGTGACATAGATGTGATTGGATCGCAGCTGACATCTTGGATGTGACAGCGACAAAACCGGAAGTGGCGAGTTACTTTTAGGTTATATTTTTTAGCAAATATCTGCTCTTCTGTAATAGAGATAATAAACCCACTCTACAATCCATTGGGACGTGAATGAGGCAGCGGATTGACTGAATTATCGCATCAGTTAAATGCATTGCAAATTCAAACGTAATATGATTGAAAGGTGTGTACCATGATAGTGGCACCCTTAACTCGAACAATTGCACAAAATAGTGTGAAATTTCCTTAAATTTTTTAAAAACGATTTATTCAGGTAATTTAGGTATTCGGAAGTATTTTAGTGAATTTCCATGAGCTTGGATACTCAGTGGTGGTTATTATGGAGTTGACGATGTGACCTGTGAATTTAAGAACCTGGGGTAGCAGAATTTTTAAAAACTTAGATTTTATTTCATCTAAGCTTAATGCATTGGATTTAACGTAATCCAGTGACACTTTCTTCGCCTGTTACTTGACGTATTGTAGATAGCTGGAAAAAGCAATATTCGAATTGTGTGCTGATGGGAGAGATACGGATACGAATTTAATGATAAGTAGGAAACAATCTATTTCGGTAGGTACCTGCAGCCGTTGTTTGTCGTTTTCGAGTTTCCGCAAGTTTTGACGAACAGCTTTTCCAGGCTGATTTTCAGGATTCAACAAATATCGAAATATACTCGTTTTATCGTTTTGATACGGACTACTACAAGGTTGCGAAGGGAATGATAGGTATCATAGAATTCGTCCAGCTTATATCGTTTCCAACGGTGGTAGAAAATATTTCGCTTATGGATAAATCCAAGTATATATTATTATTATTTAACGAGGGCGGAGAACTACTTGTTATGGTTTTTGACTTTAGCGAGACGTGACGGTCGAAAGTGCGTTGAAATTACCTTGCAGGAACGCTCCCTGTTGGTTTGTAGACCTCACGTCATAAATTTGCTGCAAATGTATAACAGCAACGTCACACCGTAAATTTTCACATAGGATGTTTTTAAAATCCCCGTAACTTATGACAGTTTTTATCTCTATCATATATATAAGATCGTGTTTCGAGAATCCGGGCGCAGTTAGTTGGCTGTAAAATAGGGCTTTATCGACATCGCCAATAAAGGAAAACGTCAAGAATACAGTTTTAGGGAAGTGGGTTGCGGTCAACACATTGATGGGAGTGAGGTCGATGCTTCAAAAAAAAATGTAACAAATTACAATTTAAATTTCGTAAATAATAATACTTGTGTTTTTTTAAATGTATGTGAGCGATCGTCACAAAATAACCACCCAACCCCGCTTAAGAGTTCATCGTAAAAACTTGGTAGGATATATTCGTACACATATTTGATGTTTAATGGCAGTTGATCTGCCATCTGGTTGGTGAACAAATTTAATTTGCTTTGAAAATATGTTGTGGGCAAATAATTGACATTTCTGAAAATTCATTGGAAATTTCATCGCAACCAAACAACGTATATACTACCTTGATCAAAAAGTTTCAATTCCGAAAATTGGAAATACAAGTTTATTCATCTAAATCTATATAGTCCACTTCAGAGCAATCCCCATCGACTGCAACACACTTATGCCAGCGCTTGATGCAATCCTCGAAACATTTTTTATATTCGGTTTTCGGTATGTCCATCAGTGCTTCCTGCGATTTTTCCATTACTTCCTCTCGGCTGCTGAAACACGTTCCCCGTAGTGGTTTTTTAACTCGATTGAACAGAAAGAAATCACAGGGAGCAAATCAGGTGAATTCGGTGGCTGTTGAATGGTATTTGTTGCATTTTTCGTCCAAAAATTACGAATAATGATGGCACTGTGCGACGGTGCGTTACCATGGTGTAAAATCCACGCGTTTTCTGCCCACAATTCTGGTGTCTTTCAGTGAATTACTTCACGCAAACGTCTCATAACGCCCAAATAATACTCTTTGTTTACTGTCTGGCCTTCTGGCAAAAATTCATGATGCATTACACCGTTGTAATCCATCGGCTCATTTGGTGAACACCATTCACTTGCCTGATGTCTGGATTGCGTGTCGTACTCATAAACCCAAGTCTCGTCTCCAGTAATGATCCTTTTGATGAATGTGGGATCGCATTCAGCCCCGCAAATCATCTCTTTTGCGACGTCAACACGGTCTCTTTTTTGCATGAAATTAAGGTTTTTTGGCACCAATTTGCTGCTACAGGACGCAAACCCAAATCATTAACCAAAATGTCTTGGACGGATCCATAGGCAATGTTCAAGGCCTCCGCTATCTCTCTGATGGTTAATTTGCGGTTATTGACCAACATTTCTTTTACTTCATCAATGTTTTCGTCAGCTTTCGATGTCGAAGGTCTGCCACTCTGTTCATCATCTCTGATTGACTCACGACCACTTTTGAATCGCTCGAATCGTTGCCGAAACACTTTTCCAACATTTCCAACGTCCGCGTACCATTAAATCCATTTTTTACGCAAAATTGAATACAAGTTCGTTGTTGCAAATTTAAATCCATTTCTAAAATTATAAAAAATCGCAAACACACACAGGGTACATTTATCTCTTGGCTACGTAACTTTTGGAAATGTCAAGCTATGACGCTAAGATTTAGAGGGCATGTCAACAACAGATTTACCAACTTAACAAAAAAAAACAGAACTCAAATCGGAACAATGTGAGCGCCACACGGTGGTTATTCCGGGAACTTTTTGGTGGTATAATCAGTATTGAATAAGTTCGGCGACGGCTTTTCGTAAAAGTTTATGGCTATGGGAACAAATATTTTAACACTCTTTGGAAAATAGGTTATTTAAAGTAACAGAGGTCATTCCGAGCATTATAGTAGTTACAACAAAACAACATCCTTTTTTCTTGTTTTTTTTTACCTGCTCAGGGTAATTAAGCGTATGCCAAAAAACCGGAAATGTAGTTTGTCTCTTCCTGTTATAAAATATTTCGAAATTTTATAACTAGAAGCAATAAAATAAATGTTTTAAAAACCAATGCCTAGGGTTTTTATCGTTACCTTTTGATACAATTCCAATTTAGGATGACGGTAATAACGTAACAGGACTTCCTATTGTATGCACATTTTGTTAGTATAAGTGAATCGAAGTAGATTTTCTTTGCAGTTTATTCGTTGACTTGCAAGACTGAACAGACGGAATATCTCAGTTGTGTTTCAGTATTTTAAGTTTTTGATGCGTGTTTT
Source organism: Volucella zonaria (assembly GCA_963966105.1). Taxonomy (NCBI): domain Eukaryota; kingdom Metazoa; phylum Arthropoda; class Insecta; order Diptera; family Syrphidae; genus Volucella; species Volucella zonaria. The sequence goes on along the minus strand of OZ014530.1, from coordinate 149,256,273 downwards.
TTTATGTCTGATCAACGTCAAAAATTAAAATTTCATGATGAATATCCCACTTGGTTACTGGTATTTATACGGCGGCAATTTTATACGACGAGGTAAAAGACGTAAGTTTACCTACATACAAATAAAAATAAAAAGTTTTATGCAGAACTTAATATTTGTGCTGTTTCAGTAGATTTCAGACCATAATGCCGGTCCTGAGCATGATCCTGACCCTGATGAAATGGTCGATGAAACAAGAGGACTTCGAAATGAAGACCCTGACTCTGACATTGAGAAGAAGAAGATTCCACCAAAACAGAAGAAGAGTGTGAAGAGGTAATTGCTGAAATTGCTTCCGAACCGGAGTGTTATCATGCACATGATGGAAAGGTATGGCGTAAAGACCCCAAAACCCACGCGATCATCATTTTTAGAAGCCCTTCCACATTAAGGTCGTAAGGGACTTAATTGTGAATTTGTTGAAAAAAGAAGAAGAGTTTGCGTGTAATTGCTGATATTCTTGAAAGAGCGCATTCCTCAGTTCAATATGTAATAGAGAAATACAAACAAAAAAACAGGATTAACAGAAATCGCAAGTGACAGGGGACAGAAAAAAAAGTTGGCTACTCCACAGGTTCAGCGTAAGATACTGCAAATAGTCGAAGAAAATTTTAAGGTAAGTGCAACAAATATAGTCGCAACACTCGTGCAGGACCTATACATTGAAGTAAATCTGCGAAGAGTTAGAAACTTCTTGCATTCCAACGAATATATGACTCGAACCCCTCGAAATAAGCCTTATCTATCAAAGGGAAATATTTTAAAGTGATTGCAATACGCGGAAGAGTACGTAAATAAGCCGCCAGAATTTTGGAATCGCATTATTTTCTCAGACGAGTCAAAATTTAATATTTTTGGATCAGATGGGCGACGTTTTGTTTGGCGTAAAAGCGGCACAGCACTAAAGGATTCCAACGTTAATCATACTGTCAAACATGGCGGTGGAAACGTGATGGTATGGGAACAATGGCAGCAGCAGGGGTAGGAAATCTTGTCTTTATCGAGTTCACAATTAACAACATGCAATACTTGAACATTATAAGAGAAAACTTGGCAAGTTCTGCTCGGAAATTGGGACTAGAAGAGAACTATTGTTTTGTCCACGATAACGATCCCAAGCACTATTTCATGGTTGTAAGGGAATGGTTACACAATGCGCGGACCATTTTTTGAGTAATTGTTCGTTAACTTTTTCAACCGCCCCAGAACAATGCTTTCAAAATAGATCTAAAATAAGCAATTCTGCGATTTCCATATACATATATTGGGTCTACAAGTAAGTTTCCAGCGTTTGTCAGAGATGGCGCCACCAGTGGATCCCGGGCAGAAATGTCAGACCCCATGTGTTTTATTTGTAGGTTTTGTATCTGTCAACAATTTTGCAGCGTTATATTTGAGCAGTTCTATCGGTGTCGTACATTTTATCGAGCAAAATCATGGCAAGTTTCCAGCCAAATAAACGTCATTTGCGGGAAGCGCTGCTTTTATTCTTTAATATGGAGAAAAGTGCGGCTGAGGCCTATCGTTTGCTTTCGGAAACTTATGGGGCGGAATGTATTGGTGAATCGACGTGCCGCGAGTGGTTCAAACGGTTCAAAAGTGGTGATTTTGGAGTTGAAGACAAAGATCGCCCCGGAAAGCCGAAAAGTTTTGAAGACGAGAAATTGGACGCTTTACTGGATGAAGATCCGTGTCAGATTCAAGAAGAACTTGCTGCATCATTGGGCGTTACGCAACAAGCCGTTTCCCTGCGCCTAAAAGCACTGGGATTCATTCAAAAGGTTGGAAACTGGGTGCCGTACGAATTGAAGCCAAGAGACGTCGAACGGCGATTTTGTATGTCCGAAATGTTACTGCAGCGGTATAAAAATAAATCATTTTTGTATCGTATTGTCACTTGTGATGGGAAATGGATTTATTATGATAAACCTAAACGCAGAAAATCGTATACAAAGCCCGCCCAATCGTCGCCGAAACGAAATATTCACGTGAATAAGGTCATGCTCTGCATGTGGTGGGATCAAAAGGGTGTCGTATACTACGAACTGCTTCCGAGTGGTGAAACCATCAAAGGACCATTATATCGAACCCAACTAATTCGTTTGAAGCGGGCATTAAAAGAAAAACGGCCAGAATATGAGACCAGGCATGAGTCCGTCATTTTTCATCACGACAACGCTCGGCCACATGTTGCGGTTTCGGTGAAAAACTATTTGGAAAATAGTGAATGGGAAATTCTGCCTCACCCGCCTTACAGTCCAGACTTGGCACCATCTGACTACCACTTGTTTCGTTCGATGCAGAACGCTCTTACGGGAATACGCTTCAGCTTAGTAGAGGAAATCAAAAATTGGCTCGATACATTGTTGGGCTCGAAAGACGAGAAATTTTTTTGGTCCGGAATTTATAAATTGCCAGAAAGATGGGGGAAAGTTGTAGCTTCCGATGGACGATACTTTGAATAAAGCATTGTAAATATATTTCATAATAAAACTTCAAATTTTGGAAAAAAAACGATGGAAACTTACTTGTAGACCCAATATATGTCATGAGCCATGAAATATGGATGTCGCCAAAAATGCTGCGAAATGTCTAGGTTTCCTCAAGCGATGTAAGAACTATTTCACCCCCTCTGACCTGGCTTCAATATACAGTGAAAGTTCCCTAAGTCGAATTTCAAGGAACCAGAAAATAAGTTCGAGTTATAGAAACTTAGTTATAGAAAATACGCAAAATGTACGGGAATAAAATTATTCGTTTATTTTAAAGAATTCTTCTCCTTCTACAAAATCCTCCACTAAATATAAAGACTTATAGATATTGCCAGGAACATAACTTCTGCACTCAACAAAGGCTGTTATCTTTTCAATGGAAGCGGAAAGTTGCTCAAATATTGAAATGGTATTAGGTGCTGGATCTACGCCCTCATCCTCCTCGGAATCAAGCAATTTAAATGTCGTTTTGCCATCCTCATCTTTCAATTCTCTGTATATGTATTAAATTTCACCACCAATCCTTAAAATCGTCCGACACGAGAAAAACCAATTGCGACTGCATGATACGTATGAATATGGAATTTAAATAACAATAGAGACTTTCCCTTTTACGCTTCTGAGAAAACGTAGTTCAGTTAGTATATTCCCCGAAAAATTCGAGTTACGGTTGAAATATCTCTTCGAGTAGTTCGAGTTATAGAAATATTCGAGTTAGGAGCAAAAAATATATGAAAAATGCAACGAAAAATCAGAGTTCACGATAAAAGTTCGACTTAGAGAAAAGTTCGAGTTAGAGAGTTCCACTGTATAAGGCGTTTATCCGCCAAAAACTGCAGTACAATGCCCATATCTGCTCAGGTGCCCCTAAGACCTCTTTACACTTGCTAGATAAGATCCAAAATCCTGCGATAAAACTCATAGGTGATGCCAGTCACTCTATACCATCGAAAACCGGTATAATGTTTCCTGTCTCACCTTTTTTTATCGGTATTCCAGTGCTCCGCTGAAATTGGCAGTTGCATTCCGCCCCTTCAAATTTTTCAACGTAACACCCGTCTCGCTATGAATGCTCATCAGTTCACCCTCAAACCCATCTTCGGACGTACTCTGAAATATCGTGATTCTTTCCTAAGCCGTACAACTCGCTTATGGAATGCGCTGCAGAGCTCTTTATTTCCTATCCCTTATAACTTGCAAACATTTAAAACCAACGTTCCAACCAACCATCTCCGTTTTTTCCCTCCCTAACTTCCTTTCGCCCGCGCTATGTGCAAACATCTTAAGGGTACATAAATCCCCTGTGCCGCCAATTATAAAAAAATTATATATAATTATTGCCTTTATGGCAGCTATTTCAGGACTGTTAGTAAACACAGAATGAGATATTAACCCATTGACACATGAAGCCGGCGAATCGCCGGTCAACTACATATATTATGGTATTAAAGCACCAAGCCGGCGAAACGCCGGTCTGTCTTTGCGTAATCATTTTATGCATAAAAAATCATTGACAACAACTTTATTCATGTAAATATCGTTGATAAAATAATTACGAATGATATTTTGAAGAAAAAATATAATTACTAAAGTCTTTTACGTATTATTTTTAACTTGTATTTTGACAACCAACAGTGTTAGTAATATTTTATCAAATGAAGTTGAAATGGAACAATTGCTTTTGGAAAGTTGTAGTGAAAATGAAATTGAAGAATGTGCTAGTGATTCAAGTGATTTTACATCTTAGATAAACGATTTGGAGTGTTCAAATAGTGATTCTGAAATGTTAAGTGGCAGTTCAATAAAACAACAGGTAGATCGCGAGTTACCTTGCAAAAAAAGCAGAAATGAGAAATGGATTTGGAATACAGACTCAGTTCAGATATCCAAAATTCCTTTCATTGGAGTACCAGGCATATGTCGCTTGGCAGAACTAAATTTAGGACGAAATCCAACGCCGTACGACATCTATAAAATAATTTTTGGCGACGATTTTTTCCAAATGATTGCAGATAGAACTAACAGATTTGAAAACCAACCAAAAGCAGACAACAAAACCTGATGATAAGTGGTTTGATGTATCTGCAGATGAAATAAAAGCATTTTTTGTGATCTGTATACTCCAAAGTCAGGTGAAGAAGTATACATTGAGGTCATATTGAAGTGAAAGAAAATCGACGAAAACACCTTTTTTTTAGAACAATAATGGCATTCAAGTGATTTGAAAAAATTCTTTCAAATTTGCATGTTGCAGACAATGCTCTGTTAGATAAAAGTGATAAATTATTTTAAATTCGTCGAATAATAAATTATTTGAAAAATAAATTCACGACATATAGACCCAATGAGGAGTTGTCTATTGACGAATGACTACAAAACTGAGAATCCTATTCTAAAACCCAAGGCAGTCATCGATTATAATTGTGGGATGGGTGGAGTCGACAGCCCACAAATGCGGAGGTACTCCAAGGGATACAAAAAAATGTTTTTTTATTTGGCCGAGATGGCCTTATATAATACCTATGCATTACATAAAAATATGTCTAATGTGCAAAGGTTGACCTATAACGACTATAGGACAGGTATTGAGGAAAACATATTAAAGAATACTACGCTACCATCATACAAGAGGCGAGGAAGGGCATCTGGAGGCGCATGCTCTTTACAATTACAGGCTGTACAATGGGGACATTTCCCTAGACAAATTCCTCCAAATCCTGTCAAACAAAACCCGTCCAGGCTTTGTAAAATGTGTTCATTACTGAAATCACGATGAGAATGTGAGAAATGCTTGGTGGCTGTCCACATGTCATAATGTTTCAAAAAATACCATACCCTTCCAAAACTGCCTGGAGATGAAGATTAAACAAATATCCAAATAACAAAAAAAATTATAGTTCTATCTTGTCCGTTTTGATTGTATGTGAAGTTTAGTGTTAAGGTTTCTTTGAAATAAAAGTTGTAATAATTAAATAGTGTTTTTAATTAACAAATTATGTCATATTATTAGTGGTGGAATGGGTTAAGATGTGTTTCGGAGCGTTTAAATTTCCAAAATCACTATTTTTAATTTCTATAGTTTTTTTGGAAGTTGAAAAACTCAGATGGAGACGATAAAACTTCATAAGCTTATCTGATGCTAGATCGCAATCAATCTTTGGTAGTACCTTGAATGCCATGTATCCCAAAAAATATCTCATCGACAAAAGGTCAATATTAATTTGTGAAGCATTATTAAAATTGTCTTCAATAAAATATTCTGCATATACCTCATATAAATCCATTACACGTCTTCAATAAAATATTCTGGATATACTCGTACCTCATATAAATCCATTACATGGACTTATTTTATTTATTTATTACATCTTCCCTCATTTAAATCTGGTAATTTTTTCTTTGATATTGTTATGTTAGGCATTATACTACTATCTTATTCGCAGTTGGCCAGCGAAGAACTGCTGGACGATTTTGACATATCCAAAACGTCATGAACCAAGCTAAGACATATGGTAAACAAACTGTTTTGACACATTAATGATTTTGTTTTTGCTTTGCGTCATATACTTTTGGATGTGTGAAAATGTCTGATTTTGTGCCAAATAATTGTCATTTGCAGGAAGTGATGATTTTCTTCTTCCATTCAAAGAAAACGGCGGCTGGGGCGCATCGAGAGCACCAAAAAATTTACGGAGACGCTGCTCTAAGTGAAACAACGTGCCGTGATTGGTTCCGTTGCTTCAAAGACGGTTGTTTAAAGCACCAGAGTTATTTTAAAATAGATTTAAGTATTTTCTTGTTTAACACATTGTATAAATAATTCATTTTCTTTCCTGCCCTACTATAATAAAGTATAGTCCAATATTCCCAATACTTTTTCCCACACGTCATATTATTCCTGTCAGCATTCCCACACTCTATTCCGCCGAATTAGCGAATATGACACACGCCAATTCCAGACAGGTGCTGGAACCTAGTATACGATTCCCATGCTAACTCCTATGCCAAATTCTGGCCCCATTCCCACGATTTAAGTTTAGAAATTAGTATTTAAGCCAATTAAATTTTTCAATAAAGTCACTTGTGCCAAGAAGTTGTGTTCAAGAAGGTCAAAAGAGATCTTTACAACGGTGATTTCGATGTTGACGGCCGTCCGCGTGAAGGAAGGCCAAAATCCTTCGAGGGCGCTGAATTGGAGGCATTGCTCGATGAGGATCCGTGCCAAACGCAAGAAGAACTTGTTTCAGATTGTAATACAAAATAAAGTACAAAAATATCGATATGATCAGTGCGTAAAGAATTGTTTCCAATTCCAAAGATACTCAATCACATACAACCTTATTCAAGAAAATCATGAATGAAAGTGTATCACAAAATAAAGATACATAAACCAGAAGCCAGAAAATAAATAAAGAATTTCGCGTGCTATTTCTTTTTATTCATCCCTACGCCGATCACTTATTATACACATGTTGGCTGAAGTGGCTGCTGCGGCAATGAAGAAACATTCCTAAATGTTTCGGTTAGCGATATACTCGTATACACACTCCGAAAAAAAGGGACAAAGCTTTCCTCTCTGTGAATATGATCAAATCTTGTACTCTACCGCCCGTGCCAGAGAGAGCTTTTTAGCTTCATTAATTTGAAGTGCCAGTTGTTCTATCTTGGGGCCAGTAAGTTAGAATGAGATACTGTTTTAGCTAATTGAGCAAATTATGAATAAAATAAAAATGCATTTAAGATCAAAAAACAATGTCAGTTAAACGGAACGAGGAATGACGACGTTCTTCGGGATGACTAACTTTAGGGAGAGAGCAGTTGTTATAACGCCAAATTTGCGGCGGAGTTAAAACAAAATGATTACACAGTTGATTATTATTTGATAGAGCACTACAGTCTTATTTGAGATTTATACTCCGACTAAAGTTCGGTACTATGCATTTGGAACAGCAATGAATACTTTGGCGTCAACAAATTCTTATTGAACTGCTGCTCGTGGAGGATGTTTATTCGAGTGTCAGATTACCATTCTATGGAAGTTGAACGCAAGAATAAACAAAGGAAAACAAAATGATATTTAGGTCGTACGCTTTATAATTAATGAACGGAAATGACAGGGTCAACCACATGCATAACACCTCCCTTCGCAAAAATAAACAATACATTTGAAAAATTATTGCTTACAATACATACTAAGATTAATGTTTATATAAAAAATTGTTGTTTACATATTAACCACTTTCGTATAATAAATGAATATATATTTTTTTTTTATTGATTTTCTTCTTCTATGTATACAAAGCCCGGCGATCCCGCCCAATCGACGCCGAAACGAAATATTCACGTGAATAAGGTCATGTTCTGCATGTGGTGGGGTCAAAAGGATGTCGTATACTACGAACTGCTTCCGAGTGGTGAAACCATCAAAGGACCATTATATCGAATCCAACTAATTCGTTTGAAGCGGGCATTAAAAGAAAAACGGCCAGAATATGAGACCAAGCATGAGTCCGTCATTTTTCATCACGACAACGCTCGGCCACATGTTGCGGTTTCGGTGAAAAACTATTTGGTAAATAGTGGATGGAAAATTCTGCCTCACCCGCCTTACAGTCCAGACTTGGCACCATCTGACTACCACTTGTTTCGTACGATGCAGAACGCTCTTACGGGAATACGCTTGGGCTCGAAAGACGAGAAATTTTTTTGGTCCGGAATTCATAAATTGCCAGAAAGATGGGGGAAAGATGTAGCTTCCGATGGACGATACTTTGAATAAAGCATTGTAACTATGTTTTCATAATAAAACTTCAAATTTTGGAAAAAAAACGCTGGAAACTTACTTGTAGACCCAATATATGTCATGAGTCAAGAAATATGGATGTCGCCAAAAATGCTGCGAAATGTCTAGGTTTCCTCAAGCGATGTAAGAAATATTTCACCCCCTCTGACCTGGCTTCAATATACAGTGAAAGTTCCCTAAGTCGAATTTCAAGGAACCAGAAAATAAGTTCGAGTTATAGAAACTTAGTTATAGAAAATACGCAAAATGTACGGGAATAAAATTATTCGTTTATTTTAAAGAATTCTTCTCCTTCTACAAAATCCTCCACTAAATATAAAGACTTATAGATATTGCCAGGAACATAACTTCTGCACTCAACAAAGGCTGTTATCTTTTCAATGGAAGCGGAAAGTTGCTCAAATATTGAAATGGTATTAGGTGCTGGATCTACGCCCTCATCCTCCACGGAATCAAGCAATTTAAATGTCGTTTTGCCATCCTCATCTTTCAATTCTCTGTATATGTATTAAATTTCACCACCAATCCTTAAAATCGTCCGCACACGAGAAAAACCAATTGCGACTGCATGATACGTATGAATATGGAATTTAAATAACAATACAGACTTCCCCTTTTACGCTTCTGAGAAAACGTAGTTCAGTTAGTATATTCCCCGAAAAATTCGAGTTACGGTTGAAATATCTCTTCGAGTAGTTCGAGTTATAGAAATATTCGAGTTAGGAGCAAAAAATATATGAAAAATGCAACGAAAAATCAGAGTTCACGATAAAAGTTCGACTTAGAGAAAAGTTCGAGTTAGAGGGTTCCACTGTATAAGGCGTTTATCCGCCAAAAACTGGAGTACAATGCCCATATCTGCTCAGGTGCCCCTAAGACCTCTTTACACTTGCTAGATAAGATCCAAAATCCTGCGATAAAACTCATAGGTGATGCCAGTCACTCTATACCATCGAAAACCGGTATAATGTTTCCTGTCTCACCTTTTTTTATCGGTATTCCAGTGCTCCGCTGAAATTGGCAGTTGCATTCCGCCCCTTCAAATTTTTCAACGTAACACCCGTCTCGCTATGAATGCTCATCAGTTCACCCTCAAACCCATCTTCGGACGTACTCTGAAATATCGTGATTCTTTCCTAAGCCGTACAACTCGCTTATGGAATGCGCTGCAGAGCTCTTTATTTCCTATCCCGTATAACTTGCAAACATTTAAAACCAACGTTCCAACCAACCATCTCCGTTTTTTCCCTCCCTAACTTCCTTTCGCCCGCGCTATGTGCAAACATCTTAAGGGTACATAAATCCCCTGTGCCGCCAATTATAAAAAAATTATATATAATTATTGCCTTTATGGCAGCTATTTCAGGACTGTTAGTAAAAACAGAATGAGATATTAACCCATTGACACATGGAGCCGGCGAATCGCCGGTCAACTACATATACGAGAGCGGATCAATAAGTCCGTGACTTTTTGAATTTCTGACCTCTTTACTGAAACAGCAACACTGTTCCTGTCAACAGGCATCTGTCAGTTGACTCCTGTCAAAATTTAAACTTGCTGCGTCAGTTAGTTTGTGTTTGACAGCTATTTTTGTCAGACTACTCACTAATTTGAGGAGAAAATGGAAAAAAGTGAATTTCGTGTGCTTATTAAGCATTATTTCTTGCGAAAAAAAACCATTACCGAGACCAAGGCTAAGCTTGATAAATACTATGGGGACTCTGCACCATCGATTTCAATGGTAAAAAAGTTGTTTACTGAATTTCGTTGTGGCCGTACAAGCACTGAAGATGCCGAACCTCCTGGACGCCCAGTTGAGGTCTCTACACCCGAAACAATCGAAAAAATTCACGATATGGTGTTGGCCGACCGAAGATTGAAAGTGCGAGAGATTGTGGAAGCCGTAGGGATCTCACATGGCTGAGTGGTTTCAATTTTGAATGATCACTTGGGCATGAGAAAGCTTTCCGCAAGATGGGTGCCGCGTTTGCTCACAGTCGACCACAAACGCAATCGTGTAACAACTTCACAGGAAGGTTTGGCGTTGTTTAATCGCAATATGGAGGAGTTTTTGCGCCGTTTTGTAACCGTGGACGAAACATGGATCCATCACAACACACCAGAGAACAAACAACAGTCAAAACAGTGGGTTTCTAAGGGTGAATCGGCGCCAAAGAAGGCCAAGGTGGGTTTGTCAGCCAATAAAGTTATGGCGACTGTTTTTTGGGATGCACGCGACTGTTTTTTGGGATGCACATTGACTACCTTCAAAAGGGAAGAACAATCAATGGGGAATATTATGCCAACTTATTGGACCGATTCAATGACGATTTGAAAAAAAAACGACCTCATTTGGCCAAGAAAAAAGTTCTTTTCCACCAAGACAATGCAAGGGTGCACACATGTGCAGTTGCCATGGCAAAAATCCATGAATTGGGCTATGAATTGCTCCCTCATCCACCCTATTCTCCAGATTTGGCTCCGAGCGACTACTTCTTGTTCCCAAACCTGAAGAAATGGCTTGGTGGAAAAAGATTTGACTCCAATGATGAAGTCATCTCGCAAACAAAGGCCTATTTTGAGGACCTCGACAAATCATTTTTTTTGGAAGGGATAAAAAAATTGGAGAAGCGTTGGACAAAGTGTATAGAGCTCAAGGGAGACTACGTTGAAAAATAAAATTATTTTTTTTATTAAAAAATCTGTGTTTTAATCCAAAAGTCACGGACTTATTCATCCGCCCTCGTATTATGGTATTAAAGCACCAAGCCGGCGAAACGCCGGTCTGTCTTTGCGTAATCATTTTATACATAAAAAATCATTGACAACAACTTTATTCATGTAAATATCGTTAATAAAATAATTACGAATGATATTTTGAAGAAAAAATATAATTACTAAAGTCTTTTACGTATTATTTTTAACTTGTATTTTGACAGCCAACAGTGTTGGTAATATTTTATCAAATGAAGTTGAAATGGAACAATTGCTTTTGGAAAGTTGTAGTGAAAATGAAATTGAAGAATGTGCTAGTGATTCAAGTGATTTTACATCTTAGATAAACGATTTGGAGTGTTCAAATAGTGATTCTGAAATGTTAAGTGGCAGTTCAATAAAACAACACGTAGATCGCGAGTTACCTTGCAAAAAAAGCAAAAATGAGAAATGGTTTTGGAATACAGACTCAGTTCAGATATCCAAAATTCCTTTCATTGGAGTACCAGGCATATGTCGCTTGGCAGAACTAAATTTAGGACGAAATCCAACGCCGTACGACATCTATAAAATAATTTTTGGCGACGATTTTTTCCAAATGATTGCAGATAAAACTAACAGATTTGAAAACCAACCAAAAGCAGACAACAAAACCTGATGATAAGTGGTTTGATGTATCTGCAGATGAAATAAAAGCATTTTTTGTGATCTGTATACTCCAAAGTCAGGTGAAGAAGAATACATTGAGGTCATATTGAAGTGAAAGAAAATCGACGAAAACACCTTTTTTTTAGAACAATAATGGCATTCAAGTGATTTGAAAAAATTCTTTCAAATTTGCATGTTGCAGACAATGCTCTGTTAGATAAAAGTGATAAATTATTTTAAATTCGTCCAATAATAAATTATTTGAAAAATAAATTCACGACATATAGACCCAATGAGGAGTTGTCTATTGACGAATGACTACAAAACTGAGAATCCTATTCTAAAACCCAAGGCAGTCGTCGATTATAATTGTGGGATGGGTGGAGTCGACAGCCCACAAATGCGGAGGTACTCCAAGGGATACAAAAAAATGTTTTTTTATTTGGCCGACATGGCCATATATAATACCTATGCATTACATAAAAATATGTCTAATGTGCAAAGGTTGACCTATAACGACTATAGGACAGGTATTGAGGAAAACATATTAAAGAATACTACGCTACCATCATACAAGAGGCGAGGAAGGGCATCTGGCGCATGCTCTTTACAATTACAGGCTGTACAATGGGGACATTTCCCTAGACAAATTCCTCCAAATCCTGTCAAACAAAACCCGTCCAGGCTTTGTAAAATGTGTTCATTACTGAAATCACGATGAGAATGTGAGAAATGCTTGGTGGCTGTCCACATGTCATAATGTTTCAAAAAATACCATACCCTTCCAAAACTGACTGGAGATGAAGATTAAACAAATATCCAAATAATAAAAAAAATTATAGTTCTATCTTGTCCGTTTTGATTGTATGTGAAGTTTAGTGTTAAGGTTTCTTTGAAATAAAAGTTGTAATAATTAAATAGTGTTTTTAATTAACAAATTATGTTATATTATTAGTGGTGGAATGGGTTAAGATGTGTTTCGGAGCGTTTAAATTTCCAAAATCACTATTTTTAATTTCTATAGTTTTTTTGGAAGTTGAAAAACTCAGATGGAGACGATAAAACTTCATAAGCTTATCTGATGCTAGATCGCAATCAATCTTTGGTAGTACCTTGACTGCCATGTATCCCAAAAAATATCTCATCGACAAAAGGTCATTATTAAAATTGTCTTCAATAAAATATTCTGCATATACCTCATATAAATCCATTACACGTCTTCAATAAAATATTCTGGATATACTCGTACCTCATATAAATCCATTACATGGACTTATTTTATTTATTTATTACATCTTCCCTCATTTAAATCTGCTAATTTTTTCTTTGATATTGTTATGTTAGGCATTATACTACTATCTTATTCGCAGTTGGCCAGCGAAGAACTGCTGGACGATTTTGACATATCCAAAACGTCATGAACCAAGCTAAGACATATGGTAAACAAACTGTTTTGACACATTAATGATTTTGTTTTTGCTTTGCGTCATATACTTTTGGGTGTGTGAAAATGTCTGATTTCGTGTCAAATAATCGTCATTTGCAGGAAGTGTTGATTTTCTTCTTCCATTCAAAGAAAACGGCGGCTGGGGCGCATCGAGAGCACCAAAAAATTTACGGAGACGCTGCTCTAAGTGAAACAACGTGCCGTGATTGGTTCCGTTGCTTCAAAGACGGTTGTTTAAAGCACCAGAGTTATTTTAAGATAGATTTAAGTATTTTCTTGTTTAACACATTGTATAAATAATTCATTTTCTTTCCTGCCCTACTATAATAAAGTATAGTCCAATACTCCCAATACTTTTTCCCACACGTCATATTATTCCTGTCAGCATTCTCACACTCTATTCCGCCGAATCAGCGAATATGACACACGCCAATTCCAGACAGGTGCGTAACTGGAGACCTAGTATACGATTCCCATGCTAACTCCTATGCCAAATTCCAAGTTGTGTTCAAGAAGGTCAAAAGAGATCTTTACAACGGTGATTTCGATGTTGACGGCCGTCCGCGTGAAGGAAGGCCAAAATCCTTCGAGGGCGCTGAATTGGAGGCATTGCCCGATGAGGATCCGTGCCAAACGCAAGAAGAACTTGTTTCAGATTGTAATACAAAATAAAGTACAAAAATATCGATATGATCAATGCGTAAAGAATTGTTTCCAATTCCAAAGATACTCAATCACATACAACCTTATTCAAGAAAATCATGAATGAAAGTGTATCACAAAATAAAGATACATAAACCAGAATTTCGCGTGCTATTTATTTTTATTCATCCCTACGCCGATCACTTATTATACACATGTAGGCTGAAGTGGCGGCTGCGGCAATGAAGAAACATTCCCAAATGTTTCGGTTAGCGATATATACACACTCCGAAAAAAAGGGACAAAGCTTTCCTCTCTGTGAATATGATCAAATCTTGTACTCTACCGCCCGTGCCAGAGACAGCTTTTTAGTCTTCATTAATTTGAAGTGCCAGTTGTTCTATCTTGGGGCCAGTAAGTTGGAATGAGATACTGTTTTAGCTAATTGAGCAAATTATGAATAAAATAAAAATGCATTTAAGATCAAAAAAAAAAATGTCAGTTAAACGGAACGAGGAATGACGACGTTCTTCGGGATGACTAACTTTAGGGAGAGAGCAGTTGTTATAACGCCAAATTTGCGGCGGAGTTAAAACAAAATGATTACACAGTTGATTATTATTTGATAGAGCACTACAGTCTTATTTGAGATTTATACTCCGACTAAAGTTCGGTACTATGCATTTGGAACAGCAATGAATACTTTGGCGTCAACAAATTCTTATTGAACTGCTGCTCGTGGAGGATGTTTATTCGAGTGTCAGATTACCATTCTATGGAAATTGGACGCAAGAATAAATAAAGGAAAACAAAATGATATTTAGGTCGCACGCTTTATAATTGATCGTCAGCTTTTAATTATTGAACGGAAATGACAGGGTCAACCACATGCATAACACCTCCCTTCGCAAAAATAAACAATACATTTGAAAAATTATTGCTTACAATACATACTAAGATTAATGTGTATAAAAAAAAAATTGTTGTTTACATATTAACCACTTTCGTATAATAAATATATATATATATTCTTTTTTATTGATTTTCTTCTTCTATGTATACAAAGCCTGGCGAGCCCGCCCAATCGTCGCCGAAACGAAATATTCACGTGAATAAGGTCATGCTCTGCATGTGGTGGGATCAAAAGGGTGTCGTATACTGCGAACTGCTTCCGAGTGGTGAAACCATCAAAGGACCATTATATCGAACCCAACTAATTCGTTTGAAGCGGGCATTAAAAGAAAAACGGCCAGAATATGAGACCAGGCATGAGTCCGTCATTTTTCATCACGACAACGCTCGGCCACATGTTGCGGTTTCGGTGAAAAACTATTTGGAAAATAGTGAATGGGAAATTCTGCCTCACCCGCCTTACAGTCCAGACTTGGCACCATCTGACTACCACTTGTTTCGTTCGATGCAGAACGCTCTTACGGGAATACGCTTCAGCTCAGTAGAGGAAATCAAAAATTGGCTCGATACATTGTTGGGCTCGAAAGACGAGAAATTTTTTTGGTCCGGAATTCATAAATTGCCAGAAAGATGGGGGAAAGTTGTAGCTTCCGATGGACGATACTTTGAATAAAGCATTGTAAATATATTTCATAATAAAACTTCAAATTTTGGAAAAAAAAAACGCTGGAAACTTACTTGTAGACCCAATATATGTCATGAGTCATGAAATATGGATGTCGCCAAAAATGCTGCGAAATGTCTAGGTTTCCTCAAGCGATGTAAGAAATATTTCACCCCCTCTGACCTGGCTTCAATATACAGTGAAAGTTCCCTAAGTCGAATTTCAAGGAACCAGAAAATAAGTTCGAGTTATAGAAACTTAGTTACAGAAAATACGCAAAATGTACGGGAATAAAATTATTCGTTTATTTTAAAGAATTCTTCTCCTTCTACAAAATCCTCCACTAAATATAAAGACTTATAGATATTGCCAGGAACATAACTTCTGCACTCAACAAAGGCTGTTATCTTTTCAACGGAAGAGGAAAGTTGCTCAAATATTGAAATGGTATTAGGTGCTGGATCTACGCCCTCATCCTCCTCGGAATCAAGCAATTTAAATGTCGTTTTGCCATCCTCATCTTTCAATTCTCTGTATATGTATTAAATTTCACCACCAATCCTTAAAATCGTCCGCACACGAGAAAAACCAATTGCGACTGCATGATACGTATGAATATGGAATTTAAATAACAATAGAGACTTCCCCTTTTACGCTTCTGAGAAAACGTAGTTCAGTTAGTATATTCCCCGAAAAATTCGAGTTACGGTTGAAATATCTCTTCGAGTAGTTCGAGTTATAGAAATATTCGAGTTAGGAGCAAAAAATATATGAAAAATGCAACGAAAAATCAGAGTTCACGATAAAAGTATCTGGTCAGGTGCCCCTAAGACCTCTTTACACTTGCTAGATAAGATCCAAAATCCTGCGATAAAACTCATAGGTGATGCCAGTCACTCTATACCATCGAAAACCGGTATAATGTTTCCTGTCTCACCTTTTTTTATCGGTATTCCAGTGCTCCGCTGAAATTGGCAGTTGCATTCCGCCCCTTCAAATTTTTCAACGTAACACCCGTCTCGCTATGAATGCTCATCAGTTCACCCTCAAACCCATCTTCGGACGTACTCTGAAATATCGTGATTCTTTCCTAAGCCGTACAACTCGCTTATGGAATGCGCTGCAGAGCTCTTTATTTCCTATCCCGTATAACTTGCAAACATTTAAAACCAACGTTCCAACCAACCATCTCCGTTTTTTCCCTCCCTAACTTCCTTTCGCCCGCGCTATGTGCAAACATCTTAAGGGTACATAAATCCCCTGTGCCGCCAATTATAAAAAAATTATATATAATTATTGCCTTTATGGCAGCTATTTCAGGACTGTTAGTAAACACAGAATGAGATATTAACCCATTGACACATGAAGCCGGCGAATCGCCGGTCAACTACATATATTATGGTATTAAAGCACCAAGCCGGCGAAACGCCGGTCTGTCTTTGCGTAATCATTTTATGCATAAAAAATCATTGACAACAACTTTATTCATGTAAATATCGTTGATAAAATAATTACGAATGATATTTTGAAGAAAAAATATAATTACTAAAGTCTCTTACGTATTATTTTTAACTTGTATTTTGACAACCAACAGTGTTAGTAATATTTTATCAAATGAAGTTGAAATGGAACAATTGCTTTTGGAAATGAAATAGTGAAAATGAAATTGAAGAATGTGCTAGTGATTTTACATCTTCGATAAACGATTTGGAGTGTTCAAATAGTGATTCTGAAATGTTAAGTGGCAGTTCAATAAAACAACACGTAGATCGCGAGTTACCTTGCAAAAAAAGCAAAAATGAGAAATGGTTTTGGAATACAGACTCAGTTCAGATATCCAAAATTCCTTTCATTGGAGTACCAGGCTTATGTCGCTTGGCAGAACTAAATTTAGGACGAAATCCAACGCCGTACGACATCTATAAAATAATTTTTGGCGACGATTTTTTCCAAATGATTGCAGATAAAACTAACAGATTTGCAAACCAAAAGCAGACAACAAAACCTGATGATAAGTGGTTTGATGTATCTGCAGATGAAATAAAAGCATTTTTTGTGATCTGTATACTCCAAAGTCAGGTGAAGAAGAATACATTGAGGTCATATTGAAGTGAAAGAAAATCGACGAAAACACCTTTTTTTTAGAACAATAATGGCATTCAAGTGATTTGAAAAAATTCTTTCAAATTTGCATGTTGCAGACAATGCTCTGTTAGATAAAAGTGATAAATTATTTTAAATTCGTCCAATAATAAATTATTTGAAAAATAAATTCACGACATATAGACCCAATGAGGAGTTGTCTATCGACGAATGACTACAAAAC
Organism: Volucella zonaria; assembly: GCA_963966105.1. Lineage (NCBI taxonomy): Eukaryota > Metazoa > Arthropoda > Insecta > Diptera > Syrphidae > Volucella > Volucella zonaria. The sequence goes on along the minus strand of OZ014530.1, from coordinate 149,238,584 downwards.
TGGGAATCCTATTCTAAAACCCAAGGCAGTCATCGATTATAATTGTGCGATGGGTGGAGTCGACAGCCCACAAATGCGGAGGTACTCCAAGGGATACAAAAAAATGTTTTTTTATTTGGCCGAGATGGCCTTATATAATACCTATGCATTACATAAAAATATGTCTAATGTGCAAAGGTTGACCTATAACGACTATAGGACAGGTATTGAGGAAAACATATTAAAGAATACTACGCTACCATCATACAAGAGGCGAGGAAGGGCATCTGGAGGCGCATGCTCTTTACAATTACAAGCTGTACAATGGGGACATTTCCCTAGACAAATTCCTCCAAATCCTGTCAAACAAAACCCGTCCAGGCTTTGTAAAATGTGTTCATTACTGAAATCACGATGAGAATGTGAGAAATGCTTGGTGGCTGTCCACATGTCATAATGTTTCAAAAAATACCATACCCTTCCAAAACTGCCTGGAGATGAAGATTAAACAAATATCCAAATAACAAAAAAAATTATAGTTCTATCTTGTCCGTTTTGATTGTATGTAAAGTTTAGTGTTAAGGTTTCTTTGAAATAAAAGTTGTAATAATTAAATAGTGTTTTTAATTAACAAATTATGTCATATTATTAGTGGTGGAATGGGTTAAGATGTGTTTCGGAGCGTTTAAATTTCCAAAATCACTATTTTTAATTTCTATAGTTTTTTTGGAAGTTGAAAAACTCAGATGGAGACGATAAAATTTCATAAGCTTATCTGATGCTAGATCGCAATCAATCTTTGGTAGTACCTTGAATGCCATGTATCCCAAAAAATATCTCATCGACAAAAGGTCAATATTAATTTGTGAAGCATTATTAAAATTGTCTTCAATAAAATATTCTGCATATACCTCATATAAATCCATTACACGTCTTCAATAAAATATTCTGGATATACTCGTACCTCATATAAATCCATTACATGGACTTATTTTATTTATTTATTACATCTTCCCTCATTTAAATCTGCTAATTTTTTCTTTGATATTGTTATGTTAGGCATTATACCACTATCTTATTCGCAGTTGGCCAGCGAAGAACTGCTGGACGATTTTGACATATCCAAAACGTCATGAACCAAGCGAAGACATATGGTAAACAAACTGTTTTGACACATTAATGAATTTGTTTTTGCTTTGCGTCATATACTTTTGGGTGTGTGAAAATGTCTGATTTTGTGCCAAATAATCGTCATTTGCAGGAAGTGTTGATTTTCTTCTTCCATTCAAAGAAAATGGCGGCTGGGGCGCATCGACAGCACCAAAAAATTTACGGAGACGCTGCTCTAAGTGAAACAACGTGCCGTGATTGGTTCCGTTGCTTCAAAGACGGTTGTTTAAAGCACCAGAGGTATTTTAAGATAAATTTAAGTATTTTCTTGTTTAACACATTGTATAAATAATTCATTTTCTTTCCTGCCCTACTGTAATAAAGTATAATCCAATATTCCCAATACTTTTTCCCACACGTCATATTATTCCTGTCAGCATTCCCATACTCTATTCCGCCGAATCAGCGAATATGACACACGCCAATTCCAGACAGGTGCGTAACTGGAGACCTATTCCCACGATTTAAGATTAGAAATTAGTATTTAAGCCAATTAAATTTTTCAATAAAGTCACTTGTGCCAAGAAGTTGTGTTCAAGAAGGTCAAAAGAGATCTTTACAACGGTGATTTCGATGTTGACGGCCGTCCGCGTGAAGGAAGGCCAAAATCCTTCGAGGGCGCTGAATTGGAGGCATTGCCCGATGAGGATCCGTGCCAAACGCAAGAAGAACTTGTTTCAGATTGTAATACAAAATAAAGTACAAAAATATCGATATGATCAATGCGTAAAGAATTGTTTCCAATTCCAAAGATACTCAATCACATACAACCTTACTCAAGAAAATCATGAATGAAAGTGTATCACAAAATAAAGATACATAAACCAGAATTTCGCGTGCTATTTATTTTTATTCATCCCTACGCCGATCACTTATTATACACATGTAGGCTGAAGTGGCGGCTGCGGCAATGAAGAAACATTCCCAAATGTTTCGGTTAGCGATATATACACACTCCGAAAAAAAGGGACAAAGCTTTCCTCTCTGTGAATATGATCAAATCTTGTACTCTACCGCCCGTGCCAGAGAGAGCTTTTTAGTCTTCATTAATTTGAAGTGCCAGTTGTTCTATCTTGGGGCCAGTAAGTTGGAATGAGATACTGTTTTAGCTAATTGAGCAAATTATGAATAAAATAAAAATGCATTTAAGATCAAAAATAAAAATTTCAGTTAAACGGAACGAGGAATGACGACGTTCTTCGGGATGACTAACTTTAGGGAGAGAGCAGTTGTTATAACGCCAAATTTGCGGCGGAGTTAAAACAAAATGATTACACAGTTGATTATTATTTGATAGAGCACTACAGTCTTATTTGAGATTTATACTGCGACTAAAGTTCGGTACTATGCATTTGGAACAGCAATGTATACTTTGGCGTCAACAAATTCTTATTGAACTGCTGCTCGTGGAGGATGTTTATTCGAGTGTCAGATTACCATTCTATGGAAATTGGACGCAAGAATAAATAAAGGAAAACAAAATGATATTTAGGTCGCACGCTTTATAATTGATCGTCAGCTTTTAATTAATGAACGGAAATGACAGGGTCAACCACATGCATAACACCTCCCTTCGCAAAAATAAACAATACATTTGAAAAATTATTGCTTACAATACATACTAAGATTAATGTGTATAAAAAAAAAAATTGTTGTTTACATATTAACCACTTTCGTATAATAAATGAATATATATATTCTTTTTTATTGATTTTCTTCTTCTATATATACAAAGCCTGGCGAGCCCGCCCAATCGTCGCCGAAACGAAATATTCACGTGAATAAGGTCATGCTCTGCATGTGGTGGGATCAAAAGGGTGTCGTATACTGCGAACTGCTTCCGAGTGGTGAAACCATCAAAGGACCATTATATCGAACCCAACTAATTCGTTTGAAGCGGGCATTAAAAGAAAAACGGCCAGAATATGAGACCAGGCATGAGTCCGTCATTTTTCATCACGACAACGCTCGGCCACATGTTGCGGTTTCGGTGAAAAACTATTTGGAAAATAGTGAATGGGAAATTCTGCCTCACCCGCCTTACAGTCCAGACTTGGCACCATCTGACTACCACTTGTTTCGTTCGATGCAGAACGCTCTTACGGGAATACGCTTCAGCTCAGTAGAGGAAATCAAAAATTGGCTCGATACATTGTTCTGCTCGAAAGACGAGAAATTTTTTTGGTCCGGAATTCATAAATTGCCAGAAAGATGGGGGAAAGTTGTAGCTTCCGATGGACGATACTTTGAATAAAGCATTGTAAATATATTTCATAATAAAACTTCAAATTTTGGAAAAAAAAAACGCTGGAAACTTACTTGTAGACCCAATATATATCATGAGTCATGAAATATGGATGTCGCCAAAAATGCTGCGAAATGTCTAGGTTTCCTCAAGCCATGTAAGAAATATTTCACCCCCTCTGACCTGGCTTCAATATACAGTGAAAGTTCCCTAAGTCGAATTTCAAGGAACCAGAAAATAAGTTCGAGTTATAGAAAATACGCAAAATGTACGGGAATAAAATTATTCGTTTATTTTAAAGAATTCTTCTCCTTCTACAAAATCCTCCACTAAATATAAAGACTTATAGATATTGCCAGGAACATAACTTCTGCACTCAACAAAGGCTGTTATCTTTTCAATGGAAGAGGAAAGTTGCTCAAATATTGAAATGGTATTAGGTGCTGGATCTACGCCCTCATCCTCCTCGGAATCAAGCAATTTAAATGTCGTTTTGCCATCCTCATATTTCAATTCTCTGTATATGTATTAAATTTCACCACCAATCCTTAAAATCGTCCGCACACGAGAAAAGCCAATTGCGACTGCGTGATACGTATGAATATGGAATTTAAATAACAATAGAGACTTCCCCTTTTACGCTTCTGAGAAAACGTAGTTCAGTTAGTATATTCCCCGAAAAATTCAAGTTACGGTTGAAATATCTCTTCGAGTAGTTCGAGTTATAGAAATATTCGAGTTAGGAGCAAAAAATATATGAAAAATGCAACGAAAAATCAGAGTTCACGATAAAAGTTCGACTTAGAGAAAAGTTCGAGTTAGAGAGTTCCACTGTATAAGGCGTTTATTCGCCAAAAACTGCAGTACAATGCCCATATCTGGTCAGGTGCCCCTAAGACCTCTTTACACTTGCTAGATAAGATCCAAAATCCTGCGATAAAACTCATAGGTGATGCCAGTCACTCTATACCATCGAAAACCGGTATAATGTTTCCTGTCTCACCTTTTTTTATCGGTATTCCAGTGCTCCGCTGAAATTGGCAGTTGCATTCCGCCCCTTCAAATTTTTCAACGTAACACCCGTCTCGCTATGAATGCTCATCAGTTCACCCTCAAACCCATCTTCGGACGTACTCTGAAATATCGTGAATCTTTCCTAAGCCGTACAACTCGCTTATGGAATGCGCTGCAGAGCTCTTTATTTCCTATCCCGTATAACTTGCAAACATTTAAAACCAACGTTCCAACCAACCATCTCCGTTTTTTCCCTCCCTAACTTCCTTTCGCCCGCGCTATGTGCAAACATCTTAAGGGTACATAAATCCCCTGTGCCGCCAATTATAAAAAAATTATATATAATTATTGCCTTTATGGCAGCTATTTCAGGACTGTTAGTAAACACAGAATGAGATATTAACCCATTGACACATGAAGCCGGCGAATCGCCGGTCAACTACATATATTATGGTATTAAAGCACCAAGCCGGCGAAACGCCGGTCTGTCTTTGCGTAATCATTTTATGCATAAAAAATCATTGACAACAACTTTATTCATGTAAATATCGTTGATAAAATAATTACGAATGATATTTTGAAGAAAAAATATAATTACTAAAGTCTTTTACGTATTATTTTTAACTTGTATTTTGACAACCAACAGTGTTAGTAATATTTTATCAAATGAAGTTGAAATGGAACAATTGCTTTTGGAAATGAAATAGTGAAAATGAAATTGAAGAATGTGCTAGTGATTTTACATCTTCGATAAACGATTTGGAGTGTTCAAATAGTGATTCTGAAATGTTAAGTGGCAGTTCAATAAAACAACACGTAGATCGCGAGTTACCTTGCAAAAAAAGCAAAAATGAGAAATGGTTTTGGAATACAGACTCAGTTCAGATATCCAAAATTCCTTTCATTGGAGTACCAGGCTTATGTCGCTTGGCAGAACTAAATTTAGGACGAAATCCAACGCCGTACGACATCTATAAAATAATTTTTGGCGACGATTTTTTCCAAATGATTGCAGATAAAACTAACAGATTTGCAAACCAAAAGCAGACAACAAAACCTGATGATAAGTGGTTTGATGTATCTGCAGATGAAATAAAAGCATTTTTTGTGATCTGTATACTCCAAAGTCAGGTGAAGAAGAATACATTGAGGTCATATTGAAGTGAAAGAAAATCGACGAAAACACCTTTTTTTTAGAACAATAATGGCAATCAAGTGATTTGAAAAAATTCTTTCAAATTTGCATGTTGCAGACAATGCTCTGTTAGATAAAAGTGATAAATTATTTTAAATTCGTCCAATAATAAATTATTTGAAAAATAAATTCACGACATATAGACCCAATGAGGAGTTGTCTATCGACGAATGACTACAAAACTGGGAATCCTATTCTAAAACCCAAGGCAGTCATCGATTATAATTGTGGGATGGGTGGAGTCGACAGCCCACAAATGCGGAGGTACTCCAAGGGATACAAAAAAATGTTTTTTTATTTGGCCGAGATGGCCTTATATAATACCTATGCATTACATAAAAATATGTCTAATGTGCAAAGGTTGACCTATAACGACTATAGGACAGGTATTGAGGAAAACATATTAAAGAATACTACGCTACCATCATACAAGAGGCGAGGAAGGGCATCTGGAGGCGCATGCTCTTTACAATTACAGGCTGTACAATCGGGACATTTCCCTAGACAAATTCCTCCAAATCCTGTCAAACAAAACCCGTCCAGGCTTTGTAAAATGTGTTCATTACTGAAATCACGATGAGAATGTGAGAAATGCTTGGTGGCTGTCCACATGTCATAATGTTTCAAAAAATACCATACCCTTCCAAAACTGCCTGGAGATGAAGATTAAACAAATATCCAAATAACAAAAAAAATTATAGTTCTATCTTGTCCGTTTTGATTGTATGTAAAGTTTAGTGTTAAGGTTTCTTTGAAATAAAAGTTGTAATAATTAAATAGTGTTTTTAATTAACAAATTATGTCATATTATTAGTGGTGGAATGGGTTAAGATGTGTTTCGGAGCGTTTAAATTTCCAAAATCACTATTTTTAATTTCTATAGTTTTTTTGGAAGTTGAAAAACTCAGATGGAGACGATAAAATTTCATAAACTTATCTGATGCTAGATCGCAATCAATCTTTGGTAGTACCTTGAATGCCATGTATCCCAAAAAATATCTCATCGACAAAAGGTCAATATTAATTTGTGAAGCATTATTAAAATTGTCTTCAATAAAATATTCTGCATATACCTCATATAAATCCATTACACGTCTTCAATAAAATATTCTGGATATACTCGTACCTCATATAAATCCATTACATGGACTTATTTTATTTATTTATTACATCTTCCCTCATTTAAATCTGGTAATTTTTTCTTTGATATTGTTATGTTAGGCATTATACCACTATCTTATTCGCAGTTGGCCAGCGAAGAACTGCTGGACGATTTTGACATATCCAAAACGTCATGAACCAAGCTAAGACATATGGTAAACAAACTGTTTTGACACATTAATGATTTTGTTTTTGCTTTGCGTCATATACTTTTGGGTGTGTGAAAATGTCTGATTTTGTGCCAAATAATCGTCATTTGCAGGAAGTGTTGATTTTCTTCTTCCATTCAAAGAAAACGGCGGCTGGGGCGCATCGACAGCACCAAAAAATTTACGGAGACGCTGCTCTAAGTGAAACAACGTGCCGTGATTGGTTCCGTTGCTTCAAAGACGGTTGTTTAAAGCACCAGAGGTATTTTAAGATAAATTTAAGTATTTTCTTGTTTAACACATTGTATAAATAATTCATTTTCTTTCCTGCCCTACTGTAATAAAGTATAATCCAATATTCCCAATACTTTTTCCCACACGTCATATTATTCCTGTCAGCATTCCCATACTCTATTCCGCCGAATCAGCGAATATGACACACGCCAATTCCAGACAGGTGCGTAACTGGAGACCTATTCCCACGATTTAAGATTAGAAATTAGTATTTAAGCCAATTAAATTTTTCAATAAAGTCACTTGTGCCAAGAAGTTGTGTTCAAGAAGGTCAAAAGAGATCTTTACAACGGTGATTTCGATGTTGACGGCCGTCCGCGTGAAGGAAGGCCAAAATCCTTCGAGGGCGCTGAATTGGAGGCATTGCCCGATGAGGATCCGTGCCAAACGCAAGAAGAACTTGTTTCAGATTGTAATACAAAATAAAGTACAAAAATATCGATATGATCAATGCGTAAAGAATTGTTTCCAATTCCAAAGATACTCAATCACATACAACCTTACTCAAGAAAATCATGAATGAAAGTGTATCACAAAATAAAGATACATAAACCAGAATTTCGCGTGCTATTTATTTTTATTCATCCCTACGCCGATCACTTATTATACACATGTAGGCTGAAGTGGCGGCTGCGGCAATGAAGAAACATTCCCAAATGTTTCGGTTAGCGATATATACACACTCCGAAAAAAAGGGACAAAGCTTTCCTCTCTGTGAATATGATCAAATCTTGTACTCTACCGCCCGTGCCAGAGAGAGCTTTTTAGTCTTCATTAATTTGAAGTGCCAGTTGTTCTATCTTGGGGCCAGTAAGTTGGAATGAGATACTGTTTTAGCTAATTGAGCAAATTATGAATAAAATAAAAATGCATTTAAGATCAAAAAAAAAATGTCAGTTAAACGGAACGAGGAATGACGACGTTCTTCGGGATGACTAACTTTAGGGAGAGAGCAGTTGTTATAACGCCAAATTTGCGGCGGAGTTAAAACAAAATGATTACACAGTTGATTATTATTTGATAGAGCACTACAGTCTTATTTGAGATTTATACTCCGACTAAAGTTCGGTACTATGCATTTGGAACAGCAATGAATACTTTGGCGTCAACAAATTCTTATTGAACTGCTGCTCGTGGAGGATGTTTATTCGAGTGTCAGATTACCATTCTATGGAAATTGGACGCAAGAATAAACAAAGGAAAACAAAATGATATTTAGGTCGCACGCTTTATAATTGATCGTCAGCTTTTAATTAATGAACGGAAATGACAGGGTCAAGCACATGCATAACACCTCCCTTCGCAAAAATAAACAATACATTTGAAAAATTATTGCTTACAATACATACTAAGATTAATGTGTATAAAAAAAAAATTGTTGTTTACATATTAACCACTTTCGTATAATAAATGAATATATATATTCTTTTTTATTGACTTTCTTCTTCTATATATACAAAGCCTGGCGAGCCCGCCCAATCGTCGCCGAAACGAAATATTCACGTGAATAAGGTCATGCTCTGCATGTGGTGGGATCAAAAGGGTGTCGTATACTGCGAACTGCTTCCGAGTGGTGAAACCATCAAAGGACCATTATATCGAACCCAACTAATTCGTTTGAAGCGGGCATTAAAAGAAAAACGGCCAGAATATGAGACCAGGCATGAGTCCGTCATTTTTCATCACGACAACGCTCGGCCACATGTTGCGGTTTCGGTGAAAAACTATTTGGAAAATAGTGAATGGGAAATTCTGCCTCACCCGCCTTACAGTCCAGACTTGGCACCATCTGACTACCACTTGTTTCGTTCGATGCAGAACGCTCTTACGGGAATACGCTTCAGCTCAGTAGAGGAAATCAAAAATTGGCTCGATACATTGTTCTGCTCGAAAGACGAGAAATTTTTTTGGTCCGGAATTCATAAATTGCCAGAAAGATGGGGGAAAGTTGTAGCTTCCGATGGACGATACTTTGAATAAGGCATTGTAAATATATTTCATAATAAAACTTCAAATTTTGGAAAAAAAAAACGCTGGAAACTTACTTGTAGACCCAATATATGTCATGAGTCATGAAATATGGATGTCGCCAAAAATGCTGCGAAATGTCTAGGTTTCCTCAAGCCATGTAAGAAATATTTCACCCCCTCTGACCTGGCTTCAATATACAGTGAAAGTTCCCTAAGTCGAATTTCAAGGAACCAGAAAATAAGTTCGAGTTATAGAAACTTAGTTATAGAAAATACGCAAAATGTACGGGAATAAAATTATTCGTTTATTTTAAAGAATTCTTCTCCTTCTACAAAATCCTCCACTAAATATAAAGACTTATAGATATTGCCAGGAACATAACTTCTGCACTCAACAAAGGCTGTTATCTTTTCAATGGAAGAGGAAAGTTGCTCAAATATTGAAATGGTATTAGGTGCTGGATCTACGCCCTCATCCTCCACGGAATCAAGCAATTTAAATGTCGTTTTGCCATCCTCATATTTCAATTCTCTGTATATGTATTAAATTTCACCACCAATCCTTAAAATCGTCCGCACACGAGAAAAACCAATTGCGACTGCATGATACGTATGAATATGGAATTTAAATAACAATAGAGACTTCCCCTTTTACGCTTCTGAGAAAACGTAGTTCAGTTAGTATATTCCCCGAAAAATTCGAGTTACGGTTGAAATATCTCTTCGAGTAGTTCGAGTTATAGAAATATTCGAGTTAGGAGCAAAAAATATATGAAAAATGCAACGAAAAATCAGAGTTCACGATAAAAGTTCGACTTAGAGAAAAGTTCGAATTAGAGAGTTCCACTGTATAAGGCGTTTATTCGCCAAAAACTGCAGTACAATGCCCATATCTGGTCAGGTGCCCCTAAGACCTCTTTACACTTGCTAGATAAGATCCAAAATCCTGCGATAAAACTCATAGGTGATGCCAGTCACTCTATACCATCGAAAACCGGTATAATGTTTCCTGCCTCACCTTTTTTTATCGGTATTCCAGTGCTCCGCTGAAATTGGCAGTTGCATTCCGCCCCTTCAAATTTTTCAACGTAACACCCGTCTCGCTATGAATACTCATCAGTTCACCCTCAAACCCATCTTCGGACGTACTCTGAAATATCGTGAATCTTTCCTAAGCCGTACAACTCGCTTATGGAATGCGCTGCAGAGCTCTTTATTTCCTATCCCGTATAACTTGCAAACATTTAAAACCAACGTTCCAACCAACCATCTCCGTTTTTTCCCTCCCTAACTTCCTTTCGCCCGCGCTATGTGCAAACATCTTAAGGGTACATAAATCCCCTGTGCCGCCAATTATAAAAAAATTATATATAATTATTGCCTTTATGGCAGCTATTTCAGGACTGTTAGTAAACACAGAATGAGATATTAACCCATTGACACATGAAGCCGGCGAATCGCCGGTCAACTACATATATTATGGTATTAAAGCACCAAGCCGGCGAAACGCCGGTCTGTCTTTGCGTAATCATTTTATGCATAAAAAATCATTGACAACAACTTTATTCATGTAAATATCGTTGATAAAATAATTACGAATGATATTTTGAAGAAAAAATATAATTACTAAAGTCTTTTACGTATTATTTTTAACTTGTATTTTGACAACCAACAGTGTTAGTAATATTTTATCAAATGAAGTTGAAATGGAACAATTGCTTTTGGAAAGTTGTAGTGAAAATGAAATTGAAGAATGTGCTAGTGATTCAAGTGATTTTACATCTTCGATAAACGATTTGGAGTGTTCAAATAGTGATTCTGAAATGTTAAGTGGCAGTTCAATAAAACAACACGTAGATCGCGAGTTACCTTGCAAAAAAAGCAAAAATGAGAAATGGTTTTGGAATACAGACTCAGTTCAGATATCCAAAATTCCTTTCATTGGAGTACCAGGCTTATGTCGCTTGGCAGAACTAAATTTAGGACGAAATCCAACGCCGTACGACATCTATAAAATAATTTTTGGCGACGATTTTTTCCAAATGATTGCAGATAAAACTAACAGATTTGCAAACCAACCAAAAGCAGACAACAAAACCTGATGATAAGTGGTTTGATGTATCTGCAGATGAAATAAAAGCATTTTTTGTGATCTGTATACTCCAAAGTCAGGTGAAGAAGTATACATTGAGGTCATATTGAAGTGAAAGAAAATCGACGAAAACACCTTTTTTTTAGAACAATAATGGCATTCAAGTGATTTGAAAAAATTCTTTCAAATTTGCATGTTGCAGACAATGCTCTGTTAGATAAAAGTGATAAATTATTTTAAATTCGTCCAATAATAAATTATTTGAAAAATAAATTCACGACATACAGACCCAATGAGGAGTTGTCTATCGACGAATGACTACAAAACTGGGAATCCTATTCTAAAACCCAAGGCAGTCATCGATTATAATTGTGGGATGGGTGGAGTCGACATCCCACAAATGCGGAGGTACTCCAAGGGATACAAAAAAATGTTTTTTTATTTGGCCGACATGGCCATATATAATACCTATGCATTACATAAAAATATGTCTAATGTGCAAAGGTTGACCTATAACGACTATAGGATAGGTATTGAGGAAAACATATTAAAGAATACTACGCTACCACCATACAAGAGGCGAGGAAGGCATCTGGAGGCGCATGCTCTTTACAATTACAGGCTGTACAATGGGCACATTTCCCTAGACAAATTCCTCCAAATCCTGTCAAACAAAACCCGTCCAGGCTTTGTAAAATGTGTTCATTACTGAAATCACGATGGGAATGTGAGAAATGCTTGGTGGCTGTCCACATGTCATAATGTTTCAAAAAATACCATACCCTTCCAAAACTGCCTGGAGATGAAGATTAAACAAATATCCAAATAACAAAAAAAATTATAGTTCTATCTTGTCCGTTTTGATTGTATGTGAAGTTTAGTGTTAAGGTTTCTTTGAAATAAAAGTTGTAATAATTAAATAGTGTTTTTAATTAACAAATTATGTCATATTATTAGTGGTGGAATGGGTTAAGATGTGTTTCGGAGCGTTAAAATTTCCAAAATCACTATTTTTAATTTCTATAGTTTTTTTGGAAGTTGAAAAACTCAGATGGAGACGATAAAACTTCATAAGCTTATCTGATGCTAGATCGCAATCAATCTTTGGTAGTACCTTGACTGCCATGTATCCCAAAAAATATCTCATCGACAAAAGGTCAATATTAATTTGTGAAGCATTATTAAAATTATCTTCAATAAAATATTCTGCATATACCTATAAATCCATTACACGTCTTCAATAAAATATTCTGGATATACTCGTACCTCATATAAATCCGTTACAAGGACTTATTTTATTTATTTATTACATCTTCCCTCATTTAAATCTGGTAATTTTTTCTTTGATATTGTTATGTTAAGCATTATACCACTATCTTATTCGCAGTTGAACAGCGAAGAACTACTGGACGATTTTGACATATCCAAAACGTCATGAACCAAGCTAAGACATATGGTAAACAAACTGTTTTGACACATTAATGATTTTGTTTTTGATTTGCGTCATATACTTTTGGGTGTGTGAAAATGTCTGATTTTGTGCCAAATAATCGTCATTTGCAGGAAGTGTTGATTTTCTTCTTCCATTCAAAGAAAACGGCGGCTGGGGCGCATCGACAGCACCAAAAAATTTACGGAGACGCTGCTCTAAGTGAAACAACGTGCCGTGATTGGTTCCGTTGCTTCAAAGACGGTTGTTTAAAGCACCAGAGGTATTTTAAGATAGATTTAAGTATTTTCTTGTTTAACACATTGTATAAATAATTCATTTTCTTTCCTGCCCTACTGTAATAAAGTATAATCCAATATTCCCAATACTTTTTCCCACACGTCATATTATTCCTGTCAGCATTCCCACACTCTATTCCGCCGAATCAGCGAATATGACACACGCCAATTCCAGACAGGTGCGTAACTGGAGACCTAGTATATGATTCCCATGCTAACTCCTATGCCAAATTCCGGCCCCATTCCCACGATTTAAGTTTAGAAATTAGTATTTCAGCCAATTAAATTTTTCAATAAAGTCACTTGTGCCAAGAAGTTGTGTTCAAGAAGGTCAAAAGAAATCTTTACAACGGTGATTTCGATGTTGACGGCCGTCCGCGTGAAGGAAGGCCAAAATCCTTCGAGGGCGCTGAATTGGAGGCATTGCCCGATGAGGATCCGTGCCAAACGCAAGAAGAACTTGTTTCAGATTGTAATACAAAATAAAGTACAAAAATATCGATATGATCAATGCGTAAAGAATTGTTTCCAATTCCAAAGATACTCAATCACATACAACCTTACTCAAGAAAATCATGAATGAAAGTGTATCACAAAATAAAGATACATAAACCAGAAGCCAGAAAATAAATAAAGAATTTCGCGTGCTATTTCTTTTTATTCATCCCTACGCCGATCACTTATTATACACATGTAGGCTGAAGTGGCGGCTGTGGCAATGAAGAAACATTCCCAAATGTTTCGGTTAGCGATATATACACACTCCGAAAAAAAGGGACAAAGCTTTCCTCTCTGTGAATATGATCAAATCATGTACTCTACCGCCCGTGCCAGAGAGAGCTTTTTAGTCTTCATTAATTTGAAGTGCCAGTTGTTCTATCTTGGGGCCAGTAAGTTGGAATGAGATACTGTTTTAGCTAATTGAGCAAATTATGAATAAAATAAAAATGCATTTAAGATCAAAAAAAAAATGTCAGTTAAACGGAACGAGGAATGACGACGTTCTTCGGGATGACTAACTTTAGGGAGAGAGCAGTTGTTATAACGCCAAATTTGCGGCGGAGTTAAAACAAAATGATTACACAGTTGATTATTATTTGATAGAGCACTACAGTCTTATTTGAGATTTATACTCCGACTAAAGTTCGGTACTATGCATTTGGAACAGCAATGAATACTTTGGCGTCAACAAATTCTTATTGAACTGCTGCTCGTGGAGGATGTTTATTCGAGTGTCAGATTACCATTCTATGGAAATTGGACGCAAGAATAAACAAAGGAAAACAAAATGATATTTAGGTCGCACGCTTTATAATTGATCGTCAGCTTTTAATTAATGAACGGAAATGACAGGGTCAAGCACATGCATAACACCTCCCTTCGCAAAAATAAACAATACATTTGAAAAATTATTGCTTACAATACATACTAAGATTAATGTGTATAAAAAAAAAAAATTGTTGTTTACATATTAACCACTTTCGTATAATAAATGAACATATATTTTTTTTTTTATTGATTTTCTTCTTCTATGTATACAAAGCCCGGCGAGCCCGCCCAATCGTCGCCGAAACGAAATATTCACGTGAGTAAGGTCATGCTCTGCATGTGGTGGGATCAAAAGGGTGTCGTATACTGCGAACTGCTTCCGAGTGGTGAAACCATCAAAGGACCATTATATCGAACCCAACTAATTCGTTTGAAGCGGGCATTAAAAGAAAAACGGCCAGAATATGAGACCAGGCATGAGTCCGTCATTTTTCATCACGACAACGCTCGGCCACATGTTGCGGTTTCGGTGAAAAACTATTTGGAAAATAGTGAATGGGAAATTCTGCCTCACCCGCCTTACAGTCCAGACTTGGTACCATCTGACTACCACTTGTTTCGTTCGATGCAGAACGCTCTTACGGGAATACGCTTCAGCTCAGTAGAGGAAATCAAAAATTGGCTCGATACATTGTTCTGCTCGAAAGACGAGAAATTTTTTTGGTCCGGAATTCATAAATTGCCAGAAAGATGGGGGAAAGTTGTAGCTTCCGATGGACGATACTTTGAATAAAGCATTGTAAATATATTTCATAATAAAACTTCAAATTTTGGAAAAAAAAAACGCTGGAAACTTACTTGTAGACCCAATATATGTCATGAGTCATGAAATATGGATGTCGCCAAAAATGCTGCGAAATGTCTAGGTTTCCTCAAGCCATGTAAGAAATATTTCACCCCCTCTGACCTGGCTTCAATATACAGTTAAAGTTCCCTAAGTCGAATTTCAAGGAACCAGAAAATAAGTTCGAGTTGTAGAAACTTAGTTATAGAAAATACGCAAAATGTACGGGAATAAAATTATTCGTTTATTTTAAAGAATTCTTCTCCTTCTACAAAATCCTCCACTAAATATAAAGACTTATAGATATTGCCAGGAACATAACTTCTGCACTCAACAAAGGCTGTTATCTTTTCAATGGAAGAGGAAAGTTGCTCAAATATTGAAATGGTATTAGGTGCTGGATCTACGCCCTCATCCTCCACGGAATCAAGCAATTTAAATGTCGTTTTGCCATCCTCATATTTCAATTCTCTGTATATGTATTAAATTTCACCACCAATCCTTAAAATCGTCCGCACACGAGAAAAACCAATTGCGACTGCATGATACGTATGAATATGGAATTTAAATAACAATAGAGACTTCCCCTTTTACGCTTCTGAGAAAACGTAGTTCAGTTAGTATATTCCCCGAAAAATTCGAGTTACGGTTGAAATATCTCTTCGAGTAGTTCGAGTTATAGAAATATTCGAGTTAGGAGCAAAAAATATATGAAAAATGCAACGAAAAATCAGAGTTCACGATAAAAGTTCGACTTAGAGAAAAGTTCGAATTAGAGAGTTCCACTGTATAAGGCGTTTATTCGCCAAAAACTGCAGTACAATGCCCATATCTGGTCAGGTGCCCCTAAGACCTCTTTACACTTGCTAGATAAGATCCAAAATCCTGCGATAAAACTCATAGGTGATGCCAGTCACTCTATACCATCGAAAACCGGTATAATGTTTCCTGCCTCACCTTTTTTTATCGGTATTCCAGTGCTCCGCTGAAATTGGCAGTTGCATTCCGCCCCTTCAAATTTTTCAACGTAACACCCGTCTCGCTATGAATACTCATCAGTTCACCCTCAAACCCATCTTCGGACGTACTCTGAAATATCGTGAATCTTTCCTAAGCCGTACAACTCGCTTATGGAATGCGCTGCAGAGCTCTTTATTTCCTATCCCGTATAACTTGCAAACATTTAAAACCAACGTTCCAACCAACCATCTCCGTTTTTTCCCTCCCTAACTTCCTTTCGCCCGCGCTATGTGCAAACATCTTAAGGGTACATAAATCCCCTGTGCCGCCAATTATAAAAAAATTATATATAATTATTGCCTTTATGGCAGCTATTTCAGGACTGTTAGTAAACACAGAATGAGATATTAACCCATTGACACATGAAGCCGGCGAATCGCCGGTCAACTACATATATTATGGTATTAAAGCACCAAGCCGGCGAAACGCCGGTCTGTCTTTGCGTAATCATTTTATGCATAAAAAATCATTGACAACAACTTTATTCATGTAAATATCGTTGATAAATAAAATAATTACGAATGATATTTTGAAGAAAAAATATAATTACTAAAGTCTTTTACGTATTATTTTTAACTTGTATTTTGACAACCAACAGTGTTAGTAATATTTTATCAAATGAAGTTGAAATGGAACAATTGCTTTTGGAAAGTTGTAGTGAAAATGAAATTGAAGAATGTGCTAGTGATTCAAGTGATTTTACATCTTCGATAAACGATTTGGAGTGTTCAAATAGTGATTCTGAAATGTTAAGTGGCAGTTCAATAAAACAACACGTAGATCGCGAGTTACCTTGCAAAAAAAGCAAAAATGAGAAATGGTTTTGGAATACAGACTCAGTTCAGATATCCAAAATTCCTTTCATTGGAGTACCAGGCTTATGTCGCTTGGCAGAACTAAATTTAGGACGAAATCCAACGCCGTACGACATCTATAAAATAATTTTTGGCGACGATTTTTTCCAAATGATTGCAGATAAAACTAACAGATTTGCAAACCAACCAAAAGCAGACAACAAAACCTGATGATAAGTGGTTTGATGTATCTGCAGATGAAATAAAAGCATTTTTTGTGATCTGTATACTCCAAAGTCAGGTGAAGAAGTATACATTGAGGTCATATTGAAGTGAAAGAAAATCGACGAAAACACCTTTTTTTTAGAACAATAATGGCATTCAAGTGATTTGAAAAAATTCTTTCAAATTTGCATGTTGCAGACAATGCTCTGTTAGATAAAAGTGATAAATTATTTTAAATTCGTCCAATAATAAATTATTTGAAAAATAAATTCACGACATACAGACCCAATGAGGAGTTGTCTATCGACGAATGACTACAAAACTGGGAATCCTATTCTAAAACCCAAGGCAGTCATCGATTATAATTGTGGGATGGGTGGAGTCGACATCCCACAAATGCGGAGGTACTCCAAGGGATACAAAAAAATGTTTTTTTATTTGGCCGACATGGCCATATATAGTACCTATGCATTACATAAAAATATGTCTAATGTGCAAAGGTTGACCTATAACGACTATAGGATAGGTATTGAGGAAAACATATTAAAGAATACTACGCTACCACCATACAAGAGGCGAGGAAGGCATCTGGAGGCGCATGCTCTTTACAATTACAGGCTGTACAATGGGCACATTTCCCTAGACAAATTCCTCCAAATCCTGTCAAACAAAACCCGTCCAGGCTTTGTAAAATGTGTTCATTACTGAAATCACGATGGGAATGTGAGAAATGCTTGGTGGCTGTCCACATGTCATAATGTTTCAAAAAATACCATACCCTTCCAAAACTGCCTGGAGATGAAGATTAAACAAATATCCAAATAACAAAAAAAATTATAGTTCTATCTTGTCCGTTTTGATTGTATGTGAAGTTTAGTGTTAAGGTTTCTTTGAAATAAAAGTTGTAATAATTAAATAGTGTTTTTAATTAACAAATTATGTCATATTATTAGTGGTGGAATGGGTTAAGATGTGTTTCGGAGCGTTAAAATTTCCAAAATCACTATTTTTAATTTCTATAGTTTTTTTGGAAGTTGAAAAACTCAGATGGAGACGATAAAACTTCATAAGCTTATCTGATGCTAGATCGCAATCAATCTTTGGTAGTACCTTGACTGCCATGTATCCCAAAAAATATCTCATCGACAAAAGGTCAATATTAATTTGTGAAGCATTATTAAAATTATCTTCAATAAAATATTCTGCATATACCTATAAATCCATTACACGTCTTCAATAAAATATTCTGGATATACTCGTACCTCATATAAATCCGTTACAAGGACTTATTTTATTTATTTATTACATCTTCCCTCATTTAAATCTGGTAATTTTTTCTTTGATATTGTTATGTTAGGCATTATACCACTATCTTATTCGCAGTTGAACAGCGAAGAACTACTGGACGATTTTGACATATCCAAAACGTCATGAACCAAGCTAAGACATATGGTAAACAAACTGTTTTGACACATTAATGATTTTGTTTTTGATTTGCGTCATATACTTTTGGGTGTGTGAAAATGTCTGATTTTGTGCCAAATAATCGTCATTTGCAGGAAGTGTTGATTTTCTTCTTCCATTCAAAGAAAACGGCGGCTGGGGCGCATCGACAGCACCAAAAAATTTACGGAGACGCTGCTCTAAGTGAAACAACGTGCCGTGATTGGTTCCGTTGCTTCAAAGACGGTTGTTTAAAGCACCAGAGGTATTTTAAGATAGATTTAAGTATTTTCTTGTTTAACACATTGTATAAATAATTCATTTTCTTTCCTGCCCTACTGTAATAAAGTATAATCCAATATTCCCAATACTTTTTCCCACACGTCATATTATTCCTGTCAGCATTCCCACACTCTATTCCGCCGAATCAGCGAATATGACACACGCCAATTCCAGACAGGTGCGTAACTGGAGACCTAGTATATGATTCCCATGCTAACTCCTATGCCAAATTCCGGCCCCATTCCCACGATTTAAGTTTAGAAATTAGTATTTCAGCCAATTAAATTTTTCAATAAAGTCACTTGTGCCAAGAAGTTGTGTTCAAGAAGGTCAAAAGAAATCTTTACAACGGTGATTTCGATGTTGACGGCCGTCCGCGTGAAGGAAGGCCAAAATCCTTCGAGGGCGCTGAATTGGAGGCATTGCCCGATGAGGATCCGTGCCAAACGCAAGAAGAACTTGTTTCAGATTGTAATACAAAATAAAGTACAAAAATATCGACATGCTCAATGCGTAAAGAATTGTTTCCAATTCCAAAGATATCAATCACATGAATGAAAGTGTATCACAAAATAAAGATACATAAACCAGAAGCCAGAAAATAAATAAAGAATTTCGCGTGCTATTTCTTTTTATTCATCCCTACGCCGATCACTTATTATACACATGTAGGCTGAAGTGGCGGCTGTGGCAATGAAGAAACATTCCCAAATGTTTCGGTTAGCGATATATACACACTCCGAAAAAAAGGGACAAAGCTTTCCTCTCTGTGAATATGATCAAATCTTGTACTCTACCGCCCGTGCCAGAGACAGCTTTTTAGTCTTCATTAATTTGAAGTGCCAGTTGTTCTATCTTGGGGCCAGTAAGTTAGAATGAGATACTGTTTTAGCTAATTGAGCAAATTATGAATACAATAAAAATGCATTTAAGATCAAAAAAAAAAATGTCAGTTAAACGGAACGAGGAATGACGACGTTCTTCGGGATGACTAACTTTAGGGAGAGAGCAGTTGTTAAAACAAAATGATTACACAGTTGATTATTATTTGATAGAGCACTACAGTCTTATTTGAGATTTATACTCCGACTAAAGTTCGGTACTATGCATTTGGAACAGCAATGAATACTTTGGCGTCAACAAATTCTTATTGAACTGCTGCTCGTGGAGGATGTCTATTCGAGTGTCAGATTACCATTCTATGGAAGTTGGACGCAAGAATAAACAAAGGAAAACAAAATGATATTTAGGTCGCACGCTTTATAATTGATCGTCAGCTTTTAATTAATGAAAGGAAATGACAGGGTCAACCACATGCATAACACCTCCCTTCGCAAAAATAAACAATACATTTGAAAAATTATTGCTTGCAATACATACTAAGATTAATGTTTATATAAAAAATTGTTCTTTACATATTAACCACTTTCGTATAATAAATGAATATATATTTTTTTTTTATTGATTTTCTTCTTCTATGTATTTTGAAATTGCTAACTTTAAAAACGTTGTAATTTAGTGTCCTTAAATTAGTTTTGCCTTGATTATTAATTAATATAATTTACAATTTTTTCCTTTCCAATTGTAGGTTTTCTCATTTTCCCATTAAAAGAGTTTCGAAAAAAGGTTACTCATTTTCCTTTCGTTAATTTTACAATAAAATAGACTAAAATAGCAATTATAAGTAGTCCACTTAATCTTAACATTGCATTTTGTGTATGAGGCGGTATGGTTGTTAATTTTCTTGATATATACGAGTAGTTTTCTTGATTCCTAATTTGAATAGTTAGATCTTGCAATTCATTTAGATCTTTAAGTTTTATTTTTGGTATATTGATTTTCTACATTAGATATTTTTTTTTGCCAAATTACGAATAATGATGGCACTGTGCGACGGTGCGTTATCATGGTGCAAAATCCACGGGTTTTCTGCCAACAATTCTGGTGTCTTTCGGTGAATTGCTTCACGCAAACGTCTCATAACGCCGAAATAATACTCTTTGTTTACTGTCTGGCCTTCTGACAAAAATTCATCATGCATTACACCGTTGTAATCCATGAAAACCGTGAGCATTGCCTTCTTTTTTGACTGAAAACGACTTGATTTTTTAGGTATCGGTGCATTTGGTGAACACCATTCACTTGCCTGATATCTGGATTGCGTCTCGTCCATCCTTTTGATGAATGTGGGATCGGATTCAGCTTCGTAAATCATCTTTTTTGCGACGTCAACACGGTCTCTTTTGTGAATGAAATTGAGGTCTTTTGTCACCAACTTTGCTGCTACACGACGGAAACCCAAATCATTAACCAAAATGTCTTGGACGGATCCATAGGCAATGTTCAAGTCCTCCGCTATCTCTCTGATGGTTAATTTGCGGTTATTGACCAATATTTCTTTTACTTCATCAATGTTTTCGTCAGTTTTCGATGTCGAAGGTCTGCCACTGTGTTCATCATCTTCGATTGATTCGCGACCACTTTTGAACCGCTCCAACGTTTGCACACCATTACATTCAGAACACGCTTGTACATTCAGAACAAAGAACAAAGTAAAGTTACTGTTATGGCAAAAATGATACGCAAAGAACAAAGGAAGCAAGAAGACTGAGAACAATAGAAGATTGTTCCTTTATATGATTTGAAATTAACGGGTCAATTCAACCGGTTGATATGAGTAATACAAATATAGTAATTAAAATAAAAGTGCGAGAGAGATAGTCAATCATTGGAAGAATGGAATGACAGCTAAGTAATTATGTTAGTGTTGCCAACAGAATCTTGAACATCCTGCCCGGCTGGACGGGTAAGTTCAGGACTATCCAACAGTTTACACAGCTTCTGAACAGGTCGGGTACATTCGCCATGAGAATGTTTGACCGTGACAACTCTGATGAGACCATCTTCGCCTGGATGTAGTTGGGTGACTCGACCAATGCGCCATTGTGTAGCTGGTAGGTTTTCGTTCTTGATGATAACGACATCGCCTATCTGGATCTTGTTGTGTGATTCATGCCATTTCGATCGCCGCTGAAGTGTAGACAAATATTCATCCTGCCATCTCCTCCAGAAATGTTGTTGCATTTGCCTTAGTTGTCGCCAATAGCTAAGTCGTTGTGTTGGTACCTCCAGTACTGGTACATCCGGTACAGCAATAATCGATCGGCCAATGAGGAAGTCTGCTGGTGTGAGTGCCATGCGGTCGTCGATATCATCGTGTAAGGCCACCAACGGACGGGAATTTAAGCAAGCCTCAACGTGCACGAGTAGTGTGTGCAGTTGGTCGTAGTAGATCGATTGTGTCCCGATGACTCGAAGTAGATGCCGTTTTGCAGATTTAACGGCCGCTTCCCAAAGGCCGCCATGATGAGCTGCACCAGGAGGGATGAAGTGCCATTGTGTTCCCTTGTTAGTCAAATGTTGCATCGTGTAGGTATTATGCCATTCCTTCAAGTCTTGTTGTAAGAGCCGATTAGCGCCAACGAATGCAGTCCCGTTATCGCTGTACAGATGGTAGCATGGGCCTCGGCGATTTACAAAGCGAGTGTATACATTGATGAAAGTCTCAGTTGTTAGGTCTTCTGCCAATTCAATGTGAACTGCCTTTGAAGCCATTCAAACCAAGATGGCAACGTACGTCTTCTTCACGGTACGGATAGTTTTTGAGCCAATGCGGATATTGAATGGGCCGCAATAGTCTACGCCAGCAGTTGAGAACGGTGGTGATGCCAGAACTCGATAACGAGGTAATGTAGCCATTCGCTGCTTAGCCATTTTGTGTTGATGCCTTCTGCAAATAGTACATGAATGAATACAGTGTTTAGCAAGGGTTCGTACGTGAAGTATCCAGTATTTTTCTCGGATGGTTTGCAGCATGAGTTGTAAACCGCCATGGAGTGTGTCATGATGAGCCTCTACTACAATGAGCCATGCCAAGACGCTTTCCTTCGGAAGGATGATTTGATGTCGACGATGTTCATCCAGCCTCGAATTACGCAGTCTGCCAGCTGCTCGCATAATGTTCTTCTTCGCTGCATCGAGGTATGGAGCGAGAGCAATGAGATTGCTTGATGTAGCCACATTGTTGTCCTTCTGCAGTTGAATGATCTCGGGCCAAAAGTAACGATGTTGTTCTGCCAGGATATGCCAGTGCAAAGCTTCCTCCAGTTCGTCTGCACTGACGAAGGGTTGCGACCTGTATTTGGATTGTGATCGCTTCCAACGTAGTACATATGCTGTGGTACGAAGCAGTTTTCCAATCCTTGAAAATCGCTTAAGCAAACTGACAGTGATGAGCTCGTGGCCACGTTTGTATGTTGTTTCGATGTTTTGCCTTTGCCTTAATTGGTTTGAGTTCCTTGACCATTACAGCTGTTTCATCTTCCGTTAGCGAAACGTTATCAATGTCGACTCGCTCATTGGTAAGTTGCGGGCCTTGCCACCAGAGCTGATGTTTGATGAGTTCATCAACACTAATGCCTCTACTTGCACAATCTGCTGGGTTAGAACGTGTGTGAACATGATGCCAGTTGGAGACTTCGGAGTTCTTCTGGATGAAACTGATGCGATTTGCCACGTACGGTTGAAGTTGAGTTGGTGACTTGCGAAGCCAATTAAGGACTATGCTGGAGTGGCTCCACATGCTATATGGGACATCGGTGAGTCCAAGGGTTTGCCTGATGTTAAACATTGTCGCTGTGAGAAGATGTGCAGCACATAATTCCAGACGTGGAATAGTAACACCCTTCGCTGGTGCAACCTTCGTCTTCGATGCAATAAGCCTCGAACGATGCTGTCCATCCTTATGTCTGACGATGATGTAGATAACTGCCGCATATGCCTTCGTGCTTGCATCGCAATATCCATGTAAGCACGGTGTCGTAGTTGGGTGCATCCCGAGCCATCGAGATATTCGTATCCCTTCTAGACGATGTAAGTCCTTACGAAATTTAAGCCATTCATCACGCAACTGCCTCGGTAATGGTTCATCCCATGCCAAACCAGCCTTCCAAAGCCGCTGAATAAACACCTTACCGACGGTAATGATAGGGGCCAGCATACCCGTCGGATCATAGAGCGTAGCAATTTCACTAACCACTTGACGTTTTGTTGGGGGCAACCAACCAGCTCCCATGTTTACCTTGTAGAACAATTCGTCAGCCTGAGCGTCCCAATGCAATCCAAGGACAGTCGTCTCCGCCATTTACAAGTTGATGTCATTTGTGTCAGGGGAGGTTGTAAGCTGATCCAGAGTATATTCGTCATTTGATCGCCATTTACGCAGATGGAACAAGGAAATCATCCACATAGAAGCTCCGCAGTATATTTTGTTTGGCCTCTGCTGCCCGGCTGTCACTTGGTAGTTTGCTGCAGTTATCCAGAGCACACTGATGCATCGCACGAATAGCCAAGAAGGGTCCGCTTGCTGTTCCATAGGTGACAGTGTTCAGCTGATATGTGCGCAGCCGATCGGTAGGAGATTCTCGCCATAGAATTTGTTGCCAGCGTCTGTGTCGTTCGTCGATACCCACCGACCGGAACATCTTTTGCACATCTGCAGAGAGAGCAATTGCGAAACATCGAAATCGAAAAATGATATTTACCAATAGTTCCTGCAGCAGAGGGCCAGCCATTTGAGTATCGTTAAGAGATGTGCCAGTTGATGTCTGCGCTGAGGCATTAAATACCACTCGAAATTTTGAGACCACTGCATGATGTGGTATGTAGTAGGACTGTGATGGATCGCCAGGTTGATCCAAAATAGGCTGCATATGTCCAAGGTCCATATATTCCCTCATGAAAGCCACATATTTGTCCCGTAATCCAGGATTCGAAGCCAATTTTCGTTCCAGTTGGTAGAATTGCCTCAATGCTATATTGTGTGAGTTGCCAAGTGGCACGGCGTCAGTCTTGAATGGAATCTGAACGATGTAACGGCCATCTGATTCTCGAGTGTGAGTAGCCATGAATAATTTCTCACAGAGATCAGCTTCCACGGTGGTGGTTGATGTTTCTTCCGAGTCCTCAGAATCAAAGAGTTTGCGTAGGAGTTTGTCAAGTCGATGCTCAGCGTGGCCTGTACGAACAGTCATTGAGATTGCTCTGGATGCAGCACTGGAGTTAACAGTTGCGGAGCCGAATACTACCCAGCCTAATTTGGTTGATTGGGCAAATGGTTCTCCAACACTGCCCCGTACAATACCTTGTTGGATTATATGACCCCATACATCGGCACCAAGCAATGCATCAATTCGTCCTGTTTTGCCGAAAGTAGGGTCAGCCAGTTCCAGGTTACGTAAATGTTGCCAACAATCATCCGCAATATTAGCCGCAGGTGTAGGTGAGGTGATGGACTCGATAAGGTGCACATCTAACTTGATGTCAAACGACGGGTCTACATTGGAGGATAACTGAACAACAGCACGACCACGAGTGTGTGTCATTACAAAGCTGCCGACGCCTTCTACCCGTAGTTCACCCTTATCCCTGCGAAGAGACAAGCCATTGAAAAATCGTAAAGTCATAAAACTAACCTGTGAGCCTGGATCGCAAAGTAATCTGCACTGTTGCCTTCCGCCAAAGCCATCAGTAATTGGTCCATACCCCGTTGCCAAAAGAACCAAACTGTCACTGAAGACTGTCAACGTCTTGACGGGTTCTGCCATGTAGTTTCGAGGTGCCTGGGGCGATGTAGAAGCCGGGGTATGTCCTGTTGACGACGATGCCACTGCAGTCTTCGCCTCTGTGCCTGATGGTGAACTTCGACAAAGAAAGGTGTGATGCCGCCCGTTGCATTGACGACAATTGGTAGATCCACAAGCCTTCGTTGCATGACCTGGCCTCAAGCAGTTGAGGCACAAATTTGATCCTTTTAGCCTCTGGAAACGTTCAGCCACGGGTAATGCCAACAATTTAGGACATCGACTAATGCGGTGAGTTCTTTCGTTGCAAAATTCGCAGTTGCCAGGAGCAGTCGCAGCCAAATTTGTCTTGAGCAAGCGAAGTGTACGATTCTGAGCGACTACGTCCTTCTTCACACCAAGTTGATTGTTGTTTTTGTTGTCCACCTCATTCCATCGAAGTACATCTGATGTAAATGTATGAGCGCGTCTCTCCACAAAGACCAGTAGTTCTTCGAGTTTCGGTATGCCATTCGAGACTCGACTCATTCCCCAAGCCTGTTGCGTAGCTGCTGGAAGCTTCGATGTCACAATGGGTACAGCCAATGCATCCCAACCTTCCACAGGTAGCTTCATGACAGTCAAGGCACGGAAAGACTCCCTAACTGTGTCAACTATGTAGAGTAGTGTTGTCGAAGATTCAATCGTCTGTGGTTTGAGGCCAATAAATCGCGACACGTGAATTTCTGCCAACTGTAACGGCCTTTCAACGCCTCCCAAACCGCTTCGTATCCACCGGTATACATTCCTCCCACCAGTGCCACTGCATCACCCTGAACCGCTTCACGCAATTTCCCCAGTTTGTACGCCTCAGGATACTCTTGCGCATGCGGTGTAATTTCGCCATCGCTCGATTGAACTGCGCCTCAATTTCATCCCATAGCCCTGTGTGGGATTCGATCTCCAACGGTTGTGCTACAGCAATAAATGCATCATGAGCCATCACAAAACGATCGAAATGTTACTGCAGAGAGGCCATCTCCTGCCGAAGGCCAAATATTTCATCAGCAAAGTCTTCCCTGGTAACCTTCGCAGCGATCCGCTTGATTGCGGTACTTGCCGTTACACGCCTATTCAAGTCTGCCATTGTTTCCACAGAATCACCGTAGTATAACGTTGAATTTGCAATGCAATCTAATTCACTTACGATTGTTGTATCCAAATTCTGCAGCTCGTCCGACATTCACTGAGTATGTGCACTATTTTAGTTCGTTCACTGCCAAAACGCACGAATGCTACGCCAACTTTATTGTTTTTTTTGTATGTCTGTATGTAGCCAATTTCAAATTATTCCGTGTGAGTTGCTCACTCCTCACAGGAGGCACCAAGAAATGTACAAGAATTAGGGGTTCGTTTAAATAAAACTCGTTGAATCTAATTTTAATATTTTAATAAGCAAATGCCACGCTTGTACATTCAGAACAAAGAACAAAGTAAAGTTACTGTTATGGCAAAAATGATACGCAAAGAACAAAGGAAGCAAGAAGACTGAGAACAATAGAAGATTGTTCCTTTATATGATTTGAAATTAACGGGTCAATTCAACCGGTTGATATGAGTAATACAAATATAGTAATTAAAATAAAAGTGCGAGAGAGATAGTCAATCATTGGAAGAATGGAATGACAGCTAAGTAATTATGTTAGTGTTGCCAACAGAATCTTGAACATCCTGCCCGGCTGGACGGGTAAGTTCAGGACTATCCAACAGTTTACACAGCTTCTGAACAGGTCGGGTACATTCGCCATGAGAATGTTTGACCGTGACAACTCTGATGAGACCATCTTCGCCTGGATGTAGTTGGGTGACTCGACCAATGCGCCATTGTGTAGCTGGTAGGTTTTCGTTCTTGATGATAACGACATCGCCTATCTGGATCTTGTTGTGTGATTCATGCCATTTCGATCGCCGCTGAAGTGTAGACAAATATTCATCCTGCCATCTCCTCCAGAAATGTTGTTGCATTTGCCTTAGTTGTCGTCAATAGCTAAGTCGTTGTGTTGGTACCTCCAGTACTGGTACATCCGGTACAGCAATAATCGATCGGCCAATGAGGAAGTCTGCTGGTGTGAGTGCCATGCGGTCGTCGATATCATCGTGTAAGGCCACCAACGGACGGGAATTTAAGCAAGCCTCAACGTGCACGAGTAGTGTGTGCAGTTGGTCGTAGTAGATCGATTGTGTCCCGATGACTCGAAGTAGATGCCGTTTTGCAGATTTAACGGCCGCTTCCCAAAGGCCGCCATGATGAGCTGCACCAGGAGGGATGAAGTGCCATTGTGTTCCCTTGTTAGTCAAATGTTGCATCGTGTAGGTATTATGCCATTCCTTCAAGTCTTGTTGTAAGAGCCGATTAGCGCCAACGAATGCAGTCCCGTTATCGCTGTACAGATGGTAGCATGGGCCTCGGCGATTTACAAAGCGAGTGTATACATTGATGAAAGTCTCAGTTGTTAGGTCTTCTGCCAATTCAATGTGAACTGCCTTTGAAGCCATTCAAACCAAGATGGCAACGTACGTCTTCTTCACGGTACGGATAGTTTTTGAGCCAATGCGGATATTGAATGGGCCGCAATAGTCTACGCCAGCAGTTGAGAACGGTGGTGATGCCAGAACTCGATAACGAGGTAATGTAGCCATTCGCTGCTTAGCCATTTTGTGTTGATGCCTTCTGCAAATAGTACATGAATGAATACAGTGTTTAGCAAGGGTTCGTACGTGAAGTATCCAGTATTTTTCTCGGATGGTTTGCAGCATGAGTTGTAAACCGCCATGGAGTGTGTCATGATGAGCCTCTACTACAATGAGCCATGCCAAGACGCTTTCCTTCGGAAGGATGATTTGATGTCGACGATGTTCATCCAGCCTCGAATTACGCAGTCTGCCAGCTGCTCGCATAATGTTCTTCTTCGCTGCATCGAGGTATGGAGCGAGAGCAATGAGATTGCTTGATGTAGCCACATTGTTGTCCTTCTGCAGTTGAATGATCTCGGGCCAAAAGTAACGATGTTGTTCTGCCAGGATATGCCAGTGCAAAGCTTCCTCCAGTTCGTCTGCACTGACGAAGGGTTGCGACCTGTATTTGGATTGTGATCGCTTCCAACGTAGTACATATGCTGTGGTACGAAGCAGTTTTCCAATCCTTGAAAATCGCTTAAGCAAACTGACAGTGATGAGCTCGTGGCCACGTTTGTATGTTGTTTCGATGTTTTGCCTTTGCCTTAATTGGTTTGAGTTCCTTGACCATTACAGCTGTTTCATCTTCCGTTAGCGAAACGTTATCAATGTCGACTCGCTCATTGGTAAGTTGCGGGCCTTGCCACCAGAGCTGATGTTTGATGAGTTCATCAACACTAATGCCTCTACTTGCACAATCTGCTGGGTTAGAACGTGTGTGAACATGATGCCAGTTGGAGACTTCGGAGTTCTTCTGGATGAAACTGATGCGATTTGCCACGTACGGTTGAAGTTGAGTTGGTGACTTGCGAAGCCAATTAAGGACTATGCTGGAGTGGCTCCACATGCTATATGGGACATCGGTGAGTCCAAGGGTTTGCCTGATGTTAAACATTGTCGCTGTGAGAAGATGTGCAGCACATAATTCCAGACGTGGAATAGTAACACCCTTCGCTGGTGCAACCTTCGTCTTCGATGCAATAAGCCTCGAACGATGCTGTCCATCCTTATGTCTGACGATGATGTAGATAACTGCCGCATATGCCTTCGTGCTTGCATCGCAATATCCATGTAAGCACGGTGTCGTAGTTGGGTGCATCCCGAGCCATCGAGGTATTCGTATCCCTTCCAGACGATGTACGAGGGGCGTTCAAACTATTCTCGGTATCGGGGTGAAGCTGTGGTTGTATATATAAATTGACCTATTTATCAAGTAATGCTATTATTTTAGTGCATTCATGTAAAATTTCATATAAATGTGATTACGAGGGCGGGTCAATAAGTCCGTGACTTTTTGACCTCTTTACTGAAACAGCAACACTGCTCCTGTCAACAGGCATCTGTCAGTTGACTCCTGTCAAAATTTAAACTTGCTGCGTCAGTTAGTTTGTGTTTGACAGCTATTTTTATCAGACTACTCACTAATTTGAGGAGAAAAAGGAAAAAAGTGAATTTCGTGTGCTTATTAAGCATTATTTCTTGCGAAAAAAAACCATTACCGAGACCAAGGCTAAGCTTGATAAATACTATGGGGACTCTGCACCATCGATTTCAATGGCAAAAAAGTGGTTTACTGAATTTCGTTGTGGCCGTACAAGCACTGAAGATGCCGAACGTCCTGGACGCCCAGTTGAGGTCTCTACACCCGAAACAATCGAAAAAATTCACGATATGGTGTTGGCCGACCGAAGATTGAAAGTGCGAGAGATTGTGGAAGCCGTAGGGGTCTCGCATGGCTCAGTGGTTTCAATTTTGAATGATCATTTCCGCAAGATGGGTTCCGCGTTTGCTCACAGTCGACCACAAACGCAATCGTGTAACAACTTCACAGGAAGGTTTGGCGTTGTTTAATCGCAATATGGAGGAGTTTTTGCGCCGTTTTGTAACCGTGGACGAAACATGGATCCATCACAACACACCAGAGAACAAACAACAGTCAAAACAGTGGGTTTCTAAGGGTGAATCGGCGCCAAAGAAGGCCAAGGTGGGTTTGTCAGCCAATAAAGTTATGGCGACTGTTTTTTGGGATGCACGCGGGATAATCCACATTGACTACCTTCAAAAGGGAAGAACAATCAATGGGGAATATTATGCCAACTTATTGGACCAATTCAATGACGATTTGAAAAAAAAACGACCTCATTTGGCCAAGAAAAAAGTTCTTTTCCACCAAGACAATGCAAGGGTGCACACATGTGCAGTTGCCATGGCAAAAATCCATGAATTGGGCTCTGAATTGCTCCCTCATCCACCCTATTCTCCAGATTTGGCTCCGAGCGACTACTTCTTGTTCCCAAACCTGAAGAAATGGCTTGGTGGAAAAAGATTTGACTCCAATGATGAAGTCATCTCGCAAACAAAGGCCTATTTTGAGGACCTCGACAAATCATTTTTTTGGGAAGGGATAAAAAAATTGGAGAAGCGTTGGACAAAGTGTATAGAGCTCAAGGGAGACTACGTTGAAAAATAAAATTATTTTTTTATCAAAAAATCTGTTTTAATCCAAAAGTCACGGATTTATTGACCCGCCCTCGTATTAATTCGCGTTTTATCTCTGGTTAAACAGAATCATAATGGCAACTGAGACGATGATGGTGAAAATTGAGCATCGCGCTGTAATTAAATTTCTCACTAAGCAAGGAAAAAGTCAAAAAACTATTCATGAAGAGATGGTGGCTGTTTACCAGGGTTCCGCACCTTCATTATCAACTGTGCAAAAGTGGTCAAGTGAGTTCAAGAGAGGCAGAGAGAGCATTGAAGACGACCCCCGCTCCGGCGCACCGGCTACTGCTTGTACGGGAGAAAGCATCAAAGAAGTCGAAAAACTTGTTCTTGAGGATGCCCGAATAAAGGTGAAAATGATGGCAGAGATCACCAAGCTTTCAATTGGTACCATTCACACCATTCTTCATGACCATCTTAACCTTTCAAAGGTCAGTGCAAGGTGGGTGCCACGAATGCTCACAGCGCCTCAGGAAAATGTGAGAATCGCATGCTGTAGAGAGCTTTTGGAGATGTGTAGTGAGAACGCGGACGGTGTTATGGATCGAATTGTTACTGGGGACGAAACATGGGTCCACCACTATGACCCTGAAAGCAAACAAGAGTCCATGCAGTGGCATAAAAAAGGAACAGACCCCCCGAAGAAGTTCACAGTCACTCCGTCTGCCGGGAAGCTCATGGTGAAAAGGTGAAACCATCAACGCCACATCCTACGCTTCCACTTTGCATAATTTGCGGGAGGAAATTAAAAAGAAAAGACGGGGTAAACTCGCAGCGGGTGTGTTGCTTCTTCATGACAACGCTCCTGTTCACACGGCGCGAGTTTCCAAGGCTGCTGCGGGAGATTGTGGTTTCGAAGAAATCCAACACCCACCCTATAGTCTAGACCTTGCCCCTAGTGATTATTTCCTGTTTCCGGATTTGAAAAAATGTCTTCGTGGAAAAAGATTTTCGGATGATGAAGAACTCAAGTCGGCAATAAATGGGTATTTTGCAGAGAAAGAGGAAATTTATTTTTTTGAGGGTTTAAAAAAGCTTATCTCAAGATGTAACAAATGCATTGATGTTAGGGGAGATTATATTGAAAAATAAAAACAATTTAAATTGAATTCGCATTTTCCTTCATATCGATACCGAGAATATATTGAGCGCCCCTCGTACTGATGAGCATTCATAGCGAGGCGGGTGTTACGATTAAAGGTTTGAAAGGGCGGAATGCTACTGGCGATTTCTATGGAGCACTGGTGATGGAAATAGCGATAAAATAAAGTGAGACAGGAGGCATTTCGTCGGTGTTCGAGGGTGTCAATTGATTGACTGGGTAATATTAGCTTCACCTATGAGTTTTATCGCACGGTTTTGAATCCTATCTAGCAGGTGCAGAGATGTTTTAGGAGCACCTGACCAGATCTGGGTATTGTACTCCAATTTTGGGCGCATGAATGCCTTAGGAGGCCTGATCAGAGGGGGTAAAATATTTCTTACATCGCTTGTGGAAACCTAGACATTTCGCAGCATTTTTGACGACATCGAATATGTGGTCATTCCAGCGTAAGTTGTCACTGACACACGTGTCGAGAATGGAAAGTTTGTCGGTTATCCATTTATGGATAATGGCTGGGTATTTAGATTTTGCTTTAATGATAACAGACAGTATTGAATTTTGGAAGCATTAAATTCCACTACCCTGTTATGCTGTTAATATCGGAATTTAATTAGCTTAACATACGCTGCCGTTCTCGTCCTACAGCCGAAGAGCAGGGACTTGAGAGCGGGGTAGTGTAGGCGGGGACAAAGCACAATCTGGGAGTGTTGAGTTAGCCGCAAAGTGTGCAGCAAGCGGATTGGCCTTGTCCAAAGAGCTGACAGCTGGAATATCATTCTAAATGAGTGTTGGGATGGAGGATGAGGCAGAATTTCTAATATTTTTGACGAATTTTTACTACCTTTAGGACATTCCAGTATTTTTTGCCTCAGTTTTTGGTCGTATAGGAATTTCACACGCTTAAGAAAAGCGTTACAGTCAATTCTGGCTCGTTTGAACTTTTTTCGATTTTCCTCTGTCGGGTTGGTCTTGTAGAACAGAAAAAACATTTCTCTAACCCTGACAGCCTCTTTACAGCTCGAGTCGTACCATGCCTTTTCTTTTGACTTGATTCGCTTCATCCGATGAGGGATAAAGCATCTCATTCCAAAGAGAATTGTTTCTGTGATCATGTCAGCAGCATCCATCGTTATCGAAGAAACATTACGACCAGTTAAAATTCCTAAAGAAGTTGTTAAGTCCGCTCCAATTGGAATTCTCGTATTGCCACACGGTTCTTTTAGGAATCGTTTCTCTAACTGTGGATATACGAGAAATTAGCTGATATAACACATTGGTCCGACCAGCCTAGAGGGGAGACAACATCAACAGAATACTTATCAGGGTGAGAAGTTAAAAAAGAAGTCCAAGGTGTTGGCGGTATGACTTTCAACGTCTGGTATTCGTGTGGGCTCATTTACAAACTGGGTCAAATTATTTTCCACAGCGAAGATCTCAACACACCGTCTTTCGGGTGTTGTCTGGCCAGAATGTCGAAGCCAACCAGAATTGTGTATATTGAAATCGCCCGTAATCACGATATCAGTTCCTCATACAATTCTTTGTATGAAGTCACACAACGCATCAAACTCGTTAAAGGTCGAGTTGCTGTCCAGTTTGGAGTTTCTGTAAATAAAGCAGTAGTGGATAATTTGCTTACGGAGATGGAATTTTAAACACATGAAATTGAATTCCGGATTGGAACAAGGACTACATTGTGGTGGAATTTGTTAAGCTGCATCACTACGCACAAAAATGGTGAGACTGCAATGAGGAAAGAATAGTGGCACTAGTTCGTAGCCAGATAGCTTCAGATCAGAGTGTTGTGAGAGGTGTGGGCGGGGATCTACCTGTGTTTCATTAAGTGCCAAAACAGTTGGTCTGTACCAAAGATTATAAAGTTATACAGATGACGCATTGAGCACAAAAAAAAATTAACTTTTGCTCATGAGCTTCCCGATACGGGCGGGCGGTGTGCACACATGGGACACGAGATCCAAACAGTTAACGAAAAAAACCAGCTTCGATGAAGAGAGTTCGTTGCGTGTGTTGACTGCTGTGTGAGGTGAACGTGAATGCATGTTTTATATTTATTCGGTGTTATACCGTCTTTGCGATCACATGCCCAATTTATGCACGATGAGCAAAAGCGAAAAAAGAAGGAAAGATACTTTGCGGTCTGGCGTTCAATGCTGTGTCTGTAAAAAATCAAAACGACACTATCAAAATTTAAGGTTGTTTGGCTTTCCTGGTGCCGATGAAATTATAGGTCAAATTTGGCGCGAAAAATGTAAAATTGATTTAAAAGAATGAAAAAAAATTATTCATTTGCGAAATTCATTTTTGCAGCACATATGGTATACCACCTTGATCAAAACGTTCCCGGGGGACATCACCGTGTAGCGCTCCCATTATTCCGATTTGAATTCTGTTTTTTTTTTGTTAAGTTGGGAAATCTGTTGTTGACATTTTCTCTAAATCTTAGCCTCATAGCTTGACATTTGCAAAAGTTACGTAGCCAAGAGTACAGTTATCTCTGCGTGTTGGCGATATTTTACAATTTTAGAAATGGATTTAAATTTACAACAACGAACTTGTATTAAATTTTGCGTAAAAAACGGAATTAATGGTGCGCGAACGTTGGAAAAGTGTTTCGGCAGCGATTCTCTAAAGAAAACGGTCGTTTACCAGTGGCACGAGCGGTTCAAAAGTGGTCGTGAGTCAATCGAAGATGATGAACGTGGTGACAGACCATCGACATCGAAAACCGACGAAACTATTGATGAAGTAAAAGAAATGTTGGTTAATAACCGCAAATTAACCATCAGAGAAATAGCGGAGGACTGGAACATTGCCTATGGATCCGTCCACGACATTTTGGTTAATGATTTGGGTTTGCGTCGTGTAGGAGCAAATTGATGCCAAAAGACCTCAATTTCTCAAAGAAACCGTGTTGACGTCGCAAAAGAGATGATTTGCGAGGCTGAATCTGATCCCACATTCATCAAAAGGATCATTACTAGAGACGAGACGTGGGTTTATGAGTACGACACGCAATCCAGACATCAGGCAAGTGAATGGTGTTCACCAAATGAGCCGATACCAAAAAAACCAAGTCGTTTTCAGTCAAAAAAGAAGGCAATGCTCACGGTTTTCATGGATTACAACGGTGTAATTGCCAGAAGGCCAGACAGTAAACAAAGAGTATTATTTGGGCGTTATGAGACGTTTTCGTGAAGCAATTCACCGAAAGACACCAGAATTGTGGGCAGAAAACTCGTGGATTTTGCCCGCGCTGTGTACGAACATTTTAAGGGTACAAAAACCCCTTGAGCGCGCGCCGATTATAAAAAAAAAACATGATAACGCGCCGCCGTATAGTGCCATCATTATTCGTAATTTTTTGCCGTAAAATGCAACAAATACCATCCAACAGCCACCGAATTCACCTGATTTGGCTCCCTGTGACTTCTTTCTGTTCAATCGAGTTAAAAAAACCACTACGGGGAACGCGTTTCAGCAGCCGAGAGGAAGTAATGGAAAAATCGCAGGAAGCACTGATGGACATACCGAAAACCGAATATAAAAAATGTTTCGAGGATTGCATCAAACGCTGGCATAAGTGTGTTGCAGTCGATGGGGTTTACTTTGAAGGGGACAATATACATTTAGATGAAGAAAGTTGTATTTTTAATTGTCTGAATAAATTCCGGGAACTTTTGGATATAAAGCTATATTCGTTGTTCATATAAAATTAATGAAAATCCACGTGCATATTCGGGTATGTTGGGTATTGATCAGAGAGTGCCAGATTCGGATGTTGATACAAGGGTTAAAACCGTTGGGATTTGTTGGAATAGTGGACAATTTTTTCCCTTTCGATTATAGGTTTTTTTGTTTTCCCATTAAAATAGTTTCGAAAAAAGGTTACTCATTTTCCTTTCATTAATTTCACAATACAATAGGCTAAAATAGCAATTATAAGTAGTCCACTTAATCTTAACATTGTACTTTGTGTATGAGGCGGTTTGGTTTTTAATTTTCTTGCTATATAGCTCGTATATACGAGTAACTTTGTTGATTCCTAATTTGAATAGCTAGATCTTGCAATTCATTTAGATCTTTAAGTTTTATTTTTGGCATATTGATGTTTTCTAAGAATTCCTTTTCGAATTTTCTGCTTCCAAATTGAATAAAATAACCACTGGTAGCGAAGCCTAAATAACGGTAGTTTTATTTTGTTTTGAGCGGTGTACGGTTAATTTTTTGACTCTGATAAGAAATGAGTTTCTATTTTTTTTTTTCTTTTAATTCTTACTGAAGGTAACTCAGTTCTTTCGAAGGCAATTTTGAAGCTCTATGAAATCACTTTTTATTTAATAGTACATATTTTCATACAAATCCTGTCTGTGGTTTCAAAAATATTAAGTAATAAATTATGTGTCATATGGTGCACGGACAATTTTTTAAGTTTGTGTATGTTAAGTGCAGTAAAGAGGTTTAAATTTTAACCGACTAGGCTAAAAATACATAAGCATGGATCGATACAAAGATACTGCAACACCATTGAAAATTAAATCCCACAAGATAATGCATGTAAAGATATGTAGCTACATACCATATGTACCAACTACCTAACCGCACGCAAGAAAATAATATCCAAAACCAAAAAAAACAAGAACAAAACGAGTTTCTGGTGATTTTTTTCTCTCCGTTCTAAATTTATTTTAAAGACCTGAAAGCGAATGAGCTTTTGAGAGCAAAAGTATTCTATAAAGCTTAGGGAAATCGATATTTTGAATCTTCCAGAAATAGTGTAGTGGAAATGTGGTGTTGGCCAAATAAATAAATTGATTTAAATAATTTAGTTCCTAAGGCAGCTTTAGACTAAGCAAATAAGTTTTTGTTTGCATCTTGGGGGAAATAAAGTCCGTAATGAAGTCATCTTCAATTCCTTTAACACATAAACTTGCTGCAACACTTCGTTTTCCAGCTGTAGAAAGTTATCAGAGGTAAGTCGGGAAGAATTTGGATATAGGGTTACCAAGATCGACCGCCAGTAAAGTACTTGATGCCTTGCAATCTAAATTATTTCCAAATGTATAAAACCGCAAGATGCAAATGACATTCTTTTTGGAAAAATATTTAATTCCAGGGGTAATTGTTTGTTTGGTCGGTACACACATAAGAATTATTAAGCCGCGCCGGGAGTGCAACCTTTATTGTAACAAAAAAGGATATTTCAGCCATAATGCTTTGGTCGTCAGTCTTTTTTACTTCGATTTTAACAGCATCACAATATTTGTATTTTTATTTATTATAGATTTGCGACCATAAAATGAAGTTAAAAGGAATTAATGCGACTCGATCTGGTTCAAGCCATGATGCTCTGATATTGCAAATGAGTGATGCCAAGAATCATTTCTTCGAAAAATTCGAAACTGGTCGACGCGGCACAAGTTCAGTTTTGAATCATTTGTAATAACACCGTACAAATTTGCTAAACCAAGAACAGTGCAGAAATGGCAATTTAAAAACGCGATTCAGATGCATGCTCAATACTTTAAATTATGAGCCATATTAAAATTTTTAATGCTTGCTGTGGTCTTCACAATATTTGTAAATAATATAACTGAGAAGTGGAAGGAGAAGAAATAGGAGAGCAATCAGATACTCATTTTAATAATTAAGATTTTGTTGAGTAATTAGGAGAAGCAAGAAGAATACGAAATTCTATTGCCTAAAGTCTAACGGAATAAATTTAATTCCAATTAATTCATTTAATTTTTTCCCATCTTTAGTTTCTCGATTTCTAAATTATGACGCTTTGTTTCATCCGTCTGCTGTTTCAAAATGTTCCAATCTGGCTCTGGCCAGAGCAACATCTGTATGCTTGCTAAAATACAGATATTGATATAGCCAGATGCCAAGATAAAGTACATTTCGACCGTAAAATATACCAGATTTGAAACCATCCAAGACAACTTGAATTGAACGATCCGAAAGGTAATTTCTAATCCATTGAAGAAGAGATTCGTCGATCAAAAATGCACGCATTTTCGACAAAATAGCTTGATGCCTAACTTTGTCAAATGCTTTAGAAATATTAAGTGCAACTATCTTGCTTTCGCCAGATTGATATACGATTGGGTTCCACTTTTCGGTGAGACATGCTATCAAACCACTAGTGGACCTGTAGGCTCGAAAACAGTATCGCCGGTCACAAAATTTTCGTGTTTCGAGATATTTCATGAACTGATGGTTTATCAGCGTTTCCATGATTTTGGAAAGAAGAGACGTAAGTGCAATGGGTCTACAGGAGAAAGAAGAAGATACGACTTTCTTAAATCCTATTTTCCATCTGCTCAGAAAGAGTCCTAAAGAGTAGGATCGATAAAAAAGCTTACGCTCTGGTTTTACCAGCGGACATTGTATTATTTTTTGCCTCAGTTTTTGATCGTATTGAAATTTTACACGCTTAAGAAAGATGTTGCAGTCATTCCAGGCTCGCTGGAATTCTTTCGGTTTTCTTTTGTAGGTTCGGTCTTGTAAAACATTCCGCTAACCCCGA
Source organism: Volucella zonaria (assembly GCA_963966105.1). Lineage (NCBI taxonomy): Eukaryota > Metazoa > Arthropoda > Insecta > Diptera > Syrphidae > Volucella > Volucella zonaria. The sequence continues at coordinate 149,200,197 of OZ014530.1, read as the reverse complement.
CAGCCCCTTTGCAGCTCGAGTCGTACCAGGTCTTTTTGTTTAGTTTAATGCTCTTCATCCGCTCTTCATAAAGGATCTCATAAAAAGAATGGTGTCTGTGATCATGTTAGCAGCGGCATCCACGTCGTTATCGAGGAAACATAACGACCAGTTAATATTCCTAAAGAAGGTGTTAAATCCGCTCGAATTGGTTCTTTTAGGAATCTCTAACTGTGTGGTCGGTGTACGAGAAATTAGCTAATATGACACAGTGGTCCAACGAGCCTAGAGGGGATACCACATCGACATTATATTTTTCAGGGTGGGAAATTAAAAACAAGTCCAGGGTGTTGGCGGTATGATTATCAACCTCCGGTATTTACGTGGGCTCATTTACAAGCTGTGTCAAGTTATTTTCCGCAGCGAAGATCTTAAAACACCGTCCTTAGTACAACAAATATCTCAAGTTCTACTCGACCAATTTGTAAAAATCAAAAAGGCGTTGAATTTGTTATTAAAAAAAAACAGACATTAGACCTATTAAAAATAATACTACCGTTTGTTTTTTTATACAAAGGTAGTTTGCCCCAACTACCGTCTAGCAAAAAGCCTGAAGAATATAATCATATTTGAATTTCGACTTAGATTTTTACGGGAAGTTCACAGTGACTTTTACAAGACACTCTCTGCCGTGTTAAAAAATGTTAAAATTGAATGAAAAGTGTTTTATATTCTTCATTTGTCATAAGTTAACACAAGAATTCTGACAAACCAACTTGATTCGAAAAATCGCAGCCGAACAGCGCCACACCCGCTAATCAACACCAATTCGACTCCAATAATCGCAGTAGAACAACACTACACGCGGCGACAAAGTTCCGGGATTAAAACAAGTCGTGCACCGATGCATGTATTGTAGCTTAGCTAGCAATTAGTTTAATTAAATAAATGTGTGACAATTGCCAGTTTTTTTAGTTCTAAGATTTCAATAAAGGAGGATACTGCAAAAAATTAAATATTTTTTTAAATTAAAAATGCGTTTCCGTTTTTAACTGGTGCCCGAACAAGGACTGATGAAAACGTTGCCCATACAAATCTATCGAGTGAATTAGTGAAGTAAAAAATTTTTAAAAATGAGAAAATTAGAACGGTACCAAGTAAAAACTAAATAACAGGGGGCAAGTCATAACTTAAAACCCTATGGAATCAGTGTAACAGTGTAATGGTAATATGGCGCCTCAGTAATCGAGCAACCGATAAAAAGGAGTTATCGAGAACAGCTGACCACACAGTTTCACCTGGAAGACCGCCCTTGCCCCCAACTAACCCAACGGCCTTATACCGGGTTAAGTGCACAACGGACAAGCTTAATCAACTTTCGCCCGCATGTGCACGTATATTCAAACGTGTGATTACACGGGAACTTATGAGACAACACATAATTAGCCCAGAGTCGATTCGTTCAATTTTCGTTCACTTTTGCAAACATAAGTGAAAGCGAATTCAGTCGCTCATTGCATATGCGGATTTGGCAGATGAGATAGTTTTGTAAAAACATTGCTAGAGAAATGGCAGAATATCAAATTGTTCATCTCCTTATCGAAAGTGTAAGAAGAATTGGTGCCATTTTGATAAGGCAGATCCATTTTATTTTTACAGGATAAAAAAGGAAAAGGCATGGGAGGTTGTATCAAAGGAAACGGGCAAATAATGTAGGTACGTTTTCAAAATTGTGTTTCGGATTTATTTAACAGATAGGTATGTAAGCAAAAGAATTTCGTTCAGTTATGGCATTAGCTTATGCTTCTCACTGTTGATCATGGTTGAGCCTTTAGAGTTCACAAAGGACAACGCACATCGTAGGATTGTTTTTTAATTAAGTTCTTATATAGGGTGGTCCGCTTTGGGATACAGATATTTTGAGAAAAGATTCATTGGTTCATGTTTCAAAAAAAATCGTACGGGAGGGGAATGTCTATCTTCTACATCCACTGAGTTACAAGGTGTTTAAAAAAGTTCCTTCAGAGAAGTAGGTAGCAATAATTATTTAGTTATAACTTTTAGTGTATTAAACCTAGAGCAACCAAGCTAGGTTCCTTTGATTAATGGCTACTTCATATTTGAACACTATTACCATTATTGCTTTCATTTTCGAGATATTTTTCTTCAAATACAAATTTTTTTAATTTTTTGTAAAATTTTTTTGGAAAAATCGGCGGAAAAGTATGCCCACAATGTTCCGACATGTTACCTACAAATTCATCATACAAAGTTCTTACCTTACTTACAGATTTACCTGGCTTACTGATTTCCAGGTGTAAGGTTAAATAAATTAATCCCCAATATGACTATTTTTTATTATTGCTAAAAAAGACACTTTTGCACTTTTGTTTAAATATCAATTTACCATTGATCAAATTGAGCTTGGTTGCTCTAGGTATAATACACTAGAAGTTATAATTGAATAATTGTTGGTACCTACTTCTCTGAAGAAACTTTTTTAAACACACCCTATATCTCAGTGGGTGTTGAAAATAGAGTACTCCCTCGCCAATACGATTTTTTTCTTCACACGGTGTAATGAATCAGATCCCTCAATATCTGTATTCCAAACTGAACCACTCTGTACAAGCTATACATACTTTCTGAAAAAAAAAATAAAATACGAAATTTATTAATTATAATTATATCATAAATTGAAAACTGTAAAGATAAATATTCAGACTTAGTCATCTTGTAAACAAACATCTAAAAATCTCATTATTTTTGTACAATACAAACCCTATTCCAAACCAAAATGAACCGTGGCTCAAGTCGTAGTGTATTAGCTTCCAAATCGGACGGTTCGGGGTCCGCATGTCCCAAAGACATTCTTTTATTCAGGCAACTAAATTCTCGTGAGAAGAATGGTTGTGTAAAATACAACAAGTCAATATCCTCCCAATTAAACGCTGGATGGCAGCCATGGAACGAAATAAATATTGAGCCCAAACATCTTTCTCTCTCTCTTTCTCTATACAATTTTTCGAAAAACTTAACACGTGCTCAGGCATTTTTAAGAGTAGTAATGAGTGATAACTTCTTTATTGTTAAAAAAAAAATCATACAAACGAAAGCTATATGACTATCTTCCCAAATTTCCAAATAAGACTTAAACAATATACAATATTTCAACAATATACAAATGTTAATAATATAAATTTGCGACTCTCACACCCCTCCGAAGATTGAAAAAACAAACTCCATAAAATTATTAAAGATTGTCTAAAACTTTTCTCAAAACCTGATAGAAAACTAACATACACTATCTGAATAAAAGGTGAAATACGAACCATCACGGATACACCCGTTTACTCCAATTTCTATCCGTATCCAATGACGTTGAATGATGTGGTACAGAAAACAATAAAATAATTATTAATTGAAGGAATGATTAGATCATTAAAGTCTCGTTATAATTCTCCAGTTTGGATCGTTCCGAAAAAAAAAACGGAGGCATCTGGAGAAAAGAAATATCGGATAGTTATCGATTATCGAAAATTAAAGTCCGGCACTATACCTGACAGATACCCTATACCAGAAATTAACGAAGTACTTTCAAATCTTGGTAACAAAAAATACTCTGCAATTATCAATTCAAGAGCAGGTTCCACCAATACCGATGTAGAAAAAACTGCTTTTTCCGTCAAAAACGGAAAATTCGAATTCGTTTGTTTACCCTTCGGACTAACAAATGCCCCATCAATCTTCCAGCGTGCTCGAGACGACATGCTTAGTGAACACATAGGCAAGAGATGGTATATCTATATTGACGATATATTGACCTTGGGAACATTAAATTGGTATTCAAAACTCTAGAAAATGCTAATATTGTATTGTACGAAAATACAACTTGACAAAATGGAATTTTTGAAAAACGACGTAGAATTGAGTTTCAGCTTGGCACAAACGGGATCAAAGAAAATCCAAAAAGTCTTAAAGATCTTCGCTAATTTCTAGGAATGTCAGGGTATTACCGACGTTCCATTAACGACTACGCGGTGGACACGCCTCCAAAAGTTTGTTCCCAAATAAAGTTATTCACCTTGACGCAATTGCTTTCGATACTGTTGCACTCGCTTCTAAAGACGCTATACTCTCTTTTTTTTTTTAAAGTGCTCAAGGGGTTAAAGTACCCTTAACACAGCACGGACGAAGGAAAATTAGGGAGGGAAAAAAGATAGGTACCGATGTACGTTGGTTTTAAATGTCTGAATGTTATAATGACTAGGAAATAGAGAGCTCAGCAGACATTCCACAAACGAATCACGATATTTCAGAATACGTTCGAAAGTGGGCTTGAGGCTATACTGATGAGCATTCATAGCGAGGCGGGTGTTACGATTAAAGGTTTGAAGGGGCGGAATGCTACTGGCGATTTCTATGGAGCACTGGTGGTGGAAATAGCGATAAAACAAAATGAGACAGGAAGCATTACGTCGGTGTTCGAGGGTGTCAATTGATTGACTGGGTAATATTAGCACCACTTATGAGTTTTATCGCACGGTTTTGAATCCTATCTAGCAGGTGCAGAGATATTTTAGTAGCACCCGACCAGACGTGGGCATTGTACTCCAATTTCGGACGGATAAATGCCGTATATATTGAGGCCAGATCAGAGGGGGTGAAGTATTTCTTATATTGTTTGAGGAAATCTAGACATTTCACAACATTTTTGACAACATCGAGAATGGAAAGTTTATCGGTTTATCGGATAATGACTGGGTGTTTCGCTTTAACGGCAGCAGACAGTATTGTGTTTTGGAAGCATTAAATTCTACTTTGTTAGTGGTTCCCCAATTATTTATGCTGTTAATATCAGAATTGAATGAGCTTAACATATGCTGCCGTTCCCGTTCTACAGCCGAAGAGCAGGGACGTGAGTCCGGGAACTAATGTGAAAAGCAGAGAGTACTGTCAACAGCAAAGGAATATATTCTATTAGAAGTAGCAGACAAGAAATTTAAAAAGAGTGTCGGAGACAGAACGGATCCCCAGGGCACACCAGCATTTATTTTGTGAATATCAGACTTGAAACCGTCCAAGACAATTTGAATTGTCACGCAATTCGACAAAAGAACCTGATGCCAAACTCTGTCAAATGCCTTAGAAATATCAAGTGCAACTATCTTGCTTTCGCCAGATTGATGTACGCTTTGGTTCCACTTTTCGGTAAGACATGCCACCAGTGAACCTGTTGCTACGAAATCTATACTGCCGGTCATTAAGAAGTTTTCGTGTTTGGAGATATTTCATTAGCTGAAGGTTTATCAGCGTTTCCATGACCTTGGAAGGAAGGGACGTAAGTGCAATGGGTCTGTAGGAAGATAAAGAAGAAGATTCGTCTTTTTCAGGGACGGGCTGGACAAATGCCGTTTTTCACCTGCTCGGAAAGAATCCTAAAGCGTCGGATTGATGAAAAAGCTTACGCAATGGTTTTGTCAGCAAGGAAGAACACCTCTTCAGAAGAAGGGGAGATATACCTTCTTGACCTTAAGAAAGACGTTGCAGTCATTCCTGGTTCGTTTAAACTGTTTTCGGTTTTCCTCGATCGGGTGGGTCTTGAAGGACCGAAAAAAACATTTCTCTAACCCTGACAGCCTCTTTACAGCTCGACTCGCACCATGCCTTTTCTTTTGGTTTGATACTCTTATCCGATGAGAGATAAAGGATCGGATTCCAAAGATAATAATGTCTGTGATCATATCAGCAGTGGCTCCAATTGGCTTTTTCGTATTGCCATATGCTTCTTTTATGAATCTTTTCTCTAATGGAGTGGTCGGTGTACGAGAAATTAGCTGATATGACACAGCGGTCCGACGAACCTAGAGGGGATAGCACATTGATCTTGTATTTGTCATGGTGAGAAGTTAAAAACAAGTCCAGGGTGTTGGCGCCAACAGAAACGTTCATTCGAACACGTTTTTGGTCTAACGTAAGCAAACGCGGCACCCAATGCGCGGACAGCTTTCTCATGCCTAAATCTTGATTTAATATATAAAAAACACGTTCTTTGGAAATTTTCATAGCCTCTACTATCTCTCTCATTTTAATTCGGCGGTCGTCTAACACCATTTGGTGAACTTTAGCAATGTTATCGTCAGTGGTTGCAGTTTTTGGACGTCCCGAACGTTCATCATCTCCCAAGCTCTTACGGCCGCGTTTAAATTCAGCTGCCCAAAATTTCACTGTGGTGCAGAGTCCCCATACCGAGACTCCAACTCATTTTTGATTTGCATAAGCGTATTGCCTTTCAAAAACAAGAATTTAATAACAGCTCGATACTCAATTTTTTCCATTTTCACAAAAAACACTCACATCGACTGTCAACTAAAAACTGCGCGTCCAAAATGACTGAAACTTCGGTAAGTAACTGTCAAAAGAAGCACAACTAGCATTCACTAGCTTTTATTGACGAGTGCCACTATCTTTATGTTGCCGTCGGAAACATTTCAGACAACCCTTGTATTATTATATTCATAATTTTTATAAAAATCGTGTGGTGTTTCACGGCTCTTACTTAATTTGCTAATTATTGATTTATTATGATCCTCTATCTTAACCTTAAGCTCATCATATATTGTAGTTCGTCCTATCTTTTCAATTTATTTATGTAATCGTGTTCAGAATTATGCTGTATGGACCTCTTAAATTTATATGTATCTCCGTTATTAGCTCAAAATGTGTTAGATTTGTAGGTGTGTGTATTGGGTTATTGTAAATTATATTTATTTATTTATTTATTTATTTGCGTAATACAAGCAGTTCCAAAAAAACTTAGAATTAGATTTAACAATATGTACTTAAAAATTAAAAATTAAGAGGGGAAGGGGAAAAAAGGGTGTTCCTATGCGTGTTTTTGCTATCAAAATCGAAAAGTTGATGACTGTCATTGGCCACGCGTAGCATTCGAGACATAGGCTCATTACGCCCATAATTCGTGCGATGAGATTTCAGGTGGAAGATGGGCACTGACCTCAAAGTACGCGGATTTGTGCTAAGTGAGATTGTTTGTAGAAGCACAGGACAATCAATATTACCTGCTAAAAGCTGTTGTACAAATAGGACATCAGCAACTCTTCTTCGTTTTTCAAGCGATTGCATATTCAGCAAGTTCAAACGGTGCTCCTAACAAGGTAGGTTGTATCCATCAAGCTAAGGGAGTCCGCGTAGAGCGAAACGGATAAACCTCCGTTGGACACCCTCAATTCGATACAAATGTGTATCGTGATAGGGAGACCAGACTTGGCTGGCATATTCAAGAATTGGCCTTACAAATGCGCAGTAGGTTTTCGTGACGTATGGATTTGAGAATTCCTTGGACCAGCGTTTCACATAGCGGAGTGCAGAATTTTCTCTGCTGATAATACTATCAAAATGACTGCCAAAATTACGTTCCCTGTCGCATATAGCACCCAAATCACGCAGAAAAGTAACATAGGGAACAAGCTCATTGCTAATTACATACGTTATGGGGACTGTCGGGGAACGCTTCCGAGAGCTTGCTGACATTCAGCTCTAGAAAGTTTTTGCTACACCAAGCAGAAAAGCTGTTCAAGTCATCTTGAAGTGCATGTGAGTCAATGGGTGTAGAGACATGCATGAAAATGTTCATGTTTTCCGCATAAACTGATAGACGATAATAATTAATAATGCGATCAACGTCAGTAATTGACAGAACGAAAATCAGGGTGCCAAGATGACTGGCCTGTGGAACCCCAGATGGGACATTAAAGGGATTAGATACAGAAGATCTAAAAAGGCCTTCATATTGACGGTCTTGCAGGTAGGATTTAATCAATGCGATAAACCCAGATCGAAAACCAAGAACCTTAAATTTGAAAAGTACAATTATGTGTGAAATTTTATCAAAGGCTTTACTGATATCTGTGGCGACAACATCGATATCTTTGCCATCCTCCAGTGCACACAGTGTGGTTGTCGACCTGCCTTTTACGAAACCGTGTTGGTGAGGGGAAAATATAGGCTTACAATGGAAAAACATTGCACCATAAACACACAGCTTAGGTATGCAAGAGAGTTTGACTATAGGACGATAATTACGAATTTCCTTTTTTGGACCTTTTTTTATGAAGGTGAATTATAAAAGAAATTTTCCAAAGCAAGGAGAAGACGTTCTGTGAAATAGAAAGTTAGAATAGAGTAGTAAGGGGAGGAGCTAAAGAGTTCACACATTTTTTTTAGAACTACAGCCGGTATACTGTCAGGACCAGCAGAGTAATTGCATTTAAGTTTGCCAATCTTTTCTAACACGAGTGCCACTGATAACTACAGTGACTCAACTATTTGATCACATGCATACCAAATAATCTGACCTTTGATTACAACTTTTTTATGTAAAAAGATAATTTAACGAAATTTTTGACTTCATTATAAAATAATTTCATAATTCATTAAAAAACAATAGAGATAGAAATTCATTTGTTAACTTATTTGACAAAAATAGGGTACTTCATCAATTAGTTGACTTTACTAAACAAATCTTGTTCAGTATTTCGTGTGACTTTTGCTTTTGCTTTGAGAACTGCTTGTATTCTTCTTGACATGGATTCTGTCAATGTTTTGCATCGATTTAGATTAATATTTTGCTAAGCAGTTTAAGTGCGGTGCCATTATGCACATGCATCCCCAAATCATAAAATTTCCACCTCCAAACTTTAATGTTGGCTTGATGTGGCGATCGCATATTAGCTCACGCGTCCACTGACGATCGGACCAAAAACGACTAATTTTTGTTCCGTCTGACCAAATCACCTTTGCTCAGTCACTAACACTACCATATAACTTTTATACTTTCTGGCGAATTCCAGCCTTAATTTTTCATGGCGGTCAGTCAGAAGGGGTTTCTTTCTTTTTGCGCGCCCGTGAAAGACGTTCTTGCGCAAAATTTTCCTAACAGCCTCAGTTGTTACAGTAATTTTATCGTTTTGTAACAAATCTTTATTGAATTGGCAGCATTCTCATGTAGGCCATACTTTATTTGTCGCATAATATGCCGTTGGAAGGTAGAATTAAAAATTGGCTTCCTTCCAGTGCCCAAATTCTTGCGTATTTTAGATATGGATCCCAATACTCCAAGTTTTCGATAAATTTTTCTAGGGCTCATTTTGGAAACAATTAACCTTTCCACTTCGTTTTCTTTAGCTTTACCAAGTTTTTCCATTTTCTATCAAATTCAAGACAGTTAAAAATGCTTTCTCAAACAGAACTTTTAACATTTCTTATGTTGGATTCCAAAATTAAATTTTTTTAGAAATCAAATTTGTTTAATTTCGAGAGAAAAAGGCAAGCTTTGCTACCCTTTGTGCTCAAAATATGACACTTCGCAATATATGTACTGCGACAGTCTCAACAAATTGATCACATGCATTGTCTAAGATCTTTTAAACGTACTCACGAAATAATGGTGCATTTCCGTTCGCTTTTGCTATGCTGATTCTTAATCACTCCATTTGTTTTGGGTGTAAACTTCGTTATACTAACACTCTTGTTGAAATGTCCACGGTCTTCGACCGAAATGATTGTTTGCCCAAGGCTTCAATACTGCCTCTAAGACAGTTTCACGGTATACGATCGCATTAATTTTGACGCCACGGTCCAAAAATACAAGCGGATAGCGACCATCGGCGGTTATGTCGGCCCAAACCATCACCATCGGTGCTGCCTACTTTCTGGTGGCCGTCCGAAGGTATAAATTTTCAAAGGACCTCTCTGGCAAGTAAACTCGGCCATTTTGTTTGTTGATATATTGCTCGATAACAAATGGCGACTCATCGGAAAAAAACAAATTCGGCAACTCACCTTCGCTCTTTCGACTCAGTATGTGTTGCATCCGTTCCAACGATATGTTGAGCTCACGAGCCATTTTTTTTCCACTTCGGCGCGGAATTCGAGCCTTCATTTTCCGAACCATTTCTGCCGATGTTACTGTTTTTTTATGACCACCTCCATGGCGTTTTGCAACGCTGCCAGTATCACGGTAACGAGCTATGGATCGAGACACAAATGATTTATTAATGTTGAGGTGCTGGAGGGCTCTAACGATAGCTACTTGTGGTTTTCCAGTCAAATATAAAGCAATCACACTATCACGTTTGAATTCCATCGCGGATAAAAATTTTTCAACACAACTGAGACACAAATCGTTGAAAAGGCTTGTAAATAATAAAATTATCTGTCTTGTGTCAAGATTTGAGCTCACTGTCATGAACGGTGAGACTTAAGCTGTTTGAAGTTGGTTGCAGTTCGAGTCAATCTGAGGAGCTTGCTTATTATTTTTATCATAAATAATTCTATAGATTTCAATAGATTTTGTGGGGTTGCTATGTGTAAATGTATTTCTTATTTGTTATAAAATTCTTTGAATAAGTTTAATGTAAATTCTGTAGTCGCATACAATTTTCTTATGTGTACCGTATTCAGAAAAGAGTTGACAATTTTTACATTTTTTTTTCTTTCATTCTTGGAAGATAATATGTTTTATAGAGGTGATTAAAAGTTTCATTAATACCATAGTGCCTAATATTTATGTGCTATTTATTTATGAGATCATCTTGTTGATCAGCGTCAGTTATGTCATTACGTTTTTCCATACACCGTATTAATTTAAATATTTTATTAACAAACTATTTAGAAAAAACCTTCCGAAGTATTTTGAACGTATAAATAGCTGTAAAATCATGGGAATTAAGATATTCTTCAAAAATTGATACGTTTACTTTTTCTTCTAATAAATTCGGATGTCTAAATTTTCGTCCGAGTTTCGATCCACAGAGAACAGTATAAATCGTTGCCGGTTTGACTAAGCAACTAGTTCTGTTAAAAACTAACTGTTCTGAAAACTCGTTAAGTGGTCGTTCAGAAATATATACCGTCATCAATGTTTTCATGGGCAGAGTGAATCGTAGATACGTCAAAGCCGTGCTCTAAATAACTAGCATTACTTTGAAGAGATAGAAAGGGAGGGAACTTGCAGCAGATGGCGTGTTTACGTTGATTTCAATACGACTGAATGCGCCAGTATTTGTATTAGATTTTCTTTTTTAGAACACAACTTCATAGTCAAAGCGCTCGAATTTTAACCGCCATCTAACAAGTTTATAATTTGGTTCTTGAAGAGAAAATAACCAGTTAAGCGGCTTGTTGTCCGTTATGATTTTCAATTTTCGACCAAATTTAATTTAGCCATTTCTTCGGCTTAAGACAAGGTATAACTTAAAATTAAGCTTAAACTTAAAGCTAAGGTTGGTTGGAGTGGTGAAGGACAACGGATTTGAGGTAGGGAGTGGAGCGATGGAAGTCAAAGATGGTAGGGATTGAATCGATTTTTCGTAGCATGCGGGAGATTGGTTCGTTCGCGCCATAGAAGGTGTGGTGGGTTGGTAGATAGAAGAGACGAGGGTTAGCTAGATTACGAGGGCTATGTTGAGGAACGTGACCTGAAAGGAGTTGATGAATGAGGAGAAAGTCGGCTGCATCTCTCCGTTCCTCAATGGTGTTTAAGTTAATAAGGTTGAGACAGTTTTGACAGCGGGGCAGAATAAAAGGATCGTCGCAGGGCATACCTCGAAGAACAAATCGGATAAAACGGCGATGTACGCTTTCGATTCTCAAAATACGAACACGATGATTTGGGGACCGCACTTGACTGGCGTATTCTAGGTCACGTATGGGACCACCGTTTTACAAAACCTAGTGCAGAGTTGGTTTTAAGAATTATCCCATCCATATGTAAATGGAAGTTTAGCTTCCTATCATACAAAATGTCGAGCTCGCAGAGAGATTGAACGGAGGAGATAGGTTGGTTGTGGAGAACATAGAGTCGGGGAGGAGATTAGTGCCACTTATGTGAAAAGGTGATGGATTGGCATTTGGGTATACAGCAGAGCCTCGATAATCCGAACACCCAAAATTTATACAGATTATAGTATGCAGACATTTTGAAGGCATTTTTCGAAACAAAACAAAGTTTTCCGTAATTTAAAATATATTGTAATAATGTCGGAAATGTTGTATACGTAATACATATTAGAGTGTAATGCAATTTATGTAAATGCGAGCAATTTTTTGACGAGTGGTATTTAGCGACATAGAAAACGGTTTATCCCTTATTTTGCGTAATAACATTTTCTTCTGGAATCGAAATATCGACTTCATCCGCCCATTTTAAGCAAGTATTTAAGGCAAACACAGCTTGAGTATGTGGAATCCTTGCAACTGGTTCCGATGACTCCTGCTGATTCATTACTTCTCTTACTATGTTTTCATCAGTTAACGGCTCCTGGGTAGAGGTGGGTCGTTTTCGGTTTTTGTGTTAACGAAACAAAACAATTATTTAAAGAAATATAACTAGTTAACTAGCTAATAAGAAGCACTAACGAGAAGTTATAATCATGTACTACGAGAAAACCAAAAACCATTTTCGTCTCATCCACCCAAATGAAACCGTCGTTTTCAATGTAAAATAAACCCAACTTTTCCTTGTTGATTTCACTCCTGGCTGACAGTAACTACATTCACGAAACGAACGAAAAAGAGTTTTCATATCTTTTAGTGCGAACGAACCAAAAACGGAAAAAACGCAGAAAATGTTAAAAACGAAAAAAACGATAACTTTATTTTGGAGTTCAAGTAGGAGATAAAGATAAATCATGGGCTCCTCACATATGTTGTAAAACTTGTATAACATTGTCAACAAGTTGGTTGAAAGGTACAAAACGTCATATGCGCTTTGCAGTGACCATGGTGTGGAGAGACCATGCCATAGATTGCTACTTTTGGCTCACTAACATACAAAGCATCGGCCGAAATCCCATCTGTACCTATAGTTCACGCTGCTCATATGAAAGAATCATACGAGAATATGCGATATCTCCTCCAACACATTCAGTACATATAGTCTATAGTGGTCAATCTGTGGATATTTAAAAGTTATAGCACTTCTAGTTGGACTGCAGCTGGGGTATACGAAACACTGCTGTTTTCTGTGTGAATGGGACAGCCGTGCACGAACTCGTCAGTATATACAGAAAGGATGGCCCCTATTTCTACTACCTCTCCATATCAAATTGAGCTTAATGAAAAATTTCGTTAAAGCTCTAGATCGGATCAAAAATTAAATAGGGCCTATTTGTTGGACCACAAATACTGTAACTTTTGAAAAATAGTGAATTTGACAACATGGTAACTGATATTGAACTAAGAGCATGGAGAGCTTTTAAAACTGTTGTGACAGATTTTCTTGGAAATATAAAAGCCGAAAATTAAAGAAAACTTGCAACTGGATTGCTTAGCGGTTACAAGGAAATGGGAGGGTAACATAACATGCCACTGAAATTTCACTTTCTGGATGCTCATCTCGATTTCTTTCCGGAGAATTTGGGTGCAGTAATCGACGAACATGGAGAAAGGTTACAGGTGGACGTCGCAACAATGGAAAAGCGATACCAACTCAAATGGAATCCTACTATGCTTGCTGATTGCTGTTCGACATTACTCCGAGATGACACAGGGACAAAATATCGCCGTAAAACATCCGCAAAAACGTTTTCACGTAAGTGTAACGTTCATTCCTGCCCCCCCCCCCCCCCCCCCCCCCCACCCATCTCATGTTGGCCTCCTGTTGCCAAGAATTTTAGGGTTGCTGAGAGCTTAATTATGTTTGGTATAGAAGTTCCCCTACGGAGGATGCTCAGTTCGCTTGAGATATAGTTAAGCTTGAGAGCCAGTAGTTTTTCACAAAGCTTAAATGAAAACATTTTATTATAAATGTTTTAAAATATATTTTTCACAAAATTTTTTCGCTCAGCTCCAATATGTTAGAAGTACCCGACCTGACATATAAATGGCCGTTGTTGTTTAAAAAGAATGACTATTGTAGAAATTACCAACCTTATAAAGCTTAAATTTGAAGTTTGGCGACGTTACGACGCTGTTTAGTATTTGTTCGGAAGATTGGTCATCCTTATGTGATACAATACTTTCGTTTGAAAGGCCTCAATCCAACCAACATCAAAACGGAACTGAATTCTACTCTGGGGGAGACTGCTCCTTCATTTACCACAATAAAATATTGGGTGGCAGAGTTTAAGCGAGGACGTACAAGGGGAGAATCGACCCCAAAGAAGCCGAAGACAGTTACATCTGCAGGCAAGGTCATGGCGTCATTTTGGGATGCGCGTGGGATAATTTTCATTGATTATCTTCAGAGAAGAAAAAATTCAACGGCGTGTATTATGCGAACTTATTGCAGCGTTTGAAAGATGAAATCAAGAAAAAACGGCTGCATTCGCTGAAGAAAAAAGTTTTGTTTCATCAAGACAATGCACCAGTTCACTCATCCGCCATCGCGATGACCAAAATCAAGGAGTTAAAGTTCGAATTGCTTCCTCCTGCACCCTATTCTCCAGATTTAGCCTCCTTGGATTATTTTTCAGTTCCGAATTTGAAAAAATGGCACGGTGGTAAAAGATTTGCCAACAGCTCGACGATTCTCACTATAAACAGGGTATCGAAGCCATTGAACATCGCTGGGAAAAGTGTATTGAACTAAAAGGAGACTACGTAAAGAAATAAACATATTTTTCCCCAATTTTTTTATTAAGTTACTTCTGGAACTACCCTCGTAGAATGCGTTAGTAAAGTTTGGATAGATTGATATAGGTGGTTTCGTTACAGCTCCTTTTAATTTTCGGAAAGATTCATCACAAAATGCGTCCCATTTGAATGGAATTTACGGAGGAGTTTATTTAGTAGATTAAGCATTTTTGAGAAGTTTTTGATAAATTTCCTATAGTACCCTGTTAAATCCAAGAAAGATTTTATTTGTTTTCGATTTTATTTATGGCTGTAATCTTTTCTGGGTCAGGTTTTACACCGTCTGACGTGATTACATGCCTTAGGTGCATTACTTCTATTTGGAGAAATTTGCACTTTGAAAATTGAATTTGTCTAACGCCTAGAAATATATTAATTTTTTATTGTGATCTCTCGCAAATTCTTTCCGCAGATTACTATATCATCGAGGTAGACTAAACACTTTATACCCTGTAATCCAGAGAACTGTATTCATAAGACCAAAGGGCATTCTGTTAAACTCCAAATGACCGTTCGGCGCGCTGAACGTAGTTTTTCTTTTTCCTGTTCAGTAACTCCTATTTGGTGGAAACCGTTGTTTTTTTTTTAATGCATTTTTATTGGAATTCATTTATTGATTCTCACAAGCTAAACAAAAAAACGATTAAAAACTAGCTTAATTAACTTCAGTTTATCTTATTTTTTCTTACTGGCTCTATAAGAGCGCTATAATCTAAACCTAATATTTAAAACTATGCCTTTCAACGTAACCTAACTGATTTAATTCTCTTTGTTGTTTATTATTTTATGTACAAGTAAACTTAGGACTAAGAAAATATAAATTGTCTTAATAAAAATTTAGTAAAAGGACATTTTAGTTAATGTTATATAAAACTTAAAACTACTTACAAAATAATACTTAACCTATTTAAATTATCTTAAGCTACGTTACATAATTAAATATGTACTTTTTTTTGTGTTACCCATCTTAACTGAGTATACAATACGTCCGCATTGTTGAAGTTTTTGGAACGTATCCGTCTATCTGCTCAGCGCAAAATCAAAAGTGGCTCCGATGTCAACTCAAAGTCTGGAACTCTGTGTGGGCGTATTTTTGTCAAAACTTCGTAGGTAGGTTGTTTTCGAAAAACAAATCGACCAAATTATTGTCTGGGCGGATCCGAATATTGTTCTCGATTGGCATTGCTGGTCAACCGTCATCGTGGAACATATTTGTTGCGAACAATGTTTCGATTATTCAGGAATTAACAGCTGACGCAACTTGAAGACTTATGAATAGCAAATCGAATCCTGATGATATTGCTTCTATGGGATCGTCTGTTTATGGGTCCTGAGTTCTTGAAGCCTCAATGGGCAAGAAGTAAGATAAGTTTTGCAAGGGATGTTCCGGAACGCAGAAAGGTAAATTCAGTTTTGGTAAGTTCAAGGTTTAATATCGAAATAGCCGACTTATGTACAATAGTTAAAGAAAATAAATTTGTTTGCAACTATCAAAAGATATGTCGAATTTTCGCATACTGCAGCCGATTTATTGAAAATTTAAAAGGAAAGAAACAAAATATATTACTATTATTTGGCAACATTTCAATTGAAGAGTATGAGATTGCGTTGAAATTAATTTTTTGCATTCAACAAAGTAGTTTTAAAATTGAACTATGTAGTTTGCGCTTAGACAAATCAGTTACCCTTGATAGCTGGATTAGGAAGCTGAATTCTTACCTTGAAACTGATTCGGTGATGCCAATTATACGTGTAGGTGGACGATTGGCGCACTCGGATTTACCGTATGGCATAAAGCACTCAATATTGCTACCAAAATCACATCCATTTGAATTGAGTTATCTTAGCGGTATGCATTTAAAGAGATATCACGCAGAAGCTTTGGCGTTGGTCATTTTCAAGAGAAATGTTTTGGATTATGGATGTTAGAAGACTGTGTAATAAGGTTGTTCATAACTGCTTATGGTGTTTTCGAATGTGACTAAAGTTAAGAGAGCAGATATTGGAAAATTGTCCAGCTTCGACAGTATGCACCGCAACACCATTTCACACAAACCTGAAAGTTTGAGGATGTCGTTCTACAAAACCCTTCATGGAGGTTTTTGTGGGCTTTACAACCAAGGCTACAAACATTGAAATTGTTTCGGGCCTATCAAAAAATGGTCTTCTTGCTTCTTTAAGAAGATTTATGGCTCGTCAGGGTATGCGTCGTCATATTTACTTAAATAATGTCAGAAATTTCGTGGGAGCAAGAAAAGAGTTGGCAGACTTTCGAAAGCAATTTTACAATCAAGAGACTCAGTCATCAATTTCGAAAATATGCGCAGAGGACAACATTGAGTTTCAGCATATACCACCCCGTTCACCACATTTTGGCGGGCTGTCAAATCAGCTAAGAGTCTGCTATTTCGAACACGTCACCCGTTCATGCTGACTTTTGAGGAGCTTTCAACTATTGGAGCGGAAATTGAAGCAATCCTTAATCCCCGAACTCTTACATCTTTAAGTTCGGATCCGAATAATAAACAGGTACTTACTCATTTTATAATTGGCAGTCCTCTTATTTCACTTGCAGAGCCAAATTTAACTAGCATGTCGCGTCTCAATCGGTGGCAGCAGATCAATACTATTCGACAATATTTCTGGACGCGTTGGTCTTAAATAACGATGTCTGATGACAATGGTCGCAGACATACCATAGAACCCATGTTCGGGTTGTCTCCATAAAAACAAAAAATGGCATAATAGCATGAACTTTTCAAAAGGCTGCGCCATTTCCACTCGAGGAAGCATCTTTAAGAATCTGGATTCTTTCAAGGGAGGCGGTATGTCTAATCATAATCTCAACTTGATTTTTATAGAGTGGCCGTGGCTCAAGTGGTAGTGGACTGGCTTCCAAATCGGAAGGTTCGGTGTTCGAATCCCAGCCTCGACCGAAAGACATATAAATTTTTCAGTTTACGAAAATCAAGTAAGTTGACAAGAAATCAACATCAAGCCAACTTCCACTAAGAATTTAGTCTCCCCATTAAATGTTGGATGCCACCCATGAAGCGAAATAACCACAGAGCCCAAACATCTTTCTTTCTCTCTCTATCCCATTTTCCAAAAAACTTAAGACATGCTAAGGCATTATAAGTGTATTCATACCCACTTGATACATCTACATATATAAACCTATCTTATGTATGTATGCTTTATGTATCATTTTATGTGGAAGAGAAGAAAACCAGGATCAGTCGAAGAAGCCCTGTAACTTTCGGTCACAAAAAAATATAGTCCATATTAAAAAGTAATGGGTTTGCGTTTAATTTGAAAGCTATTTAAATTTCGTTGTCAATTTTAGTCTAAACACAACCACCATAATATCGCCATTGCGTGACGGCAGCCATTCTTGTACAATCGAAGAAAATAGCGGATCTTTTTCTGATGAAGAAAACCCGTTCCAGCATTTGCCTTGTATCTGTATCCCTCTATTTGCAACGCAACTCTTTGAAAGGTACAATATACGCCCTGTTAGATCTCTTTTGATCTAAAGTTAAACACAACGTTTGGATTGCGAGTGAAGTTTGTTAAAAATATTAGTTCCTTAAATACTACTTAACAAACAAAAATGTAATACTATAGGCGTATTCTGTTACGTCTGGGCATTGCGAGCTAATCCTGTATTTGATATTGCAGGTGCGAACAAAACTCATTCGTCAACAGAATATTCGGTGGGAACAGAAACTTTGGTTGGTGAAATTGATTTTTTAGCAGAATAGATATGGACAAGAGCCATCGATATTTACAGTATGTATGTAAAGAAAGGGAATAGAAAATGCGAAAATTATAGTCAGGCTTACAAGAAAAATACTTACTAATAAAATCAAGGTTTAAACATCCTCCCCGGCCTTGAGATCCTGAAGCTCAAAGACATTTTATTGATTTGAACATCGTTGTTTCCTTGCTCTTTTTTTGTGGATGACGAAGATGATGATCAGGATAAGTACGGCAAACAGTGACAGGAAGCTAATGGAATATTGGTGCACATCATGATGAGTGATAGGTTTCGATAGTATTCGTTTAGATTTTAAGTCTGCAATTTCCTTTCGGATTGATGCCAGGTCTTGTGGTGAGTTGAAGGACTTCCTCTTTACTGACCAACTTGGTAAGTTTAAGGGTTCCGCCAATGTTGGAGTTTGCTATGCTTCGGATTTTAGTGGACATTGTAAATTCGACTGGACCCAACAATAGTTTGAATTTTAACTCTCTTATATTAATGTATTATAATCAAACTAAATTGCGCTCTCATACTCATTTAATGATGTATAACACTTAATGTATAACACTAAAGTTAATTGTTGCTTTGAAATGTAACATTCTTTCACTTGTGATTCAACCATTAAAGAGGTACATACCATCAAAAGCATTTTGATTCATTTACTTGTAATAAAATATTTTGTATTCGGAAAATTCTACAACAGGTAGCTCCTAATGAATATTGACTCACCAAATCTTGAAGACACTTGATTTCTAAGTATGGTGCCGATTTTGTACCATAAGTAATACAGTGTTGAAATGATATACCCTAATAGGTTGGCTGCAGGACTCCCTCCAAAGAATGAGCTGGAACTTCTTGCTGTCATTGCCAACAAGTATTTGGCGATATATTTTCGAAATATCGGCGGTAAATACGTAAGCAGGAATTTTGAAACGTAATAGAATTGCAAACAAATCGTTTTGTAATGACGGGCCAGCATGTAATACATCGTTTCGCGATATATTCGTAGATGTTGTTGCAGATCCATCGAAAACCACCCGTAGTTTGGTTGAACTGCTCTCCGGTCGCAAAACGCAGTGGTGTGGCAGAAAATAATGCGATCCGCTGATTGATTCTGCTCTGCTGTTTATTTTTGTCATATAATTGAGGTGAATATATTCTTTCATGAACTGAATATATTGCTACTATAATTCTAGATTTCTGTACAGTTTCCTTTCCAAGCTAAGAAATCGTTTAGTAGCAATTCTTTTGATTCTTCCAAGCTAGCTGGATTGTTGGCGAAAGGTAGTTTTACGATATAACGACCGTTTTCTGCCCTGTTTGTTGTGCTGATGAAGATCTCTTCACATCTTCGTTCTTGCGGAGTCAATTGTAACACATTGGCTGAAAAGTCCGTGCCGTTTCTAAGAGAGGGCACCACTTGAATTAAATCCATACCATTTTCAGTTAGTACTAACCTTCAAAAGATACGTGTATAAATTTGACAGCTGTCGGACGATTAGTTCTCAAGATATACCGTTGTAAGTGAAGCAACTTTTGTTATTGTGAAAAAAATGGATTCAAAGCAATTTCGTGTGTTGATTTATCATGGCTTTTTGATGGGAAAAAATGCAGTCGATGCAAAGAAATGGCTTGATAAGTGTTACCCGGACTCTGCACAGGCCGAACGAACCATTCGCAAGTGGATTGAAAAATTTAAAAGTGGTCATACAAGCACCGAAGATGATGCACGCAGTGGAGGTCCAAAAAAGGCTGTTTCAGATGAAAACATCAAAAAAGTCCACAAAATGATTACGAATGACCGTAAAGTGAAGTTGATCGAGATAGCTGAGGCTCTGAAGATATCAAAAGAGCGTGTTGGATATATCATACACGAATATTTAGACATGCGAAAGCTCTGTTCAAAGTGGGTGCCGCGTTTGCTCACAGTCGACCAAAACAATAACGTGTTGATGATTCAGAGGAGTGTTTAAAGCTGTTCAACCGCAATAAAGCCGAATTTTTGCGTCGGTATGTGGCAATGGATGAAACTTGGCTCCATCACTTCACACCAGGGTAAAGTCGGTAGTCAGCAGAGTGGCGAGCAGGCAACGAACCTCTTCCTCGGCTGGCAAGGTTATGGCATCCGAATTTTGGGATGCACATAGAATAATTTTCATCGACTATCTCCAAAAGGGGCACACTATCAACAGCGACTATTACATTGCGTTGTTGGAGCGTTTGAAGGATGAAATCGCAGAAAAACGGCCGCATTTGAAGAAAAAGAAAGTGCTGTTTTATCAAGACAATGCACCGTGTCACAAGAAGATGAAAACGACGACTTGTGCAAAATTGAAAGAATTCGGCTACGAATCGCTTCCCCACCCAACATTATTCTCCAGATTTGGCCCCCAGCGACTATTTCCTGTTCGCAGACCTCAAAAGAATGCTCGCCGGAAAGAGATTTAAGACCGAATCGCCGAAACAGAGGCCTATTTTGAGGCTAAACCGAAATCGTTCTACAAAACTGGCATCGAAAGATTGAAAAATCGTTTCAATCAGTGTATCGCCCTCGAAGGCAACTATATTGATAAATAAAGTTGAATTTTGCAAAAATTTTGTGTTTTACTATAAAACGGCACTGACTTTTCAGCCAATGTGTTATTTCTTCAGAGGAATTGTCCAGAACCTTTCTAACTAAGGACTGAAACGAATAAAATTTGGAAACTTCAAAGTAAAAAAAAAAAATATTTTCATAATTCATGTACATTTTTTTTATTTGCTTTAAAACTCTGTTTTTATTAAATTCATTCACAATTACAAAAAATAAAACAAATTATTTGGGTTCCCATTCTTTCCTCAACTTCTTTCGAATGTCCTTCATAAGGTTGGTGACAGTTACATCCGTGATCTTTTTGGACGCTCTTTTCCATTTAGCACTAAAATCTTTAACGTCCTTTGCACCCTGCTCACTTTTCCTCAATTTTGCTTTGACCAAAGCCCAATACCTTTCAATGGGACGGCACTGTGGAACATTCGGTGGATTCATGTCTTTTGGGACAAAGTCGACATTTTTAGCAACAAGAAAGCTCAACGTCGCATGAGCATAGTGAGCTGAAGCTAAATCTGGCCAAAATAATGTTGAACCCTCGTGTTTGTTTAAGAAAGAAATCAACCGTTTTTTTAGGCACTCGTTAATGCACACTTCTCCGTTAATTGTTCCCGTTGTAATAAACGATGAACTGCTGTGTCCAAATTGGCAAATGGCCTGCCAAACACATATTTGACCCGAATTTTTCCATCCCAATCAATGTTGTTGATTGCAGAAGAATCTCAGCTTCAAACGAGTTATAAAACTGCGCACCTGGAAAAGTAGTAAAGTCGGCTTTGACATAAGTTTTGTCATCCAAAACCAAGCACGCTTTTTTGTTGGCGATCAACTCGTATAGCTTTCGGACTCGTGTTTTTATGACTTTTTCTTGCTTTTCAGTAACTTTTGGTATTTTTTGTTTTTTTCGTGTTTTTAGACCGTTACGTTTTTTAGATCTTTGTACCACTGTTTGGTTGGTATTACATTTCCGAGCAACATCTCTGGCTGACATAGTCCGGCACCCACTATTTTCCTGTCCAAATTTGTATCATGTCCTTCACTTTTAGCTCCACTTTTCTGTTTTAGCTTAACTGTCAACGTCTCCAAATATCGTTTAATAACAGAATCCACTGTACTGCATGCTATGTTTAAATTTTTTGCGATGAAATGGTTTGGACGCGAAGTATTTTCGAGCCATTTGGCGATAATCTTTTTACGGCGTTCCTCTTGACTCACATTTTATAAATATTTTAAACCGCACCGAACTAAAATCAATAACAAACTGAAACTAGAGAATATACAGGCTAATTTGGGTACAAAATGGGATTGCCATTTATACGCATTGGTAGTATAGCCCGTATTAAAAAACAACAAACAGCACACGAGTGCAATGGAAATTACATTCACAGTGCGGGCATCCCAACCTTCCTGCCCCTGGGCAAACTGTTGCTTGCACTCAGTCACTGCCGTTGCTGTTTACATTGTCATGAAGCGCGTGTAGTGACTGAGTGTATGTAACAACCGATGGAGAGCGGGTTGTGAGTATGAATTTTGCTGGTGTGCTGTTTCCTATTGTTGTTAGGGCATAAAACCTACAACAATTTGATTCGGCAAATCAATTCTGAATTTTTACTTCACAGCTGTGATTAGTAACGTCGGTGTTTGTGTTTGACTTCTTTTTTATAATGAATCGGCAATTTAGAGTGGATACAGCCGCGGGCTTAAAAGTAACCACTTTTCTGCGTACGTCCATGTCTGTAAATACAGACCAGCACTTAGTGACACACAGGTAGATCCCCACCCACACCTCTCAGATCACTCTGATTTGAAGTTACCTGGCTACGAACTAGTGCCATTATTCTTCTCTCAGCGCGCTCACGCCATTTACGTGCGTAGTAATGTAGCTTTCCAAACTCCACCACAATTTAGTCTCTGTTTCAATCCGGAATTCAATTTCATGTGGTTAAAATTCCATCTCCGTGAGCAAATTACCCACTATTGCTATATTTACGAAAGCCCCAAACTGAACAGCAATTCGACCTTAAACGAGTTTGATGCCCTGTCTGATTCCATACAAAGAATTGTATCCCTGTATCCTCATACTGAAATCGTCATTACAGGCGATTTCAATATACACAATTCTGGGTGGCTTCGATGTTCTCTGCGGAAAATAACTTAACCCAGCTTGTAAATGAGCCCACACGGATACCAGACTTTGACAGTTATATCGAGAACACCCTGGATTTGTTTTTAACTTCTCACCCTGACAAATACAAGTTCAATTTGCTATGCCCTCTAGGCTCGTCGGACCACTGTGTCATATAAGCTAATTTCTCGTACACCGACCACACAGGTAGAGAAAAAATCCCTTAAAGAAACGTATGGCAATACGAAAAAGCCAATCGGAGCGGACTTAACAGCTTCTTTAGGAATTGTAACTGGTCGTTATGTTTCCTCGATAGCGACGTGGATGCCGCTGCTGATATGATCACAGACACTATTATCTTTGGAATGCGATCCTTTATCGTCTTTGTCAAGCGTGTGAAATTTCAATACGATCAAAAACTGAGGCAAAAAATACTACAATGCCCCAATTACCAATTTTTGGTCGTTCGTCAAAAATATTAGAAATTCTGCCTGATCCTCCATCCCAACGCTCATGTACAATGACATTCCAGCTGCCAGCTCTTTGGACAAAGCCAAATTACTTGCTGTACCTGAGCAGATCTCTTTTGATCTGAATGAAAGACTTTGCCTGATTCGTGACACGTGACTTTATTTTCAAAAATGCATTAGCTTAAATACTATTTTACAATTAAAATAAAAATAAACAAAAAATAGTAAATCGTGGGAATGTAGAAAATGAAAAAGTGCATACTCGTAGCCAGAGGAAATGCGACGCTACATCTGGATTTCAGCAGGTGTCAAGTGTAGTCAGTGCACTTCTAGGAGACGAATGTTGGATATTAAGTGGCGGTAAATAGGGTGGGAAAATTGTCTGTAAGAATATATGAGTGGGAAAATTTATGTTGCAACATTTTCCCCGGCGTTGAGATCCTGGAGCTCAAATACTATGTTTTTAGGATTTAGATTTTTCGTCTTCCTTCTTTGGTGAAAAATAAGGATTATTAGCAGCAGGGCGGTAAATAGCGATAAGTAGCCAATAGAAATAAGACTTGCTTCAAAGTATATCCCAGGGTTGTCTGTAAATTTGTTGATTTCTTCCGCACTCAGTGTTGTTGTTTGGCTCACTACCATTCCAATTAGTAATGCAGTAATCAATAGAGTGTTTAGTAGATGTACTTTTACGTTTCGTTTCGGAGAAGCTTCTGCGTGTTTTCGTTTGAGGGTTGGAATATCACAGGTAGGATTTTGTATATGTATTGGAAGAAACCGACATTTAAGGGAGTGAGTTATTTCCATCTTTATTGATGAATCTCTAAGATTGCTAGGCGAATCCTTTGGCATATCTGCCTGAATTTCACCTTAGCGGTGGTGTCTTTACATCGACTATTCGTCATTTTGTGTTGTCCTAGAATTGTTTTAATAACTCTGCCTATTATCCATCTTAGTGAAGATGGATTATCCTCCTTTAAAAGCACAAGTGTTCCTGGTTGTATGTCATCTTGAGGATGTCTTTGTTGAATTTCTTGTAGGTACTCCCTGCTCCATCTACGCCCGAAATCCCGATGTATTGATGTTACCAGATTCCATAGAGCTACATGGGTAATGCTAGACGCCTTACAATCCGGATCCAGGATAGTAGTCAATGGTGCTCCAATTAAAAAATGCCCTGGGGAAAGAACTTCTAAATCATTCGGATCCGATGACATAGGAGTTAATGGCCTTGAATTAAGCACTGCCTCTATTTGATCTAAGCCTGTTTTTTTTTTTTATAATTTACGCGGGCCTAAGGGGTTATGAATACCCTTATACTGTTGCCAGGGCGCGGACGGAAAGATAGAAGGAGGAGAAAGGAAAGTTTTGTGATGTAGTGGTTTGAAACTCAGGTGTGTTTGGTTTCGATATTGACTCTCCAGGGGTGGGAGTCCGAATAGGACGGAGAGATTTTTCTTCTCTCGGAATGTGAGGTTGTGAATTTTAACGGTTGTTGTGTGCTTGAAAAACTCTACAACAGCCAAATCTACATGTCAGTGTTATGCCTTCACACGCAGATTTTTCTGACTGAGTTCCAATTACAATACACAAATGAAAACTTGCTGTGGCTAGGATTCGAACCTTGACCTTCCGAGTGAGAAGCGATACCTAGTACCACACCACCACGGTAAATTCTTCCTGAGTTAATGCCAATCCGTGGGTGGAAGCGGCACAAGTGGTAGTGGACTGGCTTCAAAATCGGAAGGTTCGGTGTTCGAAACCCAGCTTCGCTCGAAAGACATATTCATTTTTTCAGTTAACGAAAATCAAGTAAGATGAGTAGTTGACTAGAAATCAACATCAAGCCAACTTCCACTAAGAATTTAGTCTCCCCATTAAATGTTGGATGCCACCGATGGAGCGAAATAACCACTTAGCCCAAAATCTATCTTTCTTCTCTATCCCATTTTCCAAAAAACTTAACACATGCTGAGGCAATATAAGTGTATTCATACCCACTTGAGTGTTAAACCAACAAATTCTCGCTTCATGTGGTGTTTGACGGACTTAAGCAGAAACAGAAGCTCCAAGAAGAGTGGCAAGACATAACAGCTAATGAATTAAATAATTTAGTTGCTTCAATGCCCAGACGCTTGCAGGCAGTTCTAGATGCACATGGTGGACCTACAAAATATTACATTTACCATTTACAATAGTTTTACCTAACGGATTAAAGATGTTTATGTTAGTTAATATGCCGTATGTAGACTTTTGTCATTATTTATTTTTCGTTTTTTGTGAATCACTTGTTAAGTTTTTGTGAAATTCATTTATTTTATAGTGTATTATTAATAAAAAGAGATTTGAAACAAAACTGCATCATTAAATTTTTTCATAATGCTTTTGAACTCGTTAGGTTACAAGAATGGTGGTCGTACGTAGACTTTTGTCGCTCACTGTATCTTGTTTTCAGTAGTAATTTAAGATCTTCTGGAAATGCTGTTCTTTGCAGATATGTGTTTCACTATAACTGTTTTTGCTGCGTTAAGTTCCTGCACTGAGAGAACGTTGTCCAGAAGTCTATTTCCTCTTGGCCTTTCTAAGTTATTAATAAAGCGTATGACGTATGCTGTTATTTTTTGCAAAGTTTGGAACGAATTTCTATGATTGATGCACTCAAGAAAATTGTAGTTTGTGTTCTCCGCTGCTAAAACAGTCTTCTCTATTTTAGTTTGCTTTGCTAGTTTTGGTTGTGTCGGCCAGTGAGATCGAGATTTTCGTAAAAATTCTGCTCCTTGAAAGCATATCTTTGACTTCAGTAATTGTTCTGGAAACATGCCCCGAGGCAAAAAATCAGCAGGATTGAGATCAGTGTTAACTTTCCATTGGTTTTTATTTGTCCCATCTTGAATTATAGAAATGCGATTAGCTACAAATGTTTGCAAAGTGGATTGTGTGTGTGTATCCACGCTAATACAATTCGCAAATTCGTCCAAAAAGTTGTTTTCTTGATATCAATTTTCGCTTCACGTGCTTTACTAATTGTGTCATCAGCTTAGCGGCACACAGTTCAAGACGAGAAATGGTTTGTTGTTTGGTTGGTGCTACACGAGATTTTGAGCATACCAATTGTACTTTTATTTCTCTTTGAAGATTTACAGACTTTAGGTAGACTACGACTCCATATGCTCGTTGAGAGGCATCAGAGAATGCATTCAGCTCAAGACAAGTTGCATCTGCCAATATCAGATGTCGGGGTATCTTTAAGATGTTAGCTGGATTAGACCTTTTCTGAAGGTTATCCATTTTGTGTGCATCTTCGTAGGTAATGCAGCATCCCAGTCAAGATGTGAGCAGTATCAGCCAATACTCTTTCCACTTCGTTATGATGCGAAACTGATCTGATGACGGCAGTCATGTAATGCCAAGAGTTTTGACAAATACTTCGTTTCGATCGTGAAGGCGATTTTCCGTTTCACAATCTGTTTTTTGTATATCTCTTATGAGTGCAGTTGCGTTAGCATACCATTTTCTTAGATGAAATTGTCCTTCTCTAAGTAAATCTTTGAGCTTCCTTTGCATTTGAAGAGCTTTACTTAAATCATTGCTACCTGTTAAGATATCGTCCATGTATATATATTGTTGTATGATAATTGCTGCCAGTGAATGTCTTACATTGCTGGTTTGAGCCAAATCTTTGGTTCATACGTTACTGTGTTGAGTTTGTACACCTTTAATGGTTGATCAGTGGATTCCCTCCAAATTATACGCTGGAACCGTTTGCTGTAGTTATCCACTAATATTTGGCGGTACATTTTAGATATATCGGCGGTGAATACATATGTGTGGACTCTGAAACGTAGAAGAATAGAGAGAACGTCATTCTGCAGTACTGGTCCGGTGTGTAAAATCTCGTTGGTTGATATATTTGTTGACGTCTTTGAAGACCCGTCGAACACCACTCGTAACTTAGTTGAGTTGCTTTCTGGGCGAAGAACACAATGATGTGGTAAAAAGAAATGGGGGGCTTGAATTGATGTTGCGTGTAATTAATCTCTTCCATGTGACGTAAAGCCGGCGAACCCCCGGCAATTTTTGGAGCCTTTTCTCCAAGCTCAGGAATCTTCTAGTAGCTATTTCTCTTGATTCTCCGAGGCTAGATGGACTATTTTTAAAAGGCAGCGTTACGATATAACAACCTGAATCTGTTCTTGATGTAGATGCAGTAAAGATCTCCTCGCATTTCTTTAGACAATTGTCTCTAGTTAGTTGCTGAGGCAGATGTGGTTTCCTCTAAGCTCCAAAATCGTTCAACAAGATTGTCCAGGCTGGAGGTGTCCACGCCGATATTTGATAATTTGACCTACCGCCAGGAGCTTCGGATAAAGTTCTGCGCAGATGAGGTCATCAACATCTTGAGGTTGGCAAAAAGTTTGGTCTGCCAATTTAATATTCTTTGGTAACAGCCATTGACTACTGTCGATATATTGGCTTGGTTGCCGGGAAGTTATGGTTTTTAGGACATAAACTTGTAAATTTTTGCTGTAACCCGTTACGCGAGATTGAAGACAAATATTCACTTTCTTACTGATTTGTATTGGGGTATTTCCCATTCCAGAAACTTGCAATGATTCGCTCTTTGCAGTTAGTTGCAGTTGGTTTGCTAATTTCTCTGTGATGAAACTCATTTGAGATCCGGATTCCTACAAAGCCCTTGCTTTACAGCACCTGTTATTTCGGCTGGGTTCATTAATAACAGCTGCCCCCAAAAAAATTTATTTTGATGTTGTACGAGGGCGGGTCAATAAGTGACTTTTGGATTAAAACACAGATTTTTTGATAAAAAATAATTTTATTTTTCAACGTAGTCTCCCTTGAGCTCTATACACTTTGTCCAACGCTTCTCCAATTTTTTTATCCCTTCCCAAAAAAATGATTTGTCGAGGTCCTCAAAATAGGCCTTTGTTTGCGAGATGACTTCATCATTGGAGTCAAATCTTTTTCCACCAAGCCATTTCTTCAGGTTTGGGAACAAGAAGTAGTCGCTCGGAGCCAAATCTGGAGAATAGGGTGGATGAGGGAGCAATTCATAGCCCAATTCATGGATTTTTGCCATGGCAACTGCACATGTGTGCACCCTTGCATTGTCTTGGTGGAAAAGAACTTTTTTCTTGGCCAAATGAGGTCGTTTTTTTTTCAAATCGTCATTGAATCGGTCCAATAAGTTGGCATAATATTCCCCATTGATTGTTCTTCCCTTTTGAAGGTAGTCAATGTGGATTATCCCGCGTGCATCCCAAAAAACAGTCGCCATAACTTTATTGGCTGACAAACCCACCTTGGCCTTCTTTGGCACCGATTCACCCTTAGAAACCCACTGTTTTGACTGTTGTTTGTTCTCTGGTGTGTTGTGATGGATCCATGTTTCGTCCACTCATGCCCAAGTGATCATTCAAAATTGAAACCACCGAGCCATGCGAGATCCCTACGGCTTCCACAATCTCTCGCACTTTCAATCTTCGGTCGGCCAACACCATATCGTGAATTTTTTCGATTGTTTCGGGTGTAGAGACCTCAACTGGGCGTCCAGGACGTTCGGCATCTTCAGTGCTTGTACGGCCACAACGAAATTCAGTAAACCACTTTTTTACCATTGAAATCGATGGTGCAGAGTCCCCATAGTATTTATCAAGCTTAGCCTTGGTCTCGGTAATGGTTTTTTTTCGCAAGAAATAATGCTTAATAAGCACACGAAATTCACTTTTTTCCATTTTCTCCTCAAATTAGTGAGTAGTCTGATAAAAATAGCTGTCAAACACAAACTAACTGATGCAGCAAGTTTAAATTTTGACAGGAGTCAACTGACAGATGCCTGTTGACAGGAGCAGTGTTGCTGTTTCAGTAAAGAGGTCAGAAATTCAAAAAGTCACGGACTTATTGACCCGCATCTGAATTGGTCGCTAATAAGGTGGTTCGATTGTCGATCAGTGGAACTTGAGCAGCAATTTGAGGTTGAATCTCTGGTGTTTGGATGTGGAAATTTTTCGCGTTTAGTGCAGGGTCCTAAAGTACAGTTTGAGCTCTGATGACCAAATCGTAAACAATTGATGCATTTTCTGAGAGCCTTTATTTGTTTAAATCTTTCCTTTGGGGAGAGCTGCAGAAACTTCGGACATTTGAAGATGGGATGACTTTGTTGATCACAACTGGCACATCTATTGTGCTCTCCTGCAGCTGTGAGTGATACTCGATTTGATCGTTTTGCATCATTTGTATTTCCTTTATGCATCTTCGTACCCAGTGGTAATGTAATGATTGGAATCTTGTCTCTAAAAATGAAAGGAAGTCAGGCAAGCTGAGTAATACTTCCGGTTGCTTGAGGGATTGTTGACAAATCGTCAATGTGCCTTTATCTAACTTCCTATTCATTAAAAGTGGATCCCAATTTGTGGTGTCAATGCCTAGTGTCAATGCAGACCTAATGTTTATTTAAAATATTTATTTTAAGGTGACAGAATGCAGAACTGCAAGTTGCCACTGAAAACTCTTTGATATTGGTAAAGAAATGTTGTAATGCTTGTGCGATTGAGTTTTGTAGTCGAAGGATTTTGACAACTTCTGTTCTTGTTTGCAAAAATTGGGTAGATCGAGTTGGTGGTGTTGGTTTAAAATCAGACTGGGCTTCTGATTCAGATGGTCAGCCATGGCGGTAGCTGAGTCGTCCGGCATTGATGTGAGATGTAGTTTTATTTCCTCGTAGATCTATTTAACCTTTTCGAAGGTTTTCCCTTGGACCTATGGTGTATACTTTTTATATGGAGCCTCTTTTTTCGGTAAGCGGCCGTTTTCATTTCGGGACCGAAATGTTGATTTGGAGTTTTTGTATCTCCTCTGCTACGATCTTTTGTCTGGCTATGATACGAAATACTTGCATCTCATCCATGATGAAAGCTTCGGATATTCTGGAAACCGCTGATGTGATAGATTCGATTCCGGCGAATGCTTTCTGGTGGCACCAGTGTTTAACACCCTGGTAACGCATGTGACAATTTTATCTAAAAAGCAAATGGTTTGCCCTTACCGCTGATGGGGAAAGCAATGCAACTTCGTCTGTTTGTACCAGTGTTTGACGCCCTAGTAACGCGTATGTCAATTGTAGCTTTGCAGCAAGTGATTTGCCCCTTACCGCTGCTGGGGGGAAGCAATATCACGTCGGGGTCTCCAAAAATGAGCAGATCTTTTTTGATCTGAATGAAAGACTGCCTGATTTGTGACACGTGACTTTATTTTCAAAAATGCATTAGCTTTTTTGTACTACTAAATTGTGGGAATGTGGGAACTTGGGAAATGAAAACGTGCATGCTCGTAGCCAGACGAGTCAGTGCACTTCTATGAGACGAATGTTGGATATTTGAGTGGACATAAGTGGCGGTAAATAGGGTGGTAACACTGTCTGTAAGAATATATAAGTGGGAAAATTTAAGTTTCAACAGCACCCTTTGCGGCTGGCTCAACACTTTCAGATTGTGCTTTGTCACCACCTACATTTAAGTGCGTCGAATCTTCAATGCACCGACTCCACTTTCGCACTCATGTAGTAGCAAGAGCACTTACAGATGTTAATACACACCTCTTCTTCTGAAGAGGTGTTCTTCTTCGCTTGCAAAACCACTGCGTAAGCTTTTTCATCAATCTTACTCTTTAGGACACTTTCCGAGCAGATGGAAAACAGCATTTGTCCAGCCCGTCCCCAAAAGAGGCGAATCGTCTGCTCTCTCCTCCTACAGACCAATTCCTTTTACGTCCCTTCTTTCCAAGGTCATGGAAATGCTGATAAACTGTCAGCGTTTTCATAGCGAAAGGTCGGCTGGTGATCTGATGGCATGTCTCACCGAGTAGTGGAACAACAGCGTACATCAATCTGGCGAAAGCAAGATAATTGCACTTGATACGAGTATTTCGAAGGCAGTTGACAGAGTTTGGCATCAGGCTCTTTTGCCGAAAATGTGTGCATTTGGGATCGGTGAATCTCTTCTCCAATTGATTAGAATCTACCATTCGGAATGTTCAACTTAAGTTGTCTTGGATAGTTTCAAGTCTGATATCCACAAAATAAATTCTGGTGTGCCCCAGGGCTCCGTGCTGTCTCCGACACTCTCTTTAATTTTCATCAATGATCTCTTGTCTGCTACTTCTAATCCAATATATTCCTTTGCTGACAACAGTACTCTCTGCTTTTCATATTCGTTCCCTGACTGAGAGATTCACCGATCCCAAATGCATGCATTTTCAACAAAAGAACCATGTACCAAATTCTGTCAAATCCCTTAGCAATATCAATTCTATCTTGCTTTCGCCAGATTTGCACCAATGGAAATATGCACGAGAAGGTAATGAAGCTGCTTACTGTTGGTGTTGGTGTTCCTATTGCCCGTGATGAGATTGAATCTTATTACATTAAGAATACATCTAAGTCGAAAGCAAACAAAATCAACAACGTTGTAAGCGTACGGTTCTCTTCGTTGTCGTCAAAGATGAGAATTATGAACAAAATGGGTGTCGACAAAAT
This sequence comes from Volucella zonaria, assembly GCA_963966105.1. Taxonomy (NCBI): domain Eukaryota; kingdom Metazoa; phylum Arthropoda; class Insecta; order Diptera; family Syrphidae; genus Volucella; species Volucella zonaria. Next base: position 149,168,064 of record OZ014530.1, on the reverse strand, counting down.
GGGTGTCGACAAAATGGGTGTCGACAAAATGAGACTCACTTCTAACATCTTTGGTATTAAAGACGGCAGGATGGCAGTTGGTGGTGTTAAGGAGAATAACAGAATTTTCATAAACGACACACTCACTGGATACACAAGATCTCTTCTTTTGAAGGCATAGCAGCTTAAGCAAAAACACAATGTGTCAGTTTGTTTGGATACTAAAATCATCGGTTCTCATTAGAAAAAAAGAAGGGTACAATGTGATCAAAGCAGTTAGTTTTGAGGACATTTGTAAACTAGAGAATAACTTGTAATACTTTCTGGCTAGTTTAAGTGTAAATGATATATCTTAAAGTTCTCATCACAATTCATTTGATAATAGTTTTTCCTCTTTCACTTCTGCCAATTGCATCGATCATCAAAACACAACTTCTTCTTCAGGGTTTTCTGTAATTCATCAGAATATCCGTAGCATTAGAAAAAAATTTTATACTTTTTTAACTCTTCCTTCGTCTATTGATAATTTACCGGATCTCATTTTTCTGTCTGAAATTGGATTGTTGTTTCTAGTTTCCCTATACCTAATTTTGGATTCGTTGCTACTTGTAATACTTACTCTGCAGGAGGGGTTGCGACATTAAGGTTAAATGTTCTAATTTTAATAGCGCTGATTTGTTAAGTTTCAAGTGCGAAATTACTGGTATTCTTTACTGTTTTGTCTGTGTTTATAGATTCAATTTTTGTTCAGTTAATGTCCTTCATCTCGTTCATCTTGATAACTATCTGTCATCATTATCTTCCTTTGGTTTTAATAATTTACTAAATGAGCCCACCCCTATATTTAACAATTCTAGTTATTGTTTAGACCATATATGTATTTATTAGACTACATAGAAATAATTCAATGAATTATAAAACGACTATCTTTGATCTTAATATAAATGATCACTTGCTAACATCTATTCTCTAGTCAGACTAGAGCAAAAAATACAATTTCTCAAGATTTTACACTAATTGATGAAGTATATAGAGGCTCTGATCTATCCATTGAATTTAATTTGTTTCTTGACAGACTTCAAGCTTAGTTAATGTTATGTAGCAAGAAAATTAAAAAAAATATAAAAAACAAACATTTAAAACAGTGGATGTCTGATAAGCTTTTGAAAAAAATTCGTAAGAAAAATTATCTTTCCCACCAACTTAAGGCTGAAAAGAAGGTACGATAAGCTGTCTGAAGAACGGAAGATCCTTATATCTTTTCAAAGTGATGCTTATTTCAGTAATAGGTTTTTTTGAAAATATGGGCAATTCAAAAAATGAATGGGAGATTGTCAACCAAATCTTGAACATAAACCAATCTGAAGCGATATTAATAATACATACATCCGTATCCGAACCATTAGAAGTTGCCACTGCATTTAATAATTATTTTGTTAGTATTTCGAATATTATTAGGGACACTACAATGAATTATGACTACTCTTGTCAATGTCAATGTGATGGTAAAATCCATGTCAAAGACAAAGTTTTTCTTTGAGTCTTTCTCGCCCTTGGAAAGACACAAAATTATTCAGTCATTGAAAAATTCCAGGTCGAAATCGTGTGAGAATTTTACTAGTTTGAAAAACATATATTTTTTGATTGCTGATGTTTTATCATACATATTTGATTTTAGCATTCAAAAGGGTATCTTCCCCGATTCACTAAAAATAGCTGTTGTTATTACTTTACACAAAAAGGAGTATGCTACAAATTTAAACAATTATCGACCAATTTCCCTGTTATTAGTCTTTGCAAAGGTTTTTGAAAAAGGTGTAAAATGTAGAATGCTGTCCTTCTTGGATAAAACGGATTTTTTTTAGTAACTCACAATTTGGTTTTCGTAGTGTTAAATCTACCGAGGATGCACTGATAAAGTTGTGCAGTGAAATTTATACTAGTCTTAATGAATCTGACCAAAGCATTTGACATGGTCGATAATAGTATTTTGCTCAGTAAGCTATTCAATGCTGGTTTCAGAGGCTTTATACATGGTTGGTTCACATCTTATCTAAAAAATCGCTGTCAGAGAGTTAGGATTAGAAATATTTTGAATATTTTATTAACACAGGACTTCATCAAGGCTCTGTTTTGGGACCGGCCTTTTTTTTCATTTTTGTGAACTTCCTTTTCTTATAACCGCTAAAAGGCAAAATAACTGCGTTTGCCGACAACACTGCCTTCACCTACAGTTGTAAAAGTTATTTGAATCTACAATTCGCCGTAAACCATGATTTAGAAATTCTGCGTCGTTGGTTTAAGCAGCGCAAATTGGTTATAAGTGAAAAAACGAAGTTCATGATTTTTGATATCAAAGGTAAACTCTGTAATGATATACCCCTATACTACCATTAGCCCAACTGCAAGAAATTCAAGTTGTTGAAAATCTGTATTCACGAAAATAAAGCAATCTCATTTGATTCAAAAACATGTTGCACTGTCAACTGCTTTGCAATTGAGCGCGTTGACGTTTTTAAGTACTTAGGAGTTATTTTGGACTATAAAATGAGCTGGATGAATGATACTATGTATTTAAAACAATTTTTAAATAATGTTGTAAGACAGATCTATCTTCTAAGCCAATATAGTGGTTGAAATTAGTTTATAACGGTCTTTCTTAATCTAAACTTCAATATGGTATAGCTTGTTGGGACGGACCTCATTTCAACAAAATACAACCTTTACTAATCAAGCAAAAGCATGCGATTAGTATTCTGTGCAAAGTGAATCGACTAACTCCTACCTTTCAGTTGTTTAAAAGCCTTAATCTTCTTCCACTAAGGCATTTGCATTTTTATAAAGTTTTAAAAATATTTTTTTGAAAAATCCGGTTATAACACTCCGAGAGTTTATGTAAACCGTAATATGCGTGTTAGCACCAGAAATCTTGTTCTTGTGCTCAAAAAATTTTTTAAAGTTACTGCGCCCCGTCTGTTTAATAAGTTACCTGAGAATCTTGGATATAAGAGAGTTAAATCAGTATACCTTAAAAGAGTTAAACAATGGCTTTTCCATTTCAATAATAATGTTATTGAAAACTTGATCACTCCTTTAATATGATTTTTTGTTCATATTGTAAATTTTCTCTTACTATATTTTCCTTCTATTCAAATTCTACCCTTGAATTGATTTTTATTTTTTATATTATTAACATCATCGCATCCCCATCGATGAATGTATAAAATTCTTTATAATTTTGCAGTACATTCGCCTGTTGTTTTTAAGAACAATAGAATGTGCTTAACTGTTTCACTTTTTATCTTAAAGAATCTCCTATATGCATAAATTTATTTTTAGTTATCTTTATTTGTTTTATTTTATATACACCCTGAATGACTCGAACTGCAACCAATTTCAGACTGCTATCATTTCCAAACCGTTCATGATAGTGAACTCAAATTTTGACACATGACAGATAATTTTATTATTTACAAGTCTTTTAAACGATTTGCGTCTCAGTTGTGTTGAAAAAATTTTATGCGCGATGGAATTCAAACGTGATAGTGTGATTGCTTTATATTTGACTGGAAAACCACAAGTAGCTATCGTTAGAGCCCTCCAGCACCTCAACATTAATAAATCATTTGTGTCTCGAACCATAGCTCGTTACCGTAATACTGGCAGCGTTGCAAAACGCCATGGAGGTGGCCATAAAAAAACAGCAACATCGGCAGAAATGGTTCGGAAAATGAAGGCTCGAATTCCGCGCCGAAGTGGAAGAAAAATGGCTCGTGAGCTCAACATATCGTTGGAACGGATGCAACACATACTGAAAAAGGAGCTTGGGCTCAAGCCATTGAAGTTCCAAAAAGCACACGATCTTACACCGCAACAGAAAAAAGTTACGATTCGAAAGAGCGAATAAGTTGCTACGCTTGCACGAAAATGGTGAGTTGCCGAATTTGGTTTTTTCCGATGAGTCACCATTTATTATCGAGCAATATTTCAACAAACAAAATGACCGAGTTTACTTGCCAGAGAGGTCCTTCGACAATTTACACCTCCGGACGGCCACCAGAAAGCAGGCAGCACCGATGGTGATGGTTTGGGCCGCCATAACCGCCGATGGTCGTGAATACCGTGAAAGAGGCAGTATTGAAGCCTTGGGGAAACAATCATTTCGGTCGGAGACCGTGGATATTTCAACAAGACTCGGCACCGTCTCACAAAGCGAGCGTCAACCAAGATTGGTTAAAAAAACAATGTTCCACACTTAATTTCTTTGAGACAATGGATTGCAAATCCTCTGTCTGGGGTATTTTGAAGGCGAAGGTTGGCACTAAAAAATACCAAAGTTTGGACCACCTCAAACAAGCACTTCGCCGGGAATGGGCCAAAATACCGCAGAGCCACTTGCGTGCAGCGTGCGATGCTTTCTTCGGCCGTCTTAAGGCCATTATTCGCGCCAAAGGTGGACATATTGAAAACCACTGATACAATTTGAAAGTTGATGTATTTTCCAACATTTTTTGCTTAGCACAATAAAATTTATCAAAAAATAAAAAAATTATAGCATTTTAAAAAGTTGGAATTCGAGTCACTCACCCTGTATATATAATTCTGAATTTTTGTTACTTTTATAGCTTTAAGATTATGAGAATAAGATAAAGTTTAATAAAAAAAAAAAACAAAAAAAAGAAGTTGAGGAGGCTTTAGACTACCTGCATGAAAGAGATTTGGAGATATTTAAAAGAAAAACTGCAGTTTTATAAAATGTAATTTTCCAAATAATATGTAATTAATTTTCATAGTAGTCTAATATCAATAACACATAAATAGTGGATTATCTACTAAAATACAAACAAATAAATAAATAAAAATCAAAAGTGGACCGTACTGCCGGTCATTGAGATGTTTTTGTGTTTCGACGGTTTACAGGCGTTTTCATGATCTTGGAAAGAAGGGACGTAAGTGCATATATATAAAAATAATAAACAAAGTTATACAACTTAGAGTTCAAAGCCTCGCAGCTATTGCTCGCTTTTTTTTTTTAATTTATGTTTTTGTTAATCATATGTTCATCAATCATAATAATAATAATCATAATACATTTGAAACAATCCTTCATCTTGCCAACCGATTATGCATAACAGAGCCTCGATTTAAAAAGAACAAAAAAATCTAATTACTGTACATTTCTTTTCAAGATCAAAATTCGGAATGATTAAAAACCACGTCTATGTCACGCAAAGCCTTCACAAAAGACTTGTCTTTTGGTCTTTTCCAACATTTTCGTTTCATGGTTCCACCACCACCTTGCTTTATCTATGAGTGGCCGGCTTTTTGTAATAGCGAGCAGAGTTTCCGCACTACCCTTACATCTTTTTCGCAACTATTCCACATACCCTCTATTCTTCTAGTCAGTCACCGATTAGCTTTCACACCGAGCGCATCAATCTTCGTAGTCTGAGCTTTCGTGATTATTTTGTTTGCTAATTACGCACACGATTTACCGTTTTGCACATCAAAACCGTTGAGGTTTTTTTCGATTTTGTTTTTCTCTTTTTTTCTGCGCGCATGTCAATATCAAGCATGGCCCACGGGCCAAACAGTGACTGTAATCGGTTCACGGGACTAGAGGTGGTTATCCGTCCTGGTCTCCAACCAAAAAAACGTGCCAAACAAAGTGCATTTAATTTAGCAGATTTCCCAGAGCTACAAATAATAACAAACATCAAGAACCCAAAATTTCTGCTCATACTTCTCCAGAGCACCGGTAAACCAATTAAAACTCTCATTCCTTTTTTACTTAAAAAGGCTACGAACATGTTTCTCTACTTCGTGACGGTAATATTCTAATCCTAGTCAAATCACAAAAAGTTGGAGAAATTTTTCTAAAAGTAAAGCCCTTGCAATTGTTTGTCCATTAACAGTTAAACTACACGACCGCTTAAATTTGACTAATGGGTGATTGTCAAAAAAAACAGGAAAATTATGTATTACAGTGTATCAAATTTTTATTTGAGTTGATAAATCAATGCTTGTAATTTACTTTTTAAAAAATTATTTTTTATAAATATTAACCACGACTACCTGTTAAGAGTTCTAGTGGCTTGAATTGTCTGCCCAGAAGGTCGAAGTGCGAGAAAAACATTTTTCACAGAGCACGCATTTCGATAATAAAATTCAACAATTTGTAAGCGTTGTTCTGGTGTAAGTCTTTCCATAATGTAATGGCAACGCTAACTGAGCATGTTTGACTTTGACACATGTCACGAATCACGCGTGAGCTGTCAAAAATAGAACAATGAAAAACCAAACAGCAAAAAAATTATCCTTGTTTGATAAATGTTCTGAAATTATTACAGAAATGAAACCTCAGGGAGTAACAGACGTATATAAATTCACCCGAATTGACAATGGAGTGAATAAACCAACGGGATCTTTTTCAAACGCCTAAAGAAGTAGAGATCAATTGGTATAAAGCAAAGGTGTCCGAATATATACCTAATCCGATTCCATGTTGGAATTGTTAGCTGTTGGATTACACAACAAAACGTGAGGCGAAATGTGCCTCATGCAACCGCTTTTCCCATGCACTGTCTGTTTGTCACCATACCGTGTGCACTAACTGCTCCCACAGGAGAAGCGGAATCTCTTATTTACAGATGGCTCCAAATCCGCCACTGGTACTTCTTTTGCCGTTGTAAATGAACGTGGTAATATCGTTTCCAAAGGCTTTTTATCAAATTTTTGGTCGGTATTCACTGCAGAAGCCATTATCATTCAAATAAGATAATAAAAAAATAAAACCTTGATTAGTTACAAATACGCACTTCTTATAAGATCTGGTTTTGTTACACTCGCTGTCATACCTAACGTTCTCATTTCTGTCGTTGCCATTTTTGCTTATATGTACTTATTTTACGTTGTCTATGCGGACGCAACTCTAGTGAACAGCAAACCATTGAACTAAGTGGTAGATCCAAAATAACATTCATCAATGAAGAATGGATCGGTGCAGTGAGCTTTATTGCTTAGTATTTATATAAGCGACATAGCACGCGAAAAGACTGCAAGAATTACAAAATGGAGCAATGTGACTAATTTTTAAGTGCAACAGATATACCGCAATATATTTTATGTTAAATTCTCTATTATGATAAGTTTTAAACAATACTCGCCAATACTTTATGTTTTATTTTTAAAATGAAATACGGGCTTTTGCCTAGTTGCTTAAAAAGGTATATAAGGCATGATGGAAACACTCAGCCGTACCAGTTTAGAAATAGAGACAACTTCAGATTGCCATTATATCTAGATAATTTTACCCAAAATTGTAAAGTTTATAAAGGTTGTCAATTGCTTAATTCTTTGCCGTGAAATATTAAAAATGAAACTGGCTTTGTAAGATTTAAAAGAGATGTTATTGATTTCGTCAAATGTGCTTTTCCTTATACGAATTAATTAATATTACCCAATAGAATAAGTTGTAAATTTATTGTTCGATCATGAAATAGTTGGAAAACCGCTAACGTAAACAAATGAATATAAAAAAAAAACAGATGGGTCATTCATTTTCTCTCTTGGTTTTCGACTGAGCAGATGAACTTTTTTACTTTATTTTACTTCCACTTTCGGAAAAATCGCTGTTTCCACTAGTAATTGTTCATATTCATTTCAGTAATTGAATATTTTCCACATTTGAGAATTCATAAACGAATTGCGATATTTTGGATTCCACTTATGTGTTATTGGAAATATTGTGATTTATTATAATAGACGAGCATATTTGAATTGTAAACTATTTTTTTGTTTAAATCATTAAATCACACCAAAACATTTTTTGTACAGCAGTGCGCTCAATTGAAGAAACGTACGTACAAATTAAATTATTTAAATATTTCTTACCGTCTTGTAAGGTGCATTTTATGGTATCTCATAAAAACATCTTTGTTATTAACATATTTTAGAACAAGTAATACATCTCTTAATCGCTTATCAATTTGTTCCGAAGTCAAACGCTTACTTAAAGGCGTACGTCTTAATAACATATCACAATAGTTTGCAAGTAATTCCGGACATTTACTTTCAGGGGCTGTGTATTTAACACCTCTGTAGCTCATGTTAGTAGGTAATTCCAACTGCAAATAAACGAAATTTACGTAACTGACATCGAAATTTTGTAAGATTATCATACCTTAAATACATTTATATCATTTACCACCGTCTTGAAGGCTTTATCACGCGCAGTAAGAAAACGTGGATCATCATTAAAAGCTTTTTTTACTAACGAACTAAACTTTTTGAACAGTTCAAGGAGACACTCAACATACTTTTCGGAATCTTGTGTAATAACATTGGACACTGATAGCATATTAGCCAAACCCGCAGATACTATGTGATTTTCTAAGTCGTGAAGCATAGGTTCCACACCGTTTTGAACACGATCAAGCAGCCGAAACATTAGATTCAATTTCTCTATTTCGTATTTTTTGATTAAACACGAACATTCTGCCAAAATTGTATTTAAGTGATCTCCGACAAGGACTTTAATACAACACTGAGACAATATGTGAAAACTGCTAGGCTCTAAATACCGTTTAGCACGTATTTCTTCTTCTCGAATTTTTAAATCGGCGTATTCCATGAATCCTTGTACACCATTTGCACGCTGCTGTTCACTAGCATTGATACTATAAAAACTAGTTGTAGCTTTTAAGTAAGCTGCTTCGAAATTATCTCTATATATTTCCAACCTATCCTCAGAGTTTGAACATAAATTTACGTAGCTTTCTCTTACTCCAATAACGAGCTGGCAATCAAAAGCATCGCCACTTCTTTCGGCATGAATTATTTTCATTGCCGATTCTTGGAGGTGATCTTTAATATCCTTAAAAATGTTTTTGTTCCACGAATCCAGCATAAGTTTTCTTACAACACTATCTTCACTAACGCTTTTTTTCTGGTTTATCGTCGTAGGATTAGTTGTTGGCAAAGATCTACCTTGTAATGTAATTTCTAATTGCCTAAAGGGGAGAGGCAAATAACTGCTTTGCGTAAAGAATTTCCTCCATTCGATAATATAAGCTTTTAGCAATGCCTGCTCCCCACTTTGTTTCTGAACTCTCTTTTGAGCGTGTTCTATAAAATCTACAACATCATTTCTAAGGCATTCAAATATTTTTGTAGCACCTTTGTCATCCCATAAACAAACTAAATGAACACCATAAAACAAATCCTGCCATTCTGCTTGAGAAACAGTTTCTTGACTCAGTAATTTTAATACTATGCACCTCTTTTGTGGCCACACTTCTTCAAAAGTTCTTTTCTCTTTACCCTACAAGATAAAGTTAATAATGAAATTGTTGCTTTCTTTTTAAATCCAAAATTACCTTTAACATGATCATAAACCAGAACAATATTTTCATTTCAAAATCATTCCCTACTTGACATAAATAGACTAAAGTAGATTGATAACTTTCCAGAATATAAATAAACTAAACTAGATGGCCAACTATACTATTCATTTTAAAATTTCCAAGCCAATTCCTTAGAGACTCGAAACGAAAGCTCCGGACATTTTTCGCACTCAACATGTTATATTAATATCTCACAGTTTTTTATTATTATTATTTTTTTTTTATGAAAGAACTTAACACTCCAATGGGTATGAATACACTTATAATGCCGCAGCATGTGTTAGATTTTTTAAAAATTAGGACAGAGAGAGAAAGAAAGATGTTTGGACTCAGTGGTTATTTGGCTGCATGGGTAGCATCCAACATTTAATGGGGAGACTAAATTCTTAGTGGAAGTTGGCTTAATTGATTTTTACTCAAATACTCATCTTACTTGATTTTCGTTAACTGAAAAAATGGATGATACGTCTTTCGGGCGAGGATGGGATTCGAATTGATTCTATTAATCGCCACTATCCGTGTGAATTGTCAACAATCTCAAAATTGGAGAAGATTTAGGAATGACGTCACCCATATAAAAATGACTTGGCGAATAACGATTTTGACAATTCTGATGTTTTCAACTCTAATTTCGTGTAAGTTGCAAAAGAAAATTAATGTTGGGCAAAAATTTTCTTTATTGTACAATATTTTCTAGGAAAACAAAGGAAGAAATACAGATTTTTTTTATGTGGATGTGGCAAAAGCAGTTGGAATAATTTGTTTATATTTTCTTGTTAGAAAGTAAAAACATTTTAATTTCAAAATAATTTATTGTATTTTATTTCTTTTTACAGTAGAATTTTTTTATTCAATGAATAAAATAAATTTAAAGAAATTTTTTTTTCTTGGAATAATTTGTTTATATTTTCTTGTTAGTAAGTAAAAACATTTTAATTTCAAAATAATTTATTGTATTTTATTTCTTTTTACAGTAGAATTTTTTTATTCAATGAATAAAATAAATTTAAAGAAATTTTTTTTTCTTGGATTATGCAATTCCACACCACCTTTGAGGTATTCATAGCGGTGCGTTATCCGATTTTTTTACTGGGTGTTCGGTCTCCCCTGTATGCCGATTGCACCCATTCTGCATTCTGAAAAGTGACGTATAAAAAAAGATTTAAATTAAAAAGAATGTTTTATTTTTTTTCTAATCCAAGTGGTACGAGGGCGGGTCAATAAGTCCTTTTGGATTAAAACACAGATTTTTTGATAAAAAAATAATTTTATTTTTCAACGTGAGCTCTATACACTTTGTCCAACGCTTCTCCAATTTTTTTATCCCTTCCAAAAAAAATGATTTGTCGAGGTCCTCAAAATAGGCCTTTGTTTGCGAGATCATTGGAGTCATCATTGGAGTCAAATCTTTTTCCACCAAGCCATTTCTTCAGGTTTGGGAACAAGAAGTAGTCGCTCGGAGCCAAATCTGGAGAATAGGGTGGATGAGGGAGCAATTCATAGCCCAATTCATGGATTTTTGCCATAGCAACTGCACATGTGTGCACCCTTGCATTGTCTTGGTGGAAAAGAACTTTTTTCTTGGCCAAATGAGGTCGTTTTTTTTCAAATCGTCATTGAATCGGTCCAATAAGTTGGCATAATATTCCCCATTGATTGTTCTTCCCTTTTGAAGGTAGTCAATGTGGATTATCCCGCGTGCATCCCAAAAAACAGTCGCCATAACTTTATTGGCTGACAAACCCACCTTGGCCTTCTTTGGCGCCGATTCACCCTTAGAAACCCACTGTTTTGACTGTTGTTTGTTCTCTGGTGTGTTGTGATGGATCCATGTTTCGTCCACGGTTACAAAACGGCGCAAAAACTCCTCCATATTGCGATTAAACAACGCCAAACCTTCCTGTGAAGTTGTTACACGATTGCGTTTGTGGTCGACTGTGAGCAAACGCGGCACCCATCTTGCGGAAAGCTTTCTCATGCCCAAGTGATCATTCAAAATTGAAACCACTGAGCCATGCGAGATCCCCACGGCTTCCACAATCTCTCGCACTTTCAATCTTCGGTCGGCCAACACCATATCGTGAATTTTTTCGATTGTTTCGGGTGTAGAGACCTCAACTGGGCGTCCAGGACGTTCGGCATCTTCAGTGCTTGTACGGCCACAACGAAATTCAGTAAACAACTTTTTTACCATTGAAATCGATGGTGCAGAGTCCCCATAGTATTTATCCAGCTTAGCCTTGGTCTCGGTAATGGTTTTTTTTCGCAAGAAATAATGCTTAATAAGCACACGAAATTCACTTTTTTCCATTTTCTCCTCAAATTAGTGAGTAGTCTGATAAAAATAGCTGTCAAACACAAACTAACTGACGCAGCAAGTTTAAATTTTGACAGAAGTCAACTGACAGATGTCTGTTGACAGGAACAGTGTTGCTGTTTCAGTAAAGAGGTCAGAAATTCAAAAAGTCACGGACTTATTGATCCGACCCGTATATTATGTACAATATACATACACATGTATGCATGTGTTTAGCCGATAAAACTACATTCCTATTATATTCCTATTCCTATAATGCAAATAAAAAAAGATGAACATTCTGAATGCACATTCTAATCCGTGCTCCTATAGACGATTCGTAGAGCTATTTAAATAGGAAAGGCTATCTTCGCTTATATTACAAGTAAGTCATTGAATATTTATTCCCAGTATTATATAATATAGAGAAATATTTCTGATTGCAAAAGGGTGTTTGCGACAGTGAACTTCGCTTTACTGACGTCTTCTTTGGATGGCCAGGTCGTAGCCATGATGCCTCTGTCTGGGAAAACAGCTCAATCGGTAACAATTTAGAGAGTGGACGTTTAATGCTACCACCAGAATGTCACCTATTGGGAAATTCAGCTTACCCTTTACGAGATTACCTCATAGTTCCTTTTAAGGATAATGGCCACTTAACCGCCAAAATGAAAAAATTAAATTATGTCCTTAGTTCAACAAGAATTGTCATTGAGCAAACATTTGGACGCTTAAAATGTAAATTCCGAAAACTTATATTTTGATGTCTTAAAACTGGAACACGCGAAGTTTTTTGTAGTTTTCTTTATCGTACTTCATAACATCATCATAAATAATGAAGGTCGTCAAGGTGACGTCCAAGATGACATCGATACTGAAAATCTAGATATTTTTGCCAGTCTAGACCAAGAACACCATACTACCAAAACTCAAAGTGGACTATCAGCCGGGACGGCTAAAAGAAATTATTTATTAAATACGCTTCCATAAGAACCTTTGAGGAGAATTAAACAAATAAAATTATTAATTTTTACTTTTATTGAAGGAACAAAATTCATGGAATTCATTTTCAATACATTAGAAGTATTAACTTTTAAAGATAAAAAAAATATGTTAAACTATTTAATAGAAATTAAAGCGAAATTCATGGAATTCATTTTAAATGCACATGATTATTTACATGAACATATGTAGGCATTTTTTTTTGCAAAAAGAAAATGTGTACAAACACTAGATCACAGATTTATTTTTCTTTTGTTTTGACAAAATTGTGACATTTCGAATTATGTGGTGCAGCCAGAAAAAATTGCTGCAGGAAATGCGCAGCGCTGCCGTTACTATCTGAATATTTGAAAGCCAGGATGCACGCAGCCCAATTTATGTCTGAATATTTGAACGGTCAGCTGCACTATCTGTGCAGCCGGCTGAATTCTTGAAAGCACATCTAAATTCAGCTGCTAAATTACCGATTGCAGTGATAAAAATGGATCTTTTTTTATAGTCTAAATTTTTTTTCTGTCCATTTGTTCTGTCGTCTTAATTAAGTGCGAGATGATCGACTTATTGATATTGTACTTTTTTACCAAAGAAATTTGGGAAAATCCACTTTCAAACTCATCAATTATTTTTTGTTTGAAGCTTTCGGGATATTTATCGCGAGCCATGATGATCTTAAAAATAAACAGACTTCTTTGCTCCAAGCTACAATTGCAAATGCTCCTAATGTTTGAATCACCACGAGTAAGTCACAAAACATTAAATGTACCAGTAATTTACTGTTAATCAGGTGAGCAAAATCACAATCGCTAAAGTTGCTTTTGTTATGCACAACTGAAAAAAAATCATTCTAATTGTATTGCTCGATTCTAAGTACCATTAATTTGTGTACTCGTATCATTTTCGTTATTGTTGTATTAAACAGAATTCAATGCTAAATGAAACGAATAAGCAAAATTTTAAATAAAGCAATAAAAGTATGTTAAAAGCTAAAGGATTCAAATAAGTAACATTAGGTGCTATTGATATGCACAACACTGTATACATATATATATATAAAACAGAATTGAGGAAGGCAAAGCGCCAATCCTCGAGGTCACTCTGTAATAAAATCACGGAACCGATGGTTCTTGGACAACCTCAAGTGATGACACACTCAACCTGCTACTGGATACCCACTTTCCAGGTAACTCTTTATTCCTGGCTACTAGTAACACAAGCAGGACCGTGATCGAAATTCGTGGTCTGATTACAAAAAACAAGCTTCTTTGGGGGATGCATAGCTTCAAACCATACAAGTCTGCTGGTCCAGACGGTATAATACATGTTACAAAGGTCCTCAGAGGAGGAGCTGTGTAGAACTGATCCACATTCCACTGTCATTCCCAAAGCCGGAAAATGCTCTCATGTTGCCCTAAAGGACCTCAGACCTATAAGTCTATCATCTTTCCTTTTGAAAACTCTAGAACGACTGATTGATATTGGAAAGTCGGGAAAACGGCTTTTCATTCTGACTAGCCACATCAAACGATCCCTACAATATAGAGAGTACACAATGGTCGCTTTCCTGGACATAGAGGTTGTCTTCAACAACGTCAACACATCCGCAATTACGACAGCGCTGTCAACTCTAGAGGTAGACGACTCACTTTTTTTTTTTTATTTATAATATATCAAATACTTTTATTTAGTTCTTAAATATTACAATGGTATGCCACCGCACAATTTACAGTTCAGAGATGTGATATGTACTAAATGTATCTTTCAACTGGAATAAATTTATTTATAAATTAAAAGGTTGAACAATCAAAAATTTTTTTCGAAGGGAAACAACAACAAAACCCTTCATTTATGTAAAAAAAAAAATTTAATTAATAATAATAATATCAATTGAAAATAAATAAATACATAAATAAATATATTAATAAATATTTTGATAAGTAAAATAAATAAAGGATAAATAAACTTGGAATAAATAAGTAACAAATTAGTAAGTAAATTCATAAATAACAAACAAATAAACAAGCTCTCATTGTATAGAGATTAACAATACTAAAACAATAGATAATAAAAAGTGAAAACAATGTATGTGTATTAATAAATATAAATAATAACATTTCAGTTTTACCAAAGAAGAAAATTCATACCTAAAAAGTACGAAAGAGATAATCAAAAAAAAACAAAAAGTAAGTTGAGTTTAGTTTAATCTGGATTTAAGTTAGTAGTACTCAGTTCATTTATTAAGGGGTTTTCAGGGAGGCTACATCTGATCGGAAATGTTTCAGTAAGCTTGCGTATTCTATCAGAGATCAATTCAACATTAGTCTTTTTATGGAGATCATGGGTTGAGTGATGCCACGGGAGATTGAGCATCATTTTCAGCAACTTGTTTTGCTGTATTTGCAGTCTTTTTATATACAGCAAGGTAGCTTGAAAAATGACTTTGCGGATCAAGATTTTATTTTCATTTGACAGTGAGGACCTTCTATTTATGAAGGGATAAAGCATCTTAGCCGCTACACCAGTTTTATGTAACATCCTTGAAATATGTTCCTTAAATGTAAGTCTTTTGGCAAGATATACCCCTAGGTACTTCACATGTGCCTCCCATTTGATTTGTTGGCCGCTTATTGTGATTTGGTTTGGCGGTAAAAAACAAGACTTTCTTTTTCTTGTGAAAAAGATAGCTTGTATCTTTTCAGCATTTACTTTAATTCTCCATTTGCTTAGATGAGCGATAAATTTTTCTGTCGCATACTGTAAATTAGTCATAATGTTGAGACCATACGTATGCGACGAAAATATGATAGAATTATCAGCATAAAGAGCAAATTCACAATCCGGTAAGTGTGGGACGTCAGACATATACAAATTGAACAAGATTGGTGCAAGGACCGAACCTTGGGGAACACCTGCTGTAACATTTACTACACGTGAGGGACTGTTATTAACGAATACTTTGTGCGAACGATTTGACAAAAAACTCTGAACAATTTTGGTAAGAAAAGTTGGAAAATTGAATTGAATCATTTTAAATAACAAGCCGCTGTGCCACACGGTATCGAACACCTTCTCAATATCCAGAAGTATCATTCCTGTAGATTTTCTAAGAGGACGATTTTTTTAAGCACTATTGCAAATTCTTAAAATTTGGTGGCTCGTGCTGAAGCCAAATTGTTCATGCGGGAAGATAATATAATAATTTTTAGCATTTTTTCCTTCAATATTTTTTTGTAGACTTTACTCAGGCTGCTTAACAAATTAATAGGCCTGTAACTATTAGGCTCGTTGAGCAGCTTGCCTGCTTTTGGGATAGGGACAACTTTTGCTTCCTTCCATACTGTTGGGAAGTTGTGCATTTTTAGACAGGCATTAATTAAAAATGCTAAGAATTGGAAGCCAATTTTGGGTAAATTCCTAAGATAGACATTCTGTATATTGACAATACCACTAGTTTTCCTTATTCTTAGGTTTTTTATAATATGTTTAACATCAGCCTCTGAAGCGTCCAAGGTCTGTATGGCTCGAGATATCCCGTCGTCAGTATTTATGTCTCCCAGTTGTTGTGATACAAGGTGGTTTTGCGCGAAATTCTGAACGAGAACATTAGCTTTATCGACATCAGTTTTATAAATATCACCATTGGCCTTTTTTTATTTTTGATAACTTTGGTGATGTTCCAGAAAGGTTTAGATGCCTTATCGAGAGAGCTAAGTTTTGTGTTCCATTCCTCATTCCGTATTTCTTGAATGGATTTGCCTATAAGTTTGCCAAAGTATTTTGCAATACTTTTAGAAAAAGGTTGCCTATATCTCTGCCAGTTTCGTCTGTGCATATTTCGAATTTTTATGAGTTCCAAGATGTGGCCTGGGAGTTTTACACACGAATATATTTTTTTAACCTTTGGGATGCTAGTATCCGCAGAGCTAAGAACATGTTCAGAGAAATGTTTGACTATTTCATCAACATCTACCTTGCTATTTACACTTTCAAGAGCAGTAGGGAGGCTTCTGAGTTTTGCGTTAATTACAGAACGAAACATAGACCAATTTGCTTTTTTAAGGTTCTGAATATATTGCACGAGTTTCTCACCTGACCTGGGAAGCCGGCAAATGACTGGATTATGATCTGAGGGCAGATCATTAATAGCAACAGGCTGAGAAATATTACTGGACATGTTGGTAACGAACAAGTCAATAACAGAAGGACGACCACGAGAACCAGCAGGATAATAAGTAGGACTGGAAGGAAACAAGCCACTAATAGGTAACATAGCAAAGAGATCACATAAAATATTGCCCCATTAATTTGCACGGTAACAGTCCCAATGTCTGTGCCTGGAATTGAGATCACCTCCAATCAAAAAGTTTCCACTTATAGTGAATAATCTTCTTAAATCAGATTTCAGTTGCAGCTTCTTATCATTACTTGAATTTCCACCAGGGAAGTAAACACAAAAAATTTTCTATGTACTCCCATTCCTTAAGGTGACTTCTACGCCCAGGTTTTCAACAAGTTGCGTTTGAATACATCTTAAAAGCTTATGTTGAATTGACCTCTTAATTAGGATCGCTACACCACCACCCGTTCTATTTGTTCTATCCCACCGATAACATTTATATATTGAGGTTGAAATTCGCAACGTTGTATTTATTTAGCCACGTTTCTGTGACTAAGCCGATAAAACTACATTCCTATTATATTCCTATTCCTATAATGCAAATAAAAAAAGATGAACATTCTGAATAACTTCTATTATTTTATGAAAACAACTTTTAAGTGTCTATTGGCGTGGATTAGAGGTGCCAAATCACTTCAAAACGCTTCAGCGAGTTCAAGTCTTTCTTTGTTGCTCTGGTGGTGGTGTCCTAGGTTCAGGATCTGTGCTTCCAGGCTGTTCAACAAGCAGTAGTTCATTGCACGTGAATACAATCTATTCTACAATAGATGACTATATGACAGTGATATGGTTGATTGCCGTTTTCATGCTCCCAAATTGCATGAACTGATTTTTTCGATTTTCTTTTCTTCACGAGACGTATCGGGACAAAGCTCATCTTCGATTTGGAGCTCTTCATCGCTCAAGTGTATTACAAACCATTCGTTATCAACCTCGTAGTCATCATCCTCTGATTTGTCATTTTCATCTCCGCTTCAGTTAAGTGTTGTGCCTGATTCCCCTTCCATAATTCGAATCAGCTTCGTAATCGAAGGAAGAATTTATATCAAAAAGAAAGAACCAATAGGTCGATATTAGTGGAAAATATAAATAATAAAAACAAACTTTATTTGTAGCAAACAGCCTTCTTGGGGTTATCACAGCGCATGCACGCACAGTATATCCATGTCTCGTAAAACGATGGACGGTGATCTTTACGGAAAAAGTAAAATTTAATTTTCTAAAAAATATTCTTACTGTGCATAGTACAAACTTACCTGGCTTGGTCGTACCTTGGGCGATACAAATGAATGTAGGTTTTACATCCTAAACTGCATTTCATGTTTTTCTGTATTTTTATCGCTTTATAGAATAAAAAAGAATTGTGTTATTGAATTAAAAGAATATAAATTTTTTTCAGTTACATTTTTGCTCCTTTTTTTATTGAAAAATATTAACATTTGTTCCTATCACCATGGTGTGGGCAAATTTCACGATGAGTGCTTTTATCAGGAGAGTATGTTCCGAAAAAATGTTAATTACAGTTCATGAATATATTGGATTATTAGATTAGATGGAAAATACATATATGTAATTCAATTATTGTATTAACTATTCATAAGAATTACTAGAAAAGGATTAATGATTATTTTAACTGTTTTTATTCAATTTAATATATTGGTAATAGCAACAAACAAAACAATAAAGAAAATTGGTGCTTTATACGTCTATTCGGTACAACAGAGAATTAACCAATTATTTGGCGAACGGTAATTAGCTTACCTATTGCTTAGTTTTTGCATCCAAAAATTTCCGAGAAGAAAAAAATCGATGTAAACACAACGCTGTACCTTTCACAAATATCACGTTGTAATGCTAACATTTGGCGGCATTGTCGTGAATGTCAACGAAGCCGAATCGGCCTAACGAAAGCAGCATACACGGTACGTAGATGGACACAACGAACTGAGTATAAATACTGTACCGCTAGAAAGAAGCCTTTAGTCAGCGAAGTAAATAAAAAAACAGAAGATATATACTAAAACAAAGGATTTGACTTCTAGGATTATTTCAGAAGAGTCAAAATTTAAGATTTATTGATCAAATAGGACTTTGGAAGCATGAAGACAACCAAATGAAGCTTTATGTCAAAAAACACCAGGAAAAAAGTAGAGCACAGAGATGTTGGCTGTACGACGTGGGGCTAAATGTCCAATTTTGGAATCGGTAATTTAGTCATAGTCATTGAGATCATAACAAAAGAAGTATACTAAAACATTTCCCAGAAAAGTTTGCTTCAAAGTACACAAAAAATGGTTATCGCAAAAGATTTTTACTTCCAATAGGACAGCGATTCCAAGCATGTCGCACAAATGGTGAAGATGTGGTTGATAAAGTCCCTCACTTTTTAGTAACACCACCTCAAAGCCCCGATCTTAATCCAACAGAACGTCTTTGAAATTATTTAAAGAAGAGCTTACGAAAACATGTCATTACATCAAAGCCTCAGTAAAAAGCCTTATTGTTAGCGGAATGATAGAAATAAAAAGTGAATATCTGGAAAAGCTGTGTGTGCTGCCTTCCACACCAGACCTGCAGAAGTTAAAAGGCTTAAAGGGTACTCAACGAAGTAGTAGGTAAGTCTTTTTTCCGCAAAATTAAAGTATAAAATAATTGAGGGCATCAACACTTTAGCTGTGCTCATTTCAATATTATTTCTATTTTTTTTTTTCTGAACGAAATATTATAAATAAAAACATTTTTGCCTCTAAGAAAGTACAAACAAACATTTATTACTTGGAAGGAAATAGATCTGTTACAAACAATTATAAACTAATTCCCTTCGACAAAACCAAATTAAGTTGGAATATCAAGAGTTTACTGCTCATTGTATATTGGCTATTCTGGAAATAATGCGTGAAAAAAAATATTCTCGAAATATTTTGGAAAATCTTTAAATTCAATTAGAAAAACAAATATTTACCTAAAACGATTAAAAAACGGTCAAAAATGTTAATTTTACTTAATAGTATTATTTAATTTATTTATTTACTTAACACTTGTCAAACTAAAAGAACAACAAGGAAATTGATTTTAAGAGATGCAATTAATTAACAATCCTTTTCATTGATGTCCAGAGTCCCGAGTTTGTGCCTCGTGCTTGTGCAGAGTGCTTATATGATTGACTTACAATACAAGCCTAAATGAAACGTTCAGAATATGATTCTTAGGTCCTTTTTTAATTTTATTCTGCAACTATCCCCTTTTTGGGCACAACAAAAAAAGGGTTTCTTTTTCATATATTCTATTATCTTCACTTTTCACCACGTTGAAATAAATATTCACCAGCTTAAAATATTTTTCTTTTACTTTTGCGTTTATTATGTATAGTCGTACATACCTAGTGAACATTACGTGAAATTTGTTGTCATTTTGGCCATTCTGACAGTTTATAGAGATGGAGAATGTGTTAGTAATTCACTTACAGTGTGTCTGTGCAAAAGTAAAGGGTTTGCAAAAAATTAGTGGGGTTTGTCATCTAGGTTAGCTTATCTATGGCCAGTTCGATGGCTGAAAAAAATTTGTATGGGAAGTTAAAATTCGATACAGAATAAGATTAATACATTTTATTAAGAAATTTTTATTTTCGCATACGTGTTGACTCTTTCTTGAATGTTAGGTTTCCTGTTTAGTTTCTTGTCAAAAATGGGACCCAGATATTTTGCTGTATCGGAGAAGACTAAACTGATACCGTTTATTGAGAGAAGATCTATGATTGGAATTTTATTTTTCCTGGAAAAGATCAGTTTTATGGGGGTTTACTCCCAGTCAACAGCGATCTGCCCAAGGGATTAATCTGTTAGGATTTATCTGAAGGAGTTCTTTAACGGTATTAAGATACCTACCTGAGACGGCTATGGCAAACGTCATCTGCATAGGCAATCACCCTGCTGCCCCCCGCTTCCAGGTATATCAGCAGTTCATTTACCACTAAGTTCCAGTGAAGGAGAGAAAGGACACCGCCTTGTGATGTACCTCTGCTGACACATCTTTTAGCATAAGACCCACCCAGTTCGGAATTAATTATCCTGATATTTAGCATAAGACTAATCAACTCCCCAAGTTGATGTAAATTGATGTAAATTTAAAATGTAAATAATAAATAAAAAAAACAGTTCAGCCGCAGCTTTAAAGCTTAAAGCATCGGACATTTCTAGTGTAATATACATACTTCTGTTGTTTCTTCTCCATATTTATATTTCTTACCGGCAAAATTAGCAAACGCTCGTGATCCCCTAAAACAGAGGACATCTCATTGCCTTCTGAAAAAAGACTTAAATCGTCAATCGCAATGGCAAAAAATATTAAAAACTCCCGGTCCAATTACTGGAGCCCCTTACAATGTTTGCTGATAGCGATAATGAGAGTGATATCGCGGATGAAATTGTATCTCCAAATAACTCGCAGAAAAATGTTCCTCCTCCTAACAAACTGTTGCAAGAAACGTGCGAATATGTGCATAGTGCAATGAACAATTTAAAAATTTCGGACTATTCGATCAAGAAGATGTCTATCGGCATCAAAATCATGTGTGACTCCTTGGATTCTTATCATTCGGTGCTCAAAAAACTAAAAGAAGACAACTGTAAATTTTTTACACACGATATAAAATGTGAAAAAGTGTTCAAAGCCGTGCTTTATGGCCTTGGTGAAGTAGACATTGTTTCCTTAAAAAACGAACTCATACGACTTGGCCTAAAATGCAAAGACATAAAATCTTTCAGTAAAAAATACGATCACTACACCGACACGTTTTATATTATCTTTTTGGAAAATGGAAGTGTTAAACGGAGCCAACTCAGAAAAAATGTTCGCTCCATATTTCACACACAAATGTC
Source organism: Volucella zonaria (assembly GCA_963966105.1). Taxonomy (NCBI): domain Eukaryota; kingdom Metazoa; phylum Arthropoda; class Insecta; order Diptera; family Syrphidae; genus Volucella; species Volucella zonaria. The sequence goes on along the minus strand of OZ014530.1, from coordinate 149,146,332 downwards.
ATGGAGCTTTTACAGAAAGCAAAAAAATAAACTAACACAGTGCCGAAACTGCCAGATGTTTGGCCATGGAGAGAGGAACTGCAACATCAAGACATACTGCGATAACGCATGTGCAAGCAGAAATCACTACTCTGAGTTGAAGCAGAAGCTTGCAGCCAAGATGAATCGATCTGCCTCCACCAACCGGTAACAAACAAGCGAAGTTGCGTAACAACAACAACAACGCCACCATATCTCTTCACTCAATGAACGATTTCCCAGCTCTACCAAACAAAGCTGCTGCAAATCGTTCGATAAATTGCTACAACAACTTAGCACCTAAAGCCTGGGGACCCACTCATCCAGCAGTGTTGCCGTCTTGTAACATCAGTACAAGTACCAATGGTGGTGAGTTATTCTCTATGGAGGAATTAAACGCACTCGTCATGGAAATGATAACAAAACTAGAATAGATCAATTTAATGTCATTGCACAATTAGCAACTAAGTATTTGTACAATAATGCTAACTAATATAATGAGCAGTAATTTAAATATTGTAACATGGAATGCAAGAGGTATTCGGAAAAAATTGTGGAGTTCATTGATTTTTTAAACAATAATAGCATTGATATAGCATTAGTCACAGAAACGTGGCTAAATAAATACAACGTTGCGAATTTTAACCTCAATATATAAATGTTATCGGTGGGATAGAACAAATAGAACGGGTGGTGGTGTAGCGATCCTAATTAAGAGGTCAATTCAACATAAGCTTTTAAGATGTATTCAAACGCAACTTGTTGAAAACCTGGGCGTAGAAGTCACCTTAAGGAATGGGAGTACATAGAAAATTTTTTGTGTTTACTTCCCTGGTGGAAATTCAAGTAATGATAAGAAGCTGCAACTGAAATCTGATTTAAGAAGATTATTCACTATAAGTGGAAACTTTTTGATTGGAGGTGATCTCAATTCCAGGCACAGACATTGGGACTGTTACCGTGCAAATTAATGGGGCAATATTTTATGTGATCTCTTTGCTATGTTACCTATTAGTGGCTTGTTTCCTTCCAGTCCTACTTATTATCCTGCTGGTTCTCGTGGTCGTCCTTCTGTTATTGACTTGTTCGTTACCAACATGTCCAGTAATATTTCTCAGCCTGTTGCTATTAATGATCTGCCCTCAGATCATAATCCAGTCATTTGCCGGCTTCCCAGGTCAGGTGAGAAACTCGTGCAATATATTCAGAACCTTAAAAAAGCAAATTGGTCTATGTTTCGTTCTGTAATTAACGCAAAACTCAGAAGCCTCCCTACTGCTCTTGAAAGTGTAAATAGCAAGGTAGATGTTGATGAAATAGTCAAACATTTCTCTGAACATGTTCTTAGCTCTGCGGATACTAGCATCCCAAAGGTTAAAAAAATATATTCGTGTGTAAAACTCCCAGGCCACATCTTGGAACTCATAAAAATTCGAAATATGCACAGACGAAACTGGCAGAGATATAGGCAACCTTTTTCTAAAAGTATTGCAAAATACTTTGGCAAACTTATAGGCAAATCCATTCAAGAAATACGGAATGAGGAATGGAACACAAAACTTAGCTCTCTCGATAAGGCATCTAAACCTTTCTGGAACATCACCAAAGTTATCAAAAATAAAAAAAGGCCAATGGTGATATTTATAAAACTGATGTCGATAAAGCTAATGTTCTCGTTCAGAATTTCGCGCAAAACCACCTTGTATCACAACAACTGGGAGACATAAATACTGACGACGGGATATCTCGAGCCATACAGACCTTGGACGCTTCAGAATCTGATACACCATTAAGTGCATTTGTATCCGAGGCTGATGTTAAACATATTATAAAAAACCTAAGAATAAGGAAAACTAGTGGTATTGTCAATATACAGAATGTCTATCTTAGGAATTTACCCAAAATTGGCTTCCAATTCTTAGCATTTTTAATTAATGCCTGTCTAAAAATGCACAACTTCCCAACAGTATGGAAGGAAGCAAAAGTTGTCCCTATCCCAAAAGCAGGCAAGCTGCTCAACGAGCCTAATAGTTACAGGCCTATTAATTTGTTAAGCAGCCTGAGTAAAGTCTACAAAAAAATATTGAAGGAAAAAATGCTAAAAATTATTATATTATCTTCCCGCATGAACAATTTGGCTTCAGCACGAGCCACCAAATTTTAAGAATTTGCAATAGTGCTTAAAAAAATCGTCCTCTTAGAAAATCTACAGGAATGATACTTCTGGATATTGAGAAGGTGTTCGATACCGTGTGGCACAGCGGCTTGTTATTTAAAATGATTCAATTCAATTTTCCAACTTTTCTTACCAAAATTGTTCAGAGTTTTTTGTCAAATCGTTCGCACAAAGTATTCGTTAATAACAGTCCCTCACGTGTAGTAAATGTTACAGCAGGTGTTCCCCAAGGTTCGGTCCTTGCACCAATCTTGTTCAATTTGTATATGTCTGACGTCCCACACTTACCGGATTGTGAATTTGCTCTTTATGCTGATAATTCTATCATATTTTCGTCGCATACGTATGGTCTCAACATTATGACTAATTTACAGTATGCGACAGAAAAATTTATCGCTCATCTAAGCAAATGGAGAATTAAAGTAAATGCTGAAAAGATACAAGCTATCTTTTTCACAAGAAAAAGAAAGTCTTGTTTTTTACCGCCAAACCAAATCACAATAAGCGGCCAACAAATCAAATGGGAGGCACATGTGAAGTACCTAGGGGTATATCTTGCCAAAAGACTTACATTTAAGGAACATATTTCAAGGATGTTACATAAAACTGGTGTAGCGGCTAAGATGCTTTATCCCTTCATAAATAGAAGGTCCTCACTGTCAAATGAAAATAAAATCTTGATCCGCAAAGTCATTTTTCAAGCTACCTTGCTGTATATAAAAAGACTGCAAATACAGTAAAACAAGTTGCTGAAAATGATGCTCAATCTCCCGTGGCATCACTCAACCCATGATCTCCATAAAAAGACTAATGTTGAATTGATCTCTGATAGAATACGCAAGCTTACTGAAACATTTCCGATCAGATGTAGCCTCCCTGAAAACCCCTTAATAAATGAACTGAGTACTACTAACTTAAATCCAGATTAAACTAAACTCAACTTACTTTTTGTTTTTTTTTGATTATCTCTTTCGTACTTTTTAGGTATGAATTTTCTTCTTTGGTAAAACTGAAATGTTATTATTTATATTTATTAATACACATACATTGTTTTCACTTTTTATTATCTATTGTTTTAGTATTGTTAATCTCTATACAATGAGAGCTTGTTTATTTGTTTGTTATTTATGAATTTACTTACTAATTTGTTACTTATTTATTCCAAGTTTATTTATCCTTTATTTATTTTACTTATCAAAATATTTATTAATATATTTATTTATGTATTTATTTATTTTCAATTGATATTATTATTATTAATTAAATTTTTTTTTTTACATAAATGAAGGGTTTTGTTGTTGTTTCCCTTCGAAAAAAATTTTTGATTGTTCAACCTTTTAATTTATAAATAAATTTATTCCAGTTGAAAGATACATTTAGTACATATCACATCTCTGAACTGTAAATTGTGCGGTGGCATACCATTGTAATATTTAAGAACTAAATAAAAGTATTTGATATATTATAAATAAAAAAAAAAAAGTGAGTCGTCTACCTCTAGAGTTGACAGCGCTGTCGTAATTGCGGATGTGTTGACGTTGTTGAAGACAACCTCTATGTCCAGGAAAGCGACCATTGTGTACTCTCTATATTGTAGGGATCGTTTGATGTGGCTAGTCAGAATGAAAAGCCGTTTTCCCGACTTTCCAATATCAATCAGTCGTTCTAGAGTTTTCAAAAGGAAAGATGATAGACTTATAGGTCTGAGGTCCTTTAGGGCAACATGAGAGCATTTTCCGGCTTTGGGAATGACAGTGGAATGTGGATCAGTTCTACACAGCTCCTCCTCTGAGGACCTTTGTAACATGTATTATACCGTCTGGACCAGCAGACTTGTATGGTTTGAAGCTATGCATCCCCCAAAGAAGCTTGTTTTTTGTAATCAGACCACGAATTTCGATCACGGTCCTGCTTGTGTTACTAGTAGCCAGGAATAAAGAGTTACCTGGAAAGTGGGTATCCAGTAGCAGGTTGAGTGTGTCATCACTTGAGGTTGTCCAAGAACCATCGGTTCCGTGATTTTATTACAGAGTGACCTCGAGGATTGGCGCTTTGCCTTCCTCAATTCTGTTTTATATATATATATGTATACAGTGTTGTGCATATCAATAGCACCTAATGTTACTTATTTGAATCCTTTAGCTTTTAACATACTTTTATTGCTTTATTTAAAATTTTGCTTATTCGTTTCATTTAGCATTGAATTCTGTTTAATACAACAATAACGAAAATGATACGAGTACACAAATTAATGGTACTTAGAATCGAGCAATACAATTAGAATGATTTTTTTTCAGTTGTGCATAACAAAAGCAACTTTAGCGATTGTGATTTTGCTCACCTGATTAACAGTAAATTACTGGTACATTTAATGTTTTGTGACTTACTCGTGGTGATTCAAACATTAGGAGCATTTGCAATTGTAGCTTGGAGCAAAGAAGTCTGTTTATTTTTAAGATCATCATGGCTCGCGATAAATATCCCGAAAGCTTCAAACAAAAAATAATTGATGAGTTTGAAAGTGGATTTTCCCAAATTTCTTTGGTAAAAAAGTACAATATCAATAAGTCGATCATCTCGCACTTAATTAAGACGACAGAACAAATGGACAGAAAAAAAATTTAGACTATAAAAAAAGATCCATTTTTATCACTGCAATCGGTAATTTAGCAGCTGAATTTAGATGTGCTTTCAAGAATTCAGCCGGCTGCACAGATAGTGCAGCTGACCGTTCAAATATTCAGACATAAATTGGGCTGCGTGCATCCTGGCTTTCAAATATTCAGATAGTAACGGCAGCGCTGCGCATTTCCTGCAGCAATTTTTTCTGGCTGCACCACATAATTCGAAATGTCACAATTTTGTCAAAACAAAAGAAAAATAAATCTGTGATCTAGTGTTTGTACACATTTTCTTTTTGCAAAAAAAAATGCCTACATATGTTCATGTAAATAATCATGTGCATTTAAAATGAATTCCATGAATTTCGCTTTAATTTCTATTAAATAGTTTAACATATTTTTTTTATCTTTAAAATTAATACTTCTAATGTATTGAAAATGAATTCCATGAATTTTGTTCCTTCAATAAAAGTAAAAATTAATAATTTTATTTGTTTAATTCTCCTCAAAGGTTCTTATGGAAGCGTATTTAATAAATAATTTCTTTTAGCCGTCCCGGCTGATAGTCCACTTTGAGTTTTGGTAGTATGGTGTTCTTGGTCTAGACTGGCAAAAATATCTAGATTTTCAGTATCGATGTCATCTTGGACGTCACCTTGACGACCTTCATTATTTATGATGATGTTATGAAGTACGATAAAGAAAACTACAAAAAACTTCGCGTGTTCCAGTTTTAAGACATCAAAATATTTAAGTTTTCGGAATTTACATTTTAAGCGTCCAAATGTTTGCTCAATGACAATTCTTGTTGAACTAATTTAATTTTTTCATTTTGGCGGTTAAGTGGCCATTATCCTTAAAAGGAACTATGAGGTAATCTCGTAAAGGGTAAGCTGAATTTCCCAATAGGTGACATTCTGGTGGTAGCATTAAACGTCCACTCTCTAAATTGTTACCGATTGAGCTGTTTTCCCAGACAGAGGCATCATGGCTACGACCTGGCCATCCAAAGAAGACGTCAGTAAAGCGAAGTTCACTGTCGCAAACACCCTTTTGCAATCAGAAATATTTCTCTATATTATATAATACTGGGAATAAATATTCAATGACTTACTTGTAATATAAGCGAAGATAGCCTTTCCTATTTAAATAGCTCTACGAATCGTCTATAGGAGCACGGATTAGAATGTGCACTCCGTCTACGCAGCCTATAACGTTTTTGAAGCTATCCAGGCCCCTTAAACTATTGAATTTCGACTGGACTGTTTTCATTTCTTCATCTTTTGGTCAAATAATGTGCTGATGGGAGATATTTGTCAGCAAACGACAAATGCTTATGACACAGTTAAAACAAGCACCAATTGATACGCCAAACCTATCTCCTATTTCTCTAAAACAATTATTATTTGCCAATGCCCATATTGTCATTAGAATAGCAACCTCATTCGATACACGACTGCGGCGAAGAACTCTTTGTGGAATTTTCTTTTCGATTATTGTTAAAATTATCTATGAAAGGAATGATAAAATTTTATGTGGCAGTTAGAAGTAGGTACCTACTTGAAATGTGTTCCTTGTCATTCGAAAACGTTTTCTAAACGTTTCATCATCGTAAGAACCGACAACTTGAACATATGCGGAAATTTTTACAACCGGAAATTTGAAAATGGATAAAATGATTTTTTTGTAGTATTCTCTCCGCTTTTTTTTTAATAAGATGGTAGTTTCTGTAATGTTGACTTGTGTTTCGAGATAGAGACAAAAGCTCTAAAGCAGAATTTAATATTATTAATTTTAATGACATCTTTCGTATATTTTGACAGAAGTTAGCTGCGACTCTTTCAGTTCAGCGCAGCCGACTGTTCAAATATTAAGCTGCAGACGAGAAAATATTAGCAGCAAACGGAAAAAAAATTTGCAGCCAGGCTGCGGCTGCAGCGCAGCAGGCTGAATTCTTGAAAGCACCCGTAGACTCAAGTACCGTTCGTCGACGTGCTATAGAAGCAGGTTTCAAAAGTTTTAGGTCGGATAGAAAACAATTACTGACCAGGAAGCATTTAGAGGAAAGGCATGATATTTGCGTAAAAATATTGCTGATTGAATTTATAAAATTTATTCATATTTCAGGTTGAGTTTTGTAAAAGTACACTTTCTTTCTGGAGAGGAGGGTTTAGCTGGGATATCCTCCTTAGCCACGACTTCGAGTTTTGCGCTTGGCCAAATCTCTCCTAATCCGCCTATGGGGTTGGAGTAAAGATCGAGAGATCCTTGATCGGCAGATGCGATAAGTTTGACGTGGCCTTGGAGCCAGTTAGCGTCGCTTGTGATGGCTAAGAAGTTGCCCGAAAGTTTTAGCTTGACCAACTGCTACCGTTTAGGTATTTTTGATCTGATTATTGCCGATGCCGATTACCGCGACCATTATTTCATCTTTTAAGACTTCTCTAAAAGACCTCAGAGGTTTGCTCTTGGAATGCCCAGGGGTTTTGTTGTTATCGGTTTTGGGCCACTTGGGAAACGCCACGGTTTCCTCCAATGACTTCTGGCGCTTTGGGGAGTCCTTTAGCGTTTTGGGAGCAGTGGGTAATCCGTCTTTAAGGATGTTATTATCCCAATCGATCTTACTCGTTATGTCCGCACTTTTCTCAACCTCCGTTGTGGACCGGAAGGTTTTGATGATTCGTAAAGCATTTCGGCGTCTGATATAGAGCGCCTTAGATGAAGCTTGTCGACGCCGCTGAGTCCCTGATGCCTCCTTTGAGCTTTGGCCTGGTACAAACTTGCTGCTGCTAGGGGTTGAGGAAGTGATAGAACCATGGCTTGCCTCGGTTTTACCACTCCTTAAAAATTTGGTTTTAGGCTCGTTACGTTTGCCTTGAAAGGATGGTGCTCCATAACCTGCCACAGTTTTACCTCCGCTTGACAATGCAGGAACCTTGCCGGTAGTCGGTATAGTCACCGTTCTATTGCCCGATATTAAAGGAATACCGGGCTCGGGTTCTGTTTTTTTGAGACTGTGTCCATAGTTATATCCCACGAGTGGCGGAGGAAGGATGTACATCTGTACAGAGATCCGCTGTAGGGCTAGGATACACGGTTTGCGACTGAACATTTTTTGGAGATACTGGGCCCTCAGCCAGGTTGAGCCTCGGCACGGGTCCTATGACACCTTGATCCAGCCCAGGGTGGTAAGGTGGAGAAGGGCAAGGAGAGATGGGGGAGCATCCTTTGGTTTCGGGACTCATCTGAGAACTTCTCGAGATTCATTGACTTTACTAAGCCTCTACAACTCAACAGGTTCGATGCTCAGGTAGCGAAAATTCACTGGAAGAATAAATACAATACCTAACCATAATAGGCTTCAGTGAGATTTATTTTTAAAGATAACTAAATTCACGTAAGATGAGTGGTTGCCTAGAATACAACAAAAAGTCCAATTACACTAATAATTTAGTCTCCCCACTAAATTTTGCATACCACCCATAGAGCGAAACAACCACTGAGCGTAAAAATCTTCCTTTCTCTCCCTCCATCCCATTTTACTAAATACTTAACACGTGCTCAAACATTTTAAGTGTAGTAATACCCACTTGAGTGTTAAGTTTTTAAAAAAAAAAAACATCTTTGATGAAAAGATATTGTATGTATGAGTGGTCAAGTCTAAGTCTGATGTAGATCTTAAGCTTCTCTTGAGAGACCTTTTTGGAATAGATTGGTTTAAAGCCGTTAGGGTTAACATTTTTGTTGATGTGGTTGTATTTTGTCCAATCATTTTTCCTTTTGTACTTCCAATTTACTGAATAGGAGAAGATTTTTGATGTCTTTTCTTTTGTAGAACTTAAAATTTTAATTTTAATTTAAAGGTTCTTTTATCGCTGACCGGGCTGCTTCTGATTTCGGTGTGCCCAGTAATGCAAACGATTTTTAATGTCCTACTTATATAAAGTGATCGCGTATTGTTTCAACAATCCCAATGGAATTAGTGATGCTTTTTAGAGTAGTTATTTTAGATAGACTGTCAGAAAATAAGTATAACAATCTTTTTTTGTTAGCATACTTTAATGCTTTAAATATATCAAATACTTCTGCAGTGAATATTGGTGAGAATCTTGGTAGTAGTCTTTTGGAGCAAACTAGACCATTTCGTTAACAACAGCAAATGACATGTGCTTATCAGTTTTAGAGGCGTCAGTAAAAAGAAACCCTCCAAACGAGGGTTTTGTATTTGTTGCAAAGTTAATTCATAACGCCACCAAAACAAAAGTTGACACATAAAAACACAAATATTGCAATATATGCCAATAAATGCCAATAATGAAGGAAAATAACTATTTTATGTTGATATCATCAGCATTTTGCCTTCTCCGACATTGTTGCCCAATTGATCTCAAAACAGTGACTCGATCTTTTCTGGGCTCTCAATTCAATGTTGGCAGAGTTCTTAGTTGGACGATTGCGGTATTTGAGGATCAAATGATAAAAATAGCGGCTGCGGAAATTGAACACAACCCAATAGTCCAATACTGATGTTTTTTGATGGTCTTCCACTTGTAGTCATGTAGCCGGTTGAGCGCCTCGACTGCTTCGTGATGGTTGAAATTTAAAACTTCCATTATATCCGTATTCAGAGGGATGACAGTTTCATTTGTAAAATAAACCGAAACCTGCGTTGATAGTAAAGTGTTTACAATGGCAATTGATTTCCTGAAGTGCATCATTATTTTCGTGTCCTTGATTAATTTTGATTCCAATCGAATGAATTGGGATTGGATGACGCAGTCCGGAGTGATGTGAATAATACCCGTGCCATTTAAAATTACTTCTTCTTGAGTTGGTCCACAATCCACAAATACAGTAGTTTCTTCGGGTGTAATGAACATCAATGTATTCATACTTCCTTCCACATAGTATGTGTGAGTCTTAGCGTCGTGGTTGGACATCGCTTAAAAGATAGCTACAGCTGCTGGGTAATGCAATCCTCACTCTGCTCAATACTGTGAAATATTGAAGGCCGGAGGATGAATGTTGCTTCGTTGAGAGCTTCCAGTGGTAATTAGAAATACCTCTGTAGATTATAGTTGACTCCAAGCACCGACTGCTGTAATTGCACCTCTCGAAATATCTGCTAATCGATCTTTTAGCCTTAATCAGGTCATACTCATTGGCATCGTTGATTATTAAGCATCTTGTTACTAAAATCTCCGATGAAGTTGAAGACAACTCTAGTTTTTCCATTGGATCTGGTAGTACTTCCATCTCTGGGCCAAGTTTCTCCGCACACTTGTTAATGATTTCTTCCATGCTCTTGTGTGACAAAAACTCAAATAAATGACTACGTTCAAGATATGCATTTAGCAATTTATTGTATTTTATTTCGATTTCTCGCATGTAGCTAAGTGCAATCAGATATGCGTTCGTGACATATATATTTATTTTATTCTCGTCAACAATCCTGTACCAAGATTCCATCTTATTGATCTCTTCCAGACCTGCATTCAGTTTTCTAGTAAAGTTGTTGATTTTATTGTTAATTCTAGTTTCTGTCTCATTCACACTCGATATGTAGACAGCATAGTGAGCTTAGTGTGACTGGACGTCTTTTTGGATCGCTCTGTGAATTAGTGGTTTTATTACCCATATAAAAGTTTAAATATCTCTTAACTGATAAGCAATCAATCCAAAGACAGTGACTTTTTTATAAACACAAGTTTCCTTTAAACATCGGAGTAGATTTTTTTCTTTTTTTTCCACTTATTTTTGATTTTGAATTATAAATTACTCTTTTTAAAATTCAAATTAATTATTCCCCTGTTAAGATGTATGTGTGTGGGCATTGCGGTGAACACCTCCCCATCGAAGGCGATTTTGCAGTGTGTTCGTCGTGCAAGCGAAAGCTTCACTTCGAATGCACTACGGTTACAGAAAAGTCGTGGAGAACCATGGGTACATGAAGAGACGCATGGAAGTGCCAAACATGCAGGAACGGTGGAGATGTCCAAATTACGGCTGCAGCCAGCAATGTGGTAGTGCCTGTTCCTCAGACTATGCAAGAACAACCGTCAAAGAGAATGCGTGAACTTAGTAGCCCCCGTAAAGAAACTAACACCAGCTCAACTGACAACAACTCATCTGTTATAGCGGAAATCCGTCTTCTTAGAGGGGAAGTTAAAGAAATTATGGCAAGCTGCGATTTCCTAGCCGCCAAGTATGATGATCTCAACACTAACATGAGAAAACACAATGACCTTATGGACAACATAATAAAAGAACTAAATGAAATAAAAGAAACCAACAAAAGGAAAGATGCCATAATAGAAAATTTGCAAACACAGATCAGCACACTTGAACAGCAAATAATCAAAAACAATATCGACACAAAAAACATTCCCCCTACTCCTCAAGTAAACCTATTAGAGGTAATGAAGGGAATAGGAAAAACGGTCAACTGTGAGATCAACGACACCGACATCACAGACATATATCGCACAAAAACAAAAAACCCCGAACGATCGACTATAGTTGCTACATTTGCATCCAGCATGAAGAAAATTCAATTCATCAAACAAACACGCTCCACTCGCTCTATTAAGTTAAAAGCGGTGCTGCAAAACACCAACAACACCTCAAGCGTGAGCGCAGCTTTGCCCGATGCCACTGTTTACGTAAACAACCGGCTGACAAAACACAACAAACAAGTAATATGGATGGCAAAGGAAAGAGCGAGACAGGAGAACTGGAGATTTGTGTGGGAAAGTGCAGGAAGAATACTGGCTAGAAGAAACGAGAATACGCAGCCGATTCTAATAAGTACCATTACCGATGTGGGCAAAATTACTCGCACTCAATAACTGCATCATGCGTAAACAAAAGGAAACACAATAAATTGTATACCAAATGGACACAAACGAAGTAATGATAAATTTGAATTGTAGGGTAATAAGTGGTTTTAGCGGCATCAATATAAATGAATTTAAAGAAAATAATTGTTGCTGTCTAAGTTTTAATGTAAGATCTTTGAGAAAGAACTGGAACGATTTCTGCCTTAACATCAGCCACTTCATCTATATGTTAAAAATAATAGTTCTAGTTGAAACTAATATAGAAGAAAGAAAAAGGACTTTACAATTTAGATGGTTTCGAACCGGAGTTTCTGAATCGAGATAAACGTAGAGGAGGTGGAATTCTTATGTTAATACGTAAAGAAGTAGAATATGAAAGATTAAGATCAGAAAGTGTGTCATACGAAAGTATCCAAATCCAAATTAAAGAGAGTAATAAATATAAGTATGTAATAGGAATATATAGACCACCAGGTAATAGCCGAAAAGCATTTATCGAAGAATACGGACACAACGTTGGACAACTGAGAAAAAAGGACGAGATAATGGTAATGGGTGATATGAACTTCAATGCGAATGATTTGGATGCGTATGGTGTGAAAGAATATCTTGAGATGCTGGCGTCACTAGGATTGATTAATGTGATTACGGCGTATACCAGAGTAGACCCGGATACTGGAGCAAAATCAACGATTGACCACATTTTAACTAACGCTACACATAACCAAATCGATTCAGCTGTAATTGAAAGTTGTTTCACTGATCATTACCCAATCATGTACTTCCCACAAAGAAAAAAATCTGCTGTTAAAGAAAACTCAGTCAGCCTGTCCTATATATCTAACGATAAGGTCAATGAGCTAATTGCAAATACAAACTGGGATGAAATTTGGAATGAAAGGGATGCCATCTTACTTTATCAGAAGATTCATGATAAAATGAATTATATTTATGACGCAGCAACATCTACGAAAAAAATAAAAAAGAGAAGAAAGTTTAGCCCATGGATATCTTCTGAATTAAAAGGAAAATGTAAAAAAAGGGACGAACTTTACAGAAAGTGGAAAAACAATAGACTAAACAAAGCATATGAACAAGAATATAAGACCTTCAGAAGCAGACTGAACAAGGAAATAACGGCCCAAAAATCAATTTTTTATAAATCCAAGTTCAACCAAATAAGATCCGACCCCAGAAAAACATGGGGCTTAGTAAATGAGATATTGGGAAGGAAAAAGCCTAGTTTGGATGAAACAATAATAAAGAACTTCACGGGTAAAATGTGTCTGAATAACTTAAGTAATGCGTGTGCAAACAACTTCAGCACACAAATAAAAGATATTGTGCATCATTATGACTCGGTTACATCGACACACACAAAAGCAAGATTAACCAGCACAATTTATATTCAGGAAACAGATTTCTTTGAAACTCGAAGAATAATTAATAGGTCGTCAGGTATTGATGGAATACGAGCTATTGATATAAAAAGGCACACGGACATATTTACACCATTATTGTGTAAATTAATTAACTTAAGTATTGCACAAGCAAAAATCCCCACAATCTTAAAAACTGCTGTAATCAGACCGATATACAAAGGAGGTACAAAAAGCGACCTTAAAAATTATCGGCCAATATCAATATCGCCAGTAATAGAAAAGTGCATGGAAGAGGTGATAGCAAACAGGCTGCAAGGCTTTATCGCAAAAAATTCGCTGATACACGCAAGCCAGTACGGCTTCCAGAAAAATAAAAGCACTGGTAAGCTGTTAGGAGAATTTGCAAATTGCGTCAACCAAAGTTTAAATAAAAGTCATCATGTTTTAGTGTTATTCGTGGATTTCAGTAAAGCCTTCGATACACTGAACCATGATAAACTAGTAGAAGTACTGGAAAATATTGGCATACGAGGACTGATGGCAGATTGGCTACGTGAATATCTGACTAACAGGCAATTTTGCGTAAAAATAAACAATGCATACAGCAAAAATGAAAACATTCACTATGGAGTCCCGCAAGGATCAAAACTGGGTCCAATCCTGTTCATATTGTACACCAATGAACTGTTACGAGTTTTCAAGAAGGCCATTCCATTTGCATATGCAGAAGATACGGCGATAGTGGTGCGTCACAGATCCTTACATACGGCAACAGAAATTTTGCAGGAGGAGTGTGACAACGCGGTAAAATGGTGTCACGATCACGGCTTAACGATCAATGCTTCTAAAACAAAAGTGATGCATATACGAAACCCGCAATTCAGGGCTACACAATTGCAAATCCACTTCAAAAATGAATCCTGCAACAGTTCGGTTAATTGTCCTATCGACACAGTTGAAAGATACAAATATCTGGGAGTTACGATCGACAACAATTTTTTGTGGGATAAGCACATAGATGAATTGCGAGTGAGCCTCAGAAGAGCTTTATATGCACTAAGCCATCTAAAATACCATGCCACAACGGCCGTATTAAGACAAGCTTACCTTGCCCTTGTGGAATCTAAACTTAGGTATGGTATACTTGCATGGGGCAATGCATCAGCAACACATATGTAGAAAATTCAAAAACTCCAAAACTCAGCACTGAAGAAGATAGGCGTACATAACCAGCTCAATATTCCGGAACAAAGGCGTTTTAAAGTTCTTCGAGTAGTACCCTTATACTGGAGTACTATGATGACAACAGATTCATAACACCAATTCAACATGGAATCAACACAGGAATACGGGCTCAAGGTATGCTTCACGAACCCCGATTCTACAATAACTACGGGAGAAGACAGCTGGAATGCAGAGTACCTGAAGTTCTAAACACAATTCCCCAAGAATTAAAAAATATACAAAATATTAAAAGTAGAAAAAAAATCATAAAAAATTTTTTCTTGAATTCGAATTTACTCGTAAATAGCTAAATTTCAAACTTAATTCACTTACTAAACTATCTTATTAATTATCACTTTTTTTTTTTTTTATTCCTTAAAGATCTAATTATTATTAAAAAGATTGTATTATGTTTTAATCTAAGCTTGCTTACCATTAATTAATGATAAAACTGTGAAAAGCAATCTTCTGCAGAAAAGCCCTTAAGGCTTCGCAGAAATATCTAACCAATGTTAAGTTTTTAATGAAACTTTTAATGTTTTTTAATGGTATTTGTTGTACTACTTTTTATCAGGGCTTTCTTGTTACTGTCTAGGTTTTCGATATCATGGTATACTTCCTCATTAACCGAATATTGACGTGAGAATAATTCCTAGTAGTCCTAGTTTTTGTCTTCGTAAAGGTGTTACCACCAGTCTATTGAAAATTGAGAGTACGTCCTTCCATTCTTCTTCCATGTGATGACGCAATTCATCACATTGACTCTCCTTTGTTACTGATTTTGCCTTGTCGCACAACTCAATTATTTGATCTCTCGTCTTGTTCATGTTGACTTGATCTCGTAAAATGTCTGCGATTGGGAATCGAATGCTCGTACGTAGTACTCCTCGTTGAATTTTGGCTGTTCCAATTTGTTTTACAAATAATCCAACTTCCGGGTGGGTGATTGTATACCTTGTAGATCCCGACGTGATGGATACAAATAATGATAGAATCACAAGGGCAATGGAGAAACTGGTTGATTATTTTCTATCCCTCAGCTTCCCTCTGGGTCTGCTTGATGGATGATTTGACGGTTGAACCATGTTATCATCAGGCTTCATGATGCTTTCTTCACTTGGCAGCAAACACACTTTGGCTATTGGTCGCTTGAATGTTCCCTTTTGCGTTTTCACTGTTACTACTCTGATAAGATTACCAACTCTGCAGTGCACTTCAATTATTTTGCCTAGAGACCATTTCGATGGTGTCAGCAGCTCGTTTTTTAGCAGCCCCAATTGCCCGGGTTCCAAATTCTTTACTGGCTGCTTCCACTTATATCGCTGTTGCATTTTGTTTCTGTAGTCCTCGTACCAACGCTTGCAAATATCTTGTTTGAGTTTTTGAATAAAGTTCCACCTTTTTAAACTACTGTCTGCCAGATCCAGAATGACATCGTGTTCAAGCATCTTTCTATTTGCACTAGGATGGTATTCATCTCTTCGTATGTTAATTTCTGCTCTCCTATGATCCAATTCAAATTGTATTTGACTGACTTAATACCGGCTTCCCAGAGTCCACCAAAGTGTGAAGCTCCAGGTGGGATGAAATGCCACTGGATTGCGTTTTCGGCTAGCGTGGATTGTAATGCATCAATAATATTTTTTTCGCCAACAAAATTTGTTCCATTATCGCTGTAGAGATGGTGTATAGATTCTCTTCTGCTGATCATACGTCGCAATGCTGTCATGAATCCATCCGTTTTTAAATCAGAAGTCAGTTCTACATGCACTGCTTTTGTTTCCATGGAAACGAACAACGCTATGTAAGCTTTATGTGATTTCACGCCTCGAGTTTGTGAGCATCGTATGTTGATTGGGCCTGCGTAATCTACCCCACAATGTGTAAATGGCCGTAAGAACTTTACTCGAGTCTCCGGAAATTGTCCCATAAGTTGATTTGATTTCTTGGCCTTAAATAGGAAACACCTGATGCATTAATTTATTATGGCCTTGACAGTTTTGGTTCCTCGGATAGTCCAAAATTTTCTTCGGACGGAATGTGAGCATGATTCTCTCTTCCGGGTACGAACTTCCATTGTCCTTTAAAATGTTGTTGCACATAGGATACCCGGTTGGCGACAAATGTGTTCCATTTCACTGGATGTTGTATCAACCAGTTCAATACTATGGAAGAATCTGACCATGCTAAAACCATGGTATAATTCATGTAAATTCTACTATTTAGAATTTTTATATTTTATTTCTATCGCCTTTTTACTACCTAATGTTAGGCTGCATTAGGCGATTGAATTAAAAATATAAAAATTCTAAATAGTAGAATTTACACGAATTATACCATGGTTTTAGCATGGTCAGATTCTTCCATAGTATTGAACTGGTTGAAACAACATCCAGTGAAATGGAATAGATAGTAGATAATAGAATTTACATGCTCCTTCGAGCCGGATTAGCCAGAACAGAGAAAAGTGATTTGTAAATATTGGTACTAGACCAATATACAGAAATGAGTGAAATTGAATACATTGCGTTGAACTAGACGAGACTCACGGAAGAAATGCATCGATTATGGACTAATTTCAAGAAAGATGGAGAATCCCGATACTCTGTGGAGTATTTCGTAAGGAAACTCGAGCAGTTAGAACAGCACTGGACCAACTTCCAAATAAATAACGGGTATTTGGAAGATCTACGAAAGACAAATCCGCAGCATTAGTACTTTGTGAGGAAGTAGTTTAGCCAATTTGAAACGAGGTATCTCGATATTAAGGGTACTTTTAAGGCAAAATTAGAGGTAATCAGGAAAAACACGCAACCAGCGCCAGTGCAATTACCAAGCGGTGCAGGCATACAGGCTTCACGGTTATCTCCTGTAAATCGAAGTCCAAATCGATGTAAAGTAAGTCAAGAATCAACATCCGACACAGAAAGAACTAACATCAAGAAGTGCCCAGCAAAATTTAAAAAGTTGAATGTGATTAAGAACAACTTTACGTGTATTATTGAGAACTTGGAGTTAACTCAGAATGCAGTTTACCTAGCATTCAAATTGGATCAGACTAGACAATACTGGACAAAGCTGGTGACAATGAATGGCAAGATCATGTCCTCATTGGAAGAAGCCGATTACGAGCAGGAGTACGTGTCCAACAACGAATTCATTGAGATGGAGCATATATATCAAGATGCTTACATCCAAATTAAGGAAGCAGAACAACGACAACACCAACCAGAGGCAGTAACTTCACAAGCTGCAACACATCGGGAAATCAAACTTCCACCAATAAGCATTCCATCATTCAGCGGCAAGTATGAAGAGTGGACATCATTTTGGGAACTGTTCGATCGATTAGTTCACCAGAACGGAGCCTTAAGCGATGTGAAACGAATTCAATATTTAAAACAAAATTTGAAAGGAGAAGCAGCAAGGATTTTTAATCATTTGGCACCGACATCAAGCAATTATGCAACAGCTATAGAATTGCTAACGAACCGGTTTCAAAATTCAGCAGCATTGGTCAACAACTACATCCAAAAATTGCTTACTTTAAAATCAATTCGACATGAAAATGCGTTCGATTTGAAAACGATCATGAATATGTCAAGCGAAATCTTGTACGGTATCAAAAATTTAGGGGTCGACGTAAGCTCCTGAGATCCATTAGTGATTCAGTTGTTATGTCCGAAACTTGATTCTGAATCAAGGAAACTATATCAACAATCTAGAGGAACTTCAACAGAAATTCCTAAACTAAGCGAATTTTTTGACTTCATCGAGACAAGATTCAGAGGATTAGAAAGCAGTCGTGCATTCAACCGTGAACACCAGCAAGTACGAGTAACAGCCACAAAAAACCATTTGACTACAGTCACAGAGTCGAAATGCGTTGTGTGCAGCGAGTCTCATCAATTGTATAATTGCAAAAGATTTTTAAGTATGAAGACGAAGAACCGATTGGTTCTTTCACGATGAAAAGGTCAACTTAGAGGTAGATGCTCTAGTAATGCCAGTTATTACATCAAGACTTCCAGCAGAACAAGTTACACCATGGCTACACATCCAGGGGTTGAAGTTGGCTGATCCATGGTACGAACAACCGAAGGAGATCGAATTACTTATTGGATCAGACATTTTGCCGCAATTTTTGACGCATGGACTAGTCAAGGTTCCAGCCAATACTCCAATGGCACAAAACACAAGATTTGGCTGGATACTATCGGGACCAGTCAGCACTATCTTAACCTCAAGGAAGAAAGCACAAGTTAATATACTCACATCATGCATCAGTGTGTGCAGTAAAGATGAAGGGTTAATGAAATTTTGGGAATTAGAAGAAGTTCCAAGTGCAAAGATCAAGTCTACAGAAGACGAAATGTGCGAGAATCACTAGCAAATGACGCACAACCGGGATGAAACAGGGAGTTACATCGTCAAATTGCCCCCGCTGAAGGATCGCATGGTTTTGGGAGATTCACGCAAAATGGCATTAAAGCGATTCTTTGTGTTGGAACAAAGATTCGCAAAACACGAGAGTCTTCGGGATGAATATTCCAATTTTATTCGAGAATACATTAATCTTGGACATATGGAGGAAGTCTCCGACGGTTATACTGGGATCAGATATTATCTTCCACATCACGCTGTGATAAAGAAGACAGCAGTACTACCAAACTGAGAGCGATGTTCGACGCTTCGGCAAAAACAACATCTGGGGAATCGCTAAACAGCATTATGATGACCGGTCCCACGGTACAAAAGGATTTGTTTTCCTTGCTACTGCGATGGAGGACGTTTCCAATCATCTTCACAGCTGACGTCGAAAAAATGTATCGGCAGATTTTAGTCGATCAGGAGGATCGAAATTTACAACGTATCTTATGGAGAGAAAGAAAACTCCAGGGACCCGATCAAAGAATACGTACTCAAAACCGTCACATACGGCACATCATCCGCATCATATTTAGTAATTAAAACTCTATACCAGCTAGCCAAAGATGAAAAACAAACGTATCCACGAGCAAGCCAAACTTTGCTTGACGGATTCTATGTAGACGATTGTCTAGGAGGTGCAAATCCACTAAGGGAATGCCAAGATCTTCAAAGGGAATTGATGCAGCTACTTCGGAATGATGGATTTAACTTACGCAAATGGACATCAAATAATGCAGCATTCATAAAAGCATTGCCAACCGAAGCAATTAACATGGAGCCAGAAGATGACTTTAAAGTGACACAACATTTAAAATTTTGGGTATAAAATGGTGCCCAGGAACAGACGACTTCCAATTTAAAGTCAATTTTCCGTCATTCAGCACAAAGGGTACCAAACGAGCAATATTAAGTAACGCTGGCAAACTTTTAGAGTTTGCAAAGTTTGCTACTATCAAGGCAAAGATCATTATTCAAAGGCTTTGGCTTTTGGGCATCGGATGGGACGAAAATGTTCCAATGAAAATTTAAAACGAATGGAACGAATTCAAGACAAGGCTATCAACGCTTGAAAAAGTAAGAATTCCACGATGGACACAGCAAACGGAAGGCTGTCAAATAGAGTTACGTGGATTCGCAGATGCATCAGAATCAGCGTATGCAGCGGTGGTGTATCAGAAAGTCATTAATCGCGACTCTACTACAATAAGCCTAATCGCGTCCAAGACTAAGGTGGCTCCTGTGAATCAAGTTTTATTGGCAAGGTTGGAACTATGCGCATTAGCACTACTTACGAAGCTAATGAAGTACACTAGACAGCAAAAAGACACGAATTATACCAAAACAAATGTTGACACATAAAAACACAAATATTCTAAACCTAAGCAATAAGTGCGAATAATGAAGGAAAATAACTATTTTATGTTGATACCATCAACAGTATCATTGGTTGTAAATAGATTTGGCATAGTTACAAAGCTGAGCATTTACCACGGAGCTTAGAAGGTTCCTGTTTCTTTTGTGATTTTGAATGACGATGAGAATATTTAAATCGTTTGCGGATGTTAGTGTGTTGCACACAGTTGATTGAAGTCTCTGGTTTCTTTTCCAATTGAAAACTTTCTTGACATCAACATGGATGGGTGATTGAAATACTCGTAAACTCACCACATAGTTTATTTCTTGAATTATGTTTGAAGTTTGACCAGAGAACTCTCATACTTTTTCTCAAGGCAGCGTGATAAGGTGTTGTGTTGAGCTAACAGCATTTCCCGTATATAGGTACTTATAGAAATTAAAAATTTTTTGATAACATAACGGACTTGATTAAATTAATTTACATTTGAACAACTGGTTTTTGAAGATAAATGTTTAATTATGTTAACCCTGGCAGTGAGGAATTTGTTAATGTAAGTACAGCGATTTTTCAAAGAAATTTGGGATAAAGAATTTTAATAGAGTTAACATATTGGTTTTAATAATGCAGAAAAAGTATAACCTAGTATATGTCCTATATTTTGAAAGCTATCTGTAATTTCTAATTTCTTTAAAAGTTACCATAAAACCACTGATAATGGTGATCCTTGGGGGATAATATCTTCTAATTTGTGAACTTTGGAGTAGATGCTATGGTTAAAAACGAAAGCTTCTGTGGGGAATTAAAGGCTATATGAAGCCATATATTTTTGGTCCGGTGTTCCATTTCAAAACTTGTTTCAAGGCAAAATGTGTCTCAATCTTTTTAAAGGCTTAGTCAAGTCTAAACTGAGAATCGAAGTATGGTTTCTCTCAGACAACATTGAAGTGATGAAATGGTCGGTTTGAAGGGGTGTGCGTCTAGGTATAAACGCGACTCGCCGATTACCTACTAAATTGTATTTTTTTTTTCACGGAATCAAAATTGGCTTTTGGTGATAATTCTGTAGTAGGAAGAAGTGAGATTGGAATATGGAATATGAAATTATTTTAGTGCTAAATCTGTCATTGTACATTGACAAGAGTGAGTTGTAAAAGAAGTAGGAAAGCATATGTCAACTAAGATAGATTTTAAGCTCCACTAATACTTTTTCAATCCCTTATACTCCTCATAAATCACTGTAAGTGAATTACCAACACTTTTACAAGCCTGCAAGCCTCCTATAATGAGAGCAATTTAGACGTAATGTTCACTATGTGTTTATAATACATATGTATGACGTTGTTGGGTAAAATGTGAGGAAAATTGACACTGTTGACAATTCACACGTCTTCATAGGCAGGGTCAAATGGATAGAGGCGATCAGTGGAAAGCAGTTTTTGGAACGGCAAAATTCTGGAAAAAACAACCAAAATAAAAGAAATATAATAATTTTTAATTCATCAAAATAAAAAAAAGACTTAAATTTTAACGAATTCAAGTAAAATAACATAAATAAAAATAATTTAAGCCAATTCTAACTTTATAAATACAAAATAAAAATAAAATAATGGCTCTAATTAAATTGTTGACTCTGATTATATTTGTCGTTTGACCGTTTTTTTTTTTAAATATCGGTTTTTTTTTTAAATGCTGTCGTAAAATTAAGAGCAGAACAAATTTTTAAAATTATATTTACAAAAAATAATTGCTTTTACGTTTTCGACATTGAGATTATTCCGCTCTTCAGTCCATTGGCTCGTTTTCAAAGAAAATATTCGCTCAATGTTAGCATTATGTGCAGGAATTGAAAAAACAAACTGTGCAATTACTAAAAGTTCACTGTGTAATTCAATATTGTACATTTTTTTAAAATACTCTACCCATTTTTCGTGAATGGATGCATTTAGAAAGTTATTATTGTTTTGTTCTTGTTCTGAAAATATTTTTAGATTACAAAATTGGTCTAACAATGTATTTTCGTTTAAATTGACACCTTTGTTTCGCAAATAAAGTAACGAATCTTTAATATCGCTCCATTTGGAAATTTTGTTTAAATCCATCCATGTAAAACAATCAAACTCATCCAGAGATTCACCTCGTCTCTGAAGATATCTTGAACACCTTGAATAAACCTCTAATACATTTATTTCCACGTTTAATTCATCATTTTCATTTCCACCATTAACTACGATTTTTTTTAAAATTTCCTTTACTTTTAATGTAATAAATTTCTCGGATATTCTGTCATTTAAAACATTTTTTAGATTTTTAATTTTCTCTAATGTTTCTACTATCGAATACATCTCTCTTTCTATGTGTTCGTTATAAAAATCCATAAGCGAATGAAAAAAACACAAATAAGCTTCGTTAAGATCATTTTGAAAAAAAATTTTTATACTAAGCGGTGGCCTATCTAGGGAAAGATGATAAGTTTTTAAGCCTTCAAACATTTGTAAAATTCTTTCAACGGCGAGGTATACTGACAACCAGCGTGTTCTGGAAAGACTCAGAAGCTTTTTATATTCAATTTGAACAAAAACTTTTTAGCTTTTCCGTTCCAACTGTGAATACGAGAATACTTTTTGGTTTCCATGATTGCTGGCGTCTGTGGATATCGATAAATAATTTATTTCCTTAAAATCTTCGAGAACATCTAGAGATTGATAATAATGGCTTCTGTTTTTGTTCTCGCGCTGGAAATATGCTGAGCAATTTTCGAATCTGGCAAAATGCATTTCAAGAACTTATGACTGTAGTCAACGGATCGAAATCCAGTGTGGTGGACTACAGTGTGATAGGCGAGTGTACCTTCCGCTGCAGACACCTGGTTTTTCAGTTTGTAAATGCTGGTCAAGATCTGCTTCTCCTTTGTTTTCCACAGAGACCGACGAATTACATGGCGGGCAAAAGAAAATATGCCATTCATTTACATTTTTTTGTTTAAACATTGGGTATTTTTTCTGCAGATCTTTGTTAAACGTACATTTGCGCTTTGGCAAGCACACACTAACACAATAAACAAACCGTTGTATTTGCTTTTAAACGAAAAAAAAGAAGCATGAATTAAGCTGTCAAATGAGCGGGTGTGTTCGGACGATTGTTAAAAAAAAATGTCGTTGTGTTCAGATGCGAGTGAGTTTAAGTAAAAATATATTGTAAGCCGTGTTCCCACCAGAAAGATGCAGACAATTTCTGAATTAGCGTTGAAAAAAAGTTTTGTTGTATTTTTGTGATGTCGAAAAACTGCGAAAATCCAAAAAGAGGGCAAATTGCATGTTTCTCCAAAAAGATACCGGACATATTTTTTTTCGACAAAAGGAGGACGTCCGGTCAGCCTAGTCATGCTCCGTGACTTATGCAAAAACTTTTCGCATCGAAAACACATGAAAAAAATGCTGTTGTTTCTCGCCTCTGTTAAAAGTGTTTCTCTAACTGAAGTCGAAAACCTAAAAAAATAGTTTCGTGTTCCAGTAGAAAATAATTTAAATTTGTCACAACAAAACAAAACAAAACAAATAAAAGCAAGTTTAATTCGTTAGTTGTGTATTCAAAGCGTTCAATTTATTATATTCTTGAAGTGAATTGTAAAAATTGAGAAAAAATAATAATTGAAGAAAATCTTGGCCTGCGGAATATGATGAGGATAAAACGAATGTTATTAAGAGACTCGGGAAACCATTTCATGATGGCAATTCACACGTATTCACAGCCATTAGCGGAAATCGTGTTTTGGATTTCCGATATCTGGAAAGTTTGCCAACTTTGTTAATTCATCTATACACCCTTAAAATGCCGGAGCACGTGTTAGACGTTGGATAGAGAGAGAAAGAAAGATGTTTGGTTATCTCGCTCCATGGGTGGAATTCAACATTTAACGGGGAGACTAAATTCTTAGTGAAAATTGGCAATTGGTATTTAGGCAACCATTCATCTCGCGAGATTTTAGTTGCCTGAAAAAACGACTTTCGGCTACTGCTGGTATTGAACCCCGAACCGTTCGATCGGGAAGTCAATACACTACCACCTGAGCCACGGTAGTGTATTGCCATTGATAACAATTTACAAGTATATACAGCCAGGGTCACACGGTACGGATAGGGGCGATCAGTAGACAACCGGTTTTGATTTTCCAATATTGGGAAAGTTTGCCATCTAGGTTAGTTTATTTTTATGCGAAATTATTAGTGTGAATTGACTTGTTGTATTTTAGGGAACCATTCATCTTACGAGATTTTAGTGGCCTGAAAAAAAGAATGTCTTTCGGGTACGGCTGTCACTGAACCCCGAACCGTCCGATTGGCCACAGACGAGTAAGAAATTTTAACAGGAAAATGGACAAACGTTTCGTATCTTAAAGTTGCAGAAACAGTTTTCTCGCATCCTTACAGACATATCTTTCCAAAATTTTTCGTGCGAAATGCTTTTCGACATGGAAAGTTACATAAATAGATTTTTCACATCAATCCGTTGAAAAATTTCTCGATGCGAGAGTTACAAAACATAGGGGTACTGGTGTCTTACCTTACTGTATGTAAACAGGAGACGAACTCTGATATGCTCATATTGGATTCAATACAGAGAGCTGAATTGCTGAGATAAAAATATAGATTTGAGTCGTTAACGGTTTTAAATTTTTCTTTGATAAAGGTGAGTTGAATTGCGAGTTATCCGCAAATTGTTCGACTATTTATATTGGTCAGGTCAATGCGTTGGTGTTTGTTTCTATTGTTTTGACATTGTTTGGTGCGTTTGTGTCTGTTAACGTTTTATGCCAGCTGTTTTTCGTTAGAGGACAAGATTGGAGTCATTTGGTGATTTCTTAAAATTGTAATAAACTTTTTGCTTTTTCACGTGGAAGGAGCTAATTTCCTTACTCCACCAAGAACCAGTTTTTGTATGTATGGTATTTTGTTGTTTGTTTGAGGTATGGCTAGATTTGCTGCAGTCCATATAGATTTATGAATTTGTGCAGATTTTTGTTGATATTGGAGTAGTTTTTCCTCGTGAGTAATCCATTGTGAGATGGTGGTTCGGAAAAATCCAAGTCTGATCTGTCAAGTACATCTTTTTTTTGTAAATTTAATTAGAATAGAAAGGAGTGAAGGTGAAATGAGAGACAGATCGACGAGGATGGCAAACTGGGTGGGCCGACCGTCATTTTTCTTAATTACTCATAACCACAGGAATGGCACCATGAATTGAAGTCGCCTGCTATTGGAGTGTTTACTCCATTTGGAAATTTGTTTTTAGGGGGGATGTAGAGAGAGACAACTGTAAAATGTATGATAAGATTGACTTTGACTCCTATAGCTGATATATTTGAATTTATTATGATAGGGGTATGGGGATGAATTTGTGCATGAGGAGGCATACACATTGCTTAGAAGTTGTGATAGTGTCAGAATTATGAAAATATGGATATGACTTCACCGTAAGGAAATAATTTTTGGATTTATATCCTTTATTGGAAACTGAAGTTCACGTAAGTTGTTAAAGCAGGCACTGAGGTTACATTGCAGAACTCTGAGAATTTGGTCTGTTGCAAGCGGTTTATATTTATGAACGTTGGTCTGGCTGATTTAATCTCCGTCGCATTTTTGAATAAATTTTACATTTTTAGATTGATTCATCATCATTGATTTTATCAGTTCTGCAGTAGTTGTTATTTGAGAGATATGCATTAGTCATATTTGTGATGAAAGGTAGTAGTAGGTGCGAGTGAGTTCGATGCTGCTACAGAACATTGAGATTGATTTGTGGAAGGTGAGTTGATAGGCGATTAAGAGATTATACAGTTGATGTTGGATGTTGTGTTCTTAATATTATTTTGAGTGGGGAAGAGTGATTTATTGATTTGGCGATCTGAGGGCACAGATAAGAGAGAGAAGAAAATTTTGGTAAAGTTTTCGTTGATATTTTCTTTTATTACAATATTAGGCCTTGTTCATTAGACTTTTTTTATTTTTATTTTTTTTTTTATAATTTACGCGCGCCTAAGGGGTTATGATATCCTTTTACTGTCGCCTGGGCGCGGGCAGAAAGATAGAAGGAGGAGAAAGAAAAACGTTGTTGTGATGTAGTGGTTTGAAACTCAGGTGTGTTTGGTTTCGGTATTGACTCTCCAGGGGTGGGAGTCCGAATAGGACGGAGAGATTTTCTTCACTCGGAATGATTCCGGTTGTGTATTTTAACGGTTGTTTTGTGCTTGAAGACCCTACAACAGCCAAATCTACATGTCAGAGTTATGCCTTCACACGCAGATTTTTCTGACTGAGTTCCAATACATAAATGAAAACTTTTGTCGTGGCTAGGATTCGAACTTTGACTCTCCGAGTGAGAAGCGATTGCTAGTACCACTACACCACGGCCACCCCATTGTTCATTAGACTTTTTTTATAGATTTAATTGATAGATTCAAAAAGTACTTAACATTTTTTATAATTTCTGCGAAGCCATAGGTTTGTCTGCAGAAAGATGTGTTCTAAAAGTTGTAATAATAATAATAATATTGTTTATAGGAGAGAATAGGAAGGAAATTTGAGTAGAAGGAAATATGTAGGATGCGCATAGGATATCAGGATAGCAAAACAAACAGAACTAACAAACGGAAGGAATGGATCGAGGATACGGATATTTGGAGGAAAACGGAAATGGAAAGGGAAGGGATAGCCGAGTGTGAAGAGCGTGGCATGCTCGCAATGCGTTTCTCAGCTCGCCGGATGGGGCAGTTCTTGTCCCCACTCTCAACTGTACTACTACAAAAAACACAAATATCATGGCCTGTTACATATTGTTTTACTCTGATGTTGTTACCATATTGAGGAGCGCTGGCTGATGTCGATTCAGCTATGCCAATCCCTCTCTGCAGTGAAGTCCCATGGCGATTTTCTGGACTTCCCCTAACCGGATGGTGGATGCTGTCACTGGGTCAAGTCCTCAGGTTCTCCCTCTGCCAATCTTACTTACCCCGGAAAATAACAGAAACTAACACGTCTCTAGCGCATGTGCTTCTCAAAAATAATCGAAAATAAATACCACCATATTACGTTTTAATGTGGACTTCTTTTATTCATTGTAATAGATTTCTTGCCTACCTGACCTAAAAGAAGTAAATGTATCGAAACGAAAAGAAGAAAAGAAAGAACCCCCATTCTTTGGGCAAGCGTCATAAAAAACGAACGTATAAATTGTAAAAAGAAGTGTAAAATAAAATAAGAGAAATTAACGGAAAAGAATATTAAATAAAATATAGTGCCTGTACATCATTAAATATTATTTTCCCTTTATTCAATTTCACATCACAATTTTCTATTTATTTTGATCTTAACTCATAACTCCTAAAAGTATTCTATAGTTATAAATTTGATCTAAAATTTTTTACGAGTACATATCAAGAAGAGGAAATTCTCCAATTACGAGGGTAGTCTGAAAAGTTTCCGACCGAACAATGATACAATACAATTTTTCTCAAATTTTTATTTTTTTT
The DNA here is from genome assembly GCA_963966105.1 of Volucella zonaria. Classification (NCBI taxonomy): domain Eukaryota; kingdom Metazoa; phylum Arthropoda; class Insecta; order Diptera; family Syrphidae; genus Volucella; species Volucella zonaria. Next base: position 149,118,759 of record OZ014530.1, on the reverse strand, counting down.
TCTACATACTCTGCTTCTAACTCTAAACACACAAGATGCTCGCATCTCTCATAACGCGTCCAAATAGTACTTGGCGTTTTTCTCTGCAAAATAATTGTTCACGAAGGTGAAGAAAAAGAAGTCGCTTGGGGCTAGATCTGGCGAATAAGGCGGATGGTCAAGCAGTTCAAACCGTAATTCATGGATTTTCGCTATGGCAACCGCTGAGGTGTGAGACGGCGCGTTGTCTTGGTGAAACAGGATTTTCTTTTTCTGCAAATGTGGCCATTTTTCCGCAATTTCTGCCTTCAGCTTGGCAAGTAATGATGCGTAGTATGCTCCTGTAATGGTTTTTGCTTTTTGAAGATAATCGATTAAGATAACTCCTTTACTATCCCAAAAAACAGTCGCAATCACTTTCCCAGCCGAAAAAACAGTTTTTGCTTTTTTTGGAGCCGGCTCGCCCTTATCAGTCGACTGTTTTGACTGAATTTTTGTTTCGGGCGTATAATGGTGTATCCAAGTTTTATCTACAGTAATTAATCAGCGCCAAAACTCGGATTTATTGCGCCTAAACTGCGCCAACAGAGCGTTGGAAATGTTCATTCCAACACGTTTTTGGTCTAACGTGAGCACACGCGGCACCCAAGGCGCGGACAGCTTTCTCATGCCTAAATCTTGATTTAATATGTAACAAACACGTTCTTTGGACATTTTCATAAGCTCTACTATCTTTCTCACTTTAATTCGACGGTCGTCTAACACCATTTGGTGAACTTTAGCAATGTTATCGTCAGTGGTTGCAGTTTTTGGACGTCCCGAACTTTCATCATCTCCCAAGCTCTTACGGCCACTTTTAAATTCAGCTGCCCAAAATTTCACTATGGCAAATGATGGTGTAGAGTCCCCATACACCCCCCTCCAAGTTATAGACCGTTAAAGTGTGGAACCTCTGATTTCGAGGGAAAATCTTTAAATCTTAAAAGGCCGTGGCTTTCTAACGGATTCAGCTTAAGAAACCGTTGAGCACATTTTTGAAAGAGATTTTCAGTGTGCATAAAATACTAAAATTTCGTCGAGTTCAATGAACGCCAGCCAAAATTATGGCATTATAAAACTAACATTTTGAAAAATCGTTGGACTAATTTCATCAGAAAAAAATACGTTTGTCTCGAAATTTTCAACTTTTAGGTCAACTTTTTTAATCAAAACTTTTGGCTTCTCTTCATTATCAACGATTTTTATGTATGACTTTTCCACCTACAAACAACGGAAGTTATTGCAAACAACTATTTTATTCAGGCAAATGGGTCACAAAATAAATTTAATATTGTAGCAAGCCATAGGAGAGAAACTGATAAGAATGTAAGAAATGTAAAGTGGCCACACTAGGAAAAGAGTCTGCCGGTAGGTAGGAGATCAGTCGTAAGTCAAACACTGTAGAATACAGACGCCTATAAGCAACCAAATAAAAAGCGTACATTATTTTTTCTTAAAGGATTGTGTTTGTCTTATTCGCTATAAGACTAACGACTAAAATATCCCTTTAAATAGTTTTTGGGGTCCTAAAAACGACCGTTACGCTTTAAGATTTCCAAACGCTTTTATAGTAAATTTTCGAAATGTTGCCAGTGCCTTTGGACGCACGTTCTAGAGCGTTTGATGATTTCAGACTGCAAATTAATGTTTGGTAAAATGTCTCCTCTGCCACTGTATTTATTCTCTCTTGGAGCTCTTCCCGACTTGAAATCTCAGTCAAATAAACCCTTTCTTTTATGGCTCCCCAGGAAAAAAGATCCATTGGCGTTAGGTCAGGAAATCTAGGTAGCCGAGGAAAAGGACCAAATCGGCAATCCACCGTCCATTAAATTTTTGATTCAAAAACGAAGTTACATTATTGCTACAACGGCAAGGAGCCACATCGTGTGGGAAAACCATTCTTTGCCTCTGAACAAGAGAAACATTTTCCAGGAGTTCCGGCAACTGGCCTCTCAAAAATGTTAGTATTTTATGCACACTGAAATTCTCGTTTAAAAATGTGCACAAGGTTTTCTTAAGCTGAATTCGTTAGAAAGCTACGGGCTTTTAAGAAGTTTTACCTCGAAATCAGAGGTTCCTCACTTTAACGGCCTATAAATTACAGGGGGTGAAAATAGACCCCCGCCTGCAATACAATTTTTTGTTTGCCATAACTTCAGGAATCTTCAGCTGTCAACATGAAAACTTTAACTGAGACACCCTATATATGTATTTAAATGAAACTGCGTTATTCCGAGTTCGTTATAAACGGTGTTCTGTACTTGGCGGTAAAAATGCGAATAATCATTTTATATAATTTTCTTACATCGGTTAATTGACAGATTTAGTTATGCACATAAAATATTCTAATTCACAATAATGTACTCGTAATTTGAATTAAATTATAAACTTTAAGTATTGTATTTCATTTGAACTGCACACATTCTCCCCCACTGTGGACGAAGTGCGCAACAATTCCATTCATGTACGGCATCGATGAAATGCCACCCTTAACTTTTTGAACATGGAAAGAAACAAAGGCATTAGTAAAACGCAAATGACATAGAGGGACAGCAATAAAAAAACAGAGCAACATGATTATTACACATTACAGAATAAGCTTTCGCTAAGCTGCTGCCCCACTGACTGTGGATGGTTACTTTCCACTGTGTCCCGAGTAGGCGATGTTGCTAATATGCCATGATCGTGTTGAACTCCTTACACTGCATGCGTGCCCGGGAAAAGTCTTTGATGCGATGCGTTACATTGCGTCGGTGTTTTCCTCACTGGGATGGAATGGATCGAGCCATTTTGGTGAGATAGTGGCCTCCGGGGTGTTTTTTAATCGTTTTGTTATGTTTTTTATTTGCTTTTATTTGTAATTGTCATGTGTGAAGTGTTGTTTAGTTTTTTAGTTTTTTAAATTATTCGGCAAAGTCCATGAGTATTTCCCGTGGCTGAATAAATACTAATGAAAATACTATTTAGTTGAAATATTGATATTGAGTTTTTGTTTTTTTGTGCATTTGTGTTGTACAAGCGGACTTACGCTTCGATTTTTTTTGTTTAATTTTGGCTAATTTGCGAAGATCGGTGTAGTAGAAATTGTTTAGTGTTGCGTTTTTTTGTAATATATTTTCTTGTTGTGTGTTTTGAATATCTGTTGAATGTTTTGATTTTGCATTGTGTGTGTTGACGCGACTAAAATTATTGTTTGGTTTCTTTATGAAATGGAATATGTTCCGTGTACAAAATATAGCTGATGTTATTGTGTTGTTTGGTGTATGAAATGTATTGTAGACATTATTTAGTACATAATTTTGTGTAGAAATTGTAGATATTATTGTGCACTTTTGTGTATTAAAAGTAGATAATGTTGTGTAGTTTTGTGTATTAAAAGTAGGTAATGTTGTGTAGTTTTGTGTATTAAATTGACGGTAGTATTGTGTAGTTATTTGTAGAAAATATTGCTGGTTTGATTAGACATTGGTGTAATGTTGAGGTTCTGCGTTTTTGCTAATATTGTTGAACCTTATAGCTTTATCTATTTAAAAGTAATTTCAAAGTCTTTACAAAAGAACCAGCGTGAACGCCAGAGAAAAACGAATGAACGAACGAAAATTTGGAGACGAAAATTACTCGAAACGTTAAAATTCAAAAATGACATTAAAAGTATTGCCATACAAAACAAGATTAAAGATGAATAAACATAAAGAATACTGCCAGAGCGCTGGTTGAATTATTGATCTCACACGCCTTCCTCAAGCAGCGCGCTTTAACATGATGTTATCCCGATTTCTCTCATACATCGATGGTATGCTGAACCAGGAAGTGGCTTAGTGAACACATCCGCTGGTATCTATCAGTTGGAGTGTGTACGATGACTATTTTTCCGTCTCTTAACCGTTAACGTACAAAATGATATCTGGTTGCAATGTGCTTCGTACGCGAATGACAAACTGCATTCTCGACTATGTGCTTTGCTTCTCGATTATCTGTCCCAATACCAATCCCAATACCAGCCAACTCAAGCAAATTCATTTCAGTCATCAGGTTTCGAAGATACATTGCTTTTCTGGATGATTGAGATAGTGCAACATATTCTGCTTCCATTGTCGACATAGCCTCTGACCTTTGTTTCTGAGAACCTCAGGTGATTGCTACTCTACTTAGCGTGAAAACGTATCCACTGTACGATAGCCTGTCTATCTCGTCGTTCGCATGGTCAGCATCTGAAAATCCTCGAAGACCAAGTGCATCCTTTTTGTACACCAACCCATAGTACATCGCAAGTAGCGTAGAACGCGCTTCGCAGCTGACCAATGCACGTCTTGACAACACTCGTTGAACTGTGCCAGTCGATTCACGGTGAATGCGATGTCCGGCTTGGTCGCAATTGCAAGGTACATAAGCGATCCAATGAGTTGCCGATATGGTTTTCCGGCTTGTTGTCCTTTAGTACAATGCTTTCCATTTGGCAATTTCGCCCTTGTATCGTTCGGTGTGTTTATCGGTTTCGATCCGTCCATCTTAAATTCCTTTAATAGTTCCTAGACGTACGCCTGCTGCCTTAGTTTGGTTTCACCTTGAATTATCTCGACGCCCAAGCAATACCGTGCCAATCCGAGATCTTTAACTTTGAAAGCAGTAGCAAGTCCCCTGCGGATACTGTGCAATGTCTTCTGACTTCTTGATGCATACAAAATATCATCGACATACACTGCAACGACTGTGAATTCTTCCCTGTTTGATCCATAGTAAAGACATTTATCGTTAGTCGCAGGTTTCAGGCCTAGATCGCGAAGTGTTTTGTCTAGCTTCTTATGCCACTGACGATCTGCCTGCCGAAGACCAAAAAGTGCTTTTCTCAGACGACAAACGCTGTTACCTTCTTTGAGCTTCTGGAGCATTTGTTCGGCCTGTCTTCCGGCTCCATCTTTTCGCCAATCTTCTTTTACTATCATCTGCAACGCCTGCTGAAAGTATTCGAGAGGGTCCATGTAAATCTCCTCCTCTAGGTCGCCATTTAAATAAGTCGCAACGATGTCCATCCGGTAAATTGCCAAGTTTTCACGAATCGGATCCAGCGATCTATCCGGTTTCAACTTATTACGCAGAACAACTTTACTGGCCACAACAGCTCTATTCACTGGACGCGTGACCAAGACGTATTATTCTTGATAAGCCCTCGTATCTCATCGTTGATCGCCTCTAGCCATCCTTGTGCCTCTTTTCCAGACATCGCATTTTCGAGTGTTGGAGAGCATTGGAGAGCTCAATGTTCGCCATCTCCATAGTTCCAACTCCATCACCGAATCTTCGTTATCTGTCCGTTGAGCCCCTTTGTTCTGCTCTTGGAACTTGGAGTTAACTTTTGAAACTCGATTATAATCCTGTGATACAGTCCCTTCCTCGGGCTCTTCATCTCCATCTTATCATTGCATCGGTATCTGAATTGAAGTTGGTTGATCCGTATTCGCTCTCAGATTCTTCACCAGGAATTGCAAAATATTTTTCTTGACGCTCCACGCCGATCAGCTCGTTTTCTATAAATTTGACGTCCCTGGTAATAACCACATTTCGTTTTTCAGAAACCCACACTCGGTACCCCTTGGATGCTTCAGAGTATCCAACCATGATCCCTTCAGTTGAGCGCGCCTTGAACTTTCCCTTACCAGGAGCTTTTTCCAATACAAATGCTCTTGCTCCAAACACTCAGGTACGGCAACCTTTTGTTCCGACATTCAAACAGTGTGTGGCCATCCAAAATGACGGTTGGACATCTATTTCTCAGGTAATTTGACGCTGCTACAGCTTCTGCCCAAAACTCGTTTCCAATACCTGATTGAATGAGCACGCACCTTGCCATTTCGACGAGAGTCCGTTTTTGCGTTCCGCCACCCCATTTTGCTGTGTGTGGAACTAAAAATCGTTCTTTTATACCATTTCTTTTGAGGAACTCGTCAAACTCATGGTTACGGAATTCTCGCCCATTATCCGACATCAAACATTTAATTTTGCGACCAGCTTGTGTCTCTACGCGAGCTTTGTATTTCTTGAAAGCGCTGAAAACGTCACTCTTTTGTTTCAAAAAGAAAACTTCACACCATCGGCTGCTATCATCAATGAAAATGATAAAAAACCTCGATTGCGCCAACGATTCTGTCCTAAAAGGTCCCCAGACTCTTGGGAAATGGCAATAAAGTCATTTTTCCGCGAAGACAAATTTCGTATGATTTACGCCTTCCGTCTTCGATGATCTCTAGTCCAGTCACCAATTTTCTCCGAGACATGTCCAACATACGAGTATCTCGTCCGTTTAACTGGCCAAGCCTTCGATGCCACAACTCAAAATTCGATGCCTTCTGACTGACAACGCATGCCTGTGGAGCACTTTCCTGGACATAGTACAAATGTCCAATTCGATTCGCAATCACCTTGATTTTGCCATCATTTCCGCGAACAATAGCTCTCTTCTTGTTGAACGTAATGGTATTTCCATGGTCCGTTATTCTCGCAATAGAAAGAAGATTAGTCCTCAAGTTTGTTACTAACAATGTATTTCGGAGTTTTACTGATCTTTCAATCTTCCCGTCTGTAGTGACAATCGCAGCTGTTCCTTTTGCCTCGACCGTCGCACAAGCATCGTTTGCCAGCAGCAGCTTCCCTTGCACCATCGGAGATGACGATTAAAGCAAATGTTCGTCGTGGCACATGTGTGACGTGCAACCACTGTCCAAGTACCATCGTCCTCTGTCGCCACTCTTCAGAATCGCCAAAGCCTGATCTTCCACCTCGGCTCTGTGGAAAGTACTTTCTGCCTTTGCTGACGAATCACATTTTGAGCAGCTCCGGGGTTTATTATTTTACGGACATTCAGACATCTTATGGCCCACTTGATGGCAGCTGTAGCACTTATACCTGAACATTTTGTCGCCTTCACTTGCATTACCATAGTTTTTCCTATGTGGGGCACCTCGTTCAAACTTTGACCTGTTCGGGCGTGTGCCTCAATGGACATACATCGCTTCTGTATCACCGTCCGCCTTGCGTTGGTTTTGCGCATCGTTTTTCTCAAGGATTTTCTCCCTCAGGACATCAGGTTTCGGCGACACTCTTAGCTGTCCAAACCTTTCACCAGCCGCAATAGACTCGTGTCAATAGCTATTTCAATCCTGACTTTGCCTTTGCGTCATCTTCTAGCCACTTCTCCGGTTTGTTTTTGGAATTCTCGTCCCCACCCTTCAATTCGGGTCTCTGTGCTGCTCCGTTGACGTGCTTCCATGCCCCACATTTGGTCATCACCGCCTCAATTTGCATTACCCATGTGTCATAATTTTCGCTTGTAAGCGGCTTGATCGCGTTCATGTTCATCGACATCTCGCACTTAAATTTTCAGCAGTAATTAAAATTGTTCACTTATTTATTTTCGTTTTTAAAACTTTCACTGTTTTTTGTTATTTGCGTCTGGGTCCATAACCTGTTGAACTTTATAGCTTTATTTATTTAAAAGTAATTTTAAAGTCTTTGCAAAAGAACCAGCGTGAACGCCAGAGAAAAACGAGTGAATGCAAATTTGGAGAGGAAAATTACTCGAAATATTAAGATTCAAAAATGACATTAAAAGTATTGCCATACACAACAAGATATGATTAAAGATGAATAAACTTGAAGAATGCTGCCAGGGAGCAGGTTGAATTATTGATCTCACATATATGATTGTGAACGATTTTTTCTTTTCAGTTTATTATTGATATGCTCTTCTATAACTTTAATATATTATTTATTCTTTTATTTTAATAAATATTTTTTGTTTCCTTGTTGTCTTCCAGGTTTGCCTTGTTTGACAGTAGGTAGCATATTTTTGTTATTGGTCGTTTGAGTTTTCCGGTTTTTATTTTTAAAGTGACTACGCCAATAAGCTTATCGATTACAGGATGCACTTGAAAAATGCATGCAGAATTTATTGGGCTGGCGGTAATCGTTCGTCTCTGACAATAACTAGGTCACCGACTTTCGGGTTGACTTCGATTTTTTGCCATTTTGGTCTTTCTTGTAGACGAGATAGATACTCTCCGCTCCACTTCTTCCAAAATGTTACCGCTGCGGTTTGAATTCTTTTCTAGCGGTCTATGTAGCTTACTTTGCCGGTTAGTGTGTCTCCTTGTGGTATAGTGTGGATCGCTTCGCCAATAACGAAATGTCCAGGAGTGATTTTCTCAAGGTCGTCGGGATTATCCGAGAGTGTAGCTAAAGGCCAAGAGTTTGAACATGCTTCTACTTGTGTTAGAAGTGTGCAAAGCTCTTTAAATGTGAGCCTTTCATCTTTGACCACTCGCTTAAGGTGGTGTTTTACCTCCTCACAAACCTCCAAAGTGAGGAGAAGCAGGAGGAGTAAAGTTCCATGTTGTGCGTTGCTTAGAAAGTATCTCGGCAATTTCCTTCCAGCCGTGTTTAACGTTTTCCATCATCCGCTTGAGTTCGGCTTCAGCTCCGACAAAACTCGTCCCACAGTCGCTATAAAGCTACGAGCATATCCCTCGTCGAAGCCGAAAGCAACGAAAAGCTGCTACAAAAGCCTACGTGCTTAGGTCGAAAACAGTCTCTAAGTGATAGGTTGATAGGCAGATAAAAATGGCGAAATATACTCTTCGCTCCTCATCCTTTTCAGGTTTTAAATTTTAACTCGAGGAGCTGGTAAACTCCTCATCAATTGCTGCATGTGTTGTGTCTTGCGTCGGAAGCATACAACACGCTGGTGCATATGGTTTTTAACACTCCTCTTGATGTTTGTTATCCAGTAGGCTGTACGGATATACTATACTATTTGCTGAATACCTCCATGAAGGGAATTTTGATGTGCATCGCGAATTACCAGGTCTGCAAAGTGTTGGTTTGACTTCAAAATTGGTTATAAGCCAATAATGAATTTTGAAGTCGGCCGCATATGCGTATGATACCATGTCCATCCAAGAATGGATTAAGTGACTTTAATGATTTTAGTATCGTGTTCTTGCCTTGAAGTTCCTCCAATTCTCCTGGGAACAAGCTCCTTTGGTATGATCGAATCGCTAGCTGTATTGCGGGTTGCAGCTCTTCTGATTTAAGAACTTCTGCTTGTTTTGACTTCGATTCCGCTGTCGAGTTTTGCAAAAGTCGCAAAAAGTACGCCAGGACCCGAACCACCTTCGAAAGTGTTGAGAATTTTAGTATCACCTTTAGTATCTCGTTCGTGTTATGTGTCGTGACATGGTGCGATTTGATTTTCTTTGCCTCCTCTTCAGTATCGAAACTGTCTGGTTGCCTCGGCTCCTCAATCCGCCAGAGATTCCTTAAGAATACCACCACATATCCTGCGATCCTAACGCGGATGCAGCCACACCTCGCGAGGCTAAGTCAACGGAGTTGTGTTCTGTTGGTATGTTTCTCCAGTCGTCGATGTTGGTGAGTCGCTGAATCTCTGCTACCCTGTTAGCGACAAAGGCGTTCCACTTATCCAGGCCAGAATGATTGTGGAGTCTGACCACGCATAAACCCTCACCAATGCATACCTAGAGCAGCTTTGACGTGTTCTATAAGTGTCGCCAGAATCACGGCTCCACAAAGCTCTAAACGCGGAAGGTTTACCGTACTTATGGGAGCTATTCTTGTTTTTGAGAGGAGTAAGCTCATGCGAATTTGGCCGTCGCTATCAACCACTCGTAGGTATACCGCTGCTCCATAGCCTTCATAGAAGCGTAGCAAAAACCGTGCAGTTCAATCGAATAACAGCTTCGTGTTCCGATCCATTGTGGAATCATTTTGTATTGTATGACCGGAAGTTCAGATCTAAAATTCTCCCACTCGCGCTTCAAATCCTCTGGAATCCCAATCTCTACCTCGTTTCCATAACTGTTGCATCAAGATTTTTGCTTTAATGGTACATGGTGCTACCCATCCAAAAGGATCAAAAAGTTTCGCTATCGACGACAAAACTTATCTTTTTGTCATATCTTCCCCATCTGTCGAGAAATTCCGAAAAAAAATTAATATGTTCCTGGAAACCATCTGATGCCCAAGGTCTTGACATGTTCCGAGGAACCGAGAGGGAGCTCGAAGTTACTTTCCCGATCCTGTTCAGGAATGACGCTGATCAACTCCTTGTGATTCGACGTCAATTTTCGGAGTTTCAACCCAGCTGAATCGAGGATTTCCCGGACTTCATTCCGTTTCTGTAGAGCTTCTTCAACCGATTCGACCCCACTTAATAAGTCGTCGACATACATCTCCTCCTTGATAACCGCTGCCCCTATTGGAAACTCGCCTGTTTCATCTTCGGCGACTTGTTGAGTAGTGCAAATTGCTAGAAAGGGAGCAGACGATGTGCCTAACGTGACGTTTTTGAGCTTAAACCCTTTGATCGGTTCACCTCCTCCAAGTCTGCGTTGAAAACAACCCTTACTTTTGTCGTGGAGCTACTTTTCTTCACGACAGTATGATGTGGGAGAAACGAGTGATAAGGTGACTTCAAAATAGCGTCGTTCTCCAGATCAATCTCATCCATATGATTCATGGAGTAAGGAGTAAGGTACTCCATGATACTGTATTCAGTTCGAAGCTTCATATCTTTTTGCAAACGTCGTTCCAGATATGCGAATCGTTTCAGCGCGACTACCTTTAAATGGTAGCGATACCTCATAACAGCCGTCGGATAGACGTCTGATGTGTGTGGTAAAATGCCGTTCGCATTTAATTTCTTCCTCTGATGGTTGAATTGGAAACGGAACCTCTTCCATCTCCCAAAAGTAACGCATCTATACGTCAAGATCCACCAGTTGTACAAAACTTTGAAGCCTTCGAGAAATTTCAGGAACTTTTCCCAGTAGCACTCATCCAAATTAGGTTTTCTGTGCGATGGGTGCTTCAACTTCGGCACTACTGATGATCTCCTGATGATAGACGTCGATACCGAAAAGAAGGTCTATTGTTGCAGGAACATGAAAACATGGGTCTGCTAGTTGTAGACCGGAGATATGGTTCCAACTATCTAATAAAACGGGCCGGGCCGGAAGAAGCCCAGTCAACAAACTCACAAAACGTACGCTCTGACAGAGCTTTTGAACGCCGAATCCCTCGACATGTATATAATGTCGACATAACTCTGAGAAGTGCCGTTGCAGACCTTCCCCAGCCCCGATATTCCAAAATAAGTGCGCCTTTTTTTTACTCTGAGAAGTTGTGCAGTTGATTCGAAGATAAAGGTGGCCTCTGATCCAGAGTCGATTACGGCCTTCAACTCGAAAAATCTACCACCAGCTGACTGCACTTTAACAACTGCAGTAGCCAACAGAATTGACACAACTTGCATGAAAATTGCTTCGACTATGTCATCGTATGAAACACCTTGGGCGCTATCTCCGATTTCGACCATGGCTTGGCGTTGGACCGAGACGTTCCTTGCTCCGCTACAGCCTCCAATGTTCTAAAACGTGACTCTAAAAACTTTGTAAATAATTTCCTTTTTGGTAAGTCCTTGTTACTGCCAAGGTTTTCTTCCCATAGCTGTTGGGTTATAATGGGTAATTTTTTAAACAAAATAAAAATGACGATACTGTCCCAATGCTTTACTGGTAGCTCTAAGCTCACCAATGCATGCAAACACTCAGTGGAAACATCTAACAAAGATTTAATATCTTGTGCAGGCTCTTATACTAACGCAGGTTAACCAAAAAATAGCTTGAGTTGACTTGACTTCAAATAATGCAGTTTGATTTATTATCGTGAATTAACGAAATAAAGATGTCATGGAAAGATCGCCAGATCCAGAAAATTCGGGAATATTGATTTTTGGAAGGCGAAGTTCAGTGCTTTTCGCCACAGCGTCATCTTTTTACTCCTGAGATTTCCTATCAACAGTATCACTTCTTTAATCCAGGTAACTCTCTTGCATTTTTTCGTAGACCACGATTAAATCCTCCTTAATCAAACCTTTTTCCAGCTTACCTGATATTATTTCTTCATGGTACCGCTTCGCTGTAGCAAAATTACCTTCTAACATCGAAAGACGACTCGAAAGGTAATTTGAAGTACGGGGAGATTATTTTACTGTCTTTATGAAATTGGCATGGTCACGCTCTATTTGTGCAAAAGCAAATTTTGGAGTTCGCCAAAGCACATACTTGCAATTTGTTTTCCAAAAATAAAAAGGACAATAAAAGAGACGAAAAAATGGGGACTTACGTTTTATGCCTTCAGCTGATGAGCAAAAATTATTTGTTGCACTGCGCGGAAATCCCGATTAGCACAATTGGATATAAGTAATGTCTATTGCTCGGTACGGCAAAGAACTTTGAATTCACTCTACACAATGTCAATGGTATGTAGAGTATATGTATGTATTTATATGAAAGATTTGCACTTTTTGATGATTTTTTGAATTCTAGTTTATTCTTTTAAAAATCACACACACTATCTGGCTCAGAAGGACCAAATGTTAGCACCACAGATGAAGTAAGTAGTTTTAGTTCAGTTTAAGGGGTATAAAATAAGATATGAGGTTCACACTAATAGACTTGGGTTTTCGATTATATATGTATTTAAATAAAACTACATTATTCCGAGTTCGTTATAAACGGTGTTCTGTACTTGGCGGTAAAAATGCGAATAATTAGTTTACATAATTTTCTTACATCGGTTAATTGACAGATTTAGTTTGTTATACACATAAAATAGGATTAGTTCACAGTAATGTAAGTTGAATGATGTAGAATTAAATTAAATAGTATAAACTTTAAGTATTGTATTTCATTTGAACTGCAAACACTTTGTGTGGATACAAATGATAGAACTTTTTCCTTTCAATGCAATCGCTTTTTTCAATACAATTACAATTTATAATTCAATCGCCCTTCACAACCACTTTAACTTTTCTATATCTTTTACTTAAACCATTTTATCACTACTCGTAATTCACATTTCAAATTCCACTATAGAATTGACTTGCACTTCTTGTGGTACGTTGATATTTATACTCTTCTGACATCTTTGGAGAACGTTCTGTACTATCCGGCGTTCCATACATCTTCCCATTTTACTAGAAAATTCGACAAGTTTAAATTTTCTAATGGGTGCACTTTTGCTACTCAAGTATCATAATCTTCTGCTACTCAAATATAGATGGCGCTTTTCATGTTTTAAGTGGTTATCACAACTGTTATAATTTAATTCAATTCGTTTTCAATCAAAGAAACATTCATAATATGGATATTAAAGATACAAAATTTATTAGTAAATAAAGAGTGAGCCAACAGCTGGCGTGGAAGTTTTCATTAAATTAAACACACATTTGTTGTGAAATTACTGTACAGTTGTATTGATTATTAACAAAGAATATATAATTACCAAGATGACACATCTCATTCAAATTTTTGCTCTGAAAATTTTTTTATGGCGGGTTCTAATATCACGACCCGCTCTCAGAGCTTTTGGGTTTTCGAGAGAAATTTTATTTATTATCGCAGGCACACACAGCTCAGGCAGGCATACTTTGTGTCTCATTCGCTTCGTTGATGCGCCCGTAGATACAAATGAGTGTTGGGGTTATTTTCAAGGTGTTTAGCATTGCTTGCGTTTTTTGTAAGATTCATAGTTTGATGTGGATTCTAAAAACAATTTAAGATCCGGAATGATATGTTACATTTCTAACTCCAATGTCTCGAAAAAGGTTAAAACCAGAAGCGAAGATGTTCCAATTTCCACTTCTGGATATGTCTATGGGACAAATTTGGAGAGAAAAATGTGATATTAATGTAAATAATTCCAGAAAAAAAATATTTATTTGTAATCTTCACTTTTTCCCTCAAGATATTGGAAATAAGAAATTAAAAAAGGGAGCCGTTCCATCGTTGGAATTAAACGTTCATGTCGATAATGATGATCCTGAGAATTTTTTTTGTTTAGAAGAATTACCTCAGAGAAGGAATTCTTCGTGCAGCAATTTATCTATTGTTTGTTCAAAATACGAAAAATTAATTAAAACTATTGCCATGTACAGAAAAAAAATATTGCTTTAGAAAAGCAAAATAAAAATTAAAATTAAATACAATATTAAGTTAATGGATGGGAGGGACAAAGGCAATGTTGTGCTACTCTTTGATAAAATCGCAATAAAAAGAGAACTTAGGTACAACTCAAAATTAGATTTTATAGATGGGTTTGAAGATTTAGGCTTTAGGCGAAATTCGGACATTGGTAAGCAGATTTGTGTTTTTATGCCCAGGAGTTTATTTTCTTATTGGAAGCTTATTTTTAATTACTTTCTAAAGGAAAATGGCTTATCAGGCGAAGATTTGAAAATAATTTTATCAAAAAATATACAAATTCTTTCCGAATTGGAAATTACAGTAAGGGCAGTTGTATGTGACCAAAGATCTTCAAAAAGAAAAGCTTATAGTCTGTTAGGAGTTTCGTATGTGTTCATTATGTTCATTAATAGCATTAAAATCGTCTGTTTATGTGACTCTCCACATTTGATAAAATCGTTGCGTAACTGTCTATTGAAGTCGGATCTTAATAGCCCTGGTTTCGCATGCGAAACCATATATGTTACATATGTTCATTAATAGCATTAAAATCGTCTGTTTATATGACTTTCCACAATTGATAAAATCGTTGCGTAACTGTCTGTTGAAATCGGATCTTAATACTTCTGATGGCTGGGTTAGTTTCGAAGTTGTCAAAGAGCTTTGGCGGCTAGAACAAAATGGCAAAACAAAAATGTGCCCGAAACTAACAAGTCAACACATATTTCCTACTGATTTTGATAAAATGCGAGTCAAGTATGCAACTCAAATTTTTAGTAAAACTGTAAGTGCAGCGATTGGCACAGTTATAGAGACTTGTTGTTTTAGGAACTGTTCAAAGGAAGTTGCAGTTTCTACAAAAACTTTTCTTAGTAAATTTGATCAAGTTTTTGACTCCATGAATAGTGGTTCTCTAAATTTCGACGGCCCAGCGAGTGATGGTCGACGAATTAAATCATATCAAAGGCCTTCTTTTAGCAGATCCCGCATTCTTCAATCCAGCTAAAATCGATATACTTCTGGGAAGCGAAGTATACTCTGACATTATTCTACCAAACATCAATAGAAGTGATCAAAACAACGACGTTGTCACCCAAAAAACCCGATTTGGATGGATTGTGTTCAGGAAAATTCCATATAGGACCACGCAACTCCTTCAAAGCTTCGCTCTACAGCTTGATTTGGGCATTGAGATGCGTAAATTCTGGGAGGTTGAAGAAGCACCGTTTAAAATGATGGTGTCGGAAGAAGACAATGCTTGTGAACAGCACTTCCGAACCAACACAAGCAGACTAACCAATGGACGGTATCAAGTGTCTTTACCCTTCAAAGATGGAGTACGACCTGCGTTAGATTCAAGTAGCGAAGTTGCTTTACAACACTTTACCCAATTAGAACGTCGTTTTCAGAAGGATCCGAAGCTAAAGGTGGGATATAAAAGGTGTATGTTAGAATACATATATTACCAAGGATCACATGGAGGAGGTAGATTTATTTAACGACACTTACCACTTTAATTTTTTGTTTGCCACACCGTGCTGTCATTAAAGACTCAAGTTCCACCACAAAACTGCGAGTTGTGTTTGACGCAGCGCCTAAGACTTCGGACGGTACGTCCTTAAACGAGCACTTGATGGTTGGTCCTAAATTACAAAAAAGTATTATTGATGTCATATTAAGATTGAGACAGTTTCGACATACCTTTACCGCCGACATTGAGAAGATGTATGGACAAATTTTAGTACCAACGCAGATAGAAATTACCAACTCATCTTTTGGCGGGATAGTGAACAGCTGCCACTGAGAGCATACAGGCTTAAAAGAGTGACCTTTGGCACAGCATGCGCACCGTATTTAGCCATATGAATGCTTAAAAAGGTTGCAGACGACGAAGCAGAGAGATACCTAGTGGGAGTCAAGGCCGTTTAGCAAGATATGTACGTTGACGACCTTATTACCGGAGCAGATACCCTGACTGATGCTTTTCAAAAGCGGAATGAAATTCGACGATTGCTTGCATCTGCAGGATTTAATCTTCGCAAATGGACAGGTAATCCTGAAATCGAGGAGGAAATCAACTTTGAGCTACCCTTTTCACCAGCTCGTCAAGTAAAAACCTTGGGCATTCGTTGGTTTTCAAAGTCGGACTCCTTTTCGCTCCAAAATTTCCAAAAGCCATAGACACAGATAACAAAACGGCAGTGTTTTCGCAAAACTCTTCGACCAACCAGGTTGGATCTCACCTTGCGTGATTAGGGCGAAGATAATAATGCAGGAGCTGTGGAAAAATGGGACGGACTGGAATGAAACGATATCGATTGATTTGCAGAAGTAATGGAAAGAGTATCAAAGGGAATTGCCCCTAATTCAAAATTTAAAGATCAACCGATGGATCAACACAGACCGTACCACAAAAGTCGTACGGCTTCAGTGATGCATCGACCAAAGCCTACGGAGCTGCTATATATATTCGGGTCTTAAACAACCAAGGCCAAACAGAAATGAACCTTTTACTGTCGAAAGCAAAGGTTGCGTCACTCAAGACAGTAATTATTCCTCGACTCGTGGTATGTGGAGCAGTCATTTTGGCCTCCTTGCTTCGCTACGTTGCAGAAGTATTAAACGTGCCACAGATAAATCTATACGCCTGGTTTGACTCCACCATTACCCTAGCCTGGATCCGCTCAGGTCCAACAAGATGGTCGACCTTTGTTAGTAACCGAGTTTCAGAAATTCGAAGACTAACTGATTGTGGTATATGGAGACACATCCCCACAGAACACAACCCAGCTGATCTCGCGTCTCGAGGTATATCACTTTCTACTCTGGGAGCACAGGATTTGTGGTGGCATGGTCCTTCGATATTAAGGAACCAATGGGACTTCGAGATTCCAAAACAACCACTTCTATTAGAACTGGAGGAAGAGAAAAGAACCGTCAGAATCCATTGCGCTCTGAGGACAACCAACGATATCATAGGAGAACTTTTAATAACCTACTCCGACTTATCAAGGTTTATAAGAGTGGTTGTGTACTGAACAACATCAAAATGAAGAAAGAATCAAGGAAGGTCCGCTTGATCCCGAAGAACTCCAAGCAACCACCACAAAGGCAATAAAAACTTGTAAGGAGTCAGTTGGCCACGGAGGCATCGATGTTGCAGGAGTAGATGGCAGTGGCATGCTCGCGGTTGCTCGACTCTAGCTCGTCGGATGGGGTTGGTTCTTTTTTGTTTCGTGCCGAAATATCAAAAAAGATCAAAAAGGAACAAGGATAGTTAAGGAGAAAGCTTCGTTGCGATGCGGACGGACTTAAAAGACAGGATGAGAGAAAGATGATAGGAAAAAAGAAGAAAAGAAACAGCAAGATCACGTCTGTGAATGGCACCACTGTGCAAAACCGAGACTTTCGCGCTATAAACTAACTAATCCTAAACTATCCTAATTCCCAACTACCGAACTTAATTTTAACGAATAATACTCGTAACTAAACTTAAAGCTAACTTAACCCTAAGTACCCTACACCGAATAATATGCCCCAGGGTCACACAGCAATGACAGCTCGTACGAACTGAAATAAGACGGGTGTTGTTGGCAGAGGATGGCCAACCCACCCTTATCGCACTTGGATGCGACCAATTGCCACAATTCTGACCAAAACCGTGAATGGTAGCCCCTAAAACGAAAGTTCCTCCCAGTCGCCACCTGTAAAAAAAAACTTCAGGAAAAACATTCACGTCATATCCGTTACGTCGTCATCGTTTATACGTCACATCCGGTCACGTTCGGTCACAGTCGGCCCCCGCTCATCCACACACCACTTGCGCTAAGCTTACTCCATTATTATAATGAAAAACTCTATTTCAACTCAAGCACTAACTATGGTTTTATTAAAAACAGGAAATAAATTCACAAAAGAAAAACTTAATAATTGTATTAAGTTGTTGAGTTTTTGTTTTTGAATTCTATTTTTTTATTTATTTATTTATTTTTTTTTTTTTAAATCTACTGTAAGGCTACTCTTATTCTAGCCAAAAAGGAAACTTACATATATGTGAAACTCACCGGTTATACATGGATCCCTCATAGTTCTGGCGCCAGCACTTCGAAGAATCTTCGCAATTTTAAAACTATAAGAAATAATTTTATTTTTGGGTTCGCGCGCAACAAGAATAGAACAAAAAAAAATTCAAAAAAAAAAAAAGACTTAACAAACAGCCTACCCTTACTCTAAAGAATTTAATTAAAAAAAAACCAAATCTAGAACTTAACCTATTGGGAAGCTCTTTCGTTTTCTACTCGTAAAATCTATTTCGCAAAAATAGGTTGCTGCCTAAATTAGGTTTTTCATCACAGTTCACAACCTACATAATATAAACATTCATAACCAAAGGCCACTTCACAGCCCATTTGATACCGTTTGGTGTGCTGTTGGATCTTTTGTCGTTTGAGGTCCCTACTTTTTTGAAGAGGAAGGCGTGACGGTTACCATAACTGCTGATCGATATGTCGACATGCTACGCAATTTTTTGGAACCGAAACTTAGAGAACTTGAACTTCCTGGTGTGTGGTTTCAACAGGATGGAGCTACGACTCATACGGCAAGAAGGACAATGTAAGTTTTAAGGGAAATGTTTCCAGGATGCGTAATCTCGTTACATGGAGACGTTGGGTGGCCTGCGCGTTCACCCGATCTTGCCCCATGCGGCTTTTGCCTTTGGGGCTATCTGAAAGCGTAGGTTTTTCAACATTATCCCCGAACCATTGACGAACTGAAAACAGTAATACGCCAAGAAATTACAGGAATATCGCCTCAAATTACTGTTCGAGGGATGGAAACTTTCAGAAATCAGCTTCGACTGTGTATCGAAAAAAATTGTCGCCACTTGGACCCTGTAATTTTCAAAACTCAATAAAAAAAAATGGCATAGCATACATTTTCAGTTAATAGAAATAAAACCTAAGTAGCATTTACAATGGCGTTTTTATTAAAGATTAAAATGAGGGAGATCATTTTGACGGACCCTGTATGAACATATTTTTAACACAAATTATTTCATTAACTAAGGAAGTTGATGGGTATAAGTGGATTTCATTGTTTTTTTTTGCTTTTTTTTGTCATAGATATACATATATACACATACTTTTATATACCTACATCAACCCTGATTCTATTGTACTTTAAAAATATATATGTTACATACGAGTATATGGTATGTGGGACTATGAGACAAACGAAACATACAACACACTTTAGAATCACGTGACAGCAGACGAACGGAAGAACTAACGGTTAAAATATAAGACGAAACATACGAAATGATAAAACATGAAAAAGAAAGACGAGAGTCTGGCATCAACCAGTGACGGGAATAGAAGCAAAAAATTGTAACGTATTTAAACCAGAGTTGTGTAATTTAACAAGTGATAACAAAGTTTAAATAAAGAAACATTTTTTGAATTTAAGAAATGCGTTGCTGTGATTTTCATTTAAATCCCACATATATTTAGGATTATTTCCTTCTCTAGTTCTATCTATTTGTGCATTTAATAGTTTTATAAAAAAAATAAAAAATTAAAAGTACAAGGTTTTATCAATCAGCTTGTCGGCCTAGATGTTTTCTGTTAATGAACTGCCTCATTTATCATGATGCTAGCTCTCTGGTAGGTTCGTGCCAGTTTGTCTGTCCGTGTGTGCGTGCGCTCGTTCGTTCACACGGATCACACGGTTTACGTGCCCCGCAACAGTATTTGTGGAGTTCGGGCCTTCGTGCCTCCGTGCCCGCCCACTTTTCTTACTTCGTATCTCCTATTTGCCAGCCTTTTTGTAATTTCGTAGGGACCGATGAAATTAGGTCTCAGTTTCATCCCCGAACCAAACTGGGTGCGCTTGATTGCGACTAAATCGTTTGGATCGTATTTCCGTTCCGGTACTCTCCTTTTGTCATAAGTTATTTTATTCTTTGTTGAACTCTTATAATGTTCTCTCTGACTCTCACTCTCACAGTTTCCCGTTCAACATCTATCACTTCCACAACTGCTTCGTCGAAAAGCTTTCAGATATCCGGATAATCGGCAACACGCATGTCCATTCCGGTGAGGATGTTGAATGGAGTGAACTGGGTAACCCTTGACGGAGTGTTGTTCAGTATTTGTGGCACTCGATCCACGTGCTTATACCAGTTTTGGCTACTTTCTAATTTCGCCTCAGTCAACATTGACACGATCATTCTATGAACTCTCTCTGCCTGTCCATTTCCCCGCGGTACTCCGGTTGCGATAAACAAGTGCTGTATATTTTCACTTAGACAGTACTCACTGAAGGCGTGTGACGTGAAGGCAGTTCCACGGTCGGTAATGATTCTTCTCGGATTACCAAAGGCGACGGATTGTCTCTTCAGCCTTTCGATGACATGGTATTTCTTGACTGAAAAGTGACCTTGCTGGTGTGCGATCGTTACAATCTCTCGTTCTATCTGCGTTAGAATCACCATAAGCTCTCCCACCGGATCCCGCTTTCAAGAAAAAAACTTCATATTCGTCCTTTTCCAGTATTGTCCGTATGGATCTTGTCCACATGTCTCTTAGTTGTGCCTTTCGGATACGGTGGACTAACGACTCCTCCAGTAACAGACAAGGTACTCTCCTTAGCGCGTCGGCATGCTTCATTTTCGATCCTGGTCGGTGCTCATAGTCGAATTCCTGTGTGAACATTGCCCATCTCGAAATCCTCAACGGCACATCTTTCTTCCTCATTGTCATCCCGAACGCATTACAATCGGATACAATCTTTATCCTTGTTCCCAGCAGATATACTTTCCACTTCTTTAGAGCCTCTATGATAGCCAGCACTTCCAATTCGTATGAGTGATGTCTTTACTCTAGTGGTGTAGTCTTCCCACTCATATACATATTCGACCGGGTGGTAAAGTTGGTCAACACAACTTTTATACAGTAACACTGCTCCATACCCATACATGCAAGCGTCTGTATGAACCTCAGTTGGCGCCGTTGGATCAAACAACCTTAGCACAGGAGCACTCGTTAGAACAACTTTTAATTGCTTGACAGCCAATAACTGCTCGACATTCATTTTAAATTTAGCATCTTGTCGCAATAGGTCCGTCAATGGTTTAGCTATTACGCCAAATCCTTCGACGAATCTTCTGAAATACGATGTAAGCCCCAGAAAACGTTGGAGCATTTTCTTGTCACTTAGCACTGGAAACTCTTTTACTGCTTTAGTATTCTCCATTGATGGTCATATCCGAAGCTATGTCTAGTACCAGTTTTAACTTATGAATACCTTCTTGTTCATCCTTGGATGGAATTATAATGTCGTCCACATACACCACTATTATTCCATCGGTAATCAAACTCCTTAATACCGCAAAGACGTACCTTGAAAAAACGGCTGGTGAGCTGGAGATACCAAACGGTACACAACGGAATTCAAATTGGCCATTGTGTGTCACAAACGATGTATACTCCCTTAAGATTGAATCTATTGGCACATGTAAGAATCCATCCGCCAAGCCCAACGTGGTAAGAATATAGCCTCTTTGAAGTCTCTCGAGTACGCTGTCAATTAACCCCATCGGAAAATTTTCCCGTACAATTTTTTGATTTAGCTTTCTAAAATCACAGCAAAATCCATGCGTCCCATCCTTTTACTTCACTAGGAGGCATACTCCGAGGTGCTTCGTTGTATTATTCCCTCACGTAACCAATCAGCTACCTGTTGTTCTATCACCTTCTGATCTGCATATGACATTCCTCGTATACTGGAATTTCATCCGTTAATATTAATTTCATTTCGACTGGTGATTTGCTAATTTTTTTGGGACTGTATTCTTCGATAAGTTCCAGTATAGCTGTCTTCTCGTCTTCTTGCAGATGATTTAATTCTATATTCGTTTCACTCTTTAATTCTCCTTCTTCGGCAGCAACGCAAATGGATCTAAACTCGGAATCTAACTCGGAAAATGCTTCCACTCACTTAATCTTCAAGCAATACCCTGAACAACTCTACGTACTTATGAGCCACCACTCCGTACTTCTTCAACACATTTAACGCCTTCAAAATCTGCTCCAACTACTACTTCATCAAGCAATTCTCCGCCTCCCTGCTTTCTTCTAAATTCTCCACCCTCAAACTAAATCTACCTTGCCTAACGCATCGTTGCCGATGTTTTCGAACTACATTGAAGCTATTACTCAAATCCACTCCGTTTGCCTCGAAATCTACGGGAAAGCTTCCCAACGTCATTACCTTGTTCTGCCCAATACCAGACAGACTAGTCTTTGTTTTGTCTAACTCGACGTAGTCTAGAATCGCTATCATATGGAATGAGATTTAAGTCACTTCCCGTGTCCACCAATTCTGACAGATAATAACCCTTTACCTTGATTGTTTTAAAAACTCTGTTTGAGCCTGTTGCGAAACATACTCTCGCCTCCGGCAATCTAGCTTCATCATCTGTTGACGCAGTATGAACGTTATTTCCCTCTGGTTTTCTTCGCGGTTTTTCCATCTTGCACTCTGTGAACGGTGACCTGGACGCCCACAATTGAAGCACTTGAATGTTCTACACAGATTGACAGTCCTTTGCGATGTGCGTTGTATCTCCACATCTAAAACATTTCCTGTCTGCAACTTCTTGTTTCACTGTCGAAGTTCCTCCTAACGGCGTTGGGTGCCTTCCTCTAGAATATGGCGACTCGTGAGCTAAGCTGAGAACCTGCTCGTACATCCTCAGCTGTTCCTTCAGCTCCACTATTGTTCTAGCCGGGTACAGCGTCATCTTATTCGGCGACGAATTAGGTATTCCCTCAACAAAATAGTCGATTATACTTTCGTCATCCACATCTGCGGCTTTTCCGATCTCTAGTAAACTGTACAGGTTTTCTCGCAGGGACTTAGCTGGTTCCTTCTTGCGGTTCCTCAACCGATTGTGAACTTCAATGAACGATGTCTTCACCCCGAACTCGTCAAAAAGTATATCCTAAGAGCTGTCCAGTCTTTCACTCCTGTTTGATTACGGATGAAAAACTTGGCTGCTCCTTTGAACAATTGCTTAGCATATACGAATTTCTGTACGTAATTCCACCGCACCGTTACAGCATTGTCTTCGAATTCCTGAATCCGCTAAGTAATCTCAGTAAATCCCGTGCAGTCAAATGTTGCGAATGAATCACGAAGAGTAAAAAATCCTTTCTCGACTGTTGCTTCTACTGCGGGATCCGTCATGGTCCCATCACTATATCCGTCTTCGTTTTCGCACGTGATAAACCGAAAAGCTGTAGGAGCCGATCCGTCGTTGCTTTCCGTCCCGTTATCGACAAGTTAAGTTCCGTTAGTTTTTGTCCTAAGTTCGTTGCCAATCAGAGCTAACACTGTTACTAGATCCATTTTAATGTTTTGAAATTATAATTCAAATTAATAATGAAAAAAAAGGAGATACAATATTCAATGCGTAATAAGAAAAAGAAATGATATGAGGGTAGTGATAATAATATAATAATATTGCAAAGTAAGTAATGATTAAAAATTTCTTTAAATGCAATACAAATGTTTAAATTCAGCAAACGTGACACCCTGTTCCTTTCTGCTCAACTCAAAAAAGTAGTTGTCGCCAATCGTCTCCTGTTCCCCTGCTGTTTACCGTTGCACATCTGCACACACACACTTCTCTTCTCTTCTTTGCCTTTCTTCTCTGCCTGCGGTAATTGTTTTTGCTTCACACATCACAATGTTTCTTTTTTTTTGTTTTTACCGTTGCCACCCACTTTTGCTCTCTGTTTTTTCTTTAAGGAATTAACACACGTGCTTAAACTACGAATTTTGGTTGAGCCCCCAATTTGTAGGATTATTTCCTTTCTAGTTCTATTTATTTGTGTCTTTAATAGTTTTATAAAAAAAAACCCAATCAAATAATATATATAAGGTTTTATTAATCTAGGCGGTCGGCCTAGATTTTTTCTGTTAGTGTACTGCCTCATTTGTCATAATGCTAGCTCTTTGGTAGGTTCGTGTCAGTTTGTCTGTCCGTGTGTGCGTGCGCTCGTTCGTTCGTTTGGTTAACTGTCCTGTCTCGTCGATAGATCGGAGGGTGACCAATGGTAATTGGTTTTTCAGGCACATTCCTACATATATGGTATACTCGTATATGTAAATATTGTAAAAAATAAAAAGTGTAATTAAATGTCTATTCATAGGTCAGGGAATTGCGAATAAGCTGACTGCGAACAAATCATTTTTAGAACACTTAAAGACATGCAAGTGACAATTTTACTATCCCACAGAGCTTAATTTGTCTGTGGATTAATAAAAAAATTACCTCAAATTTACTACAGACATTTTTATCATCAAAGTAATTGTCATTTTAGTTTGCGCGTTCCCCTCCGTTGAAAGCAAGTCCCTTGTCCATGTCTAGATCTGCGGGATACAGATATTTAAAAAGGCGGCAATCAACACTCCCAAGTAGCCACCTATCTGATTGAAATGCAAGAAGGCTCAAATATCCAGTCACATGGAATGGCTTTCGTGGGAACCTAGGTCATTGGAGTGAATTGTGCCGAAGTTAGATGTTAAGTCTCAAAATAATGTGATAACCACTTAAAATGTGAACAGCGTCATCTGTATTGGAATAGCAGAAGAATCAACCATTGAAGTGGAAACTTGTAGCGAGTATTCTAGTACAATGGAAAGATATATGGAACGCTGGATAGCGCAGAATATTCTCGAAAGATGTCAGGGAAGTATAAATATCAGCATGCAACAAGATACATTATAAGTCAGTTCTAAAGTGGGATTTGAAATGTGGATTACGAGTAGTGATAAAGTGGTTTAACCCACCCCATACACAGTTCAACTTGATTGTAAACTGAGTTGTCAACTGAGTTTGTGTTCGAGCACACACTTCATAAACTGAGTTGGAAGACTTTGCTTCAACTGTCCAAAAGGCAATTCGTGTCGTAGAAAAGTTTTTATTATTGTGGTGTGATTTGGCGCAATTAAAAAGTGAAAAATATTGGAAAAGAGAAAAATATTGGCCCTAATGATCATTTCTAATTGTGTTAAAAATGAAGAAGAAGAAGAAGGTGTTAAAAAGCGTAGGATTTGGACAAAGGATTGGATAAGAAATAAAAAAGAATTTTCAAATTAAAGACTCATAAGATTTATAAAAATAAGTGCACCAAAGGTTCTTTGCATTGCCCTCGTTAATTTTACGAGAATGAATGCGAAAGATTTTCATGAGCTCCTTCTCCAAGTAACACCTTTGATCAAAAGAGAAGACACTTTTATGAGGGACGCAATATCGCCAGAAACCCGACTCTCCATAACCCTCAGATAACTAGGTAAGCGTAATGATTTTGAAGATTTAAAATTTTTTTATCGTGATCGAAACATGCGAAGCTGTAATATATGTATTAAGGGAATATATAAAGATATGTTGTTTTTTATTTTTATGCTTAGATATTGTAAGTCCCTAGCCCTATGTTTTTATGTTTCTTTTAGCTGGTGATTGGAAAAAAGAATCCGAAAATTTTTTTGATGTAAGTGGTTCCCACATTGCCTTGGTGCAATTTATGGCCAAGGCCACCGAACTCAGGTTCTTTTTATTTCAATTATAAGAAGTCATTTAGCATCGTTTTAATGGCCATCATCAATGCGAAAAGTGGATTTCTGATGGTGGATGTTGGGAAAAATGGCCGTAACTCCGATGGTGGAGTTTTTGGGCACACAACATTTTCCAAAATGTTAAAAAACGGTTCTCTTCATTTGCTGGAGGCTGAAGAACTTGTCGCGGATGGAGAATAAATGCCATATGTTTTCGTTGCAGACAATGCTTTCTCATTAAAAGAGCATATAATGAAGCCGTATTCAGGTACGCAATTATCTGCCCAAGAGCTGACTTTTAACAAATGCCTTAACTCGTCAAGAGTGCGTGTGGAAAATGCTTTTGGCATTCTCGCCCACCGTTTTCAAATTTTTCTAAAGCCCATTAACCTGCGACCCGAAAAGGCGACAAAAATAGTTTTAGCTTGTTGTTTTCTCCACAACTTTTTGAAGCGAAAAAATGGACCAGTTTATGAAGCTCTATCGTCCAACGAAAACGTTTTAATAGGACTGGAATCCACCACATCTAGAAACGCTACAACTATCGCCAAAACCATTCGCAACAATGTATGCGCATACGTAAACACAAAAATATCAAACTAAATTTAATTCAATTTATTGCTTTGTCCCACAACTTTTTTAATAAGAAACAATAAAAGCAGAAAAAAATAGTACATATCAACAAAATTCGTTGTCTTCAAAGAGATCTGATATGCTCGAATATGCGTCTACATTATTTTAAGGGGTTAATGAATCCTGAATATTGGTTTCTTGTTTTCTTTCTTGAGCTCTCAACGAATTTTGATCCAAAATCAAAAACTTTCTGGGAGCAACTTTTCGAATTCCTTGTTGAGGTAAATGGACAAATTTTTGTGGTAATGAACTGCATGGAGGAGATGTGTGGAATGTGAAGATTCTCTCAACGGAGTCGATAATTGCGGGTATTGTATTGGTGATGAACTGGACATAGGAGATATAGAAATAAGCGGCAATGGGGAAGAATTTTTGTAGTTGTTTGTAGTTCTTGATGCAGATGATGGCGGCAATGATGGTGATATAACTGAATGTAATCTTAATTTCTTGAATTCGCCAAGAATAAGAACTTCTTCGATTGCTTTTTTTGCACAAAGCTGTTGCTCAGAGTCAAGTTTCCTGAAGAGCATGCCCAGGATTTTTCATCGTCACTTTTACTCATCCCGCACGGTATTCTACAAAAAATGGATAAACAAAAGAATAACCTGGAAGAGCAAAAGAATATTCTACAACCAAATTTCGAAGAAATTAACGGCAAATTTAAAAGAATAGAGAAGAATATCGATCTAATGTACAACAAAGTTGAGCAACCGGCAAAAGAGCTCGACACAACGCGAAAATAGAAACTCGAACGAGGGAGTCTTCCACACTTTTCTTAGACCTCATGCTCTACATATAAGAAACAGTTTGAAATGCCTGCTTGTGCGAACAATTAAGACAATGACCTTGCACGGTGCTGCAGCAGAATTGGTGCAAACAATAGACATTGAACAGCATAAATATTGCACGGCTCTAGTACAGGCCGTCCAATTGTAAAATCGAATGCAGCAATCACAAGAGACACTGCAACAGCTCCAAGCAGACGTCAGTAGACCGGCACATTTGTCATACCCCACCGCGGGCCGAGAAATCATTGATGAAATGACATTCATCGGGGGAACCGCAGATTCGAGCCTACAATCCGCAGTAAGGATGGCCGGGAAAAGAACCCTTGCTGAAGCACTTGTCTTCGCTCTGGCAATGTAAGAAGCTAATTAACCTGCCGAAGGAACACATAGACTAAGTGCCGAGGAACGAGATCTATCGCGGGAGAGACGAAGAATGCGCTGCTGGAACTGCGATAGGACATCTTCAAGGGCAATGCAAAGAACCTGTGCGACGAAAAAGCTCCCCCCATTGCAGACACAAACAAATTGGGACGGAAACCGGCAGAAACGCCTACCAAGAAGCCGGTTAACCTTCCCAAAGCCATCAGTCGGGATGCCCGGCGAAGTTAGCGGCCCCTAGACCATTATCCAAATCTCGCTGGCAAAACGATGCAATAAACGTCTTCTAGTAGAAGTAGTCAGCGGTAAAGAGAAATGGGTGGCAACAATAGACACCGGTGCAACAACTTAAATCACCTGGAGGGATCCTGTGCAGAAGTTTTGGTTGCAGCAATTGCAGCTTGCGAACTACTACCGTAGCAACGGCTGAGGTATATGGTGAGGTCAACATAAAAATCCAACTGGCCGAAATAACATTCTCTCACGTGTTTCTGGTGGCTGACATATTGGTACAGATTTCAGCGGAGAACGAAATCAGATTCTGGAGCCTTCGTCGGAAGCAATTGTTTGGGCAAAAGTGAAAGGAGGTCCCCGTGGTCACGGATTCTATTTAATGGAGCCAGAAAATAGAAACACTTCGTGGTGGAAAAGACCTTAGTGGGACCAAAGAACAACATGGTTCCTGTAAAAATTATAAATCCAAAGACATTCAGCGTACAGGTTAAAAAGGGACAAATAGTGGAAAAATGTGCAACTATTGGGGCTATATCGACCACAGCGGAAACAAATCATGCAACACTGGTCGCAAGAGTTCAAAGCATAAAAACCAAGACCCAAGTTCTCAGCCTCAACTACTGACGCCTCAAAGATGTCACTAAAAAGGAACTGACGGCACTTTGGATACTCTTTCTGGATTTTGCTTTGATAAATAGATCGTGAGAAAACGGCTTTCACTACAAGAAGCGGTTTTTGGCAGTTTACGGTGATGTCGTTTAGGCTTTGCAACGCTCCGGCCACCTTCAAGCGATGAATGGAACGAACATTGCAAGGCCTAATATGGAAAACCTGCCTAGTGTATTTGGACGGTGTGACCGTTTTGTCTTGGAGCATCACCAAAATCTAAAAGAAGTGCTTGAGGGGCTCCGAAGAGCTCGTTTGAAGCTGAACCCCGTCCGGATGTAAAATATCTGGGTCATATTATGTCTGCGGAAGGAGGAAGGACGCATCCTAACAAAATCGAAGCGGTGAAAGATAAACACTACCTTTTTGGGACTTGGTACGTATTACAGAAGATTCGCAAAGAATTTGCTGGTATTGCAAAAACCCTGCATCAGCTTACGTAAAAAGGCCGACAGTTCAAGTGGTCTGGAGAGTGTGGAAAAGCACTGCAAGAATACTAGCGGCAGCTGTGCAATGCCACATCTGGGGTTAACCGCAAGCGCCAACAGGTAGATAATGATATCGAACCAATGTTGACCTAGAAGGAACGCGAGGAAAAGAACAAGTTGGCATGAGATATCGGACCTGAGCCAAACTCTGAAGGCACAGTGGGCCCAGTGGGACTTGCTTTGTGTGCAAGATGACCATCCTATAACGATCGGGGAAGAAGTTAAACTATAACGATCGGGAAAGTAGTTAAATAACGATCGGGGAAGTAGTTAAACTCTAACGATCGGGGAAGTAGTTTAACTACTTTTCTGCGTTTTTAACATTTTCTGCGCTTTTTCCGTTTTTTGTTCGTTTGCACTAAAAGATATGAAAACGCATTTGCGTTCGTTTCATGAATGTAATTACTGTCAGCCAGGGTGGAATCAACAAGGAAAAGTTGGGTTTATTTTACATTGAAAACAACGGTTTCTTTTGGGTGGATGAGACGAAAATGGTTTTTGGTTTTCTCGCAGTACATGATTATAATTTCTCGTTAGTGCTTCTTATTACATAGTTAGTTAACTAGTTTTTTAACAAGTTATATTTCTTTAAATAACTGTTTCGTTTCGTTAACACAAAAAATGAAAACCATCCACCTCTACCATGTAGCAATACATATAAAAGGAATACAATGAAAAAAAATTACATCTATGGATTTAATTTGTGAATAAGATATATGTTAACACACAAAACATTCATTCAACCTACATAAACATGCTCCAAAGTATATTCTAATGATATGGCACATGTCATGCATTCGTCAAATGCATCCGTTCCCAGGCGATCAAAAAATCGTATGAGAGAGGACCTAAAATATTTTCAGTGCCTTCTTAAGCTATAGGCCGTTGAAGTGAGACACCTCTGTTTTCGATGTGCAATTATTTAAAATACAGTAGCAACTAGAGAACCGTTTTTTTAACAAAATTTAGTTTTAATACTTTAATACTCTAACTTCTGGTGCAAAAATGTCAGGGGAAAAATGTCTTGCAAGCATTTGAGGTACTGATAACAACCCCTATTGCGATAGTCGTTTTTTCCTGAACGACACTTCTCACTTTTTCTGTCGAGTCACCTTTTAGGCGTTCAAGTGTCGGTATTACAATACATAAACGCCAATCGTTTTCGATTCACATGTATTCCACATAAACAAAAGATAAATACAGCTACACATTTAAATGAAATTTGTTCGTTCTTTCAAATTTAAAATTTGTGAATTGTAAATATTTAATAATGAATAGTATTGCACTTTTTGTGGTAAAAAATATTATTAATGAATATGAGAGAGAAGAAGAAGAAAACATTAAGTTAATAAGAGAAAGGAGAAGATTAAGATCGAAGTCCAATCCTTTGGATCTGCCAGATTCGAGAACAAATAATGCCAATTTGTTACATTTACAGATTTGTGATATACTTTAGGTTGAATAAAGATGTATTTCTTTATTTATTAAAAGAACTTGAAGATCAAAGTGAAAAAAGACGAAGCGTATTATCAGTAACACCAATACTAAAGCTTGCAGCTATGCTACGATTTTTCGCTGATGGTTAGTTATCAGAAATGTGTAGGCAATGATTTTAATTTGGGTATTGCTCAACCAACGATGAGTATCATTTTAAAAGAGATGCTTGAGCTTATGGAAAAATTTGTTTGCCCTCGTTGGAAAAATGCATCCTATTCAGATGAGGGAAAAAATGAAGCAAAGGCTTTTTTTATTCCAGGAATAATTGGCTGTGTCGGCGGTAACCACATCAAAATTCAAGCTCCAAAAAAACTACAACATGAAAGGCTTTTACAGCTTAAACGCTATGTTTTTAGGTATGATATATTTTACAAATTTCATTCATTTCATATTTTCTAAATATAACTCTAATTTATGGTTTGTGACCATAAAATGCGTATCAGATGTGTAGATGCCAGGCATCCCGAAGCCAGTCATGACTTATTCACTTCGAATACTTCGGAGCTTCGAAGCATCCTACGAAGAAATTTTGACAGCGGAGAATGAAATATACGAGGGGCGTTCAATATATTCTCGGTATCGATATGAAGGAAAATGCGAATTCAATTTAAATTGTTTTTATTTTTCAATATAATCTCCCCTAACATCAATGCATTTGTTACATCTTGAAATAAGCTTTTTTAAACTCTCAAAAAAATAAATGTCCTCCTCCTCCATTTATTGCCGACTTGAGTTCTTCATCGAATTAATAATCACATTTATATGAAATGTTACATGAATGCACTAAAATAATAGTATTACTTGATAAATAAGTCAATTTATATATACAACCACAGCTTCACCCCGATACCGAGAATAGTTTGAACGCCCCTCGTACTTGGCTTCTAGGTAAGTTTAGTATTTGTCTACAAAACCACATTTTGAAAATTATCGAACCGAACTTTCAGGTGTTGCTGGCTATCCCCTGGAACCATTCCTGATAACAAGATTGAGATCGGCTCAAGAAGGAAGTAGTCAAAGCGATTTCAAATCCAAATCCAGGAATATTATTGAAAGAACAATTGGTGTTCTTAAAAGCCGATTCCGATGTCTTCTTGGTGCTAGACTACTTCACTATAATTTAAGAAAATCGGCACAAATGGTGAATTTGTGTTCAGCTCTGCTCAACTTTGTACACATTACAAAACTGAGCCACCTTGGAGAATTCATCAATTCCATATCTGGCAAACGAAGAAAATAATCAAATAGCCATAAATAAGGAAATAGATTATTAGAAACTTGAAAAACAAAATAAATAATCTTTATTTCAATTTAATTCAATTATTCATTATTAATAACTTTCTTTCCAAAAGCGACGATTATTTTTTTTTATTTCCAGTTCCATCAACTTCTTTTCATTGTACTTCTTTTGTTGCTGCTCTTCCCGTTTATGTTTTTTTTTTCTTTTAATTTCTGCTCTTCCCAAAAAAAAAAAACGTTTCCTCTCCTATCTCACACTTTCCTTCAGATGGTCCTCAATTCTTTTTAAAGATAACTTCACCTCATTGTACAAAGCATCTTGTACCTCTGTTTGTCGTTGCAGCATTTCGGTAAAATTCAGCCCTGTTGTGGTGTGATTAGCCTTTTTGCACTTTCCTTGTTGTATTTCATGAGTTGTATCGCTCATATCAAGTACATCAAGAATTTCCGGAACTTCAACAGGTGGGTGAATCTCTTCTGTTTGTTATTTTTTTTTTTATAATTTACGCGCGCCTAAGGGGTTATGAATATCCTTATACTGGTGCCCTGACGCGGGCGTAAAGATAGAAGGAGGAGAAAGGAAAGTTTTGTGATGTAGTGGTTTGAAACTCAGGTGTGTTTGGTTTCGATATTGACTCTACTGGGGTGGGAGTCCGAATAGGGCGGAGAGATTTTTCTTCTTTCGGAATGTGAGGTTGTGAATTTTAACGGTTGTTTTGTGCTTGAAAACCCTACAACAGCCAAATCTACATGTCAGTGTTATGCAAGACACGCAGATTTTTCTGACTGAGTTCCAATAACACAAATGAAAACTTGCTGTGGCTAGGATTCAAACCTTGACATTCCGAGTGAGAAGCGATAGCAAGTTTTTTTTTTCAGTTTTTATGCATTTTTATTTATATTTCTTAATTTACTCTTACATGCTAGACAAAAAAACGCTTAAAAATTAGCTTAAATAACTTAGAAATAATCTTATACTAACTTACTGGCCCCATGCGGGCACTCTAAGTTAAACCTAACACTTAAACTATGTCTTTCGACGGATCTTTTATATTTAACGAAACTAAAACTAAGAAAATCAATTTTAAGTAAAAACTTAGTATATGGACATAGAAGCGATAGCAAGTACCACTACACCACGGCCACCCCAAATACAACACCTTCCGGTTCAACTGGAGAAGAACAGCAATAGCTTTATCTTCCTCCTCCTGCTTCTTGTTGTAGACGAGTTTTTTCTTTACTTTAAATTTGGCATCGAACCAAACCTGGATATGGATATGATTTCGTAATTATATTTACCTTTTGCCAATCTTTCGCGGTCCTAACTGGCGGCCTCTAAGAATTGAGTTAAATGGAAATTGCTTCCCATTCTTTAATTTTATCCGCCGTTGGCGAAACTCCTCTCCAGAAATTGGTTGCTAATGCACGGTTCCTTTCCATCGATTGCACTAACAGTGCAAATTGCTCCCGATTTGTTATCTTTGGCCTTTAGTAAATAACAATTAATTAAAAAAATGAAAAAGCAACAAAAAAAAAAACTTACATTTGATTTGAATGCGCACAGCTTGTCATTTGAAAAAAATTTCATCGCCTAAAAATATACTAGCAAAACGACATCGTAATGACTATCTAAATACCGATTTCTATAAGCGACATTTTTCGTTCAATAAAAACGACTATCGCAATAGGGCGTGAATATTGTTATCTCGCAAATAAGGAAAAAAATATCATTTTGTAGGTTAAAGGTTTTGTTTAAATACAAATAGGATTTTATGCATTTCCAGCCTCCATTCCCACAACCACACACTTACATATATACAGGGTGTCCCAAAAATGAACGTCAAGCCGGACACGGGTGATACGTCAAGTGGTGTCGGTTATCACAAAATTATAAAAAAAAATCTAAGTCATGTACTTTTAAAATTATTGGCACTCAAAAAAAAAATCGAGAAATCTGACACCCTGTGACGATCTCTCAAGTACTATGACCACAATTCTTTACTTTTCTTCGTTTTTTTTTGTTGTTGCGTAACCCTGATTAACTGTTCTGTAAATTACGGTCCAAAATTGAAACATAACTATATCGGTTTTAACTAAAATATTGCTTTTTTGTCCATCCATGTATTTGAAAATCATTAATCACCTAATTTGAACTGACTGTACTGACAAAAACATGAACTATGCCATTTTGGCAAGTAACTTTAAAAGATGGAGTATTTAGTCTGGATTCCAAAATGGTATGACACTTTCTAGATTAACGCTTAATTGAGGACAAAAAAAAATATTTTTTTAAAGAAACCCGGTTCATAGTTAATGCTTTTTAATAAGTTAAAATGAGTACCAAGTGCGAGCGAGACAGACAGTGACGCTGTGATTGAGACGGATAAACACGCCATTTCGACTACTGTGAGTGAAACAGATAGAGATGATAACCGACACCACTTGACCTATCACCCGTTTCCGGTTTGACGTTGATTTTTGGGACACCCTGTACATTATTATGATGTACTTATTAACAACGTAATTAATTACAAGTTAGTGCTTAATTTAACGGGCAAAACTGCAAAGAACTTCAGGTCTAGGGGAAAAAGAAAATAAAAACTAGTTGGGTTTAATTATCAATAATTTAAATGATAATCCCTGCATTGATTCTGTTTAAATCTCCTTCGAAGATGTTGCCAAAATAGCTTACTATTAGGTTATTGACTTCAAGTCAGCTCAACTTTGAATGCACAATTAAACAAGTAGGCGTTGCTGTTGTAATATAAAAGTTTATGTGGCCATTTATATAACATATAGATATTACGTAATTGTGTAACTAAACATTTTTATTTTAAAATCAATTTTTTTAATATATTATTTTAGGAAATAAATCACAAATCACCCATTAGTGTCTGATCGAAAAACTAAGACAATAATAACCAAATTTGCATTCATTTTTCAAAGTCAGGTAGTATGCTTTCATGGATCCAAAGGGCGATGGAAAGAAGAACTATGTAATTTACTTATAGTAGTTGGTATCAATTGATACTCCTCGTCTTCCTGCAATATCTTCTTTTTTCCGTTGCTTTTCTCTCATTAACTCAGCATCTCTGAAAATATATGTAAGCAAAGAAGTTTGCCTTTAAATTAAATTCTACATTACCTAAGTTTACGTTGCTCTACAGTAAGATTATCGGTTCTTTTTCCCTTACTTTGCTCTTCCTTTTTTTTCATGTTTTTGGCACGAGCAAGATCCCTTTGATTTCCACCTTTCAAATGACACAAAATAAAACAACATATTCAAAAATCAAACAATTTAATAAGCATTATATTCACGACCGATAAACTAAAATAGCGATGAAAAAGGAGTCTAGATTTTGAGTGAAAGGATATAATGGCCATTCTAGCAAACAATATTTTTTCTGAATAAACTCTCTCTCTTCTCTTGTGCATCTGACTGTAGTAGATCGAGTTTCATTTTTCTACGCGTAATTTCAGCAATTAAAAACATCAGGCCATTAAATAAAATTAAATTTGCTTCGAAGCCGGCATTTAACGATAAACTGATGATAGTATCAATTTAATATAATAACACAATTGTAAAGTTCTAACAACAAGCTCAACTTTAAAGAAAATATCGACTATACAATGAAAAAACTGTCTTGAGAAAAATCAGAAAAGAGATCTTAAAGAATGGTGCAATAAAAATTGTAATGTAGTTAAACCCCACTTTGAATACTGACCCAAGAAACAAAATAAAGCAATGTTAAATACATTAAACTGGCTAAACGTTAATTAAAAGTGATTTATTTTAAGAATGTCAGAAATATTGTTTTCATACTTGACTTAAAAATCATAAAAAATTTGTTTGACACAACTAAAGCACAGTCAAATTAATAAATAAAAAGGCTAAACAATATTTTTTTGGATTAATATTACTTGGCATGAAATCTATAAGATGATCAATTATATGCATCGGAATGGGTGAATTCGTAAACGCATATCTTGCGCAAAATGTGCAAAGCACGTTGTCCATAAACGCAAACAAAAAAAAAAAACCAACGCAAACAAAAAAAAAAACTGTAACTCAAACAGTTCTTAATCGCATTTGAGCTAGTTTTCTTGCGCAAAAGCAGGCGCATCTGTGCAGTTGTCAAAAAAATATTGTTCACTTTCATTTAGTTATTGTGTATGTTGTTTCGTGTAAAGAAAGAAATTTAATTTTGGGAAAAATGAATTGCACCGAACAGAAGTAAGTAAAAAACAAATAAAGAATCGTCACATATTATATATATAAACTTTTTATACACTTTTTTCAGTATGAAGAAGACATTTGTTGGGGCAAACGGAAGAAGGCCAGCATTTGGACAAAGATTTTGGACGACATACTAGAGATATCACCAGCGTTTCTAAGAAGGATGAAATTCTACGAGAATGGAATGATCTTCTCACGTACAAAAGGATAAAGCAAAGAAACTCCCAATTTGGTAGAGACGTAATACGATGGGAATATTTTAATCTGTGTCATGAAATTTATTGAACGAAGCATTTCATCGATCCGCCGAGAAATAATTTAGCGTCAACTTTGGAGGAATCCACATCCGGTGAGTCTGCAATCGAAGAAAATTTCAGCAGCAAATAGTAAGGCCTAAACGCTTCAAATCCGCAAAAAATTGAATTGTTAAACTTTTTAAAAGAGGAAGCTGAAGAAGATAAAAAACGCCATCGAGATCAAATGGAAATAGAGGTACAAGGGATAGAAATAATGTGATTTATAAAAGAGGTATTGGATAAGATGTTGTACGGAAGAGCAACTCGAACCAAGCGACTAAATTATTTTTTTTTTTATAGTTCCTTTTTGTTGTTTTTTAATACTGAAACTGCATTTCTTTATTCTTGCTGTTTAATACATTTTATTTGTAATGCTGATATAAGCACCATAATCGAGTTTCTTTTATAAGGGCTTGATTGTAAGTTTCACTTGAATGTCCCTCTGCTCCAGCTATGATTCGTTGGACTAGTGGACTTCTCTGCTTGACCGATAATTCTTCATCATACTCGGCAGAAACACCTTGATTACGTGTAATGTGATTATGTAGGGCTATACAAGACATAACAAAATGCTTTGCGTCTTTTAAATTACGTAACTACCCTAAATCTCTTTTTTAATATTCCAAACGCTTATTCAATACAGGGTGTGGTTGAGCTCAAGCAAATATTGTATCGTACCTGCTGACTGGTAAGATGGCCATTGCCTCGGAATGGAACCATCATATGCATTGAAAACGAATAAGCCGAATCTCCCAAAAGATGTGCTCCTTGTTGAATCGAAATTGATCCGTTTCTTAGACGCCGTTTCGCCATACTGCAGCGTCATGTGTTCTTCCAGGCCAACCAAAATATACATCCTTGAAAATGCAGTTAGCGTCGCATACTCCCTAGATACAATGAAATGAACAAAAAGAAGAAAGGGATTTTAATTTATTTTTCTTTGCTTACCGGAAGTATCACGGAATGAGCACCATGTCTATTATAGTATCTCTCTCTATCTGACCACGGAGCAGGTATAGCATTTTGAGTCCCATCGATACAACCAATAACATGAGGAAATGGGTACCTCCTTCGAATATAGAACATATCCATTTTCCGGGTAAGCTCTTCATTAGTAGTTGGCCACTTTATAAAAAGGTTTCGATGGAGGCTTATGAATTTTGTGGTTTTTAAAACAATTTTGTACGAAACACCTCGACCTATAAAAAACCGATCGGACAAATCTCTGTAGGAATAACCACTGGCCAGTTTCCATATCGTTATAAGTAAAGCATGGTTCAAACTGATTGCAGGTCGCCCGGCTTCAGCTCTTTCCCAAAAAGGGTCGAGTTTAAAAAGAAGTTGCTGCCAACCAAAGAAACTAAAAGAGTGCTAACTAATAACTATTTTCTTACCTTGTATGTTTGCCAACTCATTCTAAAATGACTAAAGAAAATGTTATCGGGAAATGTTTGTATCAGTTTAAAAAATCCTTTATTTTTGATGACATAGCGCTTCATTCCCCACATTTTAGCGTACACAATTGTTTTTATTGTTTTATTTTTACATCTTTTGTTATTTCTTCCTTGACAACTATTAAGAAGTGTATTTAAAATTAAGACGAAACTTGGTTGAAACTGCATGCTGTTTAAAAACAGTAAAACGAAAAAAAATAAAATTGCGCAGTTCGTAAACTTCTTAAGTATGCAAAGCAACCATATGCTTTTGAGGTTTCAACTGCTTTGGTGCACATGCTTTGCAGTAGTATGCTCTGCAAATCTTGCGTTTACGAATTCATCCAATGTTTCCTTGCGATTAATTATTTGATCTAATATCTCCCATAAATATTCTATGAGGTTGAGACCAGGGAATTATGCTGGCCACTTCATAAAAAAATAACATGGTGAAATGTTCCGATTCTTTGACCGGTAAAACATCACCATCCATTGTATTAACTTTACCGGGCGTGGCTTTAGTGAATTGCGGTTTTAATCGTTCGAATTCCCTCAGATCACTTTAAACTAAACTTGGACTCACTAAAGAAAAGTTTTTTTTTGTAGAACTTAACATTCAAGAGGGTACGACTATTCTTAAAATCTCTGAGCATAAATGTTAAGTTTTTGAGAAATTGGACAAAAAGGAAAGAAAGTTTTTGGGGCTCAATAGCTATTTCGCACCATGGGTGGCATCCACCAACATTTTATTAGGGAGGTTATTTTTTAGTGTATGTAATTTGACTTCTTGTTGAGTTCTAAGCAACTACTCACTTTATACATATGACTTAAGTTGACTGAAAATATTTTTAAGGATTTGACGCTGAACGATTTTGAAGTCAATACTCTACCACTTGAGCCACGCTCACCCATGTTGTGGTCCAGTTTACATTCGCCTTCGCAATTTTTGTTTTTCTAGTCGATTTATTTTTAGATATAAATGGTCTTTTAATTAATCGATATGATGGATCCAACCATCAACCGCTCTTCAGCCGATCGTTATACTAGAGATGTGTAAGCTCGGCTCGTTTGGCGATATCAAAGTTACTGATTAAAATGAGACACAATTTATATCTTCAAATTATAATTGCCGATCTAAAACCTCCAAAAACCCACAACATCTTACTTTTTCTCATTAATAAAATGTTTGAAAATTATTTGTTCTTTAGTTTTGTCTAGGTAGTATCTTTTATTTTTACAATACGAGTATATCAATGTTTTTTTCAAAATAATTTAAGGATAAAAATAATATGTTTGGTTGTAAATTAATATATTTGTATTTATTTAATATATTTTCCAAATAATAATACTACCATAATTATTTTTTTTTATAATTAGCACGCGAGTTACATATTTGTATAATAAATTTGTTGCTCTACCTGTTTATTGGTGAAGGTCATCATACAAATATGTAATTCGCGCTCAAGGGGTTTGAGTACCCTTAAAATGTTTGTATAGGAAGAAAAGAGAGATACGGACGTACATTGGTCTTAAATGTTTGCAAGTTATAACGACCAGGAAATAGAGAGCTCCGCAGTGCATAGCATAAGCGACTTTTTGAGCATTTTTGGTGACATCATGGATAATGGCTGGCTGTTTAAATTTAATTTTAAATTCCACTCTGTTGATAGTCCCCAATTGGTTGTGCTGTTAATATCGGATTGTAATGAGCCGGAGAGCAAGGACGTGATTCCGGGAACGAATATGAAAAGCAGAGTGTACTGTCATCAGCAAAGTTATATATGGATTAGAAGTAGCAGACAAGAGATCATTAATGAAAATTAAAGAGTGTCGGAGACAGAAGATGGGAAGATATATCATTTGGAACAGCGGATTTGTGTATATTAAGAACTTTAAGTACCCTTGCTACTACACGAGTGCGAAAGTGGATTCGTCCCATTGAAGATTCGACACACTCAAGTGTACGCGGGGAAAAAGCACAGTCTGCAAATGTTGAGCTGCTCGCAAAGTGCTCATCAAGCAGATTGACCTTATCCAAAGAGCTGACAGTTGAAATGTCATTGACGAATATTTTTGAAGAACGAGCAAAAAATGTTTACTATCTTTGGGGCATTGTAGTATAATTGCCTCAGGTTTTGCTCGTATTGGAATTTCACACGCTTAAGAAAGGCGTTGCAGTCATTCCTGGCTCATTTCAACTTTTTTCGGTTTTCCTCTGTTGGGTTGATCTTGTAGGACCGAAAAAACATTTCTCAAACCATGACAGACTCTTTACAGTTCGAGTCGTACCACACCTTTTCCTTTGGTTTGGTACTCTTCATCCGACAAGGGATAAAAGATCTCACTCCAAAGAGAACAGTCTATGTGATCATATCAGCAGCGGCATTCACGACATTATCGAGGCAATATAACGACCAGTTAACATTCCTAAAGAAGCTGTCCGCTCCAACTGGCTTTCTCTTATTGCCATGCGGTTTTTTTAGGAATGTATTTCTTGACTATGTGGTGGGTATATGAGAAATTAGCCGATATGACACAATGCACCGACTAACCTGGGGGATAAAGCGCATCAGCAGTGTACTAATCAATGTGACAAGTTAAAAACAGGTCCAGGATATTGGCGGTATGACTATCAACGTCTGGTA
The DNA here is from genome assembly GCA_963966105.1 of Volucella zonaria. Taxonomy (NCBI): domain Eukaryota; kingdom Metazoa; phylum Arthropoda; class Insecta; order Diptera; family Syrphidae; genus Volucella; species Volucella zonaria. Next base: position 149,078,546 of record OZ014530.1, on the reverse strand, counting down.
TTCGCGTGAACTAATTTACAAGCTGGGTCAAGTCCGTAGCAAAGACCTCAACACACCGTCCATCGGATGTTGTCTGTCCAGAATGTCGAAGCCACTCAGAATTGTGTATACTAAAATCGTCCGTAATAACGATTTTAATATGAAGTTGAATTCCGGATTGGAACATGGATCACATTGTGGTGGAGTTTGGTGAGCTACATCACTACGCGCGTAAATGGCGAGACCGCGGTGAAAAAATTATAGTCGCACTCGTTCATAGCCAATTTGTGGGCGGGGATTTACCTTTGTAATTTCTTCTTAAAAAAAATTACATGCCATTCTTCTTTTCAAAAATTGCAGTAATACCTTGCAATGGGTTTGTTCTTTATTAGAATATTTTTTATAATGTATAATAATTTTCCCTAAGTTCATAATTACCTACAGCCAGTTCGGAGATGGAGACAAAACAAAAAGGCACAATGTAATTCAATTAAGATAACTTAACATACCTTGAGAAAAAGAACTTAGATCAAGGAAACTGCTCAAATTGCAGTCCGTTCCTTTCAATGCATTTTTCGCACCTTGCCCGGATCGATTTGATGGCCTGAAGTCGTCTTTCACTTGCTCGCAGATCACATGCTTCTACAATCCTGCCCATAAGCCCCTCTCCTGTCCTCGGTGTTGTTACATAAATTTTCTCTTTGATATAACCACACGCAAAAAATCCACGGGCGTAAGATCAGGGGGCCTTGCAAAAGACGATACTGGCCTCGAATGTCCAATCCGCTTTTGACGGTAGAAAGCATCTAACCACTCTCGCACTAGTTTACTCTAAAGGGAGGGCAACCGTCTAATTGGATTCAGTGACCTAACATATACGTTGGTTGAGAGGTACATTCTCAAGCAAAAGTTTCATCCGCAAAGTTGAGAAAGACTTCTGAATTTACGCGGTCAGGAAGGAAAAAGGGTCCAAAAACATTATTACTAGTAATACCCAACCAACCGTTAACTTTAAATTGTTGTTGAAAATTGCATTCGCGGTGAGCATGTGGATTAGAATAAGCCCTACATGCTGATTATGAAAATTTGCTACTCCTTTTCTTGTAAAAGTAGATTCATATGCCCACAGTACTTCGACTAAGAGCGGGAAAGCTCACACAGCTTTTTTTATTATTATTATCATTATTATTTATTATTATTATTATTATTATTTATTAATATTATTATTATTTATTAATATTATTATTATTTATTATTATTATTATTATAAATTATTAATACATACTCGTAAGTACATTACATATTAATAAAATTACAAATAAAGCACTAGCTGCTAGGGCTTTCGGCTAGATGAGTTCTAAATATTATTAACTAACTTAATGGCTATCATCAATTTATATACATTTTTTACATTTTCTTCGTTTGTCGTACTTAAAAGGCCTTTGAGGTTTAGGTTAGAGATTTGGTGACAGATTGTATTTACATGTTGGCAGTCCAAGAGATGGTTTACTGTTAGGATGGGTTTTTCTTCACATAAATGGCAGAGGGGTGGTGATTGCTTCGTAAAAATATGTTTATGGATCATGTTGGTGTGGCCCATTCTACGTCTTATAAATTTTTTTAGATTCATTCCCTGGGAAGAAAACTTTCTCGGCAGACGGGTTAAATTCTTTGTATAGATGTTGATACTCAGTGCAGTAAATCCTTTTCCTATATTTTCAATTTGAAGTGATGTGATTTTTCAGGTCTTTTTTGTTATAGGTGTAAAAAGAGGTGAGCGGTTCCATTAAAACTGATTTTGCAATTGCGTCTCGTAGTCTGGACTTTTTTTCCATCCCAGTATTTTTTGGCGTCGTCACGGATGGGAGATATTCTTGAAGAGTGGATGGACCTGAGAAGAAAGGCAGTCTAACCTTTCAGTAATTTGGGGTAACCCCGCTTCTGTCAGAAGATTTTTTATAGGACTTGTTCGAAAAGCTCTCATGCTCCTTCTTACCGCTCCGTGGTATGCTGTTGTGATAAGGTGAATGCTTGATTTTGAACATTTTCCATAAATTGCTAGGCCATAATCAATTTTCGATAAAATAATGGATTTAATGACGTTAATGATAGTGTTGATACTGCAAAAACTATCTTTTGAAAAAAGGTATTTGATAATATTTACCCTAGAACTAAGGCTTTTCTTAATTTAAGTATAATGGTTACGGAAGTTAAATTTGGAATCGAATAAAAGACTAGTGTGCTAGCACAATTAACGTTTTCTGTGAAATTATTATTTACATGTACTAATACATGTAGATTTACAGCATCGTATGTTTTTACAAATATGTAATATTTTACATTTTTTAATCGAGATCTTAGAATTTGACATGTTGCCCCATTTGGATAAGCAATCAAGTATGTCTGAGAAGATGGCTCCCATTAAAGTTAGATTTTTACATTTTGAAAAAAATATATTCCGTTGAAACCAATTATAAATAGAACGACTGATAAAGGGGATCCTTGTGGGATACCGTTTTGTAATTGATGAATGGTGGAAAAGGCAAAGTTGGTCTTAATACGGAAACATATATTGGTGAGAAAAGATCTTATATAATTGAGAATTTTTGGCCCAACCTTCCATACCATGTGTTGTTTTAAGATAACATGAACACCAATGCGGTCGAATGCTTTCCCGAAGTCAATGCTGAGAATTTTTACGTGGTTCTTTTCAATGAGGGTCGAGGAAATAAATTCGTCTAGATACAGAAGGACATCAATATTGCTCCTTCCTTTTTTAAAGGTTACTTGGTTTTGGTAAATAACTTTTCTTTTTTCGAGGAACCAGAATAGTCGTTAAGTAACTATCTTTTTTAGGATTTTCTCAGTGTATGGGAAGAGGGATATAGGTCGATATCCCTGTAAGGTAGAGTGGTCTTTCTTCGGTTTTGGAAGGGGATAATGCTTGCGACTTTCCATATTTGTGGAATGTTACCTTCGAGGAAGACAGTCTTGTCTTCAGCACCGAAGGGGCGTTTTTTATCATTGCGTATGATATACGGTCAAATCCTGAGCCTGTCCTTTTGAAAGATGTTAAACAGCTTACTAGCTCTATCATGTTGATGGGTTATTCAATTTGAATCGAAGAGGGGTCAGTATCATATTGTAGAGATTGGTCATTCAATACTACGTAATTTTCACAGATAAAATCGTGATGAAAATGAGAGTCATTTGATGCGCTTTAACAAGATTTTGCAAAGAATTCAGCAATTTGTTTAAGACAGGTGAGGGTGTTGCTCTCAGTCATAATTGCTTTGGGTTTTTATATCGGACCACAGTTTTTTTGGTGTTGAGTTTGGATTATTCCCAGCAGTGAATTTCTCATAACATACTGTTTTTTGTGCCTTCGCGACCCTTCTGAACTTAGCGTTAGCTTTGCGATACAAGATTTTATTTACATGTTGGCAGTCCAAGAGATGGTTTACTGTTAGGATAGGTTTTTCTTCACATAGATGGCAGAGGGGTGGTGATTGCTTCGTAAAAATATGTTTATGGATCATGTTGGTGTGGCCCATTCTAAGTCTTATAAATTTTTTTAGATTCATTCCCTGGGAAGAAAACTTTCTCGGCAGACGGGTTAAATTCTTTGTATAGATGTTGATACTCAGTGCAGTAAATCCTTTTCCTATATTTTCAATTTGAAGTGATGTGATTTTTCAGGTCTTTTTTGTTATAGGTGTAAAAAGAGGTGAGCGGTTCCATTAAAACTGATTTTGCAATTGCGTCTCGTAGTCTGGACTTTTTTTCCATCCCAGTATTTTTTGGCGTCGTCACGGATGGGAGATATTCTTGAAGAGTGGATGGACCTGAGAAGAAAGGCAGTCTAACCTTTCAGTAATTTGGGGTAACCCCGCTTCTGTCAGAAGATTTTTTATAGGACTTGTTCGAAAAGCTCTCATGCTCCTTCTTACCGCTCCGTGGTATGCTGTTGTGATAAGGTGAATGCTTGATTTTGAACATTTTCCATAAATTGCTAGGCCATAATCAATTTTCGATAAAATAATGGATTTAATGACGTTAATGATAGTGTTGATACTGCAAAAACTATCTTTTGAAAAAAGGTATTTGATAATATTTACCCTAGAACTAAGGCTTTTCTTAATTTAAGTATAATGGTTACGGAAGTTAAATTTGGAATCGAATAAAAGACTAGTGTGCTAGCACAATTAACGTTTTCTGTGAAATTATTATTTACATGTACTAATACATGTAGATTTACAGCATCGTATGTTTTTACAAATATGTAATATTTTACATTTTTTAATCGAGATCTTAGAATTTGACATGTTGCCCCATTTGGATAAGCAATCAAGTATGTCTGAGAAGATGGCTCCCATGAACACCAATGCGGTCGAATGCTTTCCTGAAGTCAATGCTGAGAATTTTTACGTGGTTCTTTTCAATGAGGGTCGAGGAAATAAATTCGTCTAGATACAGAAGGGCATCAATAGTGCTCCTTCCTTTTTTAAAGGTTACTTGGTTTTGGTAAATAACTTTTCTTTTTTCGAGGAACCAGAATAGTCGTTAAGTAACTATCTTTTTTAGGATTTTCTCAGTGTATGGGAAGAGGGATATAGGTCGATATCCCTGTAAGGTAGAGTGGTCTTTCTTCGGTTTTGGAAGGGGATAATGCTTGCGACTTTCCATATTTGTGGAATGTTACCTTCGAGGAAGACAGTCTTGTCTTCAGCACCGAAAGGGCGTTTTTTATCATTGCGTATGATATACGGTCAAATCCTGAGCCTGTCCTTTTGAAAGATGTTAAACAGCTTACTAGCTTTATCATGTTGATGGGTTATTCAATTTGAATCGAAGAGGGGTCAGTATCATATTGTAGAGATTGGTCATTCAATACTACGTAATTTTCACAGATAAAATCGTGATGAAAATGAGAGTCATTTGATGCGCTTTAACAAGATTTTGCAAAGAATTCAGCAATTTGTTTAAGACAGGTGAGGGTGTTGCTCTCAGTCATAATTGCTTTGGGTTTTTATATCGGACCACAGTTTTTTTGTTGTTGAGTTTGGATTATTCCCAGCAGTGAATTTCTCATAACATACTGTTTTTTGTGCCTTCGCGACCCTTCTGAACTTAGCGTTAGCTTTGCGATACAAGATTGTATTTACATGTTGGCAGTCCAAGAGATGGTTTACTGTTAGGATGGGTTTTTCTTCACATAGATGGCAGAGGGGTGGTGATTGCTTCGTAAAAATATGTTTATGGATCATGTTGGTGTGGCCCATTCTACGTCTTATAAATTTTTTTAGATTCATTCCCTGGGAAGAAAACTTTCTCGGCAGACGGGTTAAATTCTTTGTATAGATGTTGATACTCAGTGCAGTAAATCCTTTTCCTATATTTTCAATTTGAAGTGATGTGATTTTTCAGGTCTTTTTTGTTATAGGTGTAAAAAGAGGTGAGCGGTTCCATTAAAACTGATTTTGCAATTGCGTCTCGTAGTCTGGACTTTTTTTCCATCCCAGTATTTTTTGGCGTCGTCACGGATGGGAGATATTCTTGAAGAGTGGATGGACCTGAGAAGAAAGGCAGTCTAACCTTTCAGTAATTTGGGGTAACCCCGCTTCTGTCAGAAGATTTTTTATAGGACTTGTTCGAAAAGCTCTCATGCTCCTTCTTACCGCTCCGTGGTATGCTGTTGTGATAAGGTGAATGCTTGATTTTGAACATTTTCCATAAATTGCTAGGCCATAATCAATTTTCGATAAAATAATGGATTTAATGACGTTAATGATAGTGTTGATACTGCAAAAACTATCTTTTGAAAAAAGGTATTTGATAATATTTACCCTAGAACTAAGGCTTTTCTTAATTTAAGTATAATGGTTACGGAAGTTAAATTTGGAATCGAATAAAAGACTAGTGTGCTAGCACAATTAACGTTTTCTGTGAAATTATTATTTACATGTACTAATACATGTAGATTTACAGCATCGTATGTTTTTACAAATATGTAATATTTTACATTTTTTAATCGAGATCTTAGAATTTGACATGTTGCCCCATTTGGATAAGCAATCAAGTATGTCTGAGAAGATGGCTCCCATTAAAGTTAGATTTTTACATTTTGAAAAAAATATATTCCGTTGAAACCAATTATAAATAGAACGACTGATAAAGGGGATCCTTGTGGGATACCGTTTTGTAATTGATGAATGGTGGAAAAGGCAAAGTTGGTCTTAATACGGAAACATATATTGGTGAGAAAAGATCTTATATAATTGAGAATTTTTGGCCCAACCTTCCATACCATGAGTTGTTTTAAGATAACATGAACACCAATGCGGTCGAATGCTTTCCCGAAGTCAATGCTGAGAATTTTTACGTGGTTCTTTTCAATGAGGGTCGAGGAAATAAATTCGTCTAGATACAGAAGGGCATCAATAGTGCTCCTTCCTTTTTTAAAGGTTACTTGGTTTTGGTAAATAACTTTTCTTTTTTCGAGGAACCAGAATAGTCGTTAAGTAACTATCTTTTTTAGGATTTTCTCAGTGTATGGGAAGAGGGATATAGGTCGATATCCCTGTAAGGTAGAGTGGTCTTTCTTCGGTTTTGGAAGGGGATAATGCTTGCGACTTTCCATATTTGTGGAATGTTACCTTCGAGGAAGACAGTCTTGTCTTCAGCACCGAAGGGGCGTTTTTTATCATTGCGTATGATATACGGTCAAATCCTGAGCCTGTCCTTTTGAAAGATGTTAAACAGCTTACTAGCTTTATCATGTTGATGGGTTATTCAATTTGAATCGAAGAGGGGTCAGTATCATATTGTAGAGATTGGTCATTCAATACTACGTAATTTTCACAGATAAAATCGTGATGAAAATGAGAGTCATTTGATGCGCTTTAACAAGATTTTGCAAAGAATTCAGCAATTTGTTTAAGACAGGTGAGGGTGTTGCTCTCAGTCATAATTGCTTTGGGTTTTTATATCGGACCACAGTTTTTTTGGTGTTGAGTTTGGATTATTCCCAGCAGTGAATTTCTCATAACATACTGTTTTTTGTGCCTTCGCGACCCTTCTGAACTTAGCGTTAGCTTTGCGATACAAGATTGTATTTACATGTTGGCAGTCCAAGAGATGGTTTACTGTTAGGATGGGTTTTTCTTCACATAGATGGCAGAGGGGTGGTGATTGCTTCGTAAAAATATGTTTATGGATCATGTTGGTGTGGCCCATTCTACGTCTTATAAATTTTTTTAGATTCATTCCCTGGGAAGAAAACTTTCTCGGCAGACGGGTTAAATTCTTTGTATAGATGTTGATACTCAGTGCAGTAAATCCTTTTCCTATATTTTCAATTTGAAGTGATGTGATTTTTCAGGTCTTTTTTGTTATAGGTGTAAAAAGAGGTGAGCGGTTCCATTAAAACTGATTTTGCAATTGCGTCTCGTAGTCTGGACTTTTTTTCCATCCCAGTATTTTTTGGCGTCGTCACGGATGGGAGATATTCTTGAAGAGTGGATGGACCTGAGAAGAAAGGCAGTCTAACCTTTCAGTAATTTGGGGTAACCCCGCTTCTGTCAGAAGATTTTTTATAGGACTTGTTCGAAAAGCTCTCATGCTCCTTCTTACCGCTCCGTGGTATGCTGTTGTGATAAGGTGAATGCTTGATTTTGAACATTTTCCATAAATTGCTAGGCCATAATCAATTTTCGATAAAATAATGGATTTAATGACGTTAATGATAGTGTTGATACTGCAAAAACTATCTTTTGAAAAAAGGTATTTGATAATATTTACCCTAGAACTAAGGCTTTTCTTAATTTAAGTATAATGGTTACGGAAGTTAAATTTGGAATCGAATAAAAGACTAGTGTGCTAGCACAATTAACGTTTTCTGTGAAATTATTATTTACATGTACTAATACATGTAGATTTACAGCATCGTATGTTTTTACAAATATGTAATATTTTACATTTTTTAATCGAGATCTTAGAATTTGACATGTTGCCCCATTTGGATAAGCAATCAAGTATGTCTGAGAAGATGGCTCCCATTAAAGTTAGATTTTTACATTTTGAAAAAAATATATTCCGTTGAAACCAATTATAAATAGAACGACTGATAAAGGGGATCCTTGTGGGATACCGTTTTGTAATTGATGAATGGTGGAAAAGGCAAAGTTGGTCTTAATACGGAAACATATATTGGTGAGAAAAGATCTTATATAATTGAGAATTTTTGGCCCAACCTTCCATACCATGAGTTGTTTTAAGATAACATGAACACCAATGCGGTCGAATGCTTTCCCGAAGTCAATGCTGAGAATTTTTACGTGGTTCTTTTCAATGAGGGTCGAGGAAATAAATTCGTCTAGATACAGAAGGGCATCAATAGTGCTCCTTCCTTTTTTAAAGGTTACTTGGTTTTGGTAAATAACTTTTCTTTTTTCGAGGAACCAGAATAGTCGTTAAGTAACTATCTTTTTTAGGATTTTCTCAGTGTATGGGAAGAGGGATATAGGTCGATATCCCTGTAAGGTAGAGTGGTCTTTCTTCGGTTTTGGAAGGGGATAATGCTTGCGACTTTCCATATTTGTGGAATGTTACCTTCGAGGAAGACAGTCTTGTCTTCAGCACCGAAAGGGCGTTTTTTATCATTGCGTATGATATACGGTCAAATCCTGAGCCTGTCCTTTTGAAAGATGTTAAACAGCTTACTAGCTTTATCATGTTGATGGGTTATTCAATTTGAATCGAAGAGGGGTCAGTATCATATTGTAGAGATTGGTCATTCAATACTACGTAATTTTCACAGATAAAATCGTGATGAAAATGAGAGTCATTTGATGCGCTTTAACAAGATTTTGCAAAGAATTCAGCAATTTGTTTAAGACAGGTGAGGGTGTTGCTCTCAGTCATAATTGCTTTGGGTTTTTATATCGGACCACAGTTTTTTTGGTGTTGAGTTTGGATTATTCCCAGCAGTGAATTTCTCATAACATACTGTTTTTTGTGCCTTCGCGACCCTTCTGAACTTAGCGTTAGCTTTGCGATACAAGATTGTATTTACATGTTGGCAGTCCAAGAGATGGTTTACTGTTAGGATAGGTTTTTCTTCACATAGATGGCAGAGGGGTGGTGATTGCTTCGTAAAAATATGTTTATGGATCATGTTGGTGTGGCCCATTCTAAGTCTTATAAATTTTTTTAGATTCATTCCCTGGGAAGAAAACTTTCTCGGCAGACGGGTTAAATTCTTTGTATAGATGTTGATACTCAGTGCAGTAAATCCTTTTCCTATATTTTCAATTTGAAGTGATGTGATTTTTCAGGTCTTTTTTGTTATAGGTGTAAAAAGAGGTGAGCGGTTCCATTAAAACTGATTTTGCAATTGCATCTCGTAGTCTGGACTTTTTTTCCATCCCAGTATTTTTTGGCGTCGTCACGGATGGGAGATATTCTTGAAGAGTGGATGGACCTGAGAAGAAAGGCAGTCTAACCTTTCAGTAATTTGGGGTAACCCCGCTTCTGTCAGAAGATTTTTTATAGGACTTGTTCGAAAAGCTCTCATGCTCCTTCTTACCGCTCCGTGGTATGCTGTTGTGATAATGTGAATGCTTGATTTTGAACATTTTCCATAAATTGCTAGGCCATAATCAATTTTCGATAAAATAATGGATTTAATGACGTTAATGATAGTGTTGATACTGCAAAAACTATCTTTTGAAAAAAGGTATTTGATAATATTTACCCTAGAACTAAGGCTTTTATTAATTTAAGTATAATGGTTACGGAAGTTAAATTTGGAATCGAATAAAAGACTAGTGTGCTAGCACAATTAACGTTTTCTGTGAAATTATTATTTACATGTACTAATACATGTAGATTTACAGCATCGTATGTTTTTACAAATATGTAATATTTTACATTTTTTAATCGAGATCTTAGAATTTGACATTTTGCACCATTTGGATAAGCAATCAAGTATGTCTGAGAAGATGGCTCCCATGAACACCAATGCGGTCGAATGCTTTCCCGAAGTCAATGCTGAGAATTTTTACGTGGTTCTTTTCAATGAGGGTCGAGGAAATAAATTCGTCTAGATACAGAAGGGCATCAATAGTGCTCCTTCCTTTTTTAAAGGTTATTTGGTTTTGGTAAATAACTTTTCTTTTTTCGAGGAACCAGAATAGTCGTTAAGTAACTATCTTTTTTAGGATTTCCTCAGTGTATGGGAAGAGGGATATAGGTCGATGTCCCTGTAAGGTAGAGTGGGCTTTCTTCGGTTTTGGAAGGGGATAATGCTTGCGACTTTCCATATTTGTGGAATGTTACCTTCGAGGAAGACAGTCTTGTCTTCAGCACCGAAGGGGCGTTTTTTATCATTGCGTATGATATACGGTCAAATCCTGAGCCTGTCCTTTTGAAAGATGTTAAACAGCTTACTAGCTCTATCATGTTGATGGGTTATTCAATTTGAATCGAAGAGGGGTCAGTATCATATTGTAGAGATTGGTCATTCAATACTACGTAATTTTCACAGATAAAATCGTGATGAAAATGAGAGTCATTTGATGCGCTTTAACAAGATTTTGCAAAGAATTCAGCAATTTGTTTAAGACAGGTGAGGGTGTTGCTCTCAGTCATAATTGCTTTGGGTTTTTATATCGGACCACAGTTTTTTTGGTGTTGAGTTTGGATTATTCCCAGCAGTGAATTTCTCATAACATACTGTTTTTTGTGCCTTCGCGACCCTTCCGAACTTAGCGTTAGCTTTGCGATACAAGATTGTATTTACATGTTGGCAGTCCAAGAGATGGTTTACTGTTAGGATGGGTTTTTCTTCACATAGATGGCAGAGGGGTGGTGATTGCTTCGTAAAAATATGTTTATGGATCATGTTGGTGTGGCCCATTCTGTCTTATAAATTTTTTTAGATTCATTCCCTGGGAAGAAAACTTTCTCGGCAGACGGGTTAAATTCTTTGTATAGATGTTGATACTCAGTGCAGTAAATCCTTTTCCTATATTTTCAATTTGAAGTGATGTGATTTTTCAGGTCTTTTTTGTTATAGGTGTAAAAAGAGGTGAGCGGTTCCATTAAAACTGATTTTGCAATTGCGTCTCGTAGTCTGGACTTTTTTTTCCATCCCAGTATTTTTTGGCGTCGTCACGGATGGGAGATATTCTTGAAGAGTGGATGGAGCTGAGAAGAATGGCAGTCCAACCTTTCAGTAATTTGGGGTAACCCCGCTTCTGGACTTGTTCGAAAAGCTCTCATGCTCCTTCTTACCGGGATGTATACAGAGATTATGGTTATTTTTATTTTTAGGAATATTTCGACTGCTATTGCGAATATATTGGAGTGGATATTAAGAGAATTTTGTGCCGTGTTTCGAAGAAGTGTTTAAGGGTAGTCTGTAGAAATAAGGTTCGTATTAAATAAGTACCACAGATTGACCATTATTCTTAATATGAGTTTCCTCTAAGGAAATTATAGACGGTTGGAAGTCATTAATAAGTAATTGCAACTCATTGCAATTATTAAAATAAGGTTCCATTGGAGAACCTTAAGTATTATTACCTCAGTTACCTCTGAAACTGTAGTTCCCGTTTTGCATCTCCAAACTGACTGAATATGTTACTGGATTTTAAATAATGAGAAATCTCGAAATATCCCCGCTTGGCCCACGCACAAACAGTAATAATAATACAAATAATAGTCAGGGAGAATTGATGGTTAACGGTTGCGTAAAAATCGTCACTTCTCCAGAAACTCTGCGTGAGATGATTTAGTTGATGTTCGAGTGTATGAATGTCTTTTTTGTCAGCGTAGTGGAGCGAGAGAAATATCTTAATTTCTGTCCACTCGTTGTCAAATACATTATAACAGCTGAAAGCAGAATTTGCCCTGCCTCTTATTTTTTGAGGTATGTGTTGCAAAATAGCGCGGTAAATTGGCTTGTTGTGAACTAGGCATTTAAAATTTATCCAGGTATACGATATTACGTAGTAATACAAATAAAAGGAATACAATGACAAAAAATTACATCAATGTATTTAATTTGTGAATAAGATATATGTTAACACCCAAAACATTCCTTCAACCTACATAAATATGCTCCAAAGTATATTCTAACGATATGGCACATGTCATGCATTCGTCAAATGCATCCGTTCCCAGGCGATGAAAAAATCGTATGAGAGAGGACCTAAAATATTTTCACTCCCTTCTTAAGCTATAGGCCGTTGAAGCGAGATACCTCTGATTTCGTTGATTTCTCTGATTTCAGAGAACCGTTTTTGTGGCAATACCAGGTACACTTTAGTACGTAAATGGGGGCCAATTTCATATTAAAAAAAAAGAAAACAATTCAAAACTTAAAGCTTTTTTTAACAAAATTTAGTTTTAATACTCTTAATACTCTAACTTCTGGTGCAAAAATGTCTTGCAAGCATTTGAGTTACTGATAACAACCCCTATTGCGATAGTCGTTTTTACTGAACGACACTTCTCACTTTTTCTGTCGAGTCACCTTTTAGGCGTTCAAGTGTCGGTATTACAATACATAAACGCCAATCGTTTTCGATTCACATGTATTCCACATAAACAACAGATAAATACAGCTACACATTTAAATGAAATTTGTTCGTTCTTTCAAATTTAAAATTTGTGAATTGTAAATATTTAATAATGAATAGTATTGCACTTTTTGTGGTAAAAAATATTATTAATGAATATGAGAGAGAAGAAGAAGAAAACATTAAGTTAATAAGAGAAAGGAGAAGATTAAGATCGAAGTCCAATCCTTTGGATCTGCCAGATTCGAGAACAAATAATGCCAATTTGTTACATTTACAGATTTGTGATATACTTTAGGTTGAATAAAGATGTATTTCTTTATTTATTAAAAGAACTTGAAGATCAAAGTGAAAAAAGACGAAGCGTATTATCAGTAACACCAATACTAAAGCTTGCAGCTATGCTACGATTTTTCGCTGATGGTTAGTTATCAGAAATGTGTAGGCAATGATTTTAATTTGGGTATTGCTCAACCAACGATGAGTATCATTTTAAAAGAGATGCTTGAGCTTATGGAAAAATTTGTTTGCCCTCGTTGGAAAAATGCATCCTATTCAGATGAGGGAAAAAATGAAGCAAAGGCTTTTTTTATTCCAGGAATAATTGGCTGTGTCGGCGGTAACCACATCAAAATTCAAGCTCCAAAAAAACTACAACATGAAAGGCTTTTACAGCTTAAACGCTATGTTTTTAGGTATGATATATTTTACAAATTTCATTCATTTCATATTTTCTAAATATAACTCTAATTTATGGTTTGTGACCATAAAATGCGTATCAGATGTGTAGATGCCAGGCATCCCGAAGCCAGTCATGACTTATTCACTTCGAATACTTCGGAGCTTCGAAGCATCCTACGAAGAAATTTTGACAGCGGAGAATGAAATATACGAGGGGCGTTCAATATATTCTCGGTATCGATATGAAGGAAAATGCGAATTCAATGTAAATTGTTTTTATTTTTCAATATAATCTCCCCTAACATCAATGCATTTGTTACATCTTGAAATAAGCTTTTTTAAACTCTCAAAAAAATAAATGTCCTCCTCCTCCATTTATTGCCGACTTGAGTTCTTCATCGAATTAATAATCACATTTATATGAAATGTTACATGAATGCACTAAAATAATAGTATTACTTGATAAATAAGTCAATTTATATATACAACCACAGCTTCACCCCGATACCGAGAATAGTTTGAACGCCCCTCGTACTTGGCTTCTAGGTAAGTTTAGTATTTGTCTACAAAACCACATTTTGAAAATTATCGAACCGAACTTTCAGGTGTTGCTGGCTATCCCCTGGAACCATTCCTGATAACAAGATTGAGATCGGCTCAAGAAGGAAGTAGTCAAAGCGATTTCAAATCCAAATCCAGGAATATTATTGAAAGAACAATTGGTGTTCTTAAAAGCCGATTCCGATGTCTTCTTGGTGCTAGACTACTTCACTATAATTTAAGAAAATCGGCACAAATGGTGAATTTGTGTTCAGCTCTGCTCAACTTTGTACACATTACAAAACTGAGCCACCTTGGAGAATTCATCAATTCCATATCTGGCAAACGAAGAAAATAATCAAATAGCCATAAATAAGGAAATAGATTATTAGAAACTTGAAAAACAAAATAAATAATCTTTATTTCAATTTAATTCAATTATTCATTATTAATAAATTTGTCTTCACAGAGATTTAACTTTCTTTCCAAAAGCGACGATTATTTTTTTTTTATTTCCAGTTCCATCAACTTCTTTTCATTGTACTTCTTTTGTTGCTGCTCTTCCCGTTTATGTTTTTTTTTCTTTTAATTTCTGCTCTTCCCAAAAAAAAAAAAAACGTTTCCTCTCGTATCTCACACTTTCCTTCAGATGGTCCTCAATTCTTTTTAAAGGTAACTTCACCTCATTGTACAAAGCATCTTGTACCTCTGTTTGTCGTTGCAGCATTTCGGTAAAATTCAGCCCTGTTGTGGTGTGATTAGCCTTTTTGCATTTTCCTTGTTGTATTTCATGAGTTGTATCGCTCATATCAAGTACATCAAGAATTTACGGAACTTCAACAGATGGGGGTTAATCTCTTCTGTTTGTTATTTGAACCCCCAAATACAACACCTTCCGGTTCAAATGGAGAAGATCAGCAATAGCTTTATCTGTGTCGTTTAAATATTTTTGCCTAAAAGGTCCTCCTCCTGCTTCTTGTTGTAGACAAGTTTTTGCTTTACTTTAAATTTAGCATCGAACCAAACCTGTAAATATATTTATATGGATATGATATCAATTGATTTCGTATTTATATTTACCTTTTGCCACTCTTTCGCGGTCCTAACTGGCGGCCCCTAAGAATTGAGTTGAATGGAAATTGCTTCCCATTCTTTAATTTTCTCCGCCGTTGGCGAAAAAGTTGGTTGCTAATGCACGGTTCCTTTCCATCGATTGCATTAATAGTGCAAATTGCTCCCGATTTGTTATCTTCGATCTTTAGTAAATAACATTTAATTAAAAACTAATTAACAAAAGGAAAAAAAAACAAAAACTTACATTTTATTTGAATCCACACAGCTTGTCGTTTGAAAAAATGTCATCGCCAAGAAATATACTAGTACTCGTCGTTTATTTGAACTTAAACGAGAGTTACAATACCGACGAGTGACATTTGTCGATAAGAAAAATACGTACCACTTAACGACAAGCAAAACGACATCGTAATGACTATCTCAATACCGATTTTTATAAGTGACATTTTTCGTTCAATGAAAACGACTATCGCAATAGGGGTGAATAACAATATTCACGCCTTATCTCACAAATAAGGGAAAAAATATCATTCTGTAGGTTAAAGGTTTTGTTTAAATATAAATAGGATTTTATGCATTCCCAGCCTCCAATTCCGCAACCACAAACTTATATATATCCTTGACATGATTTCAAGTGGCATTCTACGTAATTTATTATTATTATTATTATGTACTTATGAACAACACAATTAATTACAAGTTAGTGTTTAATTTAACGGACAAAGCTGCAAAGGCCTTGCGGTCTATGGGAAAAAGAAAATAAAAACTAGTTAGGTTTAATTATAAATAATTTAAATGATAATCCCTGCATTGATTCTGTTTAAATCTCCTTCGAAGATGTTGCCAAAATAGCTTACTATTAGGTTATTGACTTCAAGTCAGCTCAACTTTGAATGCACAATTAAACCCGTAGGCGTTGCTGTTGTAATATAAAAGTTTATGTAGCCATTTATAACATATAGATTTTACGTAATTGTGTAACTAAACATTTTTATTTTAAAATAAATTTTTTTAATATATTATTTTAGGAAATAAATCACAAATCACCCATTAGTGTCTGATCGAAAAACTAAGACAATAATAATCAAATGTGCATTCATTTTTCAAAGTCAGGTAGTATGCTTTCATGTATCCAAAGGGCGATGGAAAGAAGAACCATGTAATTTACTTATTGTAGTTGGTATCAATTGATACTCCTCGTCTTCCTGCAATATCTTCTTTTTTCCGTTGCTTTTCTCTCATTAACTCAGCATCTCTGAAAATATATGTAAGCAAAGAAGTTTGCCTTTAAATCAAATTCTACATTACCTAAGTTTACGTTGCTCTACAGTAAGATTATCGGTTCTTTTTCCCTTACTTTGCTCTTCCTTTTTTTTCATGTTTTTGGCACGAGCAAGATCCCTTTGATTTCCACCTTTCAAATGACACAAAATAAAACAACATATTCAAAAACCAAACAATTTAATAAGCATTATATTCTCGACCGAGAAACTAAAATAGCGATGAAAAAGGAGTCTAGATTTTGAGTGAAAGGATATAACAACCCGCATAATGGCCATGTTAAAAATTTGAATGCGTCACATCTGTGACTTTCTAGCAAACAATATTTTTTCTGAGTAAACTCTCTCTCTTCTCTTGTGCATCTGATTGTAGTCGATCGAGTTTCATTTTTCTGCGCGTAATTTCAACAATTAAAAACATCAGGCCATTAAATAAAATTAAATTTGCTTCGAAGCCGGCATATAACGATAAACTGATTTTGTAAAGTTCTAACAACAAGCTCAACTTTAAAGAAAATATCGACTATACAATGAAAAAACTGTCTTGAGAAAAATCAGAAAAGAGATCTTAAAGAATGGTGCAATAAAAATTGTAATGTAGTTAAACCCCACTTTGAATACTGACCCAAGGAACAAAATAAAGCAATGTTAAATACATTAAACTGGCTAAACGTTAATTAAAAGTGATTTATTTTAAGAATGTCAGAAATATTGTTTTCATACTTGACTTAAAAATCATAAAAAATTTGTTTGACACAACTAAAGCACAGTCAAATTAATAAATAAAAAGGCTAAACAATATTTTTTTGGATTAATATTACTTGGCGGTCGACGAGGCATGAAATCTATAAGATGATCAATTATATGCATCGGAATGGGTGAATTCGTAAACGCATATCTTGCGCAAAATGTGCAAAGCACGTTGTCCATAAACGCAAACAAAAAAAAAAAAACCAACGCAAACAAAAAAAAAACTGTAACTCAAACAGTTCTTAATCGCATTTGAGCTAGTTTTCTTGCGCAAAAGCAGGCGCATCTGTGCAGTTGTCAAAAAAATATTGTTCACTTTCATTTAGTTATTGTGTATGTTGTTTCGTGTAAAGAAAGAAATTTAATTTTGGGAAAAATGAATTGCACCGAACAGAAGTAAGTAAAAAACAAATAAAGAATCGTCACATATTATATATATAAACTTTTTATACACTTTTTTCAGTATGAACAAGACATTTGTTGGGGCAAACGGAAGAAGGCCAGCATTTGGACAAAGATTTTGGACGACATACTAGAGATATCACCAGCGTTTCTAAGAAGGATGAAATTCTACGAGAATGGAATGATCTTCTCACGTACAAAAGGATAAAGCAAAGAAACTCCCAATCTGGTAGAGACGTAATACGATGGGAATATTTTAATCTGTGTCATGAAATTTATTGAACGAAGCATTTCATCGATCCGCCGAGAAATAATTTAGCGTCAACTTTGGAGGAATCCACATCCGGTGAGTCTGCAATCGAAGAAAATTTAGCAGCAAATAGTGAGGCCTAAACGCTTCAAATCCGCAAAAAATTGAATTGTTAAACTTTTTAAAAGAGGAATAAAAAACGCCATCGAGATTAAATAGAAATAGAGGTACAACGGATAGAAATAATGTTTTATATTATAACCAAAAAAAGTCCTGATACTAAGTTTTTTTAACTAAAATTCATTTTCTTAGTTTTAGTGTTAATAAATGTAAAAAAAAAATAGACTGTAAGCAACGTCGAAAGACATAGATTAAGTATTATGTTTAACCTAGAGTGCCCGCATGGGGCCAGTAAGTTATAATAAGATAATTTTAAGTTAATTAAGCTAAATTTTAAGCGTTTTTTTGTATAGCATGTAAGAGTTAATTAATAAAGTCCAATAAAAATGCATTTTAAACTGAAAAAAAAAATGGATAGAAATAATGTGATTTATAAAAGAGGTATTGGATAAGATGTTGTACGGAAGAGCAACTCGAACCAAGCGACTAAATTATTTTTTTCTTTTATAGTTCCTTTTTGTTGTTTTTTAATACTGAAACTGCATTTCTTTATTCTTGCTGTTTAATACATTTTATTTGTAATGCTGATATAAGCACCATAATCGAGTTTCTTTTATAAGGGCTTGATTGTAAGTTTCACTTGAATGTCCCTCTGCTCCAGCTATGATTCGTTGGACTAGTGGACTTCTCTGCTCGACCGATAGTTCTTCATCATACTCGGCAGAAACACTTTGATTACGTGTAATGTGATTGTGTAGGGCTACACAAGACATAACAAAATGCTTTGCGTCTTTTAAATTACGTAATTACCCTAAATCTCTTTTTTAGTATTCCAAACGCTTGTTCAATACAGGGTGTGGTTGAGCTCAAGCAAATATTGTATCGTACCTGCTGACTGGTAAGATGGCCATTGCCTCGGAATGGAGCCATCATATGCATTGAAAACGAATAAGCCGAATCTCCCAAAAGATATGCTCCTTGTGGAATCGAAATTGATCCGTTTCTTAGACGCTTATTTAAGGGACTGTTTCACCATACTGCAGCGTCATGTGTTCTTCCAGGCCAACCAAAATATACATCCTTGAAAATGCAGTTAGCGTCGCATACTGCCTAGATACAATGAAATGAACAAAAAGAAGAAAGGGATTTTAATTTATTTTTCTTTGCTTACCGGAAGTATCACGGAATGAGCACCATGTCTATTATAGTATCTCTCTCTATCTGACCACGGAGCAGGTATAGCATTTTGAGTCCCATCGATACAACCAATAACATGAGGAAATGGGTACCTCCTTCGAATATGGAACATATCCATTTTCCGGGTAAGCTCTTCATTAGTAGTTGGCCACTTTATAAAAAGGTTTCGATGGAGGCTTATGAATTTTGTGGTTTTTAAAACAATTTTGTACGAAACACCTCGACCTATAAAAAACCGATCGGACAAATCTCTGTAGGAATAACCACTGGCCAGTTTCCATATCGTTATAAGTAAAGCATGGTTCAAACTGATTGCAGGTCGCCCGGCTTCAGCTCTTTCCCAAAAAGGGTCGAGTTTAAAAAGAAGTTGCTGCCAACCAAAGAAACTAAAAGAGTGCTAACTAATAACTATTTTCTTACCTTGTATGTTTGCCAACTCATTCTAAAATGACTAAAGAAAATGTTATCGGGAAATGTTTGTATCAGTTTAAAAAATCCTTTATTTTTGATGACATAGCGCTTCATTCCCCACATTTTAGCGTACACAATTGTTTTTATTGTTTTATTTTTACATCTTTTGTTATTTCTTCCTTGACAACTATTAAGAAGTGTATTTAAAATTAAGACGAAACTTGGTTGAAACTGCATGCTGTTTAAAAACAGTAAAACGAAAAAAAATAAAATTGCGCAGTTCGTAAACTTCTTAAGTATGCAAAGCAACCATATGCTTTTGAGGTTTCAACTGCTTTGGTGCACATGCTTTGCAGTAGTATGCTCTGCAAATCTTGCGTTTACGAATTCATCCAATGTTTCCTTGCGATTAATTATTTGATCTAATATCTCCCATAAATAATCTATGAGGTTGAGACCAGGGGATTATGCTGGCCACTTCATAAAAAAATAACATGGTGAAATGTTCCGATTCTTTGACCGGTAAAACATCACCATCCATTGTATTAACTTTACCGGGCGTGGTTTTAGTGAATTGCGGTTTTAATCGTTCGCCTCTGAGGTGTTCGAATTCCCTCAGATCACTTTAAACTAAACTTGGACTCACTAAAGAAAAGTTTTTTTTTGTAGAACTTAACACTCAAGAGGGTACGACTATTCTTAAAATCTCTGAGCATAAATGTTAAGTTTTTGAGAAATTGGACAAAAAGGAAAGAAAGTTTTTTGGGCTCAATAGCTATTTCGCACCATGGGTGACATCCACCAACATTTTATTAGGGAGGTTATTTTTTAGTGTATGTAATTTGACTTCTTGTTGAGTTCTAAGCAACTACTCACTTTATACATATGATTTAAGTTGACTGAAAATATTTTTAAGGATTTGACGCTGAACGATTTTGAAGTCAATACTCTACCACTTGAGCCACGCTCACCCATGTTGTGGTCCAGTTTACATTCGCCTTCGCAATTTTTGTTTTTCTAGTCGATTTATTTTTAGATATAAATGGTCTTTTAATTAATCGATATAATGGATCCAACCATCAACCGCTCTTCAACCGATCGTTATACTAGAGATGTGTAAGCTCGGCTCGTTTGGCGATATCAAAGTTACTGATTAAAATGAGACACAATTTATATCTTCAAATTATAATTGCCGATCTAAAACCTCCAAAAACCCACAACATCTTACTTTTTTTCATTAATAAAATGTTTGAAAATTATTTGTTCTTTAGTTTTGTCTAGGTAGTATCTTTTATTTTTACAATACGAGTATATCAATGTTTTTTTCAAAATAATTTAAGGATAAAAATAATATGTTTGGTTGTAAATTAATATATTTGTATTTATTTAATATATTTTCCAAATAATAATACTACCATAATTATTTTTTTTTATAATTAGCACGCGAGTTACATATTTGTATAATAAATTTGTTGCTCTACCTGTTTATTGGTGAAGGTCATCATACAAATATGTAATTCGCGCTCAAGGGGTTTGAGTACCCTTAAAATGTTTGTATAGGAAGAAAAGAGAGATACGGACGTACATTGGTCTTAAATGTTTGCAAGTTATAACGACCAGGAAATAGAGAGCTCCGCAGTGCATAGCATAAGCGAGTTGTACGGCTTAGGAACGAGTGACGATATTTCAAAGTACGTCCGAAAGTGGACCTGAGAATATAAGAATATATTGATACGCATTCATTGCGAGACCAGTGTTTACGGTTAAAATTTGAAGGGGCGGAATGCTAATGGAAATTTTGTTGCAACAAGTGCAAGGAGGTCTTACGGGCATCTGATCAGATATTATACAAAATTTTGGGCGGATGCATGCCCTATATATTGAGGCCAGATCAGAGCGGATGAGATATTTCTTGTCCGGAAAATTAGACTTTTTGAGCATTTTTGGTGACATCATGGATAATGGCTGGCTGTTTAAATTTAATTTTAAATTCCACTCTGTTGATAGTCCCCAATTGGTTGTGCTGTTAATATCGGAATGTAATGAGCCGGAGAGCAAGGACGTGATTCCGGGAACGAATATGAAAAGCAGAGTGTACTGTCATCAGCAAAGTTATATATGGATTAGAAGTAGCAGACAAGAGATCATTAATGAAAATTAAAGAGTGTCGGAGACAGAAGATGGGAAGATATATCATTTGGAAAAGCGGATTTGTGTATATTAAGAACTTTAAGTACCCTTGCTACTACACGAGTGCGAAAGTGGATTCGTCCCATTGAAGATTCGACGCACTCAAGTGTACGCGGGGAAAAAGCACAGTCTGAAAATGTTGAGCTGCTCGCAAAGTGTTCATCAAGCAGATTGACCTTATCCAAAGAGCTGACAGCTGAAATGTCATTGACGAATATTTTTGAAGAACGAGCAAAAATGTTTACTACCTTTGGGGCATTGTAGTATAATTGCCTCAGTTTTTGCTCGTATTGGAATTTCACACGCTTAAGAAAGACGTTGCAGTCATTCCTGGCTCATTTCAACTTTTTTCGGTTTTCCTCTGTTGGGTTGATCTTGTAGGACCGAAAAAACATTTCTCAAACCATGACAGACTCTTTACAGTTCGAGTCGTACCACATCTTTTCCTTTGGTTTGGTACTCTGCATCCGACAAGGGATAAAAGATCTCACTCCAAAGAGAACAGTCTATGTGATCATATCAGCAGCGGCATTCACGACATTATCGAGGCAATATAACGACCAGTTAACATTCCTAAAGAAGCTGTCCGCTCCAACTGGCTTTCTCTTATTGCCATGCGGTTTTTTTAGGAATGTATTTCTTGACTATGTGGTGGGTATATGAGAAATTAGCCGATATGACACAATGCACCGACTAACCTGAGGGATAAAGCGCATCAGCAGTGTACTAATCAATGTGAAAAGTTAAAAACAGGTCCAGGATATTGGCGGTATGACTATCAACGTCTGGTATTCGCGTGAACTAATTTACAAGCTGGGTCAAGTCCGTAGCAAAGACCTCAACACACCGTCCATCGGATGTTGTCTGTCCAGAATGTCGAAGCCACCCAGAATTGTGTATACTAAAATCGTCCGTAATAACGATTTCAACATGAAGTTGAATTCCGGATTGGAACATGGATCACATTGTGGTGGAGTTTGGTAAGCTACATCACTACGCGCGTAAATGGCGAGACCGCGGTAAAAAAATTATAGTCGCACTCGTTCATAGCCAATTAGCTTCAGATCTGAGTGATCTGAAATTTGTGGGCGGGGATTTACCTGTGTTTCACCAAGTGCCAAAACATCTGGCCTGTACTTACAGACGTGGACGTGCGAAGAAAAGTGATTACATTTTAGCCGGCCATTACAAAATTATAGGGAATTTAAATGTGGTCTGCCATAAATCACTGAAAGTAGTATAGTGGTCAATAAATTGTTCAACGGCGCATAAGTTAAACTAAATTTTTTTTATTACGAAACAAAGGCTTTCAAACCCAATTTTTTGTTATTTCTTCTTAAAAAAAATTACATGCCATTCTTCTTTTCAAAAATTGTAGTAATACCTTGCAATGGGTTTGTTCTTTATTAGAATATTTTTTATAATGTATAATAATTTTCCCTAAGTTCATAATTACCTACAGCCAGTTCGGAGATGGAGACAAAACAAAAAGGCACAATGTAATTCAATTAAGATACGAGGGCGGGTTAATAAGTCCGTGACTTTTGGATTAAAACAGATTTTTTGATAAAAAAATAATTTTATTTTTCAACGTAGTCTCCCTTGAGCTCTATACACTTTGTCCAACGCTTCTCCAATTTTTTTATCCCTTCCAAAAAAAATGATTTGTCGAGGTCCTCAAAATAGGCCTTTGTTTGCGAGATGACTTCATCATTGGAGTCAAATCTTTTTCCACCAAGCCATTTCTTCAGGTTTGGGAACAAGAAGTAGTCGCTCGGAGCCAAATCTGGAGAATAGGGTGGATGAGGGAGCAATTCATAGCCCAATTCATGGATTTTTGCCATGGCAACTGCACATGTGTGCACCCTTGCATTGTCTTGGTGGAAAAGAACTTTTTTCTTGGCCAAATGAGGTCGTTTTTTTTTCAAATCGTCATTGAATCGGTCCAATAAGTTGGCCTAATATTCCCCATTGATTGTTCTTCCCTTTTGAAGGTAGTCAATGTGGATTATCCCGCGTGCATCCCAAAAAACAGTCGCCATAACTTTATTGGCTGACAAACCCACCTTGGCCTTCTTTGGCGCCGATTCACCCTTAGAAACCCACTGTTTTGACTGTTGTTTGTTCTCTGGTGTGTTGTGATGGATCCATGTTTCGTCCACGGTTACAAAACGGCGCAAAAACTCCTCCATATTGCAATTAAACAACGCCAAACCTTCCTGTGAAGTTGTTACACGATTGCGTTTGTGGTCGACTGTGAGCAAACGCGGCACCCATCTTGCGGAAAGCTTTCTCATGCCCAAGTGATCATTCAAAATTGAAACCACTGAGCCATGCGAGATCCCTACGGCTTCCATAATCTCTCGCACTTTCAATCTTCGGTCGGCCAACACCATATCGTGAATTTTTTCGATTGTTTCGGGTGTAGACACCTCAACTGGGCGTCCAGGACGTTCGGCATCTTCAGTGCTTGTACGGCCACAACGAAATTCAGTAAACCACTTTTTTACCATTGAAATCGATGGTGCAGAGTCCCCATAGTATTTATCAAGCTTAGCCTTGGTCTCGGTAATGGTTTTTTTTCGCAAGAAATAATGCTTAATAAGCACACGAAATTCACTTTTTTCCATTTTCTCCTCAAATTAGTGAGTAGTCTGATAAAAATAGCTGTCAAACACAAACTAACTGATGCAGCAAGTTTAAATTTTGACAGGAGTCAACTGACAGATGCCTGTTGACAGGAGCAGTGTTGCTGTTTCAGTAAAGAGGTCAGAGTCACGGACTTATTGACCCGCCCTCGTAACTTAACATACCTTGAGAAGAAGAACTTAGATCGAGGAAACTGCTCAAATTGCAGTCCGTTCCTTTCAATGCATTTTTCGCACCTTGCCCGGATCAATTTGATGGCCTGAAGTCGTCTTTCACTTGCTCGCAGATCACATGCTTCTACAATCCTGCTCATAAGCCCCTCACCTGTCCTCGGTGTTGTTACATAAATTTTCTCTTTGATATAACCACACGCAAAAAATCCACGGGCGTAAGATCAGGGGGCCTTGCAAAAGACGATACTGGCCTCGAATGTCCAATCCGCTTTTGACGGTAGAAAGCATCTAACCACTCTCGCACTAGTTTACTCTAAAGGGAGGGCAACCGTCTAATTGGATTCAGTGACCTAACATATACGTTGGTTGAGAGGTACATTCTCAAGCAAAAGTTTCATCCGCAAAGTTGAGAAAGACTTCTGAATTTACGCGGTCAGGAAGGAAAAAGGGTCCAAAAACATTATTACTAGTAATACCCAACCAACCGTTAACTTTAAATTCTTGTTGAAAATTGCATTCGCGGTGAGCATGTGGATTAGAATAAGCCCTACATGCTGATTATGAAAATTTGCTACTCCTTTTCTTGTAAAAGTAGATTCATATGCCCACAGTACTTCGACTAAGAGCGGGAAAGCTCACACAGCTTTTTTTATTATTATTATCATTATTATCATTATTATTTATTATTATTATTATTTATTATTATTATTATTATTTATTAATATTATTATTATTTATTAATATTATTATTATTTATTAATATTATTATTATTTATTAATATTATTATTATTTATTAATATTATTATTATTTATTATTATTATAAATTATTAATACATACTCGTAAGTACATTACATATTAATAAAATTACAAATAAAGCACTAACTGCTAGGGCTTTCGGCTAGATGAGTTCTAAATATTATTAACTAACTTAATGGCTATCATCAATTTATATACATTGTTTACATTTTCTTCGTTTGTCGTACTTAAAAGGCCTTTGAGGTTTAGATTAGAGATTTGGTGACAGATTGTATTTACATGTTGGCAGTCCAAGAGATGGTTTACTGTTAGGATGGGTTTTTCTTCACATAAATGGCAGAGGGGTGGTGATTGCTTCGTAAAAATATGTTTATGGATCATGTTGGTGTGGCCCATTCTAAGTCTTATAAATTTTTCTAGATTCATTCCCTGGGAAGAAAACTTTCTCGGCAGACGGGTTAAATTCTTTGTATAGATGTTGATACTCAGTGCAGCAAATCCTTTTCCTATATTTTCAATTTGAGGTGATGTGATTTTTCAGGTCTTTTTTGTTATAGGTGTAAAAAGAGGTGAGCGGTTCCATTAAAACCGATTTTGCAATTGCATCTCGTAGTCTGGACTTTTTTTTCCATCCCAGTATTTTTTGGCGTCGTCACGGATGGGAGATATTCTTGAAGAGTGGATGGACCTGAGAAGAATGGCAGTCCAACCTTTCAGTAATTTGGGGTAACCCCGCTTCTGGACTTGTTCGAAAAGCTCTCATGCTCCTTCTTACCGGGATGTATACAGAGATTATGGTTATTTTTATTTTTAGAAATATTTCGACTGCTATTGCGAATATATTGGAGTGGATATTAAGAGAATTTTGTGCCGTGTTTCGAAGAAGTGTTTAAGGGTAGACTGTAGAAATAAGGTTCGTATTAAATAAGTACCACAGATTGACCATTATTCTTAATATGAGTTTCCTCTAAGGAAATTATAGACGGTTGGAAGTCATTAATAAGTAATTGCAACTCATTGCAATTATTAAAATAAGGTTCCATTGGAGAACCTTAAGTATTATTACCTCAGTTACCTCTGAAACCGTAGTTCCCGTTTTGCATCTCCAAACTGACTGAATATGTTACTGGATTTTAAATAATGAGAAATCTCGAAATATCCCCGCTTGGCCCACGCACAAACAGTAATAATAATACAAATAATAGTCAGGGAGAATTGATGGTTAACGGTTGCGTAAACATCGTCACTTCTCCAGAAACTCTGCGTGAGATGATTTAGTTGATGTTCGAGTGTATGAATGTCTTTTTTGTCAGCGTAGTGGAGCGAGAGAAATATCTTAATTTCTGTCCACTCGTTGTCAAATACATTATAACAGCTGAAAGCAGAATTTGCCCTGCCTCTTATTTTTTGAGGTATGTGTTGCAAAATAGCGCGGTAAATTGGCTTGTTGTGAACTAGGCATTTAAAATTTATCCAGGTATACGATATTACGTAGTAATACAAATAAAAGGAATACAATGACAAAAAATTACATCAATGTATTTAATTTGTGAATAAGATATATGTTAACACCCAAAACATTCCTTCAACCTACATAAATATGCTCCAAAGTATATTCTAACGATATGGCACATGTCATGCATTCGTCAAATGCATCCGTTCCCAGGCGATGAAAAAATCGTATGAGGACCTAAAATATTTTCACTCCCTTCTTAAGCTATAGGCCGTTGAAGCGAGATACCTCTGATTTCGTTGATTTCTCTGATTTCAGAGAACCGTTTTTGTGGCAATACCAGGTACACTTTAGTACGTAAATGGGGGCCAATTTCATATTAAAAAAAAAGAAAACAATTCAAAACTTAAAGCTTTTTTTAACAAAATTTAGTTTTAATACTCTTAATACTCTAACTTCTGGTGCAAAAATGTCTTGCAAGCATTTGAGTTACTGATAACAACCCCTATTGCGATAGTCGTTTTTACTGAACGACACTTCTCACTTTTTCTGTCGAGTCACCTTTTAGGCGTTCAAGTGTCGGTATTACAATACATAAACGCCAATCGTTTTCGATTCACATGTATTCCACATAAACAACAGATAAATACAGCTACACATTTAAATGAAATTTGTTCGTTCTTTCAAATTTAAAATTTGTGAATTGTAAATATTTAATAATGAATAGTATTGCACTTTTTGTGGTAAAAAATATTATTAATGAATATGAGAGAGAAGAAGAAGAAAACATTAAGTTAATAAGAGAAAGGAGAAGATTAAGATCGAAGTCCAATCCTTTGGATCTGCCAGATTCGAGAACAAATAATGCCAATTTGTTACATTTACAGATTTGTGATATACTTTAGGTTGAATAAAGATGTATTTCTTTATTTATTAAAAGAACTTGAAGATCAAAGTGAAAAAAGACGAAGCGTATTATCAGTAACACCAATACTAAAGCTTGCAGCTATGCTACGATTTTTCGCTGATGGTTAGTTATCAGAAATGTGTAGGCAATGATTTTAATTTGGGTATTGCTCAACCAACGATGAGTATCATTTTAAAAGAGATGCTTGAGCTTATGGAAAAATTTGTTTGCCCTCGTTGGAAAAATGCATCCTATTCAGATGAGGGAAAAAATGAAGCAAAGGCTTTTTTTATTCCAGGAATAATTGGCTGTGTCGGCGGTAACCACATCAAAATTCAAGCTCCAAAAAAACTACAACATGAAAGGCTTTTACAGCTTAAACGCTATGTTTTTAGGTATGATATATTTTACAAATTTCATTCATTTCATATTTTCTAAATATAACTCTAATTTATGGTTTGTGACCATAAAATGCGTATCAGATGTGTAGATGCCAGGCATCCCGAAGCCAGTCATGACTTATTCACTTCGAATACTTCGGAGCTTCGAAGCATCCTACGAAGAAATTTTGACAGCGGAGAATGAAATATACGAGGGGCGTTCAATATATTCTCGGTATCGATATGAAGGAAAATGCGAATTCAATGTAAATTGTTTTTATTTTTCAATATAATCTCCCCTAACATCAATGCATTTGTTACATCTTGAAATAAGCTTTTTTAAACTCTCAAAAAAATAAATGTCCTCCTCCTCCATTTATTGCCGACTTGAGTTCTTCATCGAATTAATAATCACATTTATATGAAATGTTACATGAATGCACTAAAATAATAGTATTACTTGATAAATAAGTCAATTTATATATACAACCACAGCTTCACCCCGATACCGAGAATAGTTTGAACGCCCCTCGTACTTGGCTTCTAGGTAAGTTTAGTATTTGTCTACAAAACCACATTTTGAAAATTATCGAACCGAACTTTCAGGTGTTGCTGGCTATCCCCTGGAACCATTCCTGATAACAAGATTGAGATCGGCTCAAGAAGGAAGTAGTCAAAGCGATTTCAAATCCAAATCCAGGAATATTATTGAAAGAACAATTGGTGTTCTTAAAAGCCGATTCCGATGTCTTCTTGGTGCTAGACTACTTCACTATAATTTAAGAAAATCGGCACAAATGGTGAATTTGTGTTCAGCTCTGCTCAACTTTGTACACATTACAAAACTGAGCCACCTTGGAGAATTCATCAATTCCATATCTGGCAAACGAAGAAAATAATCAAATAGCCATAAATAAGGAAATAGATTACGAGGGCAGGTCAATAAGTCCGTGACTTTTGGATTAAAACAGATTTTTTGATAAAAAAATAATTTTATTTTTCAACGTAGTCTCAGTTGAGCTCTATACACTTTGCCCAACGCTTCTCCAATTTTTTTATCCCTTCCAAAAAAAATGATTTGTCGAGGTCCTCAAAATGACGAGATGACTTCATCATTGCAGTCAAATCTTTTTCCACCAAGCCATTTCTTCAGGTTTGGGAACAAGAAGTAGTCGCTCGGAGCCAAATCTGGAGAATAGGGTGGATGAGGGAGCAATTCATAGCCCAATTCATGGATTTTTGCCATGGCAACTGCACCCTTGAATTGTCTTGGTGGAAAAGAACTTTTTTCTTGGCCAAATGAGGTCGTTTTTTTTTCAAATCGTCATTGAATCGGTCCAATAAGTTGGCATAATATTCCCCATTGATTGTTCTTCCCTTTTGAAGGTAGTCAATGTGGATTATCCCGCGTGCATCCCAAAAAACAGTCGCCATAACTTTATTGGCTGACAAACCCACCTTGGCCTTCTTTGGCGCCGATTCACCCTTAGAAACCCACTGTTTTGACTGTTGTTTGTTCTCTGGTGTGTTCTGATGGATCCATGTTTCGTCCACGGTTACAAAACGGCGCAAAAACTCCTCCATATTGCGATTAAACAACGCCAAACCTTCCTGTGAAGTTGTTACACGATTGCGTTTGTGGTCGACTGTGAGCAAACGCGGCACCCATCTTGCGGAAAGCTTTCTCATGCCCAAGTGATCATTCAAAATTGAAACCACTGAGCCATGCGAGATCCCTACGGCTTCCACAATCTCTCGCACTTTCAATCTTCGGTCGGCCAACACCATATCGTGAATTTTTTCGATTGTTTCGGGTGTAGAGACCTCAACTGGGCGTCCAGGACGTTCGGCATCTTCAGTGCTTGTACGGCCACAACGAAATTCAGTAAACCACTTTTTTACCATTGAAATCGATGGTGCAGAGTCCCCATAGTATTTATCAAGCTTAGCCTTGGTCTCGGTAATGGTTTTTTTTCGCAAGAAATAATGCTTAATAAGCACACGAAATTCACTTTTTTCCATTTTCTCCTCAAATTAGTGAGTAGTCTGATAAAAATAGCTGTCAAACACAAACTAACTGACGCAGCAAGTTTAAATTTTGATAGGAGTCAACTGACAAATGCCTGTTGACAGGAGCAGTGTTGCTGTTTCAGTAAAGAGGTCAGAAATTCAAAAATGCACGGAATTATTGACCCGCCCTCGTATTAGAAACTTGAAAAACAAAATAAATAATCTTTATTTCAATTTAATTCAATTATTCATTATTAATAAATTTGTCTTCACAGAGATTTAACTTTCTTTCCAAAAGCGACGATTATTTTTTTTTTATTTCCAGTTCCATCAACTTCTTTTCATTGTACTTCTTTTGTTGCTGCTCTTCCCGTTTGTTTTTTTTCTTTTAATTTCTGCTCTTCCCAAAAAAAAAAAACGTTTCCTCTCGTATCTCACACTTTCCTTCAGATGGTCCTCAATTCTTTTTAAAGATAACTTCACCTCATTGTACAAAGCATCTTGTACCTCTGTTTGTCGTTGCAGCATTTCGGTAAAATTCAGCCCTGTTGTGGTGTGATTAGCCTTTTTGCATTTTCCTTGTTGTATTTCATGAGTTGTATCGCTCATATCAAGTACATCAAGAATTTACGGAACTTCAACAGATGGGGGTGAATCTCTTCTGTTTGTTATTTGAACCCCCAAATACAACACCTTCCGGTTCAACTGGAGAAGATCAGCAATAGCTTTATCTGTGTCGTTTAAATATTTTTGCCTAAAAGGTCCTCCTCCTGCTTCTTGTTGTAGACGAGTTTTTGCTTTACTTTAAATTTAGCATCGAACCAAACCTGTAAATATATTTATATGGATATGATATCAATTGATTTCGTATTTATATTTACCTTTTGCCACTCTTTCGCGGTCCTAACTGGCGGCCCCTAAGAATTGAGTTGAATGGAAATTGCTTCCCATTCTTTAATTTTCTCCGCCGTTGGCGAAACTCCTCTCCGGAAGTTGGTTGCTAATGCACGGTTCCTTTCCATCGATTGCATTAATAGTGCAAATTGCTCCCGATTTGTTATCTTCGATCTTTAGTAAATAACATTTAATTAAAAACTAATTAACAAAAGGAAAAAGGAAAAAAAAACAAAAACTTACATTTTATTTGAATCCACACAGCTTGTCGTTTGAAAAAATGTCATCGCCAAGAAATATACTAGTACTCGTCGTTTATTTGAACTTAAACGAGAGTTACAATACCGACGAGTGACATTTGTCGATAAGAAAAATACGTACCACTTAACGACAAGCAAAACGACATCGTAATGACTATCTCAATACCGATTTTTATAAGTGACATTTTTCGTTCAATGAAAACGACTATCGCAATAGGGGTGAATAACAATATTCACGCCTTATCTCACAAATAAGGGAAAAAATATCATTCTGTAGGTTAAAGGTTTTGTTTAAATATAAATAGGATTTTATGCATTCCCAGCCTCCAATTCCGCAACCACAAACTTATATATATCCTTGACATGATTTCAAGTGGCATTCTACGTAATTTATTATTATTATTATTATGTACTTATGAACAACACAATTAATTACAAGTTAGTGTTTAATTTAACGGACAAAGCTGCAAAGGCCTTGCGGTCTATGGGAAAAAGAAAATAAAAACTAGTTAGGTTTAATTATAAATAATTTAAATGATAATCCCTGCATTGATTCTGTTTAAATCTCCTTCGAAGATGTTGCCAAAATAGCTTACTATTAGGTTATTGACTTCAAGTCAGCTCAACTTTGAATGCACAATTAAACCCGTAGGCGTTGCTGTTGTAATATAAAAGTTTATGTAGCCATTTATAACATATAGATATTACGTAATTGTGTAACTAAACATTTTTATTTTAAAATAAATTTTTTTAATATATTATTTTATCAAATAAATCACAAATCACCCATTAGTGTCTGATCGAAAAACTAAGACAATAATAATCAAATGTGCATTCATTTTTCAAAGTCAGGTAGTATGCTTTCATGTATCCAAAGGGCGATGGAAAGAAGAACTATGTAATTTACTTATTGTAGTTGGTATCAATTGATACTCCTCGTCTTCCTGCAATATCTTCTTTTTTCCGTTGCTTTTCTCTCATTAACTCAGCATCTCTGAAAATATATGTAAGCAAAGAAGTTTGCCTTTAAATTAAATTCTACATTACCTAAGTTTACGTTGCTCTACAGTAAGATTATCGGTTCTTTTTCCCTTACTTTGCTCTTCCTTTTTTTTCATGTTTTTGGCACGAGCAAGATCCCTTTGATTTCCACCTTTCAAATGACACAAAATAAAACAACATATTCAAAAACCAAACAATTTAATAAGCATTATATTCTCGACCGAGAAACTAAAATAGCGATGAAAAAGGAGTCTAGATTTTGAGTGAAAGGATATAACAACCCGCATAATGGCCATGTTAAAAATTTGAATGCGTCACATCTGTGACTTTCTAGCAAACAATATTTTTTCTGAGTAAACTCTCTCTCTTCTCTTGTGCATCTGATTGTAGTCGATCGAGTTTCATTTTTCTGCGCGTAATTTCAACAATTAAAAACATCAGGCCATTAAATAAAATTAAATTTGCTTCGAAGCCGGCATATAACGATAAACTGATTTTGTAAAGTTCTAACAACAAGCTCAACTTTAAAGAAAATATCGACTATACAATGAAAAAACTGTCTTGAGAAAAATCAGAAAAGAGATCTTAAAGAATGGTGCAATAAAAATTGTAATGTAGTTAAACCCCACTTTGAATACTGACCCAAGGAACAAAATAAAGCAATGTTAAATACATTAAACTGGCTAAACGTTAATTAAAAGTGATTTATTTTAAGAATGTCAGAAATATTGTTTTCATACTTGACTTAAAAATCATAAAAAATTTGTTTGACACAACTAAAGCACAGTCAAATTAATAAATAAAAAGGCTAAACAATATTTTTTTGGATTAATATTACTTGGCGGTCGACGAGGCATGAAATCTATAAGATGATCAATTATATGCATCGGAATGGGTGAATTCGTAAACGCATATCTTGCGCAAAATGTGCAAAGCACGTTGTCCATAAACGCAAACAAAAAAAAAAAACCAACGCAAACAAAAAAAAAAACTGTAACTCAAACAGTTCTTAATCGCATTTGAGCTAGTTTTCTTGCGCAAAAGCAGGCGCATCTGTGCAGTTGTCAAAAAAATATTGTTCACTTTCATTTAGTTATTGTGTATGTTGTTTCGTGTAAAGAAAGAAATTTAATTTTGGGAAAAATGAATTGCACCGAACAGAAGTAAGTAAAAAACAAATAAAGAATCGTCACATATTATATATATAAACTTTTTATACACTTTTTTCAGTATGAAGAAGACATTTGTTGGGGCAAACGGAAGAAGGCCAGCATTTGGACAAAGATTTTGGACGACATACTAGAGATATCACCAGCGTTTCTAAGAAGGATGAAATTCTACGAGAATGGAATGATCTTCTCACGTACAAAAGGATAAAGCAAAGAAACTCCCAATCTGGTAGAGACGTAATACGATGGGAATATTTTAATCTGTGTCATGAAATTTATTGAACGAAGCATTTCATCGATCCGCCGAGAAATAATTTAGCGTCAACTTTGGAGGAATCCACATCCGGTGAGTCTGCAATCGAAGAAAATTTAGCAGCAAATAGTGAGGCCTAAACGCTTCAAATCCGCAAAAAATTGAATTGTTAAACTTTTTAAAAGAGGAATAAAAAACGCCATCGAGATTAAATAGAAATAGAGGTACAACGGATAGAAATAATGTTTTATATTATAACCAAAAAAAGTCCTGATACTAAGTTTTTTTAACTAAAATTCATTTTCTTAGTTTTAGTGTTAATAAATGTAAAAAAAAAAATAGACTGTAAGCAACGTCGAAAGACATAGATTAAGTATTATGTTTAACCTAGAGTGCCCGCATGGGGCCAGTAAATTATAATAAGATAATTTTAAGTTAATTAAGCTAAATTTTAAGCGTTTTTTTATATAGCATGTAAGAGTTAATTAATAAAGTCCAATAAAAATGCATTTTAAACTGAAAAAAAAAAATGGATAGAAATAATGTGATTTATAAAAGAGGTATTGGATAAGATGTTGTACGGAAGAGCAACTCGAACCAAGCGACTAAATTATTTTTTCTTTTATAGTCCCTTTTTGTTGTTTTTTAATACTGAAACTGCATTTCTTTATTCTTGCTGTTTAATACATTTTATTTGTAATGCTGATATAAGCACCATAATCGAGTTTCTTTTATCTTGGGTTTGATTGTAAGTTTCACTTGAATGTCCCTCTGCTCCATCGATACAACCAATAACATGAGGAAATGGGTACCTCCTTAGAATATGGAACATATCCATTTTCCGGGTAAGCTCTTCATTAGTAGTTGGCCACTTTATAAAAAGGTTTCGATGGAGGCTTATGAATTTTGTGGTTTTTAAAACAATTTTGTACGAAACACCTCGACCTATAAAAAAACCGATCGGACAAATCTCTGTAGGAACAACCATTGGCCAGTTTCCATATCGTTATAAGTAAAGCATGGTTCAAACTGATTGCAGGTCGTCCGGTTTCAGCTCTTTCCCAAAAAGGGTCGAGTTTAAAAAGAAGTTGCTGCCAACCAAAGAAATTAAGACAGTGCTAACTAATAACTATTTTCTTACCTTGTATGTTTGCCAACTCATTCTAAAATAACTAAAGAAAATGTTATCGGGAAATGTTTGTATCAGTTTAAAAAATCCTTTATTTTTTTATGACATAGCGCTTCATTCCCCACATTTTAGCGTACACAATTGTTTTTATTGTTTTATTTTTACATCTTTTGTTATTTCTTCCTTGACAACTATTAAGAAACTTGGTTGAAACTGCATGCTGTTTAAAAACAGTAAAACGAAAGAAAATAAAATTGCGCAGTTCGTAAACTTCTTAAGTATGCAAAGCAACCATATGCTTTTGAGGTTTCAACTGCTTTGGTGCACATGCTTTGCAGTAGAGTATGCTCTGCAAATCTTGCGTTTACGAATTCATCCAATGTTTCCTTGCGATTAATTATTTGATCTAATATCTCCCATAAATATTCTATGTGGTTGAGACCAGGGGATTATGCTGGCCACTTCATAAAAAAATAACATGGTGAAATGTTCCGATTCTTTGACCGGTAAAACATCACCATCCATTGTATTAACTTTACCGGGCGTGGTTTTAGTGAATTGCGGTTTTAATCGTTCGCCTCTGAGGTGTTCGAATTCCCTCAGATCACTTTAAACTAAACTTGGACTCACTAAAGAAAAGTTTTTTTTTGTAGAACTTAACACTCAAGAGGGTACGACTATTCTTAAAATCTCTGAGCATAAATGTTAAGTTTTTGAGAAATTGGACAAAAAGGAAAGAAAGTTTTTTGGGCTCAATAGCTATTTCGCACCGTGGGTGACATCCACCAACATTTTAATAGGGAGGTTATTTTTTAGTGTATGTAATTTGACTTCTTGTTGAGTTCTAAGCAACTACTCACTTTATACATATGACTTAAGTTGACTGAAAATATTTTTAAGGATTTGACGCTGAACGATTTTGAAGCCAATACTCTACCACTTGAGCCACGCTCACCCATGTTGTGGTCCAGTTTACATTCGCCTTCGCAATTTTTGTTTTTCTAGTCGATTTATTTTTAGATATAAATGGTCTTTTAATTAATCGATATAATGGATCTAACCATCAACTGCTCTTCAGCCGATCGTTATACTAGAGATGTGGAAGCTCGGCTCGTTTGACGATATGAAAATTACTGGTTAAAATGAGACACAATTTATATCTTCAAATTATAATTGCCGATCTAAAACCTCCAAAAACCCACAACATCTTACTTTTTCTCATTAATAAAATGTTTGAAAATTATTTGTTCTTTAGTTTTGTCTAGGTAGTATCTTTTATTTTTACAATACGAATAGATCAATGTTTTTTTTTAAATAATTTAAGGATAAAAATAATATGTTTGGTTGTAAATTAATATGTTTGTATTTATTTAATACATTTTCCAAATAATAGTACTACCATAATTATTTTTTTTTATAATTAGCACGCGAACTACATATTTGTATAATACTCGTAAATTTGTTGCTCTACCTGTTTATTGGTGGAGGTCATCATATAAATATGTAACTCGCGCTCAAGGGGTTTGAGTACCCTTAAAATGTTTATATAGGAAGAAAAGAGAGATACGGACGTACATTGGTCTTAAATGTTTGCAAGTTATAACGACTAGGAAATAGAGAGCTCCGCAGTGCATAGCATAAGCGAGTTGTACGGCTTAGGAACAAGTGACGATATTTCAAAGTACGTCCGAAAGTGGACCTGAGAGTATATTGATACGCATTCATTGCGAGACCAGTGTTTACGGTTAAAATTTGAAGGGGCGGAATGCTACTGGAAATTTTGCCTCAGGAATTTCACACGCTTAAGAAAGGCGTTGGCTCATTTCAACTTTTTTCGGTTTTCCTCTGTTGGGTTGATCTTGTAGGACCGAAAAAACATTTCTCAAACCATGACAGACTCTTTACAGTTCGAGTCGTACCACACCTTTTCCTTTGGTTTGGTACTCTTCATCCGACAAGGGATAAAAGATCTCACTCCAAAGAGAACAGTCTATGTGATCATATCAGCAGCGGCATTCACGACATTATCGAGGCAATATAACGACCAGTTAACATTCCTAAAGAAGCTGTCCACTCCAACTGGCTTTCTCTTATTGCCATGCGGTTTTTTTAGGAATGTATTTCTTGACTATGTGGTGGGTATATGAGAAATTAGCCGATATGACACAATGGACCGACTAACCTGGGGGATAAAGCGCATCAGCAGTGTACTAATCAATGTGAAAAGTTAAAAACAGGTTCAGGATATTGGCGGTATGACTATCAACGTCTGGTATTCGCGTGGACTAATTTACAAGCTGGGTCAAGTCCGTAGCAAAGACCTCAACACACCGTCCATCGGATGTTGTCTGTCCAGAATGTCGAAGCCACCCAGAATTGTGTATACTAAAATCGTCCGTAATAACTATTTCAACATGAAGTTGAATTCCGGATTGGAACATGGATCACATTGTGGTGGAGTTTGGTAAGCTACATCACTACGCGCGTAAATGGCGAGACCGCGGTACAAAAATTATAGTCGCACTCGTTCATAGCCAGTTAGCTTCAGATCTGAGTGATCTGAAATTTGTGGGCGGGGATTTACCTGTGTTTCACCAAGTGCCAAAACATCTGGCCTGTACTTACAGACGTGGACGTGCGAAGAAAAGTGATTACATTTTAGCCGGCCATTACAAAATTATAGGGAATTTAAATGTGGTCTGCCATAAATCACTGAAAGTAGTATAGTGGTCAATAAATTGTTCAACGGCGCATAAGTTAAACTAAATTTTTTTTATTACGAAACAAAGGCTTTCAAACCCAATTTTTTGTTATTTCTTCTTAAAAAAAATTACATGCCATTCTTCTTTTCAAAAATTGCAGTAATACCTTGCAATGGGTTTGTTCTTTATTAGAATATTTTTTATAATGTATAATAATTTTCCCTAAGTTCATAATTACCTACAGCCAGTTCGGAGATGGAGACAAAACAAAAAGGCACAATGTAATTCAATTAAGATAACTTAACATACCTTGAGAAAAAGAACTTAGATCAAGGAAACTGCTCAAATTGCAGTCCGTTCCTTTCAATGCATTTTTCGCACCTTGCCCGGATCGATTTGATGGCCTGAAGTCGTCTTTCACTTGCTCGCAGATCACATGCTTCTACAATCCTGCCCATAAGCCCCTCACCTGTCCTCGGTGTTGTTACATAAATTTTCTCTTTGATATAACCACACGCAAAAAATCCACGGGCGTAAGATCAGGGGGCCTTGCAAAAGACGATACTAGCCTCGAATGTCCAATCCGCTTTTGACGGTAGAAAGCATCTAACCACTCTCGCACTAATTTACTCTAAAGGGAGGGCAACCGTCTAATTGGATTCAGTGACCTAACATATACGTTGGTTGAGAGGTACATTCTCAAGCAAAAGTTTCATCCGCAAAGTTGAGAAAGACTTCTGAATTTACGCGGTCAGGAAGGAAAAAGGGTCCAAAAACATTATTACTAGTAATACCCAACCAACCGTTAACTTTAAATTCTTGTTGAAAATTGCATTCGCGGTGAGCATGTGGATTAGAATAAGCCCTACATGCTGATTATGAAAATTTGCTACTCCTTTTCTTGTAAAAGTAGATTCATATGCCCACAGTACTTCGACTAAGAGCGGGAAAGCTCACACAGCTTTTTTATTATTATTATCATTATTATTTATTATTATTATTATTTATTATTATTATTATTATTATTATTTATTAATATTGTTATTATTTATTATTATTATAAATTATTAATACATACTCGTAAGTACATTACATATTAATAAAATTACAAATAAAGCACTAGCTGCTAGGGCTTTCGGCTAGATGAGTTCTAAATATTATTAACTAACTTAATGGCTATCATCAATTTATATACATTTTTTACATTTTCTTCGTTTGTCGTACTTAAAAGGCCTTTGAGGTTTAGGTTAGAGATTTGGTGACAGATTGTATTTACATGTTGGCAGTCCAAGAGATGGTTTACTGTTAGGATGGGTTTTTCTTCACATAGATGGCAGAGGGGTGGTGATTGCTTCGTAAAAATATGTTTATGGATCATGTTGGTGTAGCCCATTATAAATTCTTGTAGATTCATTCCCTGGGAAGAAAACTCTCTCGGCAGATGGGTTAAATTCTTTGTATAGATGTTAATACTCAGTGCAGTAAATTCTTTTCCTATATTTTCAATTAGAGGTGATGTGATTTTTCAGGTCTTTTTTGTTATAGGTGTAAAAAGAGGTGAGCGGTTCCATTAAAGCCGATTTTGCAATTGCATCTCGTAGTCTGGACTTTTTTTCCATCCCAGAATTTCTTGGCGTCGTCACGGATGGGAGATATTCTTGAAGAGTGGATGGACCTGAGAAGAAAGGCAGTCTAACCTTTCAGTAATTTGGGGTAACCCCGCTTCTGTCAGAAGATTTTTTACAGGACGTGTGGGAAAAGCTTCTTACCGCTCCGTGGTATGCTGTTGTGATAAGGTGAATGCTTGATTTTGAACATTTTCCATAAATTGCTAGGCCATAATCAATTTTCGATAAAATAATGGATTTAATGACGTTAATGATAGTGTTGATACTGCAAAAACTATCTTTTGAAAAAAGGTATTTGATAATATTTACCCTAGAACTAAGGCTTTTCTTAATATAAGTACAATGGTTACGAAAGTTAAATTTGGAATCGAATAAAAGACTAGTGTGCTAGCACAATTAACGTTTTCTGTGAAATTATTATGTACATGTACTAATATATGTAGATTTACAGCATCGTATGTTTTTACAAATATGTAATATTTTACATTTTTTAATCGAGATCTTAGAACTCGA
This sequence comes from Volucella zonaria, assembly GCA_963966105.1. NCBI lineage: Eukaryota > Metazoa > Arthropoda > Insecta > Diptera > Syrphidae > Volucella > Volucella zonaria. The sequence continues at coordinate 149,039,207 of OZ014530.1, read as the reverse complement.
CATGTTGCCCCATTTGAATAAGCAATCAAGTATGTCTGAGAAGATGGCTCCCATTTAAGTTAGATTTTTACATTTTGAAAAAAAAAGGATGAGATCATCTGCATACAGGATATGGCAACCTTTGTTGTAACTGTTAATTACTGTACTTATTTCGTTGAAACCAATTATGAATAGAACGACTGATAAAGGGGATCCTTGTGGGATACCGTTTTGTAATTGATGAACGGTGGAAAAGACCAAGTTGGTCTTAATACGGAAACATATATTGGTGAGAAAAGATCTTATATAATTGAGAATTTTTGGCTCAACCTTCCATACCATGAGTTGTTTTAAGATAACATGAACATCAATGCGGTCGAATGCTTTCCCGAAGTCAATGCTGAGAATTTTTACGTGGTTCTTTTCAGTGAGGGTCGAGGAAATAAATTCGTCTAGATGCAGAAGGGCATCAATAGTGCTCCTTCCTTTTTTAAAGGTTACTTGGTTTTGGTAAATAACTTTTCTTTTTTCGAGGAACCAGAATAGTCGTTTAGTAACTATCTTTTTTAGGATTTTCTCAATGCATGGGAGGAGGGATATAGGTCGATATCCCTGTAAGGTGGAGTGGTCTTTCTTCGGGTTTGGAAGGGGATAATGCTTGCGACTTTCTATATTTGTGGAATGTTACCTTCGAGGAAGACAGCCTTGTCTTCAGCGCCGAAGGGGCGTTTTTTTATCATTGCGTATGATATACGGTCAAATCCTGGGCCTGTCCTTTTGACAGATGTTAAACAGCTTTCTAGTTCTATCATGTTGATGGGTTATTCAATTTGAATCGAAGAGGGGTCAGTATCATATTGTAGAGATTGGTCATTCAATACTACGTACTTTTCACAGATAAAATCGTGATGAAAATTAGAGTCATTTGATGCGCTTTAACAAGATTTTGCAAAGAATTCAGCAATTTGTTTAAGACAGGTGAGGGTGTTGCTCTCAGTCATAATTGCTTTGGGTTTTTATATCGGACCACAGTTTTTTTGGTGTTGAGTTTGGATTATTCCCAGCAGTGAATTTCTCATAACATACTGTTTTTTGTGCCTTCGCGACCCTTCTGAACTTAGCGTTAGCTTTGCGATACAAGATAATGTTAAAGTCTGTTGGGGATTTTTTAAACAGTCACCAAGCTTTCTGTTTTTCGTCACGAAGGACGCTTATTTCTTTGGTCCACCAAGGGACGGTTTTATGACATGTTTTTTGTTTTGTTTGGGGGATTGCTTCGTTTGCAGCGGATGGTATTCCTTTTTGGATGTTAGCCGCTTCCTTGTTTATATTGGGAAAACGTTGTCTCCTAGAAACCTCGTTGGATATTTTTGGTTGAAAAAGGTCCACTTAGGTTTTTCCAGTATAAATTTTTGTTGGTGTGTTGTTGGTGGTGATGATAGGAAAATGATCGTTACCGTGAAGATAGTTAGAAACAGTCAATGTGGAATTGGGTATAAGAGAGGGTGTTATAAGTGTTAGGTCGATATGAGTGAATGTTTTGTGCGTTGAGAAGTGGTAGGTTGCCCGTTGTTTAGATTTGCTAGTCCCGAGTTTGCAATGAAACTTTCAACCTGTTTACCTCGTTAAATATACGTGTCGGTGCCCCAGGAGGGCCTCCAGGCATTGAAGTCCCCCGTTAGAATGATTGATGTGCTTCTACCATGTAGGATATTTTCGAGGTCGTTGCATGTGAATTGTTGATCCAATGGGATGTATACAGAGATTATGGTTTTGAATTTCTGACCTCTTTACTGAAACAGCAACACTGCTCCTGTCAACAGGCATCTGTCAGTTGACTCCTGTCAAAATTTAAACTTGCTGCGTCAGTTAGTTTGTGTTTGACAGCTATTTTTATCAGACTACTCACTAATTTGAGGAGAAAATGGAAAAAAGTGAATTTCGTGTGCTTATTAAGCATTATTTCTTGCGAAAAAAAACCATTACCGAGACCAAGGCTAAGCTTGATAAATACTATGGGGACTCTGCACCATCGATTTCAATGGTAAAAAAGTGGTTTACTGAATTTCGTTGTGGCCGTACAAGCACTGAAGATGCCGAACGTCCTGGACGCCCAGTTGAGGTCTCTACACCCGAAACAATCGAAAAAATTCACGATATGGTGTTGGCCGACCGAAGATTGAAAGTGCGAGAGATTGTGGAAGCCGTAGGGATCTCGCATGGCTCAGTGGTTTCAATTTTGAATGATCACTTGGGCATGAGAAAGCTTTCCGCAAGATGGGTGCCGCGTTTGCTCACAGTCGACCACAAACGCAATCGTGTAACAACTTCACAGGAAGGTTTGGCGTTGTTTAATCGCAATATGGAGGAGTTTTTGCGCCGTTTTGTAACCGTGGACGAAACATGGATCCATCACAACACACCAGAGAACAAACAACAGTCAAAACAGTGGGTTTCTAAGGGTGAATCGGCGCCAAAGAAGGCCAAGGTGGGTTTGTCAGCCAATAAAGTTATGGCGACTGTTTTTTGGGATGCACGCGGGATAATCCACATTGACTACCTTCAAAAGGGAAGAACAATCAATGGGGAATATTATGCCAATTTATTGGACCGATTCAATGACGATTTGAAAAAAAAACGACCTCATTTGGCCAAGAAAAAAGTTATTTTCCACCAAGACAATGCAAGGGTGCACACATGTGCAGTTGCCATGGCAAAAATCCATGAATTGGGCTATGAATTGCTCCCTCATCCACCCTATTCTCCAGATTTGGCTCCGAGCGACTACTTCTTGTTCCCAAACCTGAAGAAATGGCTTGGTGGAAAAAGATTTGACTCCAATGATGAAGATGAAGTCATCTCGCAAACAAAGGCCTATTTTGAGGACCTCGACAAATCATTTTTTTTGGAAGGGATAAAAAAATTGGAGAAGCGTTGGACAAAGTGTATAGAGCTCAAGGGAGACTACGTTGAAAAATAAAATTATTTTTTTATCAAAAAATCTGTGTTTTAATCCAAAAGTCACGGGCTTATTGACCCACCCTCGTAGATTGTAGAAATATGGTTCGTATTAAATAGGTGCCACAGGTTGACCGTTGTGCTTAATATGAGTTTCCTCTAAGGAAATTATATATGGTTGGAAGTTATTAATAACTGCAACTCATTGTAATTATTAAAATAAAGTTCCATTGGAGAACCTTAAGTATTGATTTGTTACTTGGGGAAGACCTTGTACATTATAATATGATTTATGTTGTAGAAGGTTTTGAGGGTGAACTGTGGTTACTGAGTTGCCCGAGCTTTGTAAAGAGGTCGAACGATTAAGCCACTGAACAGCAGAGTCGTGATATTTAGTTTGAGAATTATTATGACATGTTTTCATCATCGTTTGGATCTGGGGGATTTAAAAAGTATTGATTGTTTTTGATAAGGGTTTGGGTAACTATAGACATAGGTGAGGTGTTAGATTTTTGAGTGCTGCTAAGTATTATTTTTGAAGCTTTGTTGTTTGTTTTTGGAATTGTGTGAATGGTTTGTATCAATTTCTTGGGGTTTGGTTGAATTGTGTTGAGTATCGAGTGACTTTATGTTGGCTGGGGTGGATTGAGTATCAATCACAGGTGTGGTTTGTGGTGTTAGTGGGTGCTTTGAGTGAGGTTGTTGGCGGGGTAGCGGTTGTATTTGCTTTCCCCGTAAGTGTGCTCTGAACTTTATTGTAGAGATCGTGGGATACGGATATGTTTTGTTTACTTATTGATGTGGTTGGGTGGGGTGGAGAAGGTTTTGATGTAGGGCGGTTGCGCTTGTGCCGGAGAATTTGCCTTGCGAGTTGGGTGTAGGTATTTCTGTTTGAATTGCTCTTTTAGCAACTGTGGAGAAATCAGTGGAAAAGTTGTGAGTTGGATTTTGTTCCCGGAATTTTTTTTTTGCTTCAACCATACTGCACTTTTTAATGGTTTTGATTTTTAAAACTTCCTTAGCTTGTAAGTATCGCATGTTTTAGAAGAAGATGGGTGTTCTTCTTGACAGTTGACGCATAAAATACGAGTGGATTTTTCGGGGCTGTGGGGAGGAAGATTACAGTTCCCGCATGAAGGGGCCCTGTTACATCTTTTTGTAGTGTGGCTCACCAACTGGCAGTTTTGGCATCTCATGGGGTTTGGGAAGCATTCGTTGACTTTAACGTTGTACCAGCCAATGTTAACTGAAGTTGGTGGACAGAAAAGGAAAAAGGTAGGGAGGACGAGGCCGGTGGCGCGTTGGTTGCTGCCTACAGTTTTTTTGAATTTAAAGACGTCTGTCACACCTTGAGGTTTCATCACTTGAATAATTTCCGTTTCGTCCACGATGGTAAGACAGGGCGCATAGACTGTACCTTTTGAAGAGTTTAAATTTGGGTGGAGAGTAACGGAGATAGGGCAAAGTTTGGAAAGGGTTTTTCGCTCAAGAAATAGGTCTGCAATTTTTTGGGATTTTGGAAAACCAAAAGGTTTCTATCTCGTAGTTGAGAAATATTCTCATAGGCCGTACGAATACTGTCAATTGCTTTCTTAAGTAAGAACGCGCTGAAAGATGAGAGGGGTTTTTCTTTGTTGGATGAAGAAATATCAATAAATTTAGGGTTATTGGACACTAAATGGGTTGTAAGCACATTGTGGATTGAATTATTGTTGATTGGCGTACAGTTAGATTTTTTTCTTTTACTTTGCTTGGGCTCGGTTAGCGGTTCTATATCGAGCCCACTGAACCGGTTGCCCGAAGGACGAAGGAACACGTGGCCCAGAGGTCATGGAGCATTCACTTGTTTGTCACTGTATATCGGTTTTTGTTTACTTCACTGACCGTGGGAGGTGAGACAAAAAAGATAAAAAGAGGGGAAAAGAGCAGTAGGAGAAACCATGTTATCGCAACGAAAGCTAGTCGGTGACAGTTTTTTTTTTTTGTGCACAACACACTAGAATGTGAGAGAATTTATGAGTGCACTGTTCAACGTGTGCAGTGTGCACTCGCCGACGGTCAACTCGGTACTAACTTGTATGACTTTTTGTCTCTAACTTTTGAGAATCTCATGTAAATGGATCCTCCATAGTCCACCCCAATTATAGAAAATGGTGATGCCATAAACACACGGGTTAAGGTAGATTTCCCATAATTTGTTACACCGCCCCTTTTTTGCATTTTACGCCTGATTAAAGCTTCTAGCACAGATAATAAACTTACCCAGATGTCACATCCCCATACAAAAAAACGTTGATCTTTTTTGCGATTAGCAAACAACGATGGGCAAACAAAAAGCTTTTCGGCTTCACTAAGAAAAAAAACGGAAAATAAATTTTCTGTGCGAAAAGCTTTTTCTTTTGCTATTCTTTGTACCGTTTGTGACCTGCGACTGCGAGACACAATTTCATTTATACATACATGTGTATGTACATACCACATTGATCAAAACGTTCCCGACCACACCCACCGTGTGCCGCTCCCATTGTTCCGATTTGAGTTCTGTTTTTTTTGTTAAGTTGGTAAATCTGTTGTTGACATTCCCTCTAAATCTTAGCTTCATAGTTTGACATTTGCAAAAGTTACGTAGCCAAGAGTACATCTATCTCTGTGTGTGTTGGCGATTTTTACAATTTTAGAAACGGTTTTAAATTTGCAACAACGAACTTGTGTTAAATTTTGGGTAAAAAACGGATTTAATGGTGCGCGAACGTTGGAATTTTGGAAAAGTGTTTCGGCAACGATTCTCTAGAGAAAACGGCCGTTTACCAGTGGCACGAGCGGATCAAAAGTGGTCATGAGTCAATTGAAGATGATGAACGTAGTGGTAGACCATCGACATCGAAAACCGACGAAAACATTGATTAAGTAAAAGAAATGTTGGTCAATAACCGCAAATTAACCATCAGAGAGATAGCGGAGGACTTGAACATTGCCTAGGGATCCGTCAAAGACATTTTGGTTAATGATTTGGGTTTCCGTCGTGTAGCAGCAAAGTTGGTGCCAAAAGACCTCAATTTCATGCAAAAAAAAGACCGTGTTGACATCGCAAAAGTGATGATTTGCGAGGCTGAATCCAATCCCACATTCATCAAAAGGATCATTACTGGAGACGAGACGTGAGTTTATGAAGACGACACGCAATCCAGACATCAGGCAAGTGAATGGCGTTCAACAAATGAGGCGAGACCAAAAAAACCACGTCGTTTTCAGTCAAAAAAGAAGGCAATTCTCACGGTTTTCAGTCAAAAAAGAAGGCAATGCTCACGGTTTTCATGGATTACAACGGTGTAGTGCATCATGAATTTTTACCAGAAGGCCAGACAGTAAACAAAGTAAACAAAGAGTATTATTTGGGCGTTATGAGACGTTTGCGTGAAGCAATTCGCCGAAAGAGACCAGAATTGTGGGCAGGAAACTCGTGGATTTTGCACCATGATAACGCACCGTCGCACAGTGCCATCATTATTCGTAATTTTTTGACGAAAAATGCTACAAATACCATCCAACAGCCACCGAATTCACCTGATTTGGCTCCCTGTGACTTCTTTCTATTCAATCGAGTTAAAAAAACCACTACGGGGAACGCGTTTCAGCAGCCGAGAGGAAGTAATGGAAAAATCGCAGGAAGCACTGATGGACATACCGAAAACCGAATATAAAAAATGTTTCGAGGATTGAAACAAGCGCTGGCATAAGTGTGTTACAGTCGATGGGGATTACTCTGAAGGGGACAATATAGATTTAGATGAATAAACTTGTATTTCCAATTTTCTGAATACATTCCTTTTTGATCAAGGTATATTCATATGTAGGTAGGTATTTTCCCTTCTCAGTTTGCTATATTGACCGAAGTTTCGATCTGTGGTGTGGTAAAAAATATTTAAATTGTATTTTTTCGAAGTGAAAAGTAATATTTTACTGTGTGTGCCCAGTAAAAACTTTGAAGAGTTAGTCTAGGACAGGTAAAATATATTATTTAAGTTTATTTCAGGTTGATTAGGTACCTTGGTACTTTCAAATACAAAAAAGTTGCGAAAAAAATCGACTTAGAGGAAATGTCGTAGCGATTTAAGTGCGCTATTGTATGCTACAATGCAAGAACTGCCAAATTTCCAGAAAGGAAAATGCTTAGGTTTCCTAAAAAATATATAGAAATATAATGACTGGCTAGCACAGGCAGAAGAATTCCGTGATAATGTTGAAAACCATAAACGGCCATACATTTCGATTTGAAATTTTTTGAAAAAAAAAAATTAAAACACGACACTGTTCCTACACTTTTTATGAAAAGGAGTGAAAATGTTTTTGGGATCTGATGAAAATGATCTTGCTTTTGATCCTAAGATAGCCAAAATAAACTACTCTAATCGCAAAAGATTAAAAGTGCAAACAACTACCGATATATCTATTGATGAAATAAATTAAGTTTCAGCACTTATAGACTGCAACAGATCTATAGATTCCATAGAATCTGTATGTAACGAATGTGAAGAGAATACAGAAAAACAATTTTATTTATATTCAACAAATAAGTAGACTGAAAAAAATTAACAAAATCCTCAAAGGGAGAGCTAAAAAAAATCTAAAAGTCAGAAATATCCTGGCAATTAAGGTCCGCAGGCTAAAAAAAAGATAAAGCACGACTTAGAGAATATCAAGAGGAAACAATAGAAGAAAAAATAAATTTCTTACATGATATAAATAAAAATTCGAAAATATTTTGCAAACTCATTTTATCACAAGGGAAAAGACAATTTACCCAAGAAGAAAGGTGGATTTGCCAATGTATATTTTTCCGCTCGTAGTCTGGATATAATTTTCTTCGCGATCAGCTGCAATAACACTTGCCATACCCAGCTTCATTGCATAGATGTATAAAACTTAAAAGTTTATCTCCTGGTCTAAACGAAAATGTTTTTGAGGAAATACAAAAAAATGTTTTAACATTGGAACTAAAAGACAAAGAAGTCATTTTAATATTCTATAATATGAGTATTCAGGCGAACTTAACATACAACAAATATAAAGACATAATCGAGGGCTTCGTTGACTATGGAGAAAATCAAAGATTAGATTTGCGTGCGAAGTCAGTTTGCGTGTTCAAGATTCGTGGTATATGTGGTAAATATAAACAAGTGCTTTATCATGTGATCTGTCCAAGCTATATACCAACAAAGCAGTTCCAAATTGAAGGGGGTGGCCGTGGTGTAGTGGTACTAGCAATCGTTTCTTACTCGGAGGGTCAAGGTTCGAATCCTAGCTACAGCAAGTTTTCATTTGTGTTGGAACTCATTCAGAAAAATCTGCGTGTGAAGGCATATGTCAGTGTTATAGATTTGGCTGTTGTAGAGTTTTCAAGCACAAAACAGCCGTTAAAATTCACAACCTGAATCATTCCGAGTGAAGAAAATCTCTCCGTCCTATTCGGACTCCCACCCCTGGTGAGTCAATATCGAAACCAAACACACCTGAGTTTCAAACCACTATTTCACAACAATGCTTTCCTTTCTCCTCCTTCTAACTTTCCGCCCGCGCCCTGACAACAGAGAAAGGGTATCATAACCCCTTAGGCGCGCGTAAATTATAAAAACAAAAACAAAAATACAACTGCATTGACATAATAATAAGAGGCATTTGCTGTGACCAAGGCCTTACGAATCGCGGCCTTTTCAATAAATTAAAGCTGGATGAGGACAACAGTTCGTTTCTTTATAAAGAAAAACAAGTGTATGGAATGTATGATGTGCCACATTTAATAAAAAGTAAGAAACAATCATTTAAGATCAGATTTACAAACTCTGGGTGTAGTTGTAAGCTGGACAATAATTGAGTATATCTGTAATACAGAAAGAAATAATACCACAAAAATGTGTCCAAAACTAAAATATGCTCATATAGATCCCACAGAATTTCAAAAAATGTATGTGAAACTAGCAGCGCAAGTACTTTGCAGATCCATGGCTTGCGCAATTAATACATTACAGCGCTTGAATAAATTTCCGCAGAAAATTGCACAGGTTGCGCAACCAACAGCAGAAATTATAAATGAAATCAATAAAATATTTGATTAATTGAATGGAAGACTTTTACTTATTCGAAATGACTCAAATAGAGGATTTTTAAAAGAAATGCAACCATATTTGAAACATTACATTATATATATCGTCGGTGAAACCAGAAAAGTTAATAACTCCATATTAGCAAATTTTACAGAAGAGCATTAAAACCTCACAGTTTTGAAGTTTTTGTCATGTATGCCTGAAATTTTCAGAAATGGTATTTTGTAATATTATTATTACATAAATGTATAATATTTCGAAATGATTCAAAATCAAATTGTTGCACAGTATTTAATTATTTGGAGATACACACTTTTCACTAGAAATTGTTACAGGTGCTAAGGAGTTTCATATTTTTCTTATGCTGTTATCAGTCCTGTACATAAGAATCTTTAGAATCTTAGATTTAGATAGGTGAAATTAAATATTCATCAAACGTTCAAAAACAAAAAAAAAACAATCAAACCGAATTTTTTAAAAATTAACAATTTTAATACTGAAGCGTAAGAACTCTAACAAATATCTTATTCATAAGTAACAATTTCAAAGTAACAATAAACGAAAAGGAATTAAATTGTAATAACGAATGAAAAACAATTTTATAATAATGAAGCGATCTACTTTGTAGTAAAAGGAATTGCATCGTAGAACGCATGATAATCGGATGGTAATGCATGAAAAGTCTTTAAAAAAAAGTATGGTAAAGATACCGAAGTTTGTATGGAAATAGTTTTTGTCGTGCATTCTCGCAATGAATGATATAATCTGCCGGAGCATTAATATCTTTGTTTCTGAGTCTTCGCTCAATAACAGAGTGCATTGAATCTGCCTCCATTTGTGTATGGCCCTTGCAAAGGTATTTTTGAATGATTGTTATGTTTTGAATTACAGATGTAAAGGTATTTGTAAAGATATTTTTGAATGATTGTTATGTTGTGAATTACAGATGTATTCAACGATGCATTGGATAAACTTGCACCTTCGGTCTCATTCCACAGAAAATAATAACCTTCATGGGTTTTCATATTGTAAATTGTTAAATTATGAACAGTGAGTTTTGTTTTATAGTACATAGCTGCTATTTTGTTATTAGGAGCTAGGAACACAGATTGCATGTCCATTGTCAACACAATGTCTGATGTTTCAGCAATTTTATATGGCTCTTTAAGAACGAGATGTTGTTGATATGCTTCTTCAGTTAAATTTTTAGTTTTATAGGCGACACATGTATCACACTGGTCTTTCCTTGGCGAAATAGTGATAAGTTCATTTTAAAGGACTCATTACTAAATGTCGTTCTCGAAACGGGGGCCATCTCATCTTCTTCCTTGCAAAAGGCATTTAAATAAAACCTATAGAGATCTTGTTTCGTTTGCCAAATGGTTTTAAATAAAGTCTTTGAGTAGATGCACGACAATAATGTGATTCAACCTTTGGCAGTAAATTAAAAAAAATTGGTTAGTTTGATTCGACTTGATACTTTTTGTCTGGTCTGTATTATAGGATTCATAGTATCTACAATTTTATCGATCGCATCAATTGGGTAATTCTGATTATTTGGGACATTCGGGTCAATTTGATCATTTGTATCAGTTTGGCGTTCGTCGTCAATACCAGCTTTAATCCATAACAAAGTGCAGTTATTTTTAAGCCCTAGAGTGTTAATTAACATGTTTTTGCAAACACGATACGTCAAACCATTGTGTTTTAGTTGACACATAATACTAAATTTACGTCTGGATTTTTCAGCCTCACCTCGTCGTCGCTTTACATTTTGTAATTAGGCCAGACCTTTGGCGTAACCAAGTTTTTTTCCAAAACGAGTCGAAAAGTAAACGTCTTTGTGTTTCAGTCAACTTGCGACATTCCAGGCGTGTATTTTTTGGGATAGCTTAAATTTACATGGGTTGACTAATTTTTCGATTCTATAATTCCATTTTCCGTCGGATTTCTTTTTTCCATTATAAGGCAGTCCCATTTCCTCTTTTTATTTTCTGCATACTCACTATCTCTCTTCAGGTTGTTAAGCTTACGTTTCTTTGTTTTTACAAGTTCGTCATTTTGATTTACAAGCCTTTCGATTTCCATCTGAGTTCCCTTTTTTAATGATATTTCTGAAATTACAGGATTATCAACAATCTCTTGATGATTGTCAACTGTACTATCTCCCATTTCCAAATCCGTTGCGATTTGATTTTCCTCCGCCAAATTTTCGATGACACAGTTGCCTACGGCTGCAGTGTCAACTTCGGCGTCGTCCTATGCTATCAATATATCCTTCTGGACTCATTCAATAGATTGAAATTATTATGTTCAGAACTTAATGTCGAATTTTAAAAATCTTCATTTTTGTTCTTTTCTAATGTGGTGTTCAACATATTGCGCATTTTCAACCCACGAGACATGACGAGGTCCTAAAAAAAAATTTGTTCATGCCCAATTCTAACGGTTATTTTAGACGAATAATGTGTATCTCCTTTTCTTATTGAACAGTGATGAGAATGCAGATTATGTAACTCCTTTTTTATTTTTGCCAGATTTGTGGGAAAACAATATTGGCATGGAGTTAAAAAATTATTTGCACTGCACTTTGCACTTACATTTTGTTTTGAAATAATTTAATCACAAATATATTATTGAGTCAATATGTACGTATATTACAAACTTTTTAAGAGGACGATATCACTCAAACCTTATACTACGGCAAAGTGGGGAGATACACGGTTTTCTCATAAAATTAAGTGGTCATAGACTTATTCCATTTTCTAATTTGCTGTTAGAATAGTACGAGGTTTGTCTGAAAAGTTTCCGACCGCAAGATAAAGATAGTAACACTCGTCAATAAAAGCTAGTGAATGCTAGTTGTGCACCTTTTGACAGTTACTTACCGTTTTTAATTGACAGTTGTTTGAGTGAGTCGATCTGAGTGTTTTTTGTGAAAATGGAAAAAATCGAGTATCGAGCTGTTCAAATGTTTGAAAGGTAATACGCCTACGCAAATCAAAAATGAGTTGGACTCTGCGTATGGGGACTCTGCACCATCATTTACCACAGTGAAATTTTGGGCACCTAAATTTAAAAGTGGCCGTAAGAGCTTGGGAGAAGATACGTTCGGGACGTCCAAAAACTGCAACCACTGACGGCCGCCGAATTAAAGTGAGAGAAATTGTAGAGTTATGAAAATGTCTAAAGAACGTGTTTGTTACATATTAAATCAAGATTTAAGCATGAGAAAGCTGTCCGCGCGTTGCGTGCCGCGTTTGCTTACGTTAGACCAAAGACGTGTTCGAATGAACATTTTAAACGATCTGATCTTTTGGCGCAGTTTAGGCGCAATAAATCCGAGTTTTGGCGCCAATTAATTACTGTAGATGAAATTTGGATACACCATTATACGCCCGAAACAAAAACTCAGTCAAAACAGTGGACTGCAAAGGGCGAGCCGGCTCCAAAAAAAGCAAAAACTGTTTTTTCGGCTGGGAAAGTGATGGCGACTGTTTTTTGGGATAGTAAAGGAGTTATCTTAATCGAAAAAGGAAAAACCATTACAGGAGCATACTTACTTGCCCAGCTTAAGGTAGAAATTGCGGAAAAACGGCCACATTTGTAGAAAAAGAAAATCCTGTTTCACCAAGACAACGCGCCGTTTCACACCTCAGCCGTTGCCATGGCGAAAATACATGAATTACGGTTTGAACTGTTTGACCATCTTATTCACCAGAGATCTAGCCCCAAGCTTATTTGATAACTGCGCTCGGAGGACAAAGATTTTCGTCAAATGAGGATCCAATCACTTTCGTGAACAATTATTTTGCAAAGAAAAACGCCAAGTACTATTTGGACGGGTTAGAGAGATGGGAGCATCGTTGGGAGAAGTGTGTAGAGTTACAAGGAGACTATGTAGAAAAATAAAAAAAATTTGAAAAAAAACGTCTTGTATCATTGTTCGGTCGGAAACTTTTCAGACAATCCTCGTAACTATAAATTTCAAAGGGATTTCCAGTTTAAGAAGCGGTTTGGCTAACAGATGGTATCCAAATTTAATTTCCAGACAATTTGGAGTCACACACTTTTCGGGTTTCACCGACGATATGTTAACAAGTTCGATCAGGACCCACTTGAAAACATTTTTGTAATAATAAGAGCAAGAAATTTTAATAAAAATAATCCAAATGCGTCTGAATTTGGCTCATTACTGGCCAAAATTATGGCTCTAAATTTTTTGTTTAAGTCAACATTTTCTAGTTGTGAAGAAGAAGATTCACAGTTAGATTGGAATTCTATGTTGGATACTGAAAATATAACAAAGATTGTCCTAACACAGGAGCAAGAGAAAAATGAAAACATATTCGATCTAACCAAATATTGTGAATCCGAACTTCTAGCGATAGAATTACCAGATGAAGACACGATTTCAATAAAAACGACAGAAATTAATGACATAGCCACAAAGTATTTCACATGTTACTGTTTTTTTAAAACACTTAAAAAAATGAATGCCGTTTGTAAGAACTGTGTCAAAGAAATGACGAAGGACAAAAACAATTTCGATCTCACTGAAATATTGATCAAATTGAAAGAATATGAACACTCGAATGAAAATCCAATGCTTGTCCGGTTATCAGACAAGTACTTCATAATATGTCCATTTGCATCTAATCTTAGAGAAAATATAGTTTATCAATGCATCTCAAAAACAAATTTGCACTATCCAGATTGGTTTGAAACGACAAATGAATGTTATTCGGACAAAATTGATAGTTCCTTGTGGTAGTTCTACTTTGGAAAATTGTAAGTGGCATAAACAAGAAAAGGAATCCAAAACAAAAAACAAAAAAGTTGCAATAAATAATAAAGGTGGGTCAATAAGTGTCTTTTTGAATTTTTGACCTCTTTACTGAAACAGCAGCACTGCTCCTGTCAACAGGCATCTGTCAGTTGACTCCTGTCAAAATTTAAACTTGCTGCGTCAGTTAGTTTGTGTTTGACAGCTATTTTTATCAGACTACTCACTAATTTGAGGAGAAAATGGAAAAAAGTGAATTTCGTGTGCTTATTAAGCATTATTTCTTGCGAAAAAAAACCATTACCGAGACCAAGGCTAAGCTTGATAAATACTATGGGGACTCTGCACCATCGATTTCAATGGTAAAAAAGTGGTTTACTGAATTTCGTTGTGGCCGTACAAGCACTGAAGATGCCGAACATCCTGGACGCCCAGTTGAGGTCTCTACACCCGAAACAATCGAAAAAATTCACGATATGGTGTTGGCCGACCGAAGATTGAAAGTGCGAGAGATTGTGGAAGCCGTAGGGATCTCGCATGGCTCAGTGGTTTCAATTTTGAATGATCACTTGGGCATGAGAAAGCTTTCCGCAAGATGGGTGCCGCGTTTGCTCACAGTCGACCACAAACGCAATTGTGTAACAACTTCACAGGAAGGTTTGGCGTTGTTTAATCGCAATATGGAGGAGTTTTTGCGCCGTTTTGTAACCGTGGACGAAACATGGATCCATCACAACACACCAGAGAACAAACAACAGTCAAAACAGTGGGTTTCTAAGGGTGAATCGGCGCCAAAGAAGGCCAAGGTGGGTTTGTCAGCCAATAAAGTTATGGCGACTGTTTTTTGGGATGCACGCGGGATAATCCACATTGACTACCTTCAAAAGGGAAGAACAATCAACGGGGAAAAAAGTTCTTTTCCACCTAGACAATGCAAGGGTGCACACATGTGCAGTTGGAATGGCAAAAATCCATGAATTGGGCTATGAATTGCTCCCTCATCCACCCTATTCTCCAGATTTGGCTCCGAGCGACTACTTCTTGTTCCCAAACCTGAAGAAATGGCTTGGTGGAAAAAGATTTGACTCCAATGATGAAGTCATCTCGCAAACAAAGGCCTATTTTGAGGACCTCGACAAATCATTTTTTTTGGAAGGGATAAAAAAATTGGAGAAGCGTTGGACAAAGTGTATAGAGCTCAAGGGAGACTACGTTGAAAAATAAAATTATTTTTTCATCAAAAAATCTGTGTTTTAATCCAAAAGTCACGGACTTATTGACCCGCCCTCGTATTTACATATGTACATAATGTATGAATATTTGAACAAAAAACTAAGGCGGTGGTGTGGTAAGGGTCAATATTCTGCCACGCCCCATATATATATGCCTTTAACTAAAGTGGGCTAAAAGCAGAGTTGATTTTGTTTCCCATTGTTTCCCAATGTTTAAAATAATAAAAGAGTGGCTATGGCTACCATCAGACCTCTCCTTTTTTGTAAAATATAAGGACCAAACATCAAACATACTCTAAATTAGAGTAGCAGTAGTACAAGTATTTGTAAAAGGCAGATGTATTCAAATAATTAGGAAATAAATAAACATAATTATAATACGTACATACCTACATACATATGAATAAAGCAAAGTAAAATAAAGTTAGCCTACACTACCTACAGTACCTACTATTTAAATTTTTTGTACGTATTAAAATTATTCCTTAACCTACCCTAATTTAATGTACAAATTAATTAACTTTAAACTTAAAGTTTTTAAAAAAAAATTTATTTCAAAATTCAAACCGGCAGCGATTCTGCCTATGAAAATACTAACATGAATTTGCTTAAAAACTACACCTTAAATACTATTAATTTGCTGACACAGAGCTTCTTCTTCCCAGACGTTCTCACAGCTACAATACCTTCCACAGGTATCTCAGGTTGCTGCATTCGACTGCTTGATGTTCAGGTGTATCATGTTGCTGTATGGCAATGCTTGATGTACGTGATGGAATGTGGTCTTCACATGTGCTCATGCCAAATCATTTAGTGATGATTATGGGAAACAAACTTGTGGCATAAAGTATTATGTTAACTCCTCCGACTTTAAATGCTAACGCCCTCGTTTGCGTATTAAAAAAGCGGGATTTGATTTATACGAAATATTTTTGGTGATGGTTTTTCCCTTTGGATGTTATGCGATAACTCTGCCTCTGCAACACTTTCTTCTACGTCTTCTTTATGATCTTGTGGTGTAAGATTTGATGTAGGCTTAGGTTTAGGCTTAGCTTGTCTTAATTTAAATCGTCTAATCGTGAAATACAGCAGTAAGAGTATTACCAATGATATAGTAATTATTTTTATCCTCCAATGTTTTTATAATTTCCGTATTTTTAGCATTCATTTCATAGATCATTTCCAATGAGAGATGTTTGTGTATGTAGTAGGTTAATGAATTCATCTGGACTACTCCTGGCAGTGGTTTTGTTCCGGATACTTCTTTCGAGGTGTAGATTTGATTGTGTATCTTCACTGTTGAGTTATGCTGCATGTTGAACACTTTTTCTCTAGGTCAACAAGAAAATACTGTTTTACGGAAACAGTAGTGATTTTTTAATACTATTTCCTTATCTTGTTTTGGCCATTTTAATTTTGTCAAGTCTAAATGTTTTAATTTTGTTGGTGAAATCATCCCTCTTGATGCTATCATACATCTGGGGGATTTCCATTCGTCTTCAAATAACCCCACTTTACTTGGCGAATCAATGCGGCTATTTCCTGCGTGCTAGCTCTCATGAACTTGTTTTTGCAAGAAAAAATCGTGGGTGACCGCTCAATGGCTTATATTGAAAGGTAAAGATAGTATTAAACAATGCGACTAGAAAAAGCGACCAAAAAAGTTTTGTGCATCTAATACAAAAGCTCAACGCAGTAAAAAAAAACATTTTTCGAGTATATACCCTCAAATAACTCAAAATTTTGATGTGATACCCCGATTTCGATTTCGGATTTGGATTCTACGGAAATTGCATGGGAAATGACTCTCAGCTGACCAGCACCAATCATAATCCCATTTTTTGTAATCTTCGAATGAACAGTTTCGCCAATACTCTTGCTGGTATTAACCAACTCAGTGGATCAAAGATTTTTACTAAATGTGATAACACACAACTTTTTGTAATTCTAAATCTGTATCCACATTAAGCTTGAATTTGAAGTTATCCATCTAAGACAAAAAAAATATTAAAAGAATTTAAACAAGTTCCCTCTAGGGAACTAGAAAATTGTTGGTTGTTTTATTTATAAATTTAATTTGTTGTTGTGGTCGATAAGTTTCTTTTTGTAACAATATTTTCGCCGATGCATCGCAGAATACTCGTATGTACTTTTGTTTTTAGGCTATTTTCTCGAATCGCTGCTTGATGGGGTATATAGCAAAGGCCACTGGTACATTATAGTATGATCATGCTGCTTCCCAAACTTCATATACTTTTCACGTAAATATGAATTTGTTTCGAATCTTTTTTTTATAGATTCAAATGTCTTCCCATCGCTTGTTTGCGCGATTTTCCAATTCTTTAAATGGAAATTTAACTATCTATCAGCGTCTTGAAAACTATTGTCCCTTTACAGATTTTCTCATATTGAACCTCTCCGATAATGAAAGCCACCTGTTCTCTTCCATTTCCCAAAATCTTATGAAGTTGTTGAATTACACCAAATGGTATCCAGACGAGTTTCGTTGACCGGCTGTACTGTACACCTTTCTTTAAGGCTGATAATAAAATAACATATCTGTGTCCAATCACAATGTCGATTCGATCAGATTTGTTGAAAGCGGATCAGCGAGTGTGCAGTTTTCCCAGTTCCTCATATTGTTTTCAAATGACTTGTCTGGAATTGCCTAGGATAATGTTGCCATAATCAAGGCTTCGAGATTAATTTTTGTTGTTTGGCTTAACTTGAATGTTTAGTCTATGATCACACGATGACTCTTTTGAAATTAGACAAATTGGTTTCGATGTTATCGCCCGTTTTTCGCGCAGCGGAATGTTATGATTTTGTTGACAATTTCCGCATTTGTACTTACTTCTCGAACATTTTTCAGTTTTTTTTGTGTGCGAGACATTTCCAACTGAGCGTGTTTTTGACAAGTAATGTTTTACGATTTGACTGTGTTAATTCTTCGAATTTACTACAATAGTAAATATAGTGCCAAGCGTTATCCTAACTACATACTTGCTCACTCTTGTAGCTTTTTTTGTATTAATTTCCGTTTTGCTTCTTTTTTAATTTTTTTTATTTTAATGATTCAAAAGTCGTTTAGGTTTTGGACTTCTTTTGTCTAATCGTTTATTCATAAGCCTTGACTGTTTGTCGATCCAGTTTACGAACGATATTTCTGGCTATTAGCGGATCTGCATTTTCTAGCTTTGTCTCCATTCCTTTTAGTGTATGAATACACTCATTTGTTGCATCCAGAATCCTCTTTATTTCTGTTGCTCTCGCTGTCTTTATTGTCGGTTGATCTTATAGTCGATCGAATAACGTTGTAAATACCTGTTTGCGATTTTTATATCGCTGAGTTATAACTAAGGGGGCCACACCATTTACAAGGATTGTGTAGAATTCACGAATTTTTCCACGTCGTCGTTCCAGTGAAGCTATTAAAGCTGTTAAATAGAATGTTGCGGAAAATCCAAATGTCCCGTATCGCTGCCGATCTGAGTTATTAAACATCAGTGGGACCACTTTAAATAATATATTGAAGAAAGACCTTCACATGTTTCAATACAAAGTGTAGTTGACTCAAAGGTTCTTGGCGCATTGCCAAACATTTCCGGGAAGTGTAGTGTCGAAAAACGGTCACATGCGCTGGTATCCAACATCTCCAGATTTGACTCTCCGGGACTTCTTGTAGTGGGGTTATTTAAAAAGCAAAGCTTAATGCAACAAGCCGAAGACTATGAACATCCGAGCCGAAATAGCGGCGATATCACCTGAGACGTTGGCCAATATTATGCAAAATGCCAGAAAAAGAGCCCAACTTCTTCCTAAAGAAGACCGTCTTTCCTCGCTTCCTATTAATTTGGGATAGCATGATTAGGGCGCAAAATCGGTATGTTTATTTTTTAAATCATTACCGGCTACCATGTAGGCTTAGGTTGCACTCAAAATAAAAAAAAAAACCTAAAAACAATAAAAATATATAAAAAAGAACGCATACGTCCAGACGAAAAAAAATATAAGTATTAGAAAAAAATAAAAAAGGACATTAATTATCTAACATTTCATCTATGATATTGTATTTAGGTTATGTTTAATAATCGAACGCTTTATTTGTTTTTATTTTACTTACCTTAAACCAATGTACCCAATGGCTGATAATAAGACCCATTATAAATGATAATTTGTTTAGGCGTGGTGTCATGTGCATTATCAGCACATGATTTATCTTATATAAACGAGATCATGTACACAATTACAAAAATAAAATAAATATTTGACAACCATAAAACCTAATGCATGCCAGCATTACTGCATTACGTATTTTCATCACCGCTTTGTTGCAGCACGTCAAGCGAAGTTTTAATGCAATGTACAAATTAAGCTACATATTTAATTACAATTAATTTTGTTAAAAAAAAAAATTGTTTCTCTTTTATTTTCGACTGTTTTCTTACAATGTTCATTTAAAACTGACTTACAACTAAAAACCTAAAAATCAGAAAGGCGTGAATCGGCTGTTCCAGACGCAGTGTCGGCGAAAAGGTGTTCCCATGCATTGGCGGATGTTCACCTGATCCCGTTGTTATTGTGAGAAATTGGCTTGAGGTGCGTATAAACATTCTGCTGAATTTGCTTACATTGTTCTACACTTTGTTCTACATTAACTTAGATAAGGAAATGAATAAAAAGAGATCGAATATTCGCTTTAATCCTATTTTATAAACTTAACATTTGGTCCTTCGCACCTTTACTTTTATTAAATATTACAATAAAGTAAGTCGAACCAGTAATTGTAAAGAATACAGTCAGTTTGTGGGTGACCGTGGCTTAAGTGGTAGTGATCTGGCTTCCAAATCGGAAGGCTCGGTATTCGAATCCCAACCTCGCCCGAAATTCATTCATTTTTTCAGTTAACAAAAATCAAATATGATGGGTAGTTGACTAGAAATCAACAACAAGCCAACTTCCACTAAGGATTTAGTCTTTACTTATAAAAAGCGTTTTCCGTGGCTTACAGCAGAAAAATAGTGAAAATATATATGTGTATGTAAAAAATATATATTTGCATGTACATATATATGTAAATAAAATTGTGCAAACAAAAAAGTAAAGAACATAAAAGCATATTTATTCAAGCGTCAAAAACTATTTGCCGACGAAATCACTTCGAGCTATAATCGATTAATGGAAGGTCAACTGAGAAGTAGCACAATTAAAAAGTATGAAGCTGAACTTTCCAACGAATGACCAAAATTTTGTCGCAATAGTTCAGGAATTCTGAATAAGTAAATACTAAATTATTATTTTGAAACAATGCAAATAAATATGATTTCATAAAAATGTTAAGCTCAGTGCAAGCAAAGTAACTATTAACTGAAAACAAGAGCAGCTCAACTACAAAAGGCGAATAAGAAAAGCATATTATAGACAAAGATTCCGATATAATAAGATATATGAAGATGAGAATACGGTTGAAAAAGGTCATCGAAGACTTTGACGCCAGACAAGGAGAACTTTCACCGATGTGTTAACAATAAGGAAAAAAGTTGAAAATGTTTTTCATCGCCTACAAACTGCATATGATAAAATAAAAAACCAGACGCAAAAATTCTGTTAGAAATTAAAGCTATTGAACCCAAGAAGAAAGACGAGGGTGACCTTGGCTTCCCAATCGGACGGTTCGGGGTTTCATATCAGCCGTGCCCGAAAGACTTTTTATCAGGTAACTAAAGTCTCATGAGATAAGTGTTATAACTTTAGGAAAAAATAATAGATTTCGTAAAGTCGCGAGTATTTATTTAGTCTGGTCCTTCGGAATTTATGAGAGCTATTTTTTGAACACAATATGTTGTTTTTGAGTTCATCTAAAGTCTTCGGCTTGTTGGAAAACTTCGCTTTTTACCCCAATGTAAGTAGTTCGGAGGAGTCAAATCTGGAGATGTTGAAAACCAGTCTATAGTATATCACCGGTTTTCGACACTACACATCCCCCAAATGTGCGGCAATGCGCTAGAAACCTTTAAATTAACTGCACTTTGTATTGAAACATGTGAAGGCCTTCCTTCAATATACTCTTTATATTGATGTTTAATTGCTGAGATCGTAACATTCTATCTAACAGCTTTAGTGTGGCCCCCTTAGTTGCAACGGCAGCGAATTATACTGCAACGTATTGGAACAACGTGAACGCCGTCCAACCTGTTCGTGGCGATTCGCTACGGACCCGTGTTCAATAAAATTTGAGGCCATATTACGAATTGTGTTGTCGGAAGTTGCATATCGACTACGATATTTTCCACGATATACACGCTGAGCTAACACAACTGACCGACCGATTATTTTCAATGTAAGGCGCCACCAGTCCGGCGCGTTGAAATTGTACTAAATAGACGTTTCCAAATAGTGCTTACTGAAGCCGATTGAGAATTGTTAAAGTTATCAAGCATTTCTATACCAAAGCTCCAGATGGTACAGTGTACTTTTGCGTGATTACAAAAAAAAACATGCAAGTAATTGAGTTAATGTTTTTTTTAAAATCTTTTTAGTAACATAATACGTTGTCGATAGACCTTGAATATCTAAAAATAAGAATCATTCTAATTTTTTTTGCACTGGGTGTTTCAGATTAAAAGAAAACTGTCTAAAACACCCCGTCGGATTAATTTCAAAGTCCATTGTATTAAATGTATACATTATTTTTGTATAAAAAAATGTTGGTGTACTCGAAATATACATATACAAATATACTCTAAGAAGTTTTGTATCAATAACATTTATTTATTTCTCACAAAAAATTCTGGAAAATTCGTGAATTTTGGGCTGTGCTCCCCTTAATTGCAATGGCAACGAATTACACTGCAACTGGGAAATACTCGCTCAACGATATAAATCGCAAACTGCTTTTTACAAGATTATTCGATGGACTATAATATCAACCGGCAATAAAGACAGAGCCTGAAACAGATACAAAGATGATGCTTCAACAAATGAAGGTATTCATGCATTAAAGGGAATGGAGATGAAGCTAGAAGGTTCGAATCCGCTAATAGCCAGGATTACTGTCCGTAAACTTATTCGACAAACAGTCAAGGCTTACGAACAAACGAACAAACGACAATCAACAATACTCTTTCAATTGTGATATTGACAACTAGAGACTACTACGAGCATTTCAGTGGCAGCCAAGGGATGGAGAAAAAAAAACAACCTGCCAAGGAATAAAAAGTTACACAGATAAGTGGTCTAGGTGAGGTATATAACTTGGCTGCTCCAAGCGTACAGTAAACGCTGAAGTTAAGCCAAGATCCTTAAGTAACACAAGGAAGCCTTGGCAATGGCAGTATTATTGAAGGTAATTCCAGGGCCAGTCATTTGATATCAATATGGAAGTCGGATCAAATCGAAATTGTGGATGGAGACGTTTACACCGAAATAATAATAATAAAAAAAAAACAGAATTAAAAGAAGTTATAAAGTGCTTGTTCAGTGAACGAAAATCGGCTGGATACCATTTGGTGTAATTCAACAACTTCATAAGAGCCATAGAGTGATAACGGCCATGACCAGCTTGGAGAGATTTTGGGAAATGGAATAGAACAAGGGGCTATCATTATCGGAAGAGGTTCAATGTGAGAAAATCTGCAAAGAGACGATAGTTCAAGACGCTGATGGACAATTCATACTGAATTTGCCATTTAAATATAATAGAAAGCTTGGATAATTGCACAAAATTTTGAATCTAGAAAAAAGATTCAAAGAACTCATATTTACGTGAAGAGTACAAGTTATGAAGACAAGACACCAATATTCCTATCGGCCTACTGAATAGGAGATACTTTCCGCACTGCCGTGTACGGTTTTACCTTTGCAATGTGTCTTCGAATTAGCTTATTGGCGAAAATCTTTAGTATTGTTATGTTCACCTATTCAGTAAAACCTCATTAGGATAGAGTTTTATGTACTCCGGCTCTGGTGTTCTATGCAATCGAAGACAAAGCCTTAGGTGAATCCTGTTAAAAACACAAATCTTTCGCAATAAACTAGCTCTCACATTACAGTATTGTACACAGTTCAACCAAACACAAACATGTACCAGATTAGAGCCATGTAGCAGATTACCTTCACTGCTATAAAACAGTAAGGGAAAAGGCAGGCACTTTTTGCTCTGGCTAGAGTAAAATCTATGGGCGTTACTAACAACGAATCATTAGTCGTGACTTAAAAATGCTATATTAATATACACTGAAGTCTAAAGTGTACCAATAATGTTTTAATAGTCAGCTTTTACTTAAACTTGATTTTTTCAAAGAATCTATTTCATTTTGTTTTGCGGCCCGGGTCAACCCCGGACAGATTTATTAATGCTTATTGCAAGCTTATTCTTAAAACTAACAATTTTCGCTTAAAAACTAAAGATAAAAACTAAAGGGTGGGAGCGGTTAAAAAAAGTTAGGACGTCAGGCATAGGTGGAAATAAGAGTGTTCTTAAGAGAGAGTTTGGTGAGATGGTAGTCGAAGAGAGGCAGAATATCGTTAACTTCACGAAGCATTCTAGACATTAGCTTCAAGTGTCCGTAATTCGTTCTGTGAAGCCGGAAAAGTGGCACAGACCTAAGATTGCGTGGGTTGGTATTAAAAGAAATAAGTCGAAGTAAAGAAGGACAATCAATATTACCAACTAAAATTTGATGAATAAAGAGAATGTCGGCAACTTTTCGACGTATAGAAAGGGGTTGTAAATTTATAAGTTTCAGCCGGTCAGTATAAGGTGGTGAGTTTTGGCTATCATCCCAGGGAAGACCACGTAAAGCGAATCGTAAAAACCTGCGTTGCACAGCTTCTATCCGGAGGATGTGTGCTCTGTAGTAGGGTGACCAAACTTGGCTTGCATATTCAAGAAGAGGACTAACAAAGGTTATGTAAAGAGATTTGGTAACATAAGTATTAGAAAACTCCTTAGACCAGCGCTTGATGAAGCCAAGGGCAGAGTTGGCCTTCTTTATTATATTATAAATGTGAGAACGGAAACTGAGTTCCTTAGCACAGATAACACCTAAATCACGCAACTCATTCACTAAGGGAACAGGCAGATTAAAGATTAGATAGCAGCGAGGTGAATTAGGGGGCCGCTTAGGGGTATACGTTATAGCCTGACACTTATTGACGTTAAACTCAAGAAAATTCTTCTGACACCAAGTACAAAATCTGTCAAGATCTTATTGCAGTAGTAGACTGTCTGAGGACGAAGATATCGGTTATATACGAGGGGCGTTCAATATATTCTCGGTATCGATATGAAGGAAAATGCGAATTCAATTTAAATTGTTTTTATTTTTCAATATAATCTCCCCTAACATCAATGCATTTGTTACATCTTGAGATAAGCTTTTTTAAACCCTCAAAAAAATAAATTTCCTCTTTCTCTGCAAAATACCGACTTGAGTTCTTCATCATCCGAAAATCTTTTTCCACGAAGACATTTTTTCAAATCCGGAAACAGGAAATAATCACTAGGGGCAAGGTCTGGACTATAGGGTGGATGTTGGATTTCTTCGAAACCACAATCTCGCGCAGCAGCCTTGGAAACTCGCGCCGTGTGAACAGGAGCGTTGTCATGAAGAAGCAACACACCCGCTGCGAGTTTACCCCGTCTTTTCGTTTTAATTTCCTCCCGCAAATTATGCAAAGTGGAAGCGTAGGATGTGGCGTTGATGGTTTCACCTTTTTTTTCTACTCAATGAGCAAGATTCCCTTTGAGTCCCAAAAAACTGTGGCCATGAGCTTCCCGGCAGACGGAGTGACTTTGAACTTCTTCGGGGGGTCTGTCCCTTTTTTATGCCACTGCATGGACTCTTGTTTGCTTTCAGGGTCATAGTGGTGGACCCATGTTTCGTCCCCAGTAACAATTCGATCCATAACACCGTCCGCGTTCTCACTACACATCTCCAAAAGCTCTCTACAGCATGCGATTCTCACTTTTTTCTGAGGCGCTGTGAGCATTCGTGGCACCCACCTTGCACTGACCTTTGAAAGGTTAAGATGGTCATGAAGAATGGTGTGAATGGTACCAATTGAAAGCTTGGTGATCTCTGCCATCATTTTCACCTTTATTCGGGCATCCTCAAGAACAAGTTTTTCGACTTCTTTGATGCTTTCTCCCGTACAAGCAGTAGCTGGGGCGCCGGAGAGGGGGTCGTCTTCAATGCTCTCTCTGCCTCTCTTGAACTCACTTGACCACTTTTGCACAGTTGATAATGAAGGTGCGGAATCCTGGTAAACAGCCACCATCTCTTCATGAATAGTTTTTTGACTTTTTCCTTGCTTAGTGAGAAATTTAATTACAGCGCGATGCTCAATTTTCACCATCATCGTCTCAGTTGCCATTATGATTCTGTTTAACTAGAGATAAAACGCGAATTAATAATCACATTTATATGAAATTTTACATGAATGCACTAAAATAATAGTATTACTTGATAAATAAGTCAATTTATATATACAACCACAGCTTCACCCCGATATGTTGAACGCCCCTCGTACATATGTATTCATGTTTTTCATATCTAAGTGGTCTAAACGTGCAGGCCATAATAATGTATTGTCCTTAAGTTGTTTTGCATGCTGCACAGAAAGACTTTGGCATGCAATACCAAATTCTTACCGCTGTCGAAAATTCTAGCCGCTTTTTCATTAAATTGGACAGAATGATTATTTTCTACCGTCTTACTTACTGACATAAAATTAGTTTTCAATTCAGGTACATATAAAACATTGAGCGTATATTTTTATATTTCTGTAACTTATAGAAATGCCAACAACTCAAACACCTGTTGAATTAATAGAATAATTGTGGCTGCATCATCGTAAAAAGGCTTTTGTCACAACACATGTGTCAGGTCGATATATTTCTTAAGTACTGACGAACTAATGTTGGTATTTAACATCGTATACGATGTTGTCACATTTATTGTCGATGACCTTTTTGGGTATCGACATTCAGAAGCATAGTGCCCTTTCTTCTGACAATTGTAACTCTTGCCTTTTCCGCGTGGTTTCCTTATGAACTAAAACAGCTTTCAGCTGCACGCTCCATCCATAGTAGTTCTCCTCATTGAACTTATGAATTTATATAATGAAAAGCTTATTTTGAACTTTATATTACTGAATAATGACTGTATATTAATATTCGCGTGGGACTGGGCCCATAACCTCTGTTAGGACAAAATAATTAAACCCATTCAATACCAGTGGAGTTTCACATGCAACTAATCTACATTTAGCAATTCTTAAATAATATAGCGCATAAGAGTTTCAGAGTATTGTGTTGTGAGCTGCCAGCAGTATACAAATTCAAATTATAGATACAAATAAATAACTAATTTCAAAAATTCCACCATGGTAATTGCTAGGCCACACAAATCTTTGGTAACTCGTGAAAAATCATTGAACCCTGGTTGGGAAGTGATGTCACATTCACCATTCAGCTCCGACATTGCGCCGAAATTTTTAATTTGTTTCGAAGTTTGCAAAACTCTTTGAATGGTAAAGTATTCACCAATGATGATGACCTGGAATCGCTCTTGGTCCCGTTTTGTGCTAATAAAGAGCAGAAGTTTTATAAGAACGCAATCATGAAGTTATCAGAAGCAGTTATTATGGCCGAAGGTCATCGAACAAAACGGAAAATAATTGAATAAAATGTATTCTGTGTAAAAAATAATAATTTTATTGCACATTAAAAAACCGAAATTACTTCCTAGCCAACCGAATAGTTATAACTAGCTACTTAAATCTTGGAATTTACTTTATTACGTAATGCCTTGCTGATATGTTAGGATCTTGCTATCGACCGAAAATTCTCCGGATATGTCTTTATTTATTTTTTATTAATTGGATGTACTATCGCTGTCTTCAAGTGGGCTGGATAATGTACATTAACTATTGTATTATTAAATGGGTTTGGTCGCGAACGTAGGCAAAACTAAGTATATGCTGCCAAGAAGAAGTGGCACACCGGGCAGAATGTCACAATACACACCTATAACTTTGAGATAGACAGGTATTTTATATATCCCAGGGCTCTTTATAACACCAGTCCTACTTAATGGTAGAGAAATATGAACGGTATCAAAGATGGATGAAGATATCCTTGCCCATTTCGACAGCAAAATTTTCCGAATGATTTGTGGACCCGTTTCCGTTGGCGGGTTTTGGAGGAGGAGACTTAACGACGAACTCTGCGAGATATGCAGTGACAAAGAAAAGTACTCATTAATCGCAGCAGTAGTCTCCGTTTCTCCCGTTTAACTCTGGCCGGGATGAATGGTTTAACTGCTACGAATTAGAGCTCGTGGCAATCTTCCTCTCTGAGTAGTTCTAAGAGCTTCTTCGGTTCAGTCGACAGTTCTATCCCATCGATTCCTTACCCTTCGGCGTAAAGGAAGGACATGACTCCGTCGTGTTCCTCTATAAATTTCTTAATTTTAATTTAGCTTTCTACTGTATTGCAGTGGATTGAGTGCCGGTCTACATTTGAACGCTCAATGTACAAATTATTACATATGGCCGTGTTACACAGTTCACTTCACTTTACAAGTGTTGATTGATAGTTTTTTGCTAGTTGTTGTTGCTGCTGTTTTGCTGAGGTATTTATTGTTCATTTCCTTACTGTTACTGTTTCTTTTGCTGTTACGTTGCATTGTACATTGCTGTTGTTGCCAAGTTAATTGTGTTTGTTGTTGTTGTTTGCAAGACTGGGAATCAAAGGATGTACTATCCAGTTACCAACACAACCAGACTATCTTGGTCGACTTACCATTTTTAGATCTTGAAGCATGATATTTCATATAGTTTCGGCTTTTCCCTAGAGAAGTTAACAAAGCAAAAGTCTCCGAACGGTCTATCGAAAACTGGAGGCGGCCAGTTGATCAGACGATCCACACTTTTCGTGATTAGAAGGCGTTTATTTGGTAGGCTAAATAGCTCTCCAATGCATCCCTAATTTATTCAAATCTGTCTTTCGACGGTTTGGCTGAGGTTGGTTTTAAATAAAGAGAAGAAGCCTATGGATAGAAAAATATTGCCAGCAATACCTTCCGGTCTTTTAACATATATTTAAAAGGGGGGAGACAAGTCTGCTGACTTCTTGTTGCTTGTTTGTAACAAACGTGTGATGAGCTCTATTGCAAATGCTTTTATTTTTACTGGTCATAATATCATAAAATGACTCACCCCTGTTATTTGTATCCGTGTTCCCGTTTATTCGCATTTGCGCCACATCCTAGGATGTGCTCCTTGTGATTAGCTTCCTTTTCAGATATGATCATCATCAGTAAACACACAAGCCTTACTGTGTCGTAGGCCAGGCACAAAAATGCAGTAGTTTCCTGAGCCGAGCTAAGTTTTGTAACGACTATATCCCCACTGCTAAAATTGGAAAGAAATAATAAGTTAAGGTGTCTTTTCACAAGAATAGAGATTCTTATTTTACCTTTTTATCATGAAGATGGATTAGATGCAGTTTTTGATTTTGATCGTTTGTTTTCTGTTATCCAGGGTTCTTGAATCTGAAATATGTCCTCACCTGATTTGAAGAAACAGTAATAGACTGGTAGAAACAGCCTTTGAATGATGGAGATTTATCTGCATTGATTGCAGTGTTATTACAATTACGAGATTTGGCTTCTATCAGTGTCAAAATGATGTTTATATCCCCGAGTCTGATGGAATGTCGTTCGTTTTTTCCATTGATTCGGTAATAATGACAGCGAAGTATTCGTTTGGGATTAACCATTCCACTCTTACATTACCTGCCTTCCTTATTGATTTTGAGATTTGAGTGTTATGGCTGTAAATCCGTAGTTAACTAGCCCATCGATTCTAACTAATGGATACTGCTTATTGATCACAATGACTTCACATCTGAAGTTTCTTTTGGCTTTCCCTTATGTGTAGGAAGTGAAGAACTGAAATGGTATTTATAATTTTCAACACAATGTTGGGATCGGCTGGTATGCAGGCTTATGAGCTCTTGGGTGAAGAGAGATCAGCTCCCTTAGAACGGGATCGAGTTTGGCCCTCTCGCCAGACTTCTCCAAATTTTTATATAGCCAGTCGATAGTTTTGAGTATCTCTCATCTGCATACACAATGAGTTTAACGTGGCCTTGACATCATCCCGCATCCCGGCAGGATAGTTTTCTACGATACAACTAGGAAGATTTTGAATATTGCCATAATTAAAACATAATTCCAGCAATTTTCTTCGGAAGTAAAAACCATTGTCCCCTTTAAATAGCCATTCGATCATATTCTTTCGATACATGGAGGTTTTAACAATTGTTGTTGTAATTCGCATTGGTACGGATTTAGTTCAATAAATCAAAACTATTGTAATATCCATACATGTATGTATATATAATTACATAAGCATTACTTTTGATATATATATTATGTCGCAAAAAAATCTGCTTTTAACGCGCGTCATTTACTTTGTCACTTTTTATACCCTACATTTCACAATTTTTAAACTACAAGCAATACGGAAGCATTTTTTTTCGCTTGTGAAGGCAAATCCTAATACGAAAACGAAAATAAAAAATGGGATAAATTCAAAGGGTAACAGTATGGCACGGACTGAGACCTAGGCTCTCAATTTAATTTTTAATTTATGTAAGTTAATTAATAGTTGACAGCTAGACAAACAAAAACACTTAAAAATTAACTTAACTCACTAAACTATACATTATACATTATTCTATCTTAGTGGCAGGTATACTAAGCTAAACGTAACACTTAATATTATATGTCTTTCGATGTACTCGTATAATATTATAATTATATATTTCATTAAAGTGTAACTACGAAAATTAAACTTTCCTTAAAAAAAAAACTAATAAATGACTTTTTGTGCAATATATTTTCTATAAAAGTTACAAGTTACCATAAAATAATGTAAACCTACTCAAATAATTTAAATTTATGTCAATTCTTGTGTGTACATGTATGTGTGTGTTTTTTTTACAGTAATCCCATCTTTATTTATTTATTAATTTATTTTCTATATTTTATATAATGAATTTTGTGTCAGAATTGGTTTAAGAAATTGAATCAGATCGTCATATGGCTGTGCAAGAAACTTCAGGGAGGTTAAATGCATCACACACATTATTTGAAAAATCACTAAAAACCTCATGGACTCGAAAAATGCTCGATATTTGGGTTACACATGAATTGCAAGAGATTCACGAACTTAATCCTTTTTTGAAACGAATCATTACTTGTGATGAAAAATTAATCGTCTACAACAACATCGATCGAAAACGGTCATGTCAAAGCGTGATGAACCAGCACAAACTATATCGACAGCTAAATTGTATTTAAAGTCGTTTCAAAACAGCTTCATTCAATCTTGTTCCTGCGCCTTCTCACCAAGTTCCAATTGACGTTGCTCCATCGGACGAATATCTTAATTTTATTAGCTCGCATATACTAAACCCAACCACCTCTTCCTCATCTTCATCTACCAATCACCCTGATCCAACTCCCCTCACTAGTCAAGATTCTATATCCGTGGTGCTTGACCAACCTGTCCCTTCTTCATTCGCTCGCAATTCGCCTGGTCCCGATTCTCACCCGAAATACCTTGAACCACTCCTTCCACCTACGGTCAAACACAGTTAACAATTTTCAGATATGAATGAGAGTCGTTATGTAGTATCTCGTTGGAAAGACCCCCGCATTTATGAAAATGTTTGGCTCTACCTTGCCTACATGCACGACAAACCCAACTCCATTTGCATTGATGGCATAACCAAAATCAATATTATGGCCTCAATTCAACGAGAAGGTCTTCCTATCAACACAGAGGAATTGATGCAAATTTTCATTCGCCAACGACAAAGCTCATAAAGATCTTTCTACGCTGTCTTCGCATTTCAACTCTAAACGTCATACCCACTTACAAAGAACTCGTTGAAATTTAAAAAAAAAACTATTACAGTTCCTAACAAACTGAATTTTGTATCCTCCAGTTCAAAATGCCTGCCCATTTACTATCAAAATGCCTGCCCATTTACTACCAAAATGTAAGAGGTTTGCGCTCTAAAATCTCCGCTGTATATCTCAATTCTCAAAACTTTCCCTATGAACAAATCTAATTGCTGACATTAAGAACCATGAACTGTTTCCTCCAAATTTCAACGTTTTCCGAAAACATGGATTTGAAAGAGCTGATAATCCCTATGGCCGAGGTGTTTTACTAACAACCCGGAACTGTTTTCACACAACTCCCGTTGACATTCCTCATACTGACAACTTTGAGTTAGTTTGTGTCAACATTACGCTCCCCAAATGCTGCCTTTACGTACTTTGTTGCCCCATTCACCCATCCCAACCAAGTGAGTCTTATCGACCTGTGGTTCACGCAGTGTGATTTTTGTCTGATGATGCGCAACATGAAGATTGTATTATTCTAGTAGGCGATTTCAACCTCCCTCACCTAAAATTGGCGCCTTGCGACGATTCGGCTCTCTTGATTCGTTCTATGAAATAGAAATTTGATGGTGGACTGCCTAACCAATAGATATAGACTTATCAGATTAGTGGAATACCTAATACAATGAACACACAACTTGATCTTGTCTTCACATTTGGATAACTGTGCGTTTATAGGAGTAAACATCTTCTTTCTACCCTAGACCGCCTTCATCCCCCTTGCCTATTATAGATTCATATGAAAACGGCAACGGTGTCGATTCGGAAAATTCACTTTGATTTTAACTTCTGAAGAACCGATTTTAACAAACTTAAAAGCCTTATCAGCAACATTAACTTTGACTTTATTGCTGAGACAACTAAAATTGATCTTGCCCTATCAACTTTCTTTTCATTAATTTTCTCGTGCTTTATCCGATCGATTCCAAATATCCTTCCGAAAGGACTGCATGCCAACTCTTCCCTGGTGTAACAAGGAGTTGCGCTCTCTCCTTAATAACAGGAACAAGTTGTGGCATTTTTTATACAATCGTTTTTCTGAACTTTGCGAGTCTCTTTACCTGGAGTAACTCTACTGCACGCAATTTAGTTTAGTCTCGGACCCTAAACGCTTCTACCAGTCTGTTAATACCAAAAGAAAGTCAGACGGCTGCCCATCTATTCTCAAATTTCTTAGTGAATCTTCTGCCGACACAAAAACAATTGCAAATTTATTTGCCTGTCATTTTAACAAATCCTTATCTAAGCAAACACCTGAACCCGATCTTAGTTACTTTAGCTATATGAGAAACTGTCCTGAAACGTCATCCATATCGCTAAATATTACATCTGTGGTATCTGAAAACGTTACCAAACTTAAGGATGGTTTTTCTTGCAGTCCTGATCTCCTTCCGGATGTTGTAATACAAGAGTGTGTAACCCATCTTGGTCCACCCCTCGTTGCCCTACTTAACTTATCTTTTTCAACAGGTACTCTCCCTTTCCTATGGAAGAAATCTTATATCATCATTCATCAAAAAGGAAGTAAGGCCGAAATCGATAATTATAGGCCCATAGCAAAACTCTCTTGCATGCCCAAATTCTTGGAAAGCGTAGTCTATCAACAATTGCTTCCGTTCTGTAGGCCAACTATCTGCACAAATCAACACGATTTCATGAAAGGTAAATCAACCACGACTAACTTAACTGAGTTCGTCTCTTGGACGCATTTGATAAAGTTTCTCACCAGCTTATCATTTTCAAACTAAACAAATTTGTTTTTTTCCTCATTTTCTGCTATGGATCAAATCGTATTTAGAAGATCGAGAATATAGTCATCTTCAGATCTTCAGGGTACTCACCTTGAACCAATCAAGTTTATCCTAACGATTAACGATATAAATCTCATTTTAACGAATTCTAATCTTTCTATTTTCGCTGATGATATGAGAATTTCCAAAGTCATTTCATTGCTTTCTGACTCCCATTGTCAATGTCAACAAATGCCAAGCGATAACCTATTACCGGAAAGGTCTGCCACTGCCACTCCCTTAACATCTTCCCCGACCACCATTTCTCCTCACCCCATTAGGTTAGGAATGTTTTTGTTAGTTCTTAAGCCTAGCTTTAAGTTGTTGCTTGTTAATAAGCTTAATAAAGTTGACCGAGGTAGACCCGGACCCTTTTCTAATTTACCTTTCACTAGATGCAGTGAAAAGTGACCTCCTTGACCGCCAGAATGCGCTGCTACTGCAAAAAAGGCTGGTTTTGTTTTGACAGCTGATTGTTGTTGACGTGTTTGGTATCATGTTGAGTATGGACAAAAACGACTTTCGTTCTCTCATAAAACATTATTTTTTGAGAGGCAAAACGGCGAAGGAAACAAAAGAAAAGTTGGATAGATATTATGGGGCTAATGCTCCGTCAGATTACAACGTCAAACATTGGTTTCGAGAGTTTCGTGGTGGCCGCAACTCCACTACCGAGCAAATCCGCAGCGGCAGGCCCTCTGATGCGGTTACAGAGGTGCGCGAGCTAGCAGATACCACAAAGATTTGTACTGAGCACACACGCCATATTTTGGGTAATATTCTGCATATAAAAAAGTTATCCTGCCGTTGGGTGCCGCGCATGCTCACTCCTGATCAAAAACACGAACGCGAGAGCATTTCGAAAGAGTGTTTGGACTTACTGATGCGGAATCGGGCAGACTTTTGGAGTCGATTGGTAACTGTATTTGGATCCCTCGGACTATTATCTCGTACCAAACCTCAAAAGATGGCTCATCAATAAAAAATTAAGCTCACGCGAGGAAATCATCGACGCCACGGAGGAGTATTTTGCAGACCTTCCGGAAAATTACTTTTCGGACGGGATCAAGAAGTTGGAAAATCGCTGGAATAAGTGTATCAAACTAAAAGAGGACTATATTGAACAATATAAAAAAACATTTAAAAAAAAATTGTTTTAATTCCCAAGGAGTTCACTTTTCACTCAATCTAGTATATTCTATTTCTGTCTATTCGTTTGCCGAAGCTTACTTTAGATTTTTGCTTTGCCTGTAACGTTTTATTTCTGGCTGTTATTAACTTTCTCTTTAAATTCGTTTAAGCAGTCAAATACACTTCTCTCCTTGTTGTCATTTACCACGCTGGGCTTGTTTGCTGGGTTTCCATTAATTAGTTCGTATTGTGTATACTTTTTTTTAACAACTTAACACTTAAAATATCGGAGCACGTATCAAGTTTTTTGGAAAATTGGATAGAGAGAGAAAGTTGTTTGGGCTCAGTGGTTATTTCGCTCCGTGGGTGGCGACATTTGATGGGAAGTCTAAATTATTAGTGTAAATTGACTTGCTGTATTTTAGGCAACCATCATCTCACCAGATTTTAGCTGCATGAAAAAAAGACTGAATGGTATTGAACGCCAAACCGTCCGATTGGGAAGCCAATCCACTACCATTTGGGCCACGGCCATATGTTATGCACAGTAGTATAGCATAAACTAGCATATGCCAATCTGTCATGTTATTCAATTCTTTTCCTGTTGCTATTAAGTATTCCAATAGGTGACAGTGTTCCCTTTTGCCTGAGGGTGAACAATGATAGTTTTAATGTATGCATGTCAAAAATTTTACAAATTTCCATCCTGTAATCAGTTAGAGTTGTTTTAGGCAATTCAGAGTTTAAAACCCGTTCATTAGTGATGGCTCTCGCCACGAATTCATTGATTTCTACTTTTGTGGTATAAATTTGATGAATTTCGACAAAACATCCGGTATCGTTAGACCAAACTTATGTCCGTCTTTAGCTTGTTTAAAACATCATTGAGATCATTGAGGGGCGGTTTTCATCAGATTTCTCTTTTATTTCGAGTGACCCCTTCTACATTCCTCTCCAATAATACTTTTCCTTTACTGTTGCATAGGTAGCTTCTTGCCGTACGTAGTCTGTCTCTTAGAAGTTTGTTATGGTTTTCCTTGATAATACAATTATGTTTGTCTAAATCAGTGATTCCTTTATTCAAATTGTGTTCATAATTTCCTTCTTCTGTTGATTGTTATGAGTTGCTTTAAACTTGCTTACTATCTAATTCTGCTTCATTATTAGAATCAACCGAGTTTTTTTTTCTGAGTAGCGGAAATTGGAAATTTCGCAGGAGCACTGGTGGTGAAAATAGCGAAAATAGCACGGTTTTGAATCCTATCTAGCAGCTGCAGATAGGTTTTAGGAGCACCTGACCAGATGTGGGCATTATACTACAATTTTGACAGATCAGAGGGGGAAAAGTATTTCTTACATCGTTTGAGGAAACTTAGACATTTCGCAGCATTTTTGGTGTCATGAAATATGTAGTCATTCCAACCTAAGTTGTCATTAACACACATACCGCGAATGAAATGTTTCGGTTTCAACCATGCAAGTGCCATTCATAGATAATGACTGAGTGTTTAGATTTTGCTTTAACGGCAGTAGACAGCATTGTGTTCTGGAAGCACTCTGTTGGTGGTTTCCCATCTAGTAATGCTGTTAGTATGGGAATTTAATGAGCTTAGCATGCGCCGTCGTTACCTATCTAAAGCCGAGGAGCAGAAACGTGAGTCCGGGAACGAATATGAAAAGCAAAAAGTACTGTCGTCAGCAAAGGAATTTATTGGATTAGAAGTAACAGACAAGTGATCATTAATAGAGATTAGAAAGAGTGTCGGAGACAGAACGGAGTCCTGTGTACACACACTAGCGTTTATTTTGGGAATATAAGACTTGAAATCATGCAAGGCAACTTCAATTAAACGGCAATTTATAATCCCAGATGCACGCATTTTCGAAAAAAGAGCCTGATGCCAAACTCTGTCAAATGTCTTAGAAATATCAAGTGCAACTATCTTGCTTTCACCAGATTAATGTACCCTTTGGTTCCACTTTTCGGTGATTCATGCCTACAAATCACCACTGGATTTATTGCTACGAAAACCGCACTGTCGGTCATCGAGAAGTTCTCGTGTTTCGAGATATTTCATGAGCTGACGGTTTATCAGCGTTTCCATGACCTTGGAAAGAAAGGAAGAAGGGACGCAGGTACGATGTAGGCGGAGAAAAAAGAAGATTCGCGTTGGAAGAGTTGAGCTGGTCGCAAAGTGTGCAGCATGCAGATTGGTCTTGAACAAAGAGCTGACAGCAGGAATGAGCGTTGGGATGAAGGATGAAGCAGAATTTCTAATATTTTTGACGAACGACCAACAATTTTCACTACCTTTGGGACATTATCATATTTTTTGCTTCAATTTTTGGTCGTATTGGAATTTCACACGCTTAAAAAAAGCGTTGCAATCATTCTTGGCTCGTTTTAACTTTTTTCAGTTTTCCTCTGTCGGGTTGGTTTTGAAAAAACATTTCTCTAACCCTGACAGCCTCATTATTGCCCGTGTCACACTATGGATTTTCTTCTGGTCTAATACTTTTAATATGTGGGACAAAGGATCTCATTCCAAAGAGAATAGTATCTGTTTTCATATCAGCAGAGGCATCCACACCGTTATCGGGGGAACATAACGACCAGTTAAAATTTCTAAAAAAGGTGTAAAGTTCACTCAAATTGGCTTTCTTGTATTGCCATACAGTTCTTTTAGGAATCTTTTTTCTAACTACGTGGTAAGTGTACGTGAGACGGTTTTCCGACAAGCGTAAAGGTGTACTTACCAGGTTGAGAAGTTAAAAATAAGTCTAGGGTGTTGGCGATACGACTATCAAAGTATTCGCGTGGGCTCGTTTACAAGCTGTGTCAGGTTACTTTCCGCAGCGAAGGTCTCAACACACCGCCCTTCGGGTGTTGTCTGCCCAGAATATCGAAGCCACCCAGAATTGTATATATTAAAATCCCCCGCAATAGCGATTTCAGTACGAGGGTACTGGAACACAATTCTTTGAATGGTGTCAGACAGCGCATCAAACTCGTAAAAGGTCGAATTGCTGTCCAGTTTGGGGTTTCTGTAAATAAAGCAGTAGTGGATAATTTGCTTACGGAGATGGAATTTTAAAGACATGAAAGAGAATTCCGGTTTGGAACAAGGACTACATTGTGGTGGAATTTGGTAAGGTACATCGCTACGCACGTAAATTGCGAAACCGCGGTGAGAAAAGAATAATGGCACTAGTTCGTAGCCAGGTAGCTTCAGATCAGATTGATCTGAGAGGTGTGGGCGAAGATCTACCTATGTTTCATTAAGTGTCAAAGCAGCTGGCCTGTGTTTACAGACGTGGACGTACGAAGAAAACTGATTGCTTTTTAGCCCGCGTATATTAGCTACGTCAACCCTGAATTCATGACACATAACCACAAACAAATACAAACACCGACGATGCTAAGCAAGGCTACGGACTGAAAATTCTGACGTTGGCTTACCGAATCAAATTGTTGCAGGTGTTATGCCCTTACGATAATAAGAAACTGTGCATGCTGTTAAATGCCGTATGATAGTGTTATACAGCAACGTGACTGAGTGCAAGCAACAGCACTTCGACCAGGGGCAGGAGATGTTGGATGCCCGCACTATGATTGTTTTTTTTTTTTTGAATCACTGCACAACACTGCTAATTTGTTTTTTTCTTTCTTTCCCCCCACTGAGATCTTTTTTTTAAGCGGAATGAATAGTGACGACTCATCATTCCGAGGTGACAACTAAGCTGACGGTCTCCACCTCTGAAACCCTGTCGGAAGCCGAAATCGACGACGAATTAAGGGGTTAGGCCACATTAAGATTTTCAAAAAATCCAGTTTTTTTATTTATTTCAATGGTCCCTTACGACCTCAAAAATGATATCCCATAAGGTTATGGCCGGGAAGTAGGGCCTTCAGATAGGGTTTGAATAACTTAAAATTTTAGACGCTTGTATCTCAAAATTGCATTTTGCAAGTTGGCCGCACCCATAATTTGAACAATTTTCAACCCCTTCGGGTTAGGGGATAGAATATAGACGAGGTAAGACATGCCTGTCGTGAGAGGCGACTAAAATCCACTGGCCCGGATTAAGGTGTTAAGCGACCCGATGGTCGATGCTCTCTAACGGAGCATCCGGATACTTGGCGACCTCCGGATCAGCCAGCCTTATCCGTCTAATGCAGATCTCTGGATAGACGGACTACCCTTTCTCTACTACTCATGGGAACTAAAATGAGTTCAAATAATCTTCAAAATAATACAAATATAAGCCAGGACCCCTTTAAAAAATGCTCAAGGGTCGGTCACGAGATCTCCAGCACGCGGATCGCTAGGAAAATCATGCGAAAGCAAAGACCAAGCACAGTCGGTAGCTCAGGGCAATAGCATTACACCGAATAAGCTACAAAATCTCCAACGCGAAAATTCTGATCTCCGCGCCAGACTCCAAAATATGGAATTGCTCTGTGCCGAACTAAAAAAGCAACTAGATGCCATTAAGCCGCAATCTAAATCTGAGTCTGAGTCTGTTTCGTTACTTGACCGCCCCGAAAACTCGAGTTTTCATACGGACGAAGAAGAGCTAGTCCGCGAAACGGACTGGATACTTAAAAAAAAAGCCAAGTAAGAAGCGCAAACAAAGAAGCAAGCCAGCTTTAACACTGCTGAGATCGATAAGGCAACAAAGCAACCAAACAAAGACCGCCACCGCCAATAAACGTTTTCGGAATCTCCTACTACAACAAATTGCACATAATCCTGAAATCACTGTGCTCAACCGATTATAAAGTAAGATCTCGTAATAATGATACATGGACTATTAATGTCCTTAATCCAGACAACTACCGTTCGCTTTCGCAAAAGTTAAATGCCGAGAAGGTTCAATGGCATACGTACTAAAATAAAACGGAAAGACCCATACGCGTCGTAGCTAGAGGATTGCATCCCTCTTGCCTTAAAGAAAACATCGTATATGACCTTAAAAATAAAGACTTTGAGATAATCGACGCAGTTAATATACTTGCGCAAAAACAGCGCAATGTTGAAAGCGAGAGGACGACCCTAAGCCGCGGTCTTCCCCTCTTTAGGCTAACTTTCGACAAAACCGAAAGTCTAGAAAGAATTTATGACATAAATTCAATTTTGGGACTTGTTGTCAAAATTGAACCTCCGCGGAAAAGCTCTAGGCTGATTCCTCAATGTACACGTTGCCAGGGATTCAACCATACTCAGGCCTACTGCCAGAAGGAACCCCGCTGTGTAAAATGCGCTGGCAAACATCTGAGTCGAGAGTGCAGTGCCGCGAAAGAGTCCCCAGCGATTTGCATTAACTGCAAGGGAAAACATCCAGCTAATTATCGAGGCTGCGAAGTCGCGAAGGAGTTGCAAAAGCTACGAGATCAATCAAAAACGAAGCCTTTGAAAAACGCAGGGACAGATAGAATGAGAAATAACAACAGCGGTCCTACTCCAAAGCCTTTAAAGAAGGTAATGGTGACAAACGCTAAAATCACCAATAACAACAACGTCAAAAATAACAATGCGCAAGTGGAAAGTGGAAAAACTTACGCGCAAATAGCGGCGCGAGTAAACATGACTAACTGTACATCACCGGATCCTGCCTCAAATGTGCAATTACTGAGATTCTCGAGAGACTAGAAGAACAGACTAAAATAAATAAGGTAATAGTCGAACGGCTTCTTAAATTCGAAGCCAATTTCTGCAACTAATTATGGCAAAGAAGCTTAATATACTTGCGTGGAATGCCAACGGGCTACAGAACAGGCTTGATGAACTAAATATTTTCATGCAGGAAAAAGTAATTGGCATATGTTTAATTTCTGAAATTCACCTGGCGACAGAATCGCGCGTGGAACTTAAAGGTTACCGCGACTACCACACTCATCATCCATCGGGAAACGCAAGAGGAGAGTCATCCCTATTCATAAAAGACTGCATTGAACATACTCTGGAAGCAATAATTAAACTTGACAAATTTCAAATGACCGTGGTGCGCCCTAAAAATAA
Organism: Volucella zonaria; assembly: GCA_963966105.1. NCBI lineage: Eukaryota > Metazoa > Arthropoda > Insecta > Diptera > Syrphidae > Volucella > Volucella zonaria. The sequence continues at coordinate 148,999,221 of OZ014530.1, read as the reverse complement.
AAATTACTCTTTTAATATATCCTCAATCTATTGCCAATCGCGCTGCAAAATAGAAAAACACGAATTTATTGACCTATTCAACTCTCTTGGACCAATCTTCATTATTGGTGGCGACTTTAACGCGAAGCCCACCTTTTGGGGCTCAAGATGTATCTCTCAAAAAGGCAAAACTCTTTACAGGGCTGGTATGGTATGGTTGCTATTTTTACTCAACAGGCAAGCCGACATACTGGCCCTCGGATGTCGCCAAAACACCCGATCTAATAGACTTCTTTATCGGAAAAGGAGTAAACGCTAGTTACGTCAAAGTTGAAGAAGGCTTCGATCTTTCTTCCGATCATTCTCCAGTTATCCTCTCACTGTGCGAATGCTTGGTTAAGAAACATAGACCACCTAGATTAACTAACAGCAAAACTCACTGGGAAGATTTCCGAATAGACGTTATAGACAATACTGAGTTGAAAGTAGCACTTAGAACGCCGTATCAACTTGAAAAAGAAGTTGAACGTTTTGTTGAAGTCATACAGCAAGCGGCCTGGAAGAACACTCCCCGCGAATCGAACAAAGTTCCCAAAGTCGGCATAAGATACCCACCGGAAATCAGAGAAATGATAAGGAAGAAACGAAGAGCGCAGAAAAAGTGGCATGAAACCCGGGCACCACAAGATAAAACGTCCTTCAATAGGCTCTGCAACTTGTTGAAAAAATCGATCAAGGACTTCAATAATCAAGGTATTAATAACTACCTCGAAAGACTCACAGTGACAAAGGATACGAACTACTCCATATGGAGAGCCGTTAAAAGTGTTCGAAAGCCCCAAATACACGTGGCGCCAATAAGAAGAAACCAGGATGACTGGGCGAAGGAGGATAAAGAAAAAGCTATGTTTTCGCCGACCATCTTGCAGAAACGTTTAAACCATTCCACGGGGAAGTGCTTCCAGAGAATGTCAATACGCTAGACGTGACGACAAACTTTCCAGTAGAAAAGGGTACACTTAGGGAACTTAGACAAGTTATAGACACGCTTAAGCCCAATAAAGCCCCGGGATATGACTTAATAACGGGAGAGATCTCAAAGCGTTGCCGAAAAAAGGTTTGCTAAAGCTGCTCTATCTTATAAATGCCAACATTAGACTAGAGTATGTACCGCACCAGTGGAAAGTAGCCGAAGTTATTATGGTTCCGAAACCCGGTAAACCGCTGACTGAAGTCAAGTCATATAAACCAATATCGCTTCTCCCGATTACATAGAAGGTCTTCGAGCGAATCCTTCTTAATCGTCTTAAACCAATTACCGACTCAAATTCCCTCTTGCCGGATCATCAATTTGGCTTTAGACAGTTGACCAAGTGCATCGAATAACCGATGTAATTGAACGAGCAATCGAGTGTAAGTTAGTCTGTTCAAGCGCTTTCCTTGGCGTTTCGCAAGCCTTTGATAAGGTATGGCACGAAGGCCTAAAATATAAACTTCGACAAGCTCTACCCCAGCAATTGTCTTGTATTTTAAGTTCATACCTGGAAGACCGACTCTTCCGTGTGAGACACGGAAACGAATATTCCACTTTTAGGACAATAAAGGCGGGGGTGCCGCAAGGAAGTGTACTTGGCCCTCTGCTATATTTACTTTTTACCCGCGATATACCGCAAACGGACGAAACTGTCCTAGCCACATTTGCTGATGACACTGCCATTTTGGCAACGGCTAAAACAGTCGAAGAAGCAACTGCCAAGTTGCAACGTGCCCTTACACTGATTAACAATTGGACAAAGACTTGGCGAATCGCGCTTAATGAAAACAAGTCTGTCCACGTGAACTTCACTCTCAAGAAAATTGAGAATGCACCGGTGTTTATCAAAGCAGTACGAATTCCTTACGCGAACGAGGCGAAATATCTCGGTATGACACTCGACGCTAAACTAAAATGGAGAGCACATGTCAAGAAAAAACGTGAAGAGCTTGAAATCAAATATAGAGATATTTACTGGCTTATTGGAAAGTATTCCAAGCTTAGCTTAGAGAACAAACTGCTGTTATACAAGCAAGTGCTAAAACCGATCTGGACATATGGTGTACAACTTTGGGGTTGTACTAAAAATAGTAACATTAATGTAATACAGACATTCCAAAACAAAGTTCTTCGAGGTATTGTTAATGCGCCGTGGTATATTAGAAACGGTGATATCCACAGAGACTTAGGAGTCGAAAACGTTCAGAACGTAATTAAAATGTTTGCGCGAAAACATAATAATATTTCTGTTCAACAGATCCTCGACGAGACAGATTTATTGCGCCGTCTGAAAAGGACTAAGCCTCTCGATCTAGGGCGGTGATTAGCAGCGCGTAATTTTCTAAAGTACACAGGAAATTTCAATGGAAAATCTTATAAAAACAAAATAAAATGCGATAGAAGAACTGCCTGTTGAGTGTGAATTCAGTCGTGGTTTGCATAAGGGAAGTGTTTTTTAGTGAGTAAGAATCTCACACTATGTCTATGAAGATTTCTCACCTTCCCACGGAAAAAAAAAAAATTTCAACCAATTCACTTCAAAATTTTAATTAGATCTTTAAAAATATATTGTCTGAATACAATAATTACGTAGGATTTTTTTTATATGGCATAGTTCATTTGTTATTAACAACTTTCTGGTGATTTTTCTGCGAATTTTGCAAGTTTGACTTACTTGCTTCTCTATCTGTTGTTATGTACAACAACAAAAAAAGAGGTGACTCATCATAATTTAAAATTTACAGGAGCTGTTGGTACGGTCGTAGACCCTACCAAAAAAGAGAAGTCATCTGAGAAACGCTGCACACCCGCCCTTTTTAAATAAATAATTCTATAAAAATTATAAAAATCGTACGTACAATAAACTTCTACCTTTCTAAGCTCGATTTACTTTAAATTTTTCCTGGAAAAAAAAAATCACAAAAAGCCTATTTTTTTCGGCCTCTAGAGTGGCCAAACCTCTTAAAAAGAGACCCTCTACGATCAAATGATGAAGATGACTTCTTGCGGTCATGTTCAGAATTAGAGGACGCCAACAATACCGTAATGGAGGCTTCTCTTGTAGATTGTAGCAATGATGCGACGACTTCTTCAGATTAACCTTCATATCTCCTAAAAAGCCTCGGCCGGGCTCATTCTGCTTCTCCTCAAAAACGCAGAAGACATTATCTTAATCCAGGAACCACGGTTTGTAGAAGGGGTGGTTCGTGGACTTCTTCTGACACAAGAATACGTTCCGCTCTATACAAGAGCCAAAGGTAAAATTAGAACTTGTATATTAGTGAAACGTAGACTTAATGTATTCTTACTTCGTAATCTCCGCTAGATTACCATTGGAGATTGCCAGACACCTACTGGCTGGCATCGGTATATCTTGGCCACGACCATGTGTGCCCTCTCTCTGGCGACAACCTAGAAAGGTTGGTACTGGGAGCTGGAAAGGTAAAAACTGCCCTCATCATCTGGTGCGACGCGACTCACATCACACGGTATGGGGCAGTACCGACACTAAAGATAGAGGTGAATCACTTTTTAATTAAATTATAAGTACTAACCTCATTGTTTGCAACATGGCAATGAGCCCACTTTCATAACAAAAAACCGACAAGAAGTGCTGGATACAACTCTTGTCTCCGACAATATCACTTAAATGCTGACGAATGTATCGTCTGAGCAGTCTTTTTCAGATCACAGATATATCCAATTCAATCTGGATTAAGCTCCACCTCGTCAACTAGCATTCCGGAATTATCGGAAATCTGATTGGACAAAACACAGAGGAACACTTTTAAAAATACTCTCCTCTGAACTTCCCCGTGTAACATCAACGAGCTTGACATGAAGGTCAAGGATTTCACCCTGGCTCTCAATCAGGCAATGGCTGCTTTCTGCCCTCTTATTCAACCTAGAGAGGAGCAAGCCGCACTGATGGACATCAGCACTAGCACCGCTTAGAAAACTTTACCCACAACTTTTCAACCAAGCAAAAAGAAGAGTGGTGGCCGTGGCTCAAGTGGTTGTGTATTGACTTCCCAATAGGAAGGTTCGGCGTTCAAACCCAAACGCGCCCGAAAGACTTCTTTTTTTCAGGCAACTATAATCTCGTCAGATGAATGGTTGCCTAAAATACAACAAGTCAATTTACACTAATATGTAATTTAGTCTCCTTATTAAATGTTGGATTTCACTCATATAGCGAAATAACCACTGAACCCAAAGATCTTACTCGCTTTTTCTATCTAATTTTCCGAAGAAATGCCGTGCGCCGGCATTTTAAAAGTACTATACCCTCTTGAGTGTTTAAGTTCTTTCTAAAAAAAAACAAGAAAAGTGACTCTGTCAGTCACTGTGGACTCATACAAGAAATCCGGCGAAATATAATAAAAAGAACTGAGAAATGGGAATGCGCCAATCCTGGAGGTCATTTTGTGACAAAAGAACAGAAACCTCCGAGGCATTGCAGCTAAGAAAAATCCTCTCTACAAATCCTATACCTAGTTGTTTTAAAAAAAAATCGATGGCTCTTGGACGACCTCAAATGATGAATGACTCAAACTGCTATTGGAAACCCACTTTACAGGTAGCTCCCCATTCATGGCCAGTAACAACCTTAGCAGGACTTCTGCAGCCGGAAAATGTTCCAGTGTAGTCCCAAAGGACCTCAGACCTAAGAGTCTATCATACTTCCTTCTGAAAATTCTAGTACGATTGATTGATAATCCATATACGATCTAGAATTGATCAACGACTTTTTTCTATGGCTCAACGTGCCTACTGTAAAGGAAAGTCGGTGAAAACGGCTCACATTCATTGGCGAGCCACATCGAACGATCCCTACATTATAGAGAGTGCATAATGGTCGCATTTCTGGACATAGAAGGTGCCTTTAATAACGTCAACCATCTGCAATTATACTGCGCTGTCAGTATTCGTCAGTCTTATGCTAAATAGTAGGATAAGCAACTCCCAACTGTATGAGGCTTCTGCTAAAAGATATGTCAGCAGAGGTACACTGCAAGGCGGTGTCCTTTCATCCCTTCTCTGGAACTTAGTGGTCAACGAACTGCTGATATACCTGGAAGCAGGTTGTAGCAAGGTGGTTGCCTATGCAGATGACGTTGTTATAGCAGTCTCAGGTAAGCATTTCAATACCAATAAAGAACTCCTACAGCTAATTTTTTTTTTTTTTTTTTTTTATAATTTACGCGCGCCTAAGGGGTTATGAATACCCTTACACTGTTGCCAGGGCGCGGGCGGAAAGGTAGAAGGAGGAGAAAGGAAAGTTTGTGATGTAGTGGTTTGAAACTCAGGTGTGTTTGGTTTCGATATTGACTCTCCAGCGGTGGGAGTCCGAATAGGACGGAGAGATTTTCTTCACTCGGAATGGTGAGGTTGTGAATTTCAACGGTTGTTTTTGTGTTTGAAAACCCTACAACAGCCAAATCTACATGTCAGTGTTATGCCCTCACACGCAGATTTTTCTGACTAAGTTCCAATTACACAAATGAAAACTTGTTGTGGCTAGGATTCGAACCTTGACCTTCCGAGTGAGAAGCGATAGCTAGTACCACTACACCACGGCCACCCCATCTTAACAGATTAAGCCCTTAGGCGGACCCATAAAACCGGTCTTATCCTCATCCCAATCAACCGTACCAGTGTAGTCTTCTCCGATACAGCGAAATATCTCTCTTATTTTTGACAGGAAACTAAACTGGAAAATTAATAGTCAAGAAAGAGTATAGAAAGGTACAGTAGCTCTTTTCTCTTTTAAAAAAAAAAAAAAGCCATTCAACCCCCATTACCCACTGGCTATACGTCTCGGTTATAAGACCGATACTCACCTACGGGGTGGTTGCCTGGTCGACGGCCTTGGAAAATGCTGTCAACTGCAGCAAACTAAGCAAGGTCCAAATGACAACATGTTTGTGCATATGCGAACCCTTACGTATAACTCCCTTCGTGGTAGGCTGCTAATGCAGCTATTTGCCTTAAAGCGACTACACAGTGGACAAATAAATTATTCGACCAAGTTAATATACTTATACACTAGGAATTCTTCCTGAGAACATCGATTACACTATGCACCAACATTGGTTTGACAAAGACTTTCGTGTTAGCACCCTCTCTAGATACTTCTACGAGGAAGATGCTTTCATGGATGATAAGTCAATACGGGTGGATCCAAAGCTGATAGCGGGTTTGATGGTGGCGCTTAATCTAAGCTTTTCCTTCTGCTTTCCAAATCACTGTAGCGTGTACCAGGCGGAAAATTTGGCGATTAACCCATTTATTACTTAAGACCTTCAAAGGTAAAATTTCGAATTTTTGGTTACATTACTTTATAAAATAGCGTCAAAGGAATACAAAAATATTTTTTTTATTTTTTAAAAAAAGTACAAACAGTGTTGTTTCAGCTGTACGCAATCAGGTACAATGGGAAAATATGGGTATTAATTTGTTACATGAAATTGTTTAAAGCATTCTTTTTCGATGGCACAAAGCTCACAAATCCATCTGACTCGCATGTGACAGACTCTGCATCTAAGAGGCTTTTCAATTCTCTCCGGAAAATGGGGCCCTTCAGTATAAGCGACGCTTGCAGATATGGAGCGCTTTGTTGTTGCACGTTGGAGAATTGTATATCTTCTAAGATAATGTCGAGTAGTATTTCTTTGGAACGATAGCAAGTCATCTTCGGAATCAGCTGCGAATTTATAAAGTTTCCAAGCGTTCACCAATGTTGAGCTTAGCATTGACGTAAACAGCGGCCACCACCACTTTTTGATTTTACAAGCATTGACAGACTGGTCATGTAAGTCAACACCACCGATACCGTTATTATAATCTGCAATAAGGTTTGACTGCTGAACGAAAACTTTTTTTTTCCTCTGCTGATGACCAACGTTTGACACAATGCATTGGCTGAATAGTATCGAAGCTTGTACCCATGGTGACAACACTATTATCATTCCATTTTACAAAAAGTATATTATTGTTAACGTCATATACGTGCTCAAAATGTCCTCTTTTCTTTTTCTTGAATTCTTTTTATAGCTTCAATGCGCACTAATTTGTTCTCTTGCTGTCTCGGTAGCTCTGAAGCCCTTCTCTCTCAACAATCGCAAAAGCTCATGAAAGGTAAAAAAGTTGTCAAAATATATAACATGGTCAGAAGGAAGTGGAACTATTTCGAAAAGCTTAAATACAACTCGAGATCCCAAAGGCATATGACCGATATCAACGTTCACATTTTTTGCACCACAATATGTATCGAAGTTGTACAAGTAATCACAACTACTCGTTAGCATCCAGTTCTTGAAACCAAACCGAACAGGTTTACTTCTTTTGAACTGTTTCGAAGAATGGTGATCAAAATATTTGATCATAGCTTCATCAATGGATAATTTCTCGTGCATGAAGTCCCACTGCTGATACTTTTGACACAATAAATTCATGAGCGCTCTGAGCTTTGCCATTTTGTATTGAGCATCTAAATGATAATTATCTGTGAGGTGAATGTATTTTTTAATTTCATAAAAACGATTTCGCGGCATGTTATTTGCAACCAATGCGGTTCTTGTATCCTCATCTAATTTCCTATAAATTGACTCCCTTGGCATTGAGTGGTAACCACTGTAAAACAGAATGCCTGTGAAAGTTTCCAGGTCTTCTTTTTTGAAATTGAGGTTATAATGATTATGTTGAGAAGCGTAAAGGCGACTTTGATTCAAAATCAATTCCATTACCTAATTACCGAAAAGCGTCTCAAATATTTCGACTGGGGACTTGTTTTACAAAACAGTTTCCATATTTTTCTTGTTTACCTCAAAATAGTTGGAACAATTTATCATCATATCGGTACCTCTTTTCGACCAGCGTGGTTGTTTTTTAGTTTCCCTACGTATTGAGGCTCTTATCTCTGATAAAGGAACTTCGTCCTCGCTGTCGAAATTCTCATCCCTAATGAAAAATTCAATGTTACCTGGAACATCACTCTTAGAAAATAATGGTATAACTGCAATGTCAAAAACAGTATTTCGATCATCTTATTCGATCGCATTTAATGCATTTGGAAAATTATCGAATCTCCTTCCATAAAATGAGGTTGTGGAGAATGCTTTAAAATTCATTCTAAAAAAAAATTTCACATTTTTCCATTGTACCCAAGCGGGTACGTGGAAAAATATTTCGCTTACTTACCTAGCGTAAAAATAAATGAACACTTTATTTTTCACTTTTGTCTGACTTTATTTGACTGTTTCTAAAAAAAAAATAAAAACAAAATTGATAACACGAATATTTGTTCTTTAGCGAAATATAGACCAACCACTGAAAAACTGGAAAAAACGCAATCGCACCTGAGGTGGAGCAATAAAAAAAAACTATTGTTTTATTTTTTTTTACAATAAACTGGACGCCTACTTGTAAACATGTCAACGAACAACAAAAAAACCAAATCTCATCAAAACAAATTTGAAATTGAACAACGGTTAAACCCAACCGGGAACATTGATAGTAAATGGGAGGAATCCTGTCCTGATTTAAAAAAAAAACACGATATCTGAAAATGATATTCGCATTTTTTCTGATAGTCAGGCCACTATCAAGTCCCTGGACTCAATCTCACAATTCTAAAACCGCGCTTGCCTGTCGATCATCTCTTAGGAAGATGGCAGAGCAGTTCAATTTTCACCTATGTTGGATACCGCGGCACAATGACATTCCAGGGAATTGTAGGGCCGATGAACTTGAAAAAATTAGAGCCACTCTACCGGAAAAAGGTAGCATCGGTATACCAATCGCTACGTGCATACTAATAATAAAGCTGGATACTAATAGAAGAACAAACCTTAGGTACAATAGACTGTTGGATCAACATGTCTGGCGACCAAACAAGTCTGGCCAAAGCCGAACATGAATAGCTCCAGGAGTTTGATCTTTCATAGGTGTCATCACTGGACACTGTCTTTTAGGCAAGCATGTAAGAAGGCTTGCTGTTTTTACATATGAATTCTGTAGAAGCTGAATAGACGAGCAGGAAGAGGAGACAATACTCAACCTATCTGAACATGCCCGGCTCTCTCCCACAGCCACAGAAGGAAACTCCACTTAGGAGCTTTTTTCTTCAGTGACAAATATACATAGACATATTTTCTTCTAAACAATATAGAGGTAGTCTCCTACGCTTCATTAGAAGCTCAAAATGATTCCAAGAGTAGGAGGATTGCAGATCCATGTGACATCACAATAGGCCAATAGGCCTAAGTGGGTTGTTTTCTCCAACAGCCACTCTTACTTACCTAACCCTAATCTAACCTCCAATGCGACACGTGTTAATATAGTCAGATTTTCATAAAAAAAATTGTATGCGTTTTTAGTGAAGAAAAAAAAAAAATGGGTGCTCAAGAAAACAAGTATTTTTTTCTCCATACAAATAACGACCACTCTAAATTCCTCATATGTACGTATATGGAAAACTTGATTAGAAAACTGCCAAAACGCAACGAAAAAAAAAAAAGACGTGAGTGATGTAATTTAAAAATAATTTAATTAAAAATGAAAAATGTTCCTTAATAGTGTACGTGTGGAAGTTAATAAAACTTTTCGACTACCAGGGCCAGGCATCTAAACAAAAACCTGTGATGATGCGATGCTGATATGTAACCGTTTACAAATAAAAGATTCTGTAGGTTTCTGATCTAGCTTAGACCTAATTCAGTCTAATCCGTGTTCTCAGTTTCTCGGAATATTTCGATGTTCAGGTACTTAGCTAATGGAAATGTTTAACAAACTAGTTGGGGCAACGGTGACAGTTTTAATCACCTTTTAGGAATTTAATAGCTGCTCCATTCCACCTCAATCAAAGTAAAGCGACTGCTATCACCCAAATTTCCACTCGAAACACACAACTGTAGTTTCTCAATGGGGGTTGTTCGGAGAGAATACGACTTTCTAGTGCTTCATCTGTTTTTGAGCCACCAGTTTTCGGGAAAAATACTGTAAATCATGGTTGGCCTTTTTACAAACTATGTATTGTAGTTAGATCTTAGGAGACTGCCGGAGCAGGTCAAGATCTGCTTTCCATTGATGTCGATAGGTTAAACTCGTTCACTTATAACCTTGACAACATAAGAAAATGGTGTTCAACCATAAGGGTTGTATTTAATATCCCTAAAACTTGAATTTAAAAATTATACATGAATAGTTCTCAGTGCACCAAATTAGATGCATTTCCTAGATTATATTTAAACTCGAACTTTCAGCTGACATCGCCACATTGTGAAGTAAATAGGCTCAACACTAATGTGCGCTTTCTGGTCTAAGCTAAAAACAAAACGTATAAGAGATCTCTTCCCAAGGTCTGCCTTTAGCCGATTATCGATAATGAGTTATTAAAAAATGTAGAGAAATGGTGAAAAGAAAAAGCAAAAGTATCAACATCAGCCGCTCAAAAATTTGTGTTTAATAATTATCTTAAAAATTTCGTTTAGGAGAAGCCACATTGAAGCCGCTGCAATAGAAAATGATGTGCTTAACATTACGCCATTTAAAATCGTCCTGACATATATTTTGAGAAAATAGCGATGTAAATATAAACAATAAATAGAATTTCATCGTGCATTATGACTGGCACAACTGGCATGAATTTGATAAATTCAAATAACTTTTAAATGGAATGAATAAATACTAGATGGAGTTAAAAGTAACCTCCTTGGGAATGAAAAAAAAAATTTTTTTAAATGTTTTTTTATTTTATTCAATATAGTCCCCTTTTAGTTTGATACACTTATTCCATCGATTTTCCAACTTCGTATTCCCGTCCGAAAAGTAATTTTCCGGAAGGTCTGCAAAATACTCCTCCGTGGCGTCGATGATTTCCTCGCGTGAGCTTAATTTTTTATTGGTGAGCCATCTTTTGAGGTTTGGTACGAGATAATAGTCCGAGGGATCCAAATCCAGTTAACAATCGACGCCAAAAATCCGCCGGATTCCGCATCAGCAAGTCCAAACACTCTTTCGAAGTGCTCTCGCATTCGTGTTTTTGGTCAGGAGTGAGCATGCACGGCACCCAGCGGCAGGATAACTTTTTCATATGAGAATATTGCCCAAAATTTGGCGTGTGCGCTCAATACTAATCTTTGTGGTATCTGCTATCTCGCGCAACTTCACTTTCCGGTCAGCCAACACCATTTCATGTATTTTGTTTGACATTGTCCTCTGTAACCGCATCGGAGGGCCTGCCGCTGCGGACTTGAAACTCTCGAAACCAATATTTGACGGTGTAATCTGGAGAATTAGCCCCATAACATTTATCCAACTTTTCTTTTGTTTCCTTCGCCGTTTTGCCTCTCAAAAAATAATGTTTTATGAGAGAACGAAAATCGTTTTTGTCCATACTCAACATGATGCCAAACACGTCAACAGCAATCAGCTGTCAAAACAAAACTAAAGACAGTATCGCACTAAAATTTGGTATATCTGCCTAAATATGAACGGACTTCAAGACACCAGAACCTTTTTTGCAGTAGCAGCGCATTCTGGCGGTCAAGGAGGTTACTTTTCACTCCGCCTAATATTGTGAGAAAGCAGTTTCAGGTCAATCGAAGCCAAAGACTGTTTGCGTCAATATCATTCACGAGTTTAGTCACCAAAAAGTCATAAGAAATAACAACGACTTATTAATTAAAAAAAGATGCCGGAAGCAAACAAGAAATCAAAGTAAGAATCTCCATTTGATTTCGTTGCAATAGTAGCTAATAAAGTTTTCGAAATTTTAGACGAATCCTACACATTTGCTGTACGTAAATCAAAGAATCCAAAGAATTTTAGAAACAACAAACAACATACGAGGGCGGGTCAATAACTCCGTGACTTTTGGATTAAAACACAGATTTTTTGATAAAAAAATAATTTTATTTTTCAACGTAGTCTCCCTTGAGCTCTATACACTTTGTCCAAAGCTTCTCCAATTTTTTTATCCCTTCCAAAAAAATGATTTGTCGAGGTCCTCAAAATACGCCTTTGTTTGCGAGATGACTTCATCATTGGAGTCAAATCTTTTTCCACCAAGCCATTTCTTCAGGTTTGGGAACAAGAAGTAGTCGCTCGGAGCCAAATCTGGAGAATAGGGTGGATGAGGGAGCAATTCATAGCCCAATTCATGGATTTTTGCCATGGCAACTGCACATGTGTGCACCCTTGCATTGTCTTGGTGGAAAAGAACTTTTTTCTTGGCCAAATGAGGTCGTTTTTTTTTCAAATCGTCATTGAATCGGTCCAATGAGTTGGCATAATATTCCCCATTGATTGTTCTTCCCTTTTGAAGGTAGTCAATGTGGATTATCCCGCGTGCATCCCAAAAAACAGTCGCCATAACTTTATTAGCTGACAAACCCACCTTGGCCTTCTTTGGCGCCGATTCACCCTTAGAAACCCACTGTTTTGACTGTTGTTTGTTCTCTGGTGTGTTGTGATGGATCCATGTTTCGTCCACGGTTACAAAACGGCGCAAAAACTCCTCCATATTGCGATTAAGCAACGCCAAACCTTCCTCTGAAGTTGTTACACGATTGCGTTTGTGGTCGACTGTGAGCAAACGCGGCACCCATCTTGCGGAAAGCTTTCTCATGCCCAAGTGATCATTCAAAATTGAAACCACTGAGCCATGCGAGATCCCTACGGCTTCCACAATCTCTCGCACTTTCAATCTTCGGTCGGCCAACACCATATCGTGAATTTTTTCGATTGTTTCGGGTGTAGAGACCTCAACTGGGCGTCCAGGACGTTCGGCATCTTCAGTGCTTGTACGGCCACAACGAAATTCAGTAAACCACTTTTTTACCATTGAAATCGATGGTGCAGAGTCCCCATAGTATTTATCAAGCTTAGCCTTGGTCTCGGTAATGGTTTTTTTTCGCAAGAAATAATGCTTAATAAGCACACGAAATTCACTTTTTTCCATTTTCTCCTCAAATTAGTGAGTAGTCTGATAAAAATAGCTGTCAAACACAAACTAACTGACGCAGCAAGTTTAAATTTCGACAGGAGTCAACTGACAGATGCCTGTTGACAGGAGCAGTGTTGCTGTTTCAGTAAAGAGGTCAGAAATTCAAAAAGTCACGGACTTATTGACCCGCCCTCGTAGGTATTGAAAAAAAACAAGCTATTACATCTCAACTACAAATGTTGCAGAATGATTTAGAGAGGCTGTAAACCAATGTCATTAAATGAAATCAAATGTCAAATATATAGGCGAGCAAAACAACTATATAGTAAAATAAAAATAAAACTAGTTTAATTTTCAAGCAAACTGATTAAAATGCCAATGGCTTTGAAGCATTCTCTCGAAATGTCTACTTATTTCATTAAAGGATTTCAGAGATCTAGAAATTACCTCATTCTGAGAATAATTTGATCTATGTCCCATTTGGTAAAAGATGTGGCGATCCCTTATCACCCTCTCCGGAGCATATGGTAATTTAGGAACATAGAATAGAACTATTAATACGGGTCATGTGTTCTCTCACAAACATTATGTCATGCATGTCACACAGAATGTCATTATACAATACCTAAGAGTTGACATCTAGCTTTATAAGAAGGCTCAAAATGCCAACACATTTTAAAAAAATATATATTTTGTAAACCGCCTCTGCACTCGTTCAATGCGATCCGAAAGGGTCAAGTAGTTTGGATTCCAAACAATATCGGCATATTATATTTAGAGCAATAAATAGCGATAAAAAGCAATTACACTCCCCCCCCCCCTCTAATTTGGGCGTTTCTCGATAAGTTCCGTATATGCTGCAAATATTACTGTTAGGTAATCATTACCAATTTCTAAGAAAATTCTAATCATAGTTAATTCTTTTTTTTCCCCAATTTTCTTCGAATTTTCAATTTGTCCGCAACAAGTGGTTGGGACAGAATTGCCCTTTTTTTTAAATAAAAACAAAATTTAGAGTTTTATGGCAATGGTTTTATTTTTTTAGTAATGAGTACTTCCTAACTCATTACTTACAACCTCTAAAATTCTTTATGGAAGCGATTTAAACAGTTTTTTAATTAATTTTCGTGGGATTTTGTCCCATTCAGTTTCAATGGCGTCTTAAGGTCTGTTAAGTTATTGAATTGCCGTCCGCCTTGGTAGACAGCTCTGGAGAGATATCTCAATTATGTTGAGGTCTGGATACAATGTCGGCCAGTCAAGAACACAAATGTTGTTACGCTCGAAGTACTCTTTCACCTTCCGACCTGTGCGCATTGCTGCATTATCTTATTGCAGGATGAAATTTTCGCCGAATTTGTCTTGCTTATGATGCACGATCTCTTCGTCTAAGATTTTAAGGCAGTCTTCCTCCTGCTGTTTACGAAGCGGATATTAGTCATATATTAGTCTTTGGTATAATATTCCTAAAATCATGACTCCACTTCCACAGCTCGTTAAAATAATGACAAAATCCGTCAGGTCCATCAAGGCAAAAGCGTTTCTCATCGCTGAAGTTGAGAGTTCTCCAACGCTTCCTCCATCTTAAATGATTTCTGGCAAAGGTCAAACTGGCGTTTTGATAACGTTATAGTGAAGCGAGTTTTCTTTTCAAACGCTTTCTTCGAAGATGTTGTGCTTTATCTCACACATGCTTGCAAGTCCTTAGTTTTCTGTCCACATTCGAAATCCCTGCTCATACCGCGATTTCCCTTGCTGTTGCTGTAGAATTTGACGCTTCTTTTAGTAGGGATCGTTGATCTGCTGGTGTCAAGCTATTGTTTTCATCCAGGTACGAATCTTTTCCGTAGTTTTATGGGTCTTTTAAATAGTTTGAAACGACTGCGCTTCAAAAGCTTTGCAATTTTGTTGACGGAATATACCTCTTGGCGCATTCTTTTAATGTTTTGGATCTCAGTTTGATTTTACATCTTTCTAGATCCCATTTTTAGCTTTTTTTACTGCGAAGACTTGTTTACTAGATGGAGTGAAAAGTAACCTCCTTGGGAATGAAAAAACATTTTTTTTTTAAATGTTATGTTATGTTATTAGCATATTAATATATAAATAAATTATGATATTAATATATATGATAGTGGAGCTAGCTGCTATGGCCTACGGCTAGATGATTGGATATTATTTATCTCAATGGCTGATATCAGATAATATACATTTTTGATGTTTTTTTCGTTTATAGTTTATAGTTTATAGACTTTGGTTAAATTTCAGATGACAAATTGTTTTCACTTGTTTGCAGTCTAAAAGATGTTTTACGGTCAAGTGTGGTTTTTCTTCGCAAAGGTGACAGAGAGGTGGTGGTTCTTTAGTGATTATATGTTTGTGAGTAATGTTAGTGTGCCCCATTCTAAGTCTAATGAAAGTTTTTAACATTATTATAGGTGCGTTAGTTGGAAAGATGGCTTTTTCAGTAGTGAGGTTAAATTCTTTGTATAAGTGTTGGTAATTAGACCAGTTAACTTTTCTCCTAAATTTCCAGTCTGATACGACGTGTCTTTTTATGTCTTTTCTGTTGTAGGTATAAAATGTTATTAGGGCTTCCATTAAGTATAGCAGATTTTGCTGCCGCATCTGCTTCCTCGTTGCCTTTGATGCCAGCGTGGCCCGGGATCCAACCAAGTTTAAGGTGGCCGTTTTTCGCAATAAGATTATCCCGAATAGATCCAACGATGCTTGCAGGGTTGTTTATGTTTTTAATAGCAGCGATTGAGGACAAACTATCTGTAAAAATAAGGCAAAAGTCCTTTCGAGATGGTTAAACCATTTCCGTTGACAATCGCAAATGATGTCTCTTCAGTTGCCTTTGACCCATCCGTAAATAGGAAATTCCATCCACGGTGTTTATATTTATGGGCTAAATCCGAAAAAATAGCTATGTACATGTCGTTGTTAGTGGTAGCCTTTGGAAAGTTTGTTGAGTCAGTGATTATTACATCATCCGGAAGAAACCAGGGGGTGGGGGGGGGGGGGGGTTTGTGTTGGATAGCTATTGGGATATCTAGGGCTTTTGCGGAGGATAGTGTTTGGGTTTATGTCTTTTTTCGAGATAGTAATGATTTCGCGGCGTCGTGAATGGGAGATGTCAACGGGGAATTGATGTTTTGCATGATCTGGGAGGAAAGATAGATTCTTCTTGATGTATGTACAATGGCTGTGAAAATTGAATTTTGAGTCAAGAATTAGACCGAGTACTCTTAAGCAGCTGGCAATACTTATGTATTTGTCGTCAAGTTGTACAGATATATGTTTTGTGTAGTTTAATTTTTTGCAAATATGTAATGTTTGGCTTTTATCTATGGAAATTAAAGAGCCTAACGTATTACCCCATTTTGACAGACGTTCAAGAATGTTTGAAAAAAGACTTCCAGTTAAGGTTAAGTTTTTACAATTTGAAAAGAATATTAGATCATCTGCATATAATACGTGGTGGATTTTGTTATAGCCGTTAATTATGGTGCTAATTTCATTACAAGCAATTATGAATAACACAACAAACAATGGAGATCCTTAGGGAATGCCATTTCGAAGGTTATGTATGACGGAAGTAACATTGTGGGTTGTTATGCGAAAAATGATTTTACATACTTGAACATTCTGGGTGCAACCTTCCATTGGATGAGTTGTTTCAAAATGACATGAAGCCCGATACAATCCAACCCTCTTTCGAAATCAACGCCGAGGATTGAAACGTGATTCCTTGTAGAAATGGCTGAGGAAATCAAGTCATCTAGATACAGAAGTGCATCAGTAGTACTTCTGCCTTTTCTGAAGACCACTTGATTTCTATGTAAGAGACGTTTAGAAATAATTTTTTCTAATATTTTCGCAGTGCAGGGAAGGAGAGATATTGGACGATACCCTAAAATTGAGGTGTGGTCGTTATTAGGTTTTGGCAAGGGAATAATATTTGCCAACTTCCATGCTTGCGGAATGTTACCTTCGTCAAAAATTTGATTATATAGGGCTAATAATCTTGCCTTTGAAGCTGGAGGGGCATTTTTTACCATTGCATATGAAATTCGATCGAATCCAGGGGTTGAACCTTTGAGGGTATGTAGACAGGACTCAAATTCTATCATCTTGATAGGTGACTCCATTTGCCTTGAAGTGGCGTCGATGTTGTATGGTGGAGGCTGTCGTTTAAGAAGTAAGCTTTCCTCCCGAATAAAGTTTGGGTGGAAATTGGAATCGTTACTTGAAATCTCCCAAGACTTTGCGAAAAATTTGGCGATTTGTAAAGGACCAGTAATGGTGTTAGAATCGGTTTTACAATCGTTTTTATAGAGGGGGGAGTGTAATTGTCAGTGAGGGTTTTTATATCACACCAAATTTTCTTTAGCGAGGAGTTTGGGTTAATTCCAGCAGTAAACTTTTCAAAACTTTCGATTTTATGGGCCTTAGCCGCCCTCTTGAATTTGGCATTGGCTCTAGGATAAAGTATCAAATTGGGATCAGTTGGGTATTTTTTGAACAGTCACCATGCTTTTTCTTTATTGCAGCGGAGCACACTCAATTCTTTGGGCCTCCAAGAGACATTTTTATGACACAATTTTTCTTTTGTTTGGAGGATTGGTTCATTAGCTGCGGATCGAATACACCTTTGATTGACTGCCGCTTCCTTGTTAATATTGGAAGTGTGTTGTCTTTTATAAATTTCAGTGGCCACTTTGGAATTAAAGAGTTCCCAATCTGCTTTATCCAGTATGAATTTTTGGTGTTTTATGGAGGTATTGTTCGAACCAAGTGATAAAGTGGTTGTTATGGGGAAGTGGTCACTGCCGTGTAGGTAATCGGAAACTGACCATGAGCAGTGTGGAATAAGGGAGGGACATGGGTGTATGACTTATGAGTAGAGAAGAATGTAGGTCGACATCATTTAAAATTGCGAGCTTAGAGTTTAAAATGAAGCGATCAACTGTTTTACCTCGTTTGTTGTAGGATGTATGTATAATGAGATTACAGTGAGTTTAATTTTTAGAGATATTTCGACTGCTATTGCTGATATGCTAGAGTTTATATTGAGAAATTTATGTGGGATGGATTTGTGGACCAGAAGGCTAATGCCTTGTTTTGAAGAAGTGATCGAGTCAAGATTGTGAAAAAAGGGGGAATATTGTTTGGGGGGTGTAGGTTGTAGGTTATGTTCAATATGGGTTTCTTGAAGCGATATTATACAGGGTTTAAGGTCATTAAACCCTCATGGCAATTATTAAAAAAACCATTAAGATTCTATTGAAGAATCTTGAGAGTGGAGTTCATTATTGAAGAAGATCTTCGTGCATTATAAGTTGAGTTATGTTGTAGGAAAATCGGGTTAGACAAGTTTTGGAGATTATGTAAAGGGCTCTGTGGCCCAGATGCCGAAGCATTCGGACTCCTTATGGATTATCAACAGCCGAACAACAGAGTCCGAATGATAAGCTGAATGGTGGTTAGTGTTAGATGCCAACATCCACTAAATCTGAAGGCATTGTGTAATAGCGATTGGTTTTGATAAGATTTTGTGTAATAGTTGATGTCATCGAGCCACAGTTACTTTTTTTGTTTTTCTAAATACTTAAAAATTGTTAAAGTATAAACACAGCCCAAGCCCACTGCATTCAGCCTTCATGCATTCAGCTTGATGAATTCAGCACCGCTTGTACATTTATCTCTTTCGCTCCTTTTTGCGGCAAAAAAGACCGCCACGAGCAAGGAAGATTATTGCTTCAGACGACTTAAAACCGCGTGGTCGAATTTTGCTTCAGCGAGTTTTCTAGAAAATTTCTATAATTTTTGCACTTTGATTTGACTTGGATTTATTCTGAAACTGTTTGCAGTGGGCTTGGATTGTGTTCCGACCCGAAAGAGGATTGTAAGTTGTCAATGTTCAATTTAATTAAAAATAGAATAAGATTTTAATTTGCAGAAAATAAAATTGGATTTGAGAGAGTAAGCCGAATTTATTTCTCGAAAAGGGTCGCCGAGCCTGCTGTGAAACAGTTGATAACGGTGAATAGGCTGATTTTGCAGTTGTTTGAGATTTTTTATTCGGAAGGTTGGTTTGATTTTGGTTGTGCGAGTTGATATTTAAATTTTGTGAGTTTGTATAAGTGTGGATTTCAGAGGGCTTGGAAGTAGATGTAGAGCATTGGTTGTCGTTAAATTTGGTGTGTGTGGAGTTGGTGGCGGTGTTGGGTGCGTACATGGTGTTATTGTTGTTCTTCTGAGCAGTTGTATTTTTATTGAAAGAGTTTGTTGATGGTGTTATCTGGGGTGGGTCAGCGATTGAGGTTTGCTGGTTGTTTCTTCCACAAGATGTATTATGGGATGCACGGTTATTTATGTTTGACGGAGCTTTTACTGGTTGCGGTAGGTTTTTTGTGACTGCAGAGTAGGTTTCGCGAAGAGCAGGTGTAGGATCTCAAAAAATCTTGTGGGCATCAGCCATGCTGCACTTCTTAATCGTTTTGAATTTTAAGACTTCCTTTGCCTGCAAGTACCGTTTGCATGTTCTAGAGGAAGCTGGGTGATCTTCTTGGCAATTGGCGCATGAAGTACGAGAGCAGTTGTCAGGGTTGTGGGGCAGAAGATTGCAAGTTACGCAAGAAGGGTTACTCTTGCATCTTTTTGAGGTGTGGCCTAGTAACTGACAGTTTTAGCAACGCATGGGATTGGGATAATATTCGTTAACTTTAACGTTATACCAACCAATGTTAACTGAAGTAGGTGACCGGAAAGGGTCAAATGGGTTTTCAAGCACAAATCAACCGTTAAAATTCACAACCGGAATCATTCCGAGTGAAGAAAATCTCTCCGTCCTATTCGGACTCCCACCCTAGGAGAGCCAATATCGAAACCAAACACACCTGAGTTTCAAACCACTACATCACAACAATGCTTTCCTTTCTCCTCCTTCTAACTTTCCGCCCGCGCCCCGGCAACAGTAAAAGGGTATCATAACCCCTTAGGCGCGCGTAAATTATAAAAAAAAAAAAAAAAAAAAAATGTGAGGAGGACGAGGCCAGTGGCGCGTTGATTGCCGTCTACAGTTTTTTTGAATTTAAAAACGTCGGTCACACCTTATGTTTTCATCTCTTGGATGCTCTCAGTTTCAGGCACGTTAATTAGGCACGGTGCGTAGACTGTACCTTTTGAGAAGTTTAAGCTTGAATGAAGTGTAATGGAGACAGGGCAGATGTTGGACAAAGTTTTTTGTCTAAGAAATAGGTCAGCGATTTTTTGGGACTTAGTTAGGACCAAAAGGTTACCATCACGGAGTTGACTGATATTGTCATATGAAGTACTGATGTTGTCGATTGCTTTCTTTAGTAGGAAGACGCTGTAAGATGAAAGCGGTTTTTCTGCGTTTAATGATGGTATTATCACAAATTCTGGGTTGTTGGGTGAAGCTTGATTTGGTAGCACATTATCAAAGCTATATTCAATAGAGTCCCCTTTTAGTTTGATACACTTATTCCAGCGATTTTCCAACTTCTTGATCCCGTCCGAAAAATAATTTACGGAAGGTCTGCAAAATACTCCTCCGTGGCGTCGGTGATTTCCTCGCGTGAGCTTAATTTTTTATTGATGAGCCATCTTCTGAGGTTTGGGAAGAGATAATAGTCCGAGGGATCCAAATCCAGCATCAGCAAGTCCAAACACTCTTTCGAAATGCTCTCGCGTTCGTGTTTTTGATCAGGAGTGAGCATTCGCGGCACCCAGCGGCAGGATAACTTTTTCATATGCAGAATATTGCCCAAAAGATGGCGTGTGCGCTCAGTACTAATCTTTGTGGTATCTGCTAGGTCGCGCACCTTCACTTTCCGGTCAGCCAACACCATTTCATGTATTTTTTTGACATTGTCCTCTGTAACCGCATCGGAGGGCCTGCCGCCCTCCGAAATTAGGGGGGCGGGGGGTGCCTCAAACAGTTGTCGAGGACTGTATGCATTCAAAATCATAAACAAAAGTTAGTTTTGCATCGATGATTACATGATTACACCAAGATCTTTAATTTTGTTAACTCTTATTAAACGCATGAGTTCAATGCAATAATTTGCATTTGAGATCTCGCGAACGAGATTAGCTATACATTTTCTAAAATTTAACTTTAAGCAATTATTAACGCACCAATTCGATAAATTATTAATGTCTCTCTGAATCTTTATGCAACTTCTAGACTTTTAACTTTTAAAAATATTTTAAGTTCATCCGCATTCATTACACAATGGCAAAATTGTGTATGCTGAACAATATCATCAATAGAAATAATGAAAATTAGCGGCCCTAAATGACTTCCTTAGGGAGCTCTAAAGAGCAAGATATTAATTTTGAATGATACTTATCCCGACAGACTTTCTGAGATCTACCAACTAACAAAGATGAAATCCACCTGAGCAAAAATCCAAGCTTCCCTATCAGCAACGCATGGTTCGCAATATCATCTTTGCTTAAGTCCGTACGACGGAGTCAACCTGCCATGCATTTTGAGCACCCTTGATCACAAAAGATGTAAAATGGACCAGATTATATCTTGTCGAACGAGATATGTGCTCCTTAATGCGAAAATCTATTTTATTTTTTGCAATGGATTCAAAAATGTTAGCCATGGTGGAAAGTTTGCAAATACCTCAATACTTTTCAATGCGGTTTTTGGATTCAGATTTAAAGATAGGCACCAAAAATGAAATCACTTAATCATCGAGGAATAAACCCGATAGTAGCGATAAGTTAAATATCATAATCATTTCCTGCTCTATCAGCAGACACAAAATTTGTGTTGATAGATCTTCACCATTCTAAAATCAATCCTTTTCTAATAACACCTGACCAACTTCGTTACCAGCTGTTCATGACAAAGAATAATTTGTTTCAATTTACAATGGTGGAAGGTGGAATACATGCTGATTTGTTATATACTATATACATAGACTATAATATTAACGGCGAAAGCAAGACTGACGCAGAATAATGTCAGATCGTGGCTCAAGTGGTAGTGGACTAGCTTCCAAATCGGATTCCCAACCTCGCCCGAATGACATTCATTTTTTTCAGTTAACAAAAAGTTATACCAGTGCCAACAAAGGAGAATATTGTAGCAAGCCATAGGAGAGAAACTGATAAGAATGTAAGAAATATAAAGTGGCAACACTAACTAGTGATTGTAAAGTGGCCAGACTAGGAAAAGAGTCGGTAGGTAGGAGATCAGTCGTAAGTCAAACACTGTAGAATACAGACGGCTATAAGCAACCAAATAAAGAGCGCAAATTATTTTTTTTTTCAAAGGATTGTGTTTGTTTTATTCGCGATAATATGAATATGTATATGTAAAATATGAATATGTATTTATCCAACTATCTGTAGACTTTCTAATGATAAATCTACTTCGAAAACCGTAATATGTATTACGCAATGACCAACGAAGATCTCAATAAATGCAACAATAACTGAAAGTATCTTTGTAAATAGGAGCATCCCGTTTTCAACCGAAAACGTAGAAGTGAAATGGACCTGCTGACTCATGTAAAAGAGTTGTCTCCAATCTGCAACCTTACGACCATGAAACGGCATGCGGTTTGGATTCAGTTATACAACGAAAACAGTTGGATACACGTATTAGGTATGTTAAAACAGGACACTCTCTTAATAATGGAAAGGATTGCAAATGAATGTGCGGACACTTCGATCCATCGAAACATACCTAAAATAATGGTCAAAACTGGAAATGAGGATTTGACGGCTCTAAGTAAATGAATATCCGAAGTTAAAACAATGAGCGAGTACCAAACGGCCTAGTGGATCGTCAAGTGTATTAGAATATAACATAACACATACTTTTTCTGATTTTCTTCACAATCACTGCATGGTGGTATGTCAAGACTAAGGCCAATACACAAAAAGGCCAACAAAGGCCAATACCTCCATCACGGCGGTTTACAGCTTCTGACCGCCTAATGGAACGGTTCGGGGTTCAATACCAAATATACCCGAAAGACATTCTTTTTCTCAGGCAACCAAATTCATTAAGATGAGTGGTTGCCTAGAATACAACAAGTCCAATAACACTAATAATTCAGTATCCCCATTAAATGTCAGATGACACTTATGGAGCGAAATAACCACTAAGTCCAAGAATTGTGCTTTCTCTCTCTGTCCCATTTTCCTAAACAATTAATACGTGCTCAGGCATTTTAAGTGTAGTAATACTCACTTAAGTGTTAAGTTCTTAAAAAAAAAAAACACGAGACTACATCGCTTATCAACACTGTGTATCAGCATACTATAAGCCAAAAAGACATCACACACCTGCAGTCCGCGCACTACAAGGCAATAAACATCAGACAACTGCAGTTAGCATTGATTTACCTGAACAGAGCTTGTCAGTATAATTCACCAAATAAAACTGTACACAGGGTGTTCCGGATAATATCTCGAAAACTTTAAGGGTACATTCCTTGACATACCCGGATCCTCAAATAGGCGACGTAGAAGATGACCGTAGTCGAAGCAAGGCGTTCGAAAACCTACGCCGACCATCTTTAGCGTCTGGCCACGAGACTTGTTGACGGTCATGGCGAAGCATGGAATTGAAGCCGTTTGAACTATAAAGGGGAGTTACAAGGAATCAGCGGAATTCGAGAGATGAAACATTAGGAAGAACACCTATTCAGAAGAAGGGGAGATCTACCATCTGCACCAGCGAATTTTTGTATATTAAGATCTTTAAGTGTAGTAGCAAACACAAGTGCGAAAGTGGATTCGTCCCATTGAAGATTCGACTCACTTTTCTTTTTTTTCTTAAAGAACTTACCACTCAAGAAGGTGTGACTACTCTTAAAATGCAGGAGCACGTGTTAAGTTTTTCCGAAAATTAGATAGAGAGAGAGAGAAAGGTGTTTATGCTCAGTGGTTAATTCGCCCCATGGTTGGCATCCAATATTATTAGTGTAAATAGACTTGATGTTGTATGTATTTAGCCAACCATCCACTCCACAAGATTTTAGTTGCCTGCAGAAAAGACTTTCGGGCACGGCTAGTATTGAACCCCGAACCGTTCGATTGGGAAGCCAATACACTACCACTTGAGTCACGGCCACCGAGTGTAGGAGGGAACAAAGGATAATCTGGAAGTGTTAACCTTTTCGCAAGGCGTGCAGCAAGCAGATTGGCCTTGTCCAAAGAACTGTCAGCTGAAAGGTCATTGTGAATGAGCGTTGGGATGGAGGATGAGGCAGAATTTCTAATGTTTTTGACGAACGACCAAACATTTTTACTACCATTGGGACATTGTAGTATTTTTTTTTGCCTCAGTTTTCAGTCGTATTTCACAAGCTTAAGAAAGGCGTTGCAGTCATTCCTGGTTCGTTTGAACTTTTTTCGGCTTTCCTCTGTCGGCTTGGTCTTGTAGGACCGAACCAACATTTCTCTAGCCCTGACAGCCTCCTTACAGCTCGAGTCGTACCACGCCTTTTCTTTTGGTTTGATACTCTTTATCCGATGAGGGATGAAGGATCTCACTCCAAAGAGAATGGTGTCTGTGATCATTTCAGCAGCGTCGTTATCTAGGAAACGTAACGAATAGTTAAAATTAGAAAAGAAGCTGTTAAGTCCACTCCAATTGGCTTTCTCGTATTGCCATACGGTTCTTTTAGGAATCTTTTCTCTAACTATGTAACAGTTTTTTGCGCAAACTGATATTTAACTGAATAATTGCCTTAAGAGGAAATCAACGGGATGCTGGGCTGCAAAGTTTTCTATATATTTAGATGGTCACTTTGTGTAAACCGTCTACTAGTGTAGTTTCGGCGGTGACATCTGGATAAAAACGTTAGATTGTTCCATTACCGGACGGCTCGGGAATTGGGATGGTAAGATTATTCGGGCTGTTGGTTGAGCGGATTATAAGGGTTTTGGCGTCAGGGAAATAATCTTCCCCACTAATTCTGGCGCGTGAGAATTAGTGGTTATTAATTTTCGGATAGATGACAATGGTCGGCAGCAGTAATCAATTGATTTGTATATTAACTGATTTTTAAGTTAATAGCGTGAGATTCTAAGCGAACGATTTTAATATCAAAGATAACGCAAATTTTAGCAAGTTAGGGTTTCTGCTCAATTCGCTACGAGATGTAAGCAACCTCTTCATTGTCATCACGTCTAACGAAACCATATCTGGTTTAGTGGACGTATTTTATTCTTCCTCGGACTCCCGTCTCAATTTTTCCTGTCAATTTTACTACTATTGAACATAATAAGAACATCCTGGCTTTGTTGTGGCAGTTTGCACTTCTTTAAGCTGCGCGATTTCCGTTTCCCAGGTAGTGGCAAGATCTGCATGGACGTCAACTTCAGCAACTCGGATATGTCTACACAATATTCTTTCTAGCGTGTCTGGGACGGGATTTTGTACTTTCTTTTGCACTCTGTACTTAAATAATTGTTCGAGAGCGATGTGGTCAGGGCAGTGTGGGAGTACTAGGCACACAAGGTGTTGTATATCGGTGGCGAGTTCATTTAGGAATTCCTTGTACCTCTGCACTCGTTCGGGGAGTTCCTAGTGTGTCGTTGCTTGTTCGTACTCTTTACCAAATCGCTGACCGGATCAAACAAAGTTTTTTGTTGTCTAATGAAACCACAATCTTATGAGCCAACACACACCAAAACTGGCATGTCTTATAAACAGTTTTAGAAAATACATGGCTTTGCATACGACAAAAAAAACACACCGAATGCAACAAATATGTTTCAAACCAGCGTCGTTGTCGATTATTGCACACATATGCGCAGACACACCGCATGCGACAAAACAAAACAGGAAATGATTTGTTTTTTTTACATTGTGTTTCAGTTGGTGTGTGCTGAAATATAAAACGTCTTCTTAGCTATGAATCAAAAAACGTTTTGTTTGATCTGGTGTGTTTTCAGCCTAAAGGCTAAATCCAATCGAGCGAAATCATGTCGGACGTTGCGTACAAGGGTTTCGAAGAACGTGATTGCAGTTCCGTGCAGGTAAGGGACCAGATAAAGCGTCTTCATATCTGCCGCCTAACCATTTAGACCGCTGTACTGGAATTCGTGTGGCTGCCCTACTGGGATTGACTTTTTATTTGCTTGTGCGACAGCTAGGAATTTTGTTTTTCGTTTCCAGAAACATTGGCGAAAGCCCATCTTCTCTGGTTGGAGAAGAATTTTCGCGCTGATCACTTGCGGGCGTTTTATTACCCGAACCTGTAGGAGGATACACATTCCCTTGCGCATTTACATCCACCAATGACTCCTGTAAGCCGGTTATCGCTCTTGATTGCTCCGCGAACAATTTTGACTGTTTTTCCAATTTGCACAGTATTTGTTGGAGGTTGTCTTGAAGTTCATCGGGTTCGGCCATGTTTTAGCGGTAAAACTTAGTTAAGAGGTTGATAGCAAACCCTACACCTGACACCTATGGGTCGGATTCTTATAAAAAACACAAAAAACTAGTTTTCCACGAATTCAATGATTTTATTTTGGATCGATCCACAAAGAAGGCAAAGGTCAAAATTCTGTCGACCATCTTTCTGGTAAACTGCCTTTTTCCAGCAAACAGATTTTATCCAGAACTGTCGGTAGAAAAGTGTTGAGTTGAATCGGAGAAGTGTTACAATATACACATTGTTACACCACTTGCTTTTGTTGAAAGACTATTACATCTAAATACATTATATGATAGTTCGCTACACATATTTCACTGTCAAACACATCTTTGGTTAGACGAGCTTCAGAAAAAACAATCACTTCCGAAGGTTTTTCAATTATTGTGGTTTGAAATTCATTAAAGTTTGTAAGAAGTTCTTCAATATTAAGTTATATAATTTTCAGATCTTTTGGTTGCTAACATGCAATCCTGTTTCGTTTGATTTCAAGTTTTTTGGTAAACACATCACATTTTACATCTCTACAGTCATGAAACTTATTTGTTGTCGTACAATTATTGCACTTCAGTGTTTCATTATCACAGTTCCCTGTTTCACGATTATCGCCACACTGAGCAGAGACAGGCAAAAAAAACATCTGGACTAATTTATGTTGGTCATGTTTTTCTAATTCAATAATTTCCTTATATTTGTTATTATTCTTATGAACATTAACAAATTTAAAACACTTCCCAGGATTTACTATCTTGTTTTGATCTTTGACAACAGGCTCTAATGCTTCTTTTTCCCAATTTCCTCTTATACCACATACCGTAATAAAAGGGTTTCATCACACGTGACCACAACCACTCCATCTATTTTACTAGTTACTAGATACTGACTTATATACGAGGGCGGGTCAATAAGTCCGTGACTCTTGGATTAAAACACAGATTTTTTGATAAAAAAATAATTTTATTTTTCAACGTAGTCTCCCTTGAGCTCTATACACTTTGTCCAACGCTTCTCCAATTTTTTTATCCCTTCCAAAAAAAATGATTTGTCGAGGTCCTCAAAATAGGCCTTTGTTTGCAAGATGACTTCATCATTGGAGTCAAATCTTTTTCCACCAAGCCATTTCTTCAGGTTTGGGAACAAGAAGTAGTCGCTCGGAGCCAAATCTGGAGAATAGGGTGGATGAGGGAGCAATTCATAGCCCAATTCATGGATTTTTGCCATGGCAACTGCACATGTGTGCACCCTTGCATTGTCTTGGTGGAAAAGAACTTTTTTCTTGGCCAAATGAGGTCGTTTTTTTTTTCAAATCGTCATTGAATCGGTCCAATGAGTTGGCATAATATTCCCCATTGATTGTTCTTCCCTTTTGAAGGTAGTCAATGTGGATTATCCCGCGTGCATCCCAAAAAACAGTCGCCATAACTTTATTAGCTGACAAACCCACCTTGGCCTTCTTTGGCGCCGATTCACCCTTAGAAACCCACTGTTTTGACTGTTGTTTGTTCTCTGGTGTGTTGTGATGGATCCATGTTTCGTCCACGGTTACAAAACGGCGCAAAAACTCCTCCATATTGCGATTAAACAACGCCAAACCTTCCTGTGAAGTTGTTACACGATTGCGTTTGTGGTCGACTGTGAGCAAACGCGGCACCATCTTGCGGAAAGCTTTCTCATGCCCAAGTGATCATTCAAAATTGAAACCACTGAGCCATGCGAGATCCCTACGGCTTCCACAATCTCTCGCACTTTCAATCTTCGGTCGGCCAACACCATATCGTGAATTTTTTCGATTGTTTCGGGTGTAGAGACCTCAACTGGGCGTCCAGGACGTTCGGCATCTTCAGTGCTTGTACGGCCACAACGAAATTCAGTAAACCACTTTTTTACCATTGAAATCGATGGTGCAGAGTCCCCATAGTATTTATCAAGCTTAGCCTTGGTCTCGGTAATGGTTTTTTTTCGCAAGAAATAATGCTTAATAAGCACACGAAATTCACTTTTTTCCATTTTCTCCTCAAATTAGTGAGTAGTCTGATAAAAATAGCTGTCAAACACAAACTAACTGACGCAGCAAGTTTAAATTTTGACAGATGCCTGTTGACAGGAGCAGTGTTGCTGTTTCAGTAAAGAGGTCAGAAATTCACGGACTTATTGACCCGCCCTCGTATATTAAACCTTATGTGCATATGGTGCGATAGGGATGCCTCATCTGGCGCATGCCAATCTTTGATAAAAGTATGAAGAAAAAGAGACGAGTTGCTAAGGTCAAGTACTCCCCCTTTTACAGAATTGATAAAAGAGGGTTTGTTACAGTTATTACATAGAAGCAGATTTTTGTTAAAAATATAATTTGAAATTAATACCCCAGATGTTGTTGTGGGCGTTGGCATCACATCCAAGAATGAGATACCAACTGTTCGATCAGATCCTGTACGACAACATGAGGAATCGCAACTATTTCTCTGGGGAAATAGGCGGACACTTTGCGGAAAGAACTTCCTTATGATGTGTGGTTTCGGAATTAAATCCTCGTCCACTAACATCACGTTCAGACCGCATTGCTCCTTGATATTAGAGAAATGACTCCTCAACCAATTTGCAATATAGCATGATAATTATGTCTTCACACAACAAAGTGTTTGAGGTCTAAATCGCTCAGAAGGAAGGAATTCCCTTCCTCGAGAACATTTCAGCGTCAAAGTCGCCAACAGACGTCCGATCGACAGTTTCTGCTGCAGGGAGCGCAGGTGCGTCCCTAGAAGTTGATTCTTTGAAAGAGGCATCAGTCTCCAATGTTACAACTTTTGTTGGGTCAATTTTGATTCCCACGAGTAATCGGGATATGTAGGTCACCTAAGAACAGAGCCCGTTTTGCTGTGAGGAAGGCTGCGTAATTAAAGTATTTGAAGTTCACAAACTAGAGACTAAGTACCCGCTTAGCCATGCATCCGTCGGCGCTTGCTGTTCCACCTTGAAGTTAAAGTTTTTTTAAAAGAAGTTGCCTCCTCTTCGTCGCTCATTTTTGCAGGTGATAGAACACCTGCACAGAAAGAAACGCTGCATTATTACAAACTTTCGATTCCACGGATCATATGCAGTCTTTAATATCAAAGAGAATTCATTAGTACTCAAATAACCACCGTTGTCCGGAGGATCGCCCCGTGGAGGCAAGGAGTCTTCTTGTGTCGGTTACTCTGAGGGATTGTCATACGACTTCACCCTACAAGTCTGCACCTGACCACCATTTGATTCATTAGCTTGTTCTTCAACTTCAGAATCACTCCCTTCTGAATGGGTCCTGGTTATCACCAACATTTTATTCTGGTACGAACTCATCGTTACTGCATTCAGAAAATCACCATCATCACCACCGTCACTTTCATTCAATAATAATCCCATTTGGCATTCCTTATCATTATACTGTTACTTGCAAAAAGAAGCAATACATATGAAATTTTTTCGGACCAAACTGTAAAATACACTCAAAATAATAAGTGTGAGTGAATGTCAGCTTAAAATGTCACTTACCTAAAGCGCTCATAATAGCTGTATTTCAAAAACAAATTGTAAATTATTGGTTCTTAAAAGTTTTCCTTAGTGAGTCCTGACGAGTTAAGTTCGCACGTGCCATTGATTTGCGATAAAAACAAATAGGTATATTAGTTTCGCGCCTATTTAATCAAGGATAACTTCTCAAAACTAATAATTTTTTTATGATTATCAAGTTTTTACGTATAAATTGTTAATGAATCGCAGAAAGAAGGAAGACGCATTATCCTGAAGCTCCGGTCTAAGCGAGAAACATATAAATAAATTCGTCGCAGAAACGTTGTCCTGCTCAGAGAATATAATGAATGCAAAAAATGCTATAAGATATTAGAGGAAGAAACAAGAAAATGTCATAGTGTAGAGTATAGTGGATAGTGCAAATGGCCAAAATTACCCTTCTGTTACTTCTTCAGAAACTAAGAAGATACCAGATCTAACTGTGACTACAAGAAATGTTAGAAACAGATTATTAACAGCAGATCTGCGTTCTCGATCCGCTAGAAAGACGCCATTTGTGTCAGAAAAAAAAATCAGAAAAAAAAAACCCCTGGGGCAAGCGTTTTTTTTAATAGAATGAATTTTACGAAAGCTGAATGAAGAGCTTTAAAAATATTCTCTGGAGGTACGGAACGAATTCGATTTCTTTGGTTCCAATAGTAGGCTCTATGTAAGACGACCTCCTAGTGACAAATTCAACCCCAAGTACACCAAAAAACCCATTAAGCACGGTGAAGGAAGTATATTGATATGGGAGTGTTTTTGCTGTTATGGTGTGTGTGGGACCATTATTTTGGATTAAAGTGATCATGACTCAGGAAAATATGTAGGAATACCAGAAAATGTCATGCTGCCTTATGCCGAAGATGAAATTTCGTCGTTTTGGAAGTTTTTTTTTTATAATTTTCGCGCGCCTAAGGGGTTATGATACCCTTTTACTGTTGCCAGGGCGCGGGCGGAAAGTTAGAAGGAGGAGAAAGGAAAGCATCACAACGATGTAGTGGTTTGAAACTCAGGTGTGTTTGGTTTCGATATTGACTCTCCAGGGGTGGGAGAGCGAATAGGACGGAGAGATTTTCTTCACTCGGAATGATTCAAGTTGTGAATTTTAACGGTTGTTTTGTGCTTGAAAACTCTACAACAGCCAAATCTACAATACATGTCAGTGTTATGCCTTCACACGCAGATTTTTCTGACTGAGTTCCAATTACACAAATGAAAGCTCCAACAAGATAACGACTCCAAGCACACCTTGATTAGACCGCATTATGGGTTTGAATCTATGAAGCTTCGGGACAAATACCAGTGCAAAAGTGCCAAAATCTTGTGGAATGTTTGCCACAGCGTTATCAGGCGGTAATACAAGCTAAAGGACATGCAACCAGATATTAGTTTAAAAGTAAATTTTTTATAGATTTCTTCTGTAATTTGTTATAATGTCAATTTTTTCCTTATTTCCAACCAAAAATCTTTCCAAACCAATATGAGCGCCGTAATGACTGCTGTCTCATCTAGTTGTGTCGTTATTTTCACCACCAGTGCTCCACCGAAATTGCCAGTAGCATTCCACCCCTTCAACTTTTAACCGTAAATATGAATGGTCATCAGTACATGTAAAACCTTCGGTCATACTCTGAAATATCATGATTCTTTCCGAAGCCGTACATCTCGTTTATGGAATGCCCTGCCGAGCTCTTTATTTCCTAGTTACTATAACTTGCAAAAATTTAAAACCAACTCACAATGGTATCTCTCTTTTTTCCTGCCTAACTTCCTTTCGCCCGCGCTATGTGCAAACTTCTTAAGTCAATTATATACATATATAACAAAACGAAAAATAGTAAGAAGTACGCGAAAGTCTTACTTCACTAGTTACGAGGGCGGATCAATAAGTCCGTGACTTTTTGAATTTCTGATCTCTTTACTGAAACAGCAACACTGCTCCTGTCAAAAAAAAACGCTTGCCCCAGGGGTTTTTTTTTTCTGATTTTTTTTCTGACACAAATGGCGTCTTTCTAGCGGATCGAGAACGCAGATCTGCTGTTAATAATCTGTTTCTAACATTTCTTGTAGTCACAGTTAGATCTGGTATCTTCTTAGTTTCTGAAGAAGTAACAGAAGGGTAATTTTGGCCATTTGCACTATCCACTATACTCTACACTATGACATTTTCTTGTTTCTTCCTCTAATATCTTATAGCATTTTTTGCATTCATTATATTCTCTGAGCAGGACAACGTTTCTGCGACGAATTTATTTATATGTTTCTCGCTTAGACCGGAGCTTCAGGATAATGCGTCTTCCTTCTTTCTGCGATTCATTAACAATTTATACGTAAAAACTTGATAATCATAAAAAAATTATTAGTTTTGAAGAAGTTATCCTTGATTAAATAGGCGCGAAACTAATATACCTATTTGTTTTTATCGCAAATCAATGGCACGTGCGAACTTAACTCGTCAGGACTCACTAAGGACAACTTTTAAGAACCAATAATTTACAATTTGTTTTTGAAATACAGCTATTATGAGCGCTTTAGGTAAGTGACATTTTAAGCTGACATTCACTCACACTTATTATTTTGAGTGTATTTTACAGTTTGGTCCGAAAAAATTTCATATGTATTGCTTCTTTTTGCAAGTAACAGTATAATGATAAGGAATACCAAATGGGATTATTATTGAATGAAAGTGACGGTGGTGATGATGGTGATTTTCTGAATGCAGTAACGATGAGTTCGTACCAGAATAAAATGTTGGTGATAACCAGGACCCATTCAGAAGGGACTGATTCTGAAGTTGAAGAACAAGCTAATGAATCAAATGGTGGTCAGGTGCAGACTTGTAGGGTGAAGTCGTATGACAATCCCTCAGAGTAACCGACACAAGAAGACTCCTTGCCTCCACGGGGCGACCCTCCGGACAACGGTGGTTATTTGAGTACTAATGAATTCTCTTTGATATTAAAGACTGCATATGATCCGTGGAATCGAAAGTTTGTAATAATGCAGCGTTTCTTTCTGTGCAGGTGTTCTATCACCTGCAAAAATGAGCGACGAAGAGGAGGCAACTTCTTTTAAAAAAACTTTAACTTCAAGGTGGAACAGCAAGCGCCGACGGATGCATGGCTAAGCGGGTACTTAGTCTCTAGTTTGTGAACTTCAAATACTTTAATTACGCAGCCTTCCTCACAGCAAAACGGGCTCTGTTCTTAGGTGACCTAAATATCCCGATTACTCGTGGGAATCAAAATTGACCCAACAAAAGTTGTAACATTGGAGACTGATGCCTCTTTCAAAGAATCAACTTCTAGGGACGCACCTGCGCTCCCTGCAGCAGAAACTGTCGATCGGACGTCTGTTGGCAACTTTGACGCTGAAATGTTCTCGAGGAAGGGAATTCCTTCCTTCTGAGCGATTTAGACCTCAAACACTTTGTTGTGTGAAGACA
Organism: Volucella zonaria; assembly: GCA_963966105.1. Classification (NCBI taxonomy): domain Eukaryota; kingdom Metazoa; phylum Arthropoda; class Insecta; order Diptera; family Syrphidae; genus Volucella; species Volucella zonaria. Next base: position 148,965,820 of record OZ014530.1, on the reverse strand, counting down.
TAATTATCATGCTATATTGCAAATTGGTTGAGGAGTCATTTCTCTAATATCAAGGAGCAATGCGGTCTGAACGTGATGTTAGTGGACGAGGATTTAATTCCGAAACCACACATCATAAGGAAGTTCTTTCCCCAAAGTGTCCGCCTATTTCCCCAGAGAAATAGTTGCGATTCCTCATGTTGTCGTACAGGATCTGATCGAACAGTTGGTATCTCATTCTTGGATGTGATGCCAACGCCCACAACAACATCTGGGGTATTAATTTCAAATTATATTTTTAACAAAAATCTGCTTCTATGTAATAACTGTAACAAACCCTCTTTTATCAATTCTGTAAAAGGGGGAGTACTTGACCTTAGCAACTCGTCTCTTTTTCTTCATACTTTTATCAAAGATTGGCATGCGCCAGATGAGGCATCCCTATCGCACCATATGCACATAAGGTTTAATATACGAGGGCGGGTCAATAAGTCCGTGAATTTCTGACCTCTTTACTGAAACAGCAACACTGCTCCTGTCAACAGGCATCTGTCAAAATTTAAACTTGCTGCGTCAGTTAGTTTGTGTTTGACAGCTATTTTTATCAGACTACTCACTAATTTGAGGAGAAAATGGAAAAAAGTGAATTTCGTGTGCTTATTAAGCATTATTTCTTGCGAAAAAAAACCATTACCGAGACCAAGGCTAAGCTTGATAAATACTATGGGGACTCTGCACCATCGATTTCAATGGTAAAAAAGTGGTTTACTGAATTTCGTTGTGGCCGTACAAGCACTGAAGATGCCGAACGTCCTGGACGCCCAGTTGAGGTCTCTACACCCGAAACAATCGAAAAAATTCACGATATGGTGTTGGCCGACCGAAGATTGAAAGTGCGAGAGATTGTGGAAGCCGTAGGGATCTCGCATGGCTCAGTGGTTTCAATTTTGAATGATCACTTGGGCATGAGAAAGCTTTCCGCAAGATGGTGCCGCGTTTGCTCACAGTCGACCACAAACGCAATCGTGTAACAACTTCACAGGAAGGTTTGGCGTTGTTTAATCGCAATATGGAGGAGTTTTTGCGCCGTTTTGTAACCGTGGACGAAACATGGATCCATCACAACACACCAGAGAACAAACAACAGTCAAAACAGTGGGTTTCTAAGGGTGAATCGGCGCCAAAGAAGGCCAAGGTGGGTTTGTCAGCCAATAAAGTTATGGCGACTGTTTTTTGGGATGCACGCGGGATAATCCACATTGACTACCTTCAAAAGGGAAGAACAATCAATGGGGAATATTATACCAACTTATTGGACCGATTCAATGAAGATTTGAAAAAAAAAACGACCTCATTTGGCCAAGAAAAAAGTTCTTTTCCACCAAGACAATGCAAGGGTGCACACATGTGCAGTTGCCATGGCAAAAATCCATGAATTGGGCTATGAATTGCTCCCTCATCCACCCTATTCTCCAGATTTGGCTCCGAGCGACTACTTCTTGTTCCCAAACCTGACTCCAATGATGAAGTCATCTTGCAAACAAAGGCCTATTTTGAGGACCTCGACAAATCATTTTTTTTGGAAGGGATAAAAAAATTGGAGAAGCGTTGGACAAAGTGTATAGAGCTCAAGGGAGACTACGTTGAAAAATATAATTATTTTTTTATCAAAAAATCTGTGTTTTAATCCAAAAGTCACGGACTTATTGACCCGCCCTCGTAGGATGCAGTATCGGATAGGGTCAAACTAGATACATGAAGAAACTCACGAACTGGAGTACTTTTCAAGAAAATCTGGCTATCAAAGCTAACTCACTGATCTCTTTTCTACAGTCCATTGGGGACGTAAATGAGGCAGCGGATCAAGTAAATGAAGACATTGGGCCGTATGAATAAAAATTGAGTTCTTGCTCCATAATGCTAATACTTAAGAATTACTTGATATTACTTCTTGTTTAGAAGTTTTGTTGTTATTACTGAGTATTATCGAGTATTAGATTGCGGGCGTGAGCATTACCAAGTATATCATAATAATTGTTGGAAGTTTGCAGTATTATTGAATATTATAAAATGCAGGTGGACATTATCGATCCGTTGTAGTTCAGAAATGAAATTAATACGAATTGCAAATTTCAAGTTAATTCAAAATGAGTTCTAATGGGAGCCTTTTCGACACAGAAGAAATATCTGAAAATAAGGTTTTTGTAAAATCATTAAAAGGAGGCGCGATTATTTTTAAAAAAGAGCGTACCCCACAAATACAAAAGACAAAAGAATCAGCTTTCGATTAATTAACAGTTTGATTTAATTTAAAAACAAAACAAGAACTGACAGTAAAACAAAGAAAGAAGAAATTCAAGAATTGGAAAAGTCGTATTAAGGAGTAGGCAGTAGATAAAAACCGTACGAGAAATAGAAAAATAGTGCTAAAGGAGTGGGAAAAACAATTTTTTAAATTGTGGGATGAAGTAGGACAAAATCAGGTTTGGAATTGAAATTGTGGTAAGTTTTATTAAAAAAAATGTTCTGTTATAAGCATAAAATTATTTCATACCAAAACTTGTACTGTAGGAACAAGCTGCCAAGATTTATGTAAACTTAATTGTTCAAATAAAAGCAGCAGAATCACAACAAAAATCAGCAATAGCCCAGCAAAAGGCTGCTTTAGCACGGGATGAACTTGCAATTTAAAAAAATATATATGTTATTATAGCAAAAGAGTGCACCTTAAAAATGTTCGGAGTCTTTGCAAGAAACTACAGAAAATTAAAAGATTTTCAAATGTTCCGCGAGTGGGGAGTAGGTACCTAACAATACCTCAAATCAATCGATTTATTGTGAGTAGCGGGTATTACATAGGATGGCTCTTAGTATCCTAAGTCCGTTGGCACCTTCAACCTATTTTATATGATTTTTTAACTGAAAAAACTCACTTTTTATGCTTCATAAACATAAAAAGTTTCAAATATGCTTTGGAATGCTTATTTGTCGAGTATAAAATTATTATTGATGATGATTAAAAGAAAAACGTTTTTAGTTTTGTAAATTTTCATTGTACTGAGAGAAACGGTAAGTGAAATAATTAGTTTTTATTCAATCATAAAAGCTTGAAGGCATAGAACATGGAAAGACTAAAATATGTGATAGGGTGAATCGATCCAAACAGACGAATGTACTTGTTAGGCCGCCTTCTGTGTCTTCAACTATTCCAACGTCCTTTTCTGACTAATGTTTTATTTTAGTTCATAACATGCCACCAACGAAAAGCAGGAATTTATCTTGGAGATCCTCTGGTTCTCTTCGTAAAAGGATTGCACTCCGCAGAGAGACAAATGATCAACGTCATCGCAGGCTACAAAATGAAGAAAAACGGAATGGCTAACATACGAAGTATTAGAAATAGCAAGGTAAGGAATCGGCCATTAATTATGACAGCGGCCATGAACATGAGTCGGAAAAAATTTTAGAAATTGGCTCCATGTCTAAATTGTGTTTTCATTGCTGTGCAAAAAAATTTGAAGGAGAACAATCAGGCATATGTTGCTCCAATGGAAAAATTAAACTGACCAAGAACTACCACTGGTCTTAAAAGATGTTCTTGAAGGCTCAACATCTCAATCCAAACATTTTTTGCAAAACATTGGAGCTAACGTCATTACAGAAAGCGGATTCGTGCCAAAATTTAAGGTACAGGGGCATATCCCTCCAACCACTTCCAGGTAATGAGCCTAAATACTTACAAATTTAATTTATTAGCAACAAGCACAGAATAGATGTGGTAGCCACCAAGGAACTAGATTAGACATTATTTTGAAACTGCAAGAAATGCTGCACGTAACAAATAGCTACATTCAAAGTTCCAAGTATGCTTTGGAACACTTATCTGTCAAGGAGTATAGAATTATTATTGATGCTGTCAAGAGACCTTCTGGGGAGCATGTTCGACGTTTTAATGCTCCTGAATGCAATGAAGTTGCTATTATCATAAGTGGTGAACAACATGGCAAAAGAGACATTGTTCTAAAATATAGAGTATTTTCTTATTCTTCCCCCAAGTGTCTACCTTATATATTCTTACATACACCGTTGTTGTAGTCTGAAATGAGAACTTAAAACTTTGCATTTACGCACAATCATTATTTTATTTAAAATTACTGTATATCCATATATACGTACTTCATGCACATATATATGCATCTATTAAAGCACCCAGAAAAGCGGGTACATCCAGCTAGTAAGTTTTATAATTATCAATAAATTTTGGTTGTTTAGCTCTCTTTATTCGAAAATAAGGTCGCATTTGTCTCAAGTAACATGCCTGCGATTGGGTCGCGTCGAGCTTCTCCTCTTCGTCGAATAGCAAATGCGTTTATTTCCTCGTCTATTTCCCATGAATGCTCCTAAATTACCGGCAGTACGGTTTTCGTAGCGACCGGTCCACTGGTGATATGGTGACATCCCTCACCGAAAAGTGGAACCAAAGGGTACACCAATATGGCGAAAGCGAAATAGTTGCACTTGATATTTCTGACGGATTTGACAAAGTTTCGCATCAAGCTTTCTTGTCGAAAATGTGTGTATGTGGGATATACGGCTCCCTTCTTCAATGGATTAGAAGTTACCTTTCGCAATGTTCAATTCAAGTTGTCTTGCATGGTTTCAAGTCCGAAATTCCGAAAATAATTGCTGATGTACCCTAGGGTTCCGTTCTGTCTCCGACAGTCTTTTTAATTGTCATCAACTATCTCTTGTCTGCTACTTCTAGTCCAGTATACTCATTTGCTGGTGATGGTACTCCCTGCTTTCCATCTATACGCTCCCGGACTCACTTCCCCGCTCTTCGGCTGTAGAACGGAAACGGCAGCGGTAATTAAATTCTGATATTAAGGGGGCAGTACACATTTATTTTTTGAAAAATTCGATTTTCTAAAAACATCGAATCCTTATAGAAGATACTTTTAAAAATTGTGTACCATATGTTATATAGGCCAAAACAATAAATATATGTATCACCCGTTCTGCTATGAGAAAAAATAATAATACGCCAACCACTGGCTCTCCAGCTCCGATACAAATGCGCAACGGAACAGCCAAGAATGCACTAACTGATGGTTCCTCAGCCTCCACGTCGAAGCTCACATCTAAAGATGCACCGGAACTTCCATGTATCAACAGGACCCTCACCGCCAATGATCTAGTGCAACATTTGAAAACTCATACAGAGGAAATTGTCACTTGCTTCACAATAGAACTAAGCAAACTGCGCACAGATCTCATGAGCCATATTACAAGTATGGAATTGAAACTCAACGCATTGGTGAAGCGAGTCGAGATAATCGAAGAGCACAGTGAAGAATTTGCTATCAACAACCGAAACGAAGAGCAGATGACTGATCTTAAAAAACGGTGTGATGCGCTTGAGAGAAGAGATCTTGCTGCAGACGCAATTCTCTTTGGAGTACCACAGCTGCATAATGCAAACCCCAAATCTATTTTTAACCTTTTATGTCACACTATTGATTGCAAGCCTCCAGTTTTGCTGATTTATTCAGCTTTTACAAGGAATGGAATTGTTTTGGTTAAAGAGAGTATAAATGGAAACAATATCATCATAGATGAAGAAGAAACTTTGACTGCGATTACTCTGAGATGTCAAGCAGCAGACAAAACGAATGACGATGAAATTTTGTGTAAAAACATCTAAAAAACTATGTAATGTTTTTCTATCTCTTATTTATTCCTTCTTTCTCTTACCTTTTCCTTATAATTTGAAATCTCTTTCTTCTTTCTTTCTTCCTTCTTTAAAATTTAAATCTATGTACGAGGGGCGAACAATATATTCTCGGTATCGATATGAAGGAAAATGCGAGTTCAATTTAAATTGTTTTTATTTTTCAATAGAATCTCCCCTAACATCAATGCATTTGTTACGTCTTGAGATAAGCTTTTTTAAACCCTCAAAAAAATAAATTTCCTCTTTCTCTGCAAAATACCCATTTATTGCCGACTTGAGTTCTTCATCATCCGAAAATCTTTTTCCACGAAGATATTTTTTCAAATCCGGAAACAGGAAATAATCACTAGGGGCAAGGTCTGGACTATAGGGTGGGTGTTGGATTTCTTCGAAACCACAATCTCGCGCAGCAGCCTTGGAAACTCGCGCCGTGTGAACAGGAGCGTTGTCATGAAGAAGCAACACACCCGCTGCGAGTTTACCCCGTCTTTTCTTTTTAATTTCCTCCCGCAAATTATGCAAAGTGGAAGCGTAACATGTGGCGTTGATGGTTTCACCTTTTTTTTTGTACTCAATGAGCAAGATTCCCTTTAAGTCCCAAAAAACTGTGGCCATGAGCTTCCCGGCAGACGGAGTGACTTTGAACTTCTTCGGGGGGTCTGTTCCTTTTTTATGCCACTGCATGGACTCTTGTTTGCTTTCAGGGTCATAGTGGTGGACCCATGTTTCGTCCCCAGTAACAATTCGATCCATAACACCGTCCGCGTTCCCACTACATATCTCCAAAAGCTCTCTACATCATGCGATTCTCACTTTTTTCTGAGGCGCTGTGAGCATTCGTGGCACCCACCTTGCACTGACCTTTGAAAGGTTAAAATGGTCATGAAGAATGGTGTGAATGGTACCAATTGAAAGCTTGGTGATCTCTGCCATCATTTTCACCTTTATTCGGGCATTCTCAAGAACAAGTTTTCCGACTTCTTTGATGCTTTCTCCCGTACAAGCAGTAGCTGGGGCGCCGGAGCGGGGGTCATCTTCAATGCTCTCTCTGCCTCTCTTGAACTCACTCGACCACTTTTGGACAGTTGATAATGAAGGTGCGGAACTCTGGTAAACAGCCACTATCTCTTCATGAATAGTTTTTTGACTTTTTCCTTGCTTAGTGAGAAATTTAATTACAGCGCGATGCTCAATTTTCACCATCATCGTCTCAGTTGCCATTATGATTCTGTTTAACTAGAGATAAAACGCGAATTAATAATCACATTTATATGAAATTTTACATGAATGCACTAAAATAATAGTATTACTTGATAAATAAGTCAATTTATATATACAACCACAGCTTCACCCCGATATCGAGAATATGTTGAACGCCCCTCGTATATCTTTAATTAAGTCTTGTGCCAAGCTTTTCGAAAGTGTTGGTGTTGGTTTTGTTGTTGTTGCTAGGTGCCCTCGCTGGCTCTAACATCGACGGCGGTTCTATCGTCGAATGCAATATCCTGGTTGATATATTATGCAAACAAAAGAAAGGTATCAATGTCTGTCACCTAAATGCTCAAAGTATAATAAATAAAATAGACGACTTGCGTATTTTGATAGTAGCAAAGTTGATATCATATGCATATCTGAGACTTGGTTAAAGCCGGATATGTGTGACGATCTTTTTAAACTAAATAATTTTAAACTTAAACGCGCAGATAGATGTAATAAACTGGCAGGAGGGACAGCTATTTTTATTAGAAATTCGTTTAATTTGAAATAGTGAGTGAATGTGGTAAATTTTTAGTTGGTTGCATTTATATGGCACCTAATGTAGCGCATTCTACCTTAGTAAAAAATCTTCTAGAAGAGTTAATTCCCTTGTACACAGATATACTGATTTGCGGAGATCTTAATCTTAATTTATTAGATAATAAAAATAAATATTTTATCGAAATGGTGGATTCTTTTGGACTAAGTTTAATTAACACCAAGTAGCCCACACATTTTAAACCAAATTGTTAATCCACCTTGTTAGATGTTTTTCTAGTTTCTAAGGACTGAAACGAATAAAATTTGGAAACTTCAAAGTAAAACAAAAAAAAAATATTTTCATAATTCATGTAGATTTTTTTTATTTGCTTTAAAACTCTGTTTTTATTAAATTCATTCACAATTACGAAAAATAAAAAAAATATAAGGTTGGTGACAGTTACATCCGTGATCTCTTTGGACGCTCTTTTCCATTTAGCACTAAAATCTTTTACGTCCTTTGCACACTGCTCACTTTTCCTCAATTTAGCTTTGACCACAGCCCAATACCTTTCAATGGGACGGAACTGTGGAACATTGGATGGATCCATGTCTTTTGGGACAAAGTCGACATTTTTAGCAACAAGAAAGCTCAACGTCGCATGAGCATAATGAGCTGAAGCTGAATCTGGCCAAAATAATGTTGAACCCTCGTGTTTGTTTAAGAAAGGAATCAACCGTTTTTTAAGGCACTCGTTAATGTACACTTCTCCTTTAATTGTTCCCGTGTCCACATTGGTAAATGGCCTGCCAAACGAGATATTTTGACCCGAATTTTTCCATCCCAATCGATGTTGTTGACTGCGGAAGAATCTCAGCTTCAAACGAGTTGTAAAACTGCGCACCTGGAAAAGTAGTAAAGTCGGCTTTGACATAAGTTTCGTCATCCAAAACCAAGCACGCTTTCTTGTTGCCGATCAGCTCGTATAGTTTTCGGACTCGTGTTTTTATAACTTTTTTTTTGCTTTTCAGTAGCTTTTGGTATTTTTTGTTTTTTTCGTGTTTTTAGACCGTTACGTTTTTTAGATCTTTGTATCATTGTTTGGTTGGTATTACATTTCTGAGCAACATCTCTGGATGACATAGTCCAGTTTTTTACGATGGTAGCCACTATTTTCCTGTCCAAATTTGTATCATGTGCTCCACTTTTCTGTTTTCGCTTAACTGTCAACTTCTCCAAATATCGTTTAATAACAGAATCCACTGTACTGCGTGCTATGTTTAAATTTTTTGCAATAAAATGGTTTGGACGTGAAGTATTTTCGAGCCATTTGTCGATGATCTTTTTACGACGTTCCTCTTGACTCATATTTTATAAATATTTTAAACCGCACCGAACTAAAATCAATAACAAACTGAAACTAGAGAATATACAGGCTAATTTGGGTACAAAATGGCATTGCAATTTTTACGCATTGGAAGTATAGCCCGTATTAAAATTTACAGATTTTATTCGTTTCAGTCCTTAGCACTAACTTGGTTATGCATTATGACCAACTTCTGGCACCTGCTTTCTCACATCACGACTTAATTTTCGTGGCACTTAACGCGCTTTTTACCAACACAGTGGATACGTCTGCAATTTACTAGATGGGGTGAAAAGTGACCTCCTTGACCGCCAGAATGCGCTGCTGCTGCAAAAAAGGTTATGGTGACGGTTATGAAGTCCGTTCATAAGAGGGCGGGTCAATAAGAATTTCTGACTTCTTTGCTGAAACAGCAACACTGCTCCTGTCAACAGCCATCTGTCAGTTGACTCCTGTCAAAATTTAAACTTGCTGCGTCAGTTAGTTTGTGTTTGACAGCTATTTTTATCAGACTACTCACTAATTTGAGGAGAAAATGGAAAAAAGTGAATTTCGTGTGCTTATTAAGCATTATTTCTTGCGAAAAAAAACCATTACCGAGACCAAGGCTAAGCTTGATAAATACTATGGGGACTCTGCACCATCGATTTCAATGGTAAAAAAGTGGTTTACTGAATTTCGTTGTGGCCGTACAAGCACTGAAGATGCCGAACGTCCTGGACGCCCAGTTGAGGTCTCTACACCCGAAACAATCGAAAAAATTCACGATATGGTGTTGGCCGACCGAAGATTGAAAGTGCGAGAGATTGTGGAAGCCGTAGGGATCTCGCATGGCTCAGTGGTTTCAATTTTGAATGATCACTTGGGCATGAGAAAGCTTTCCGCAAGATGGGTGCCGCGTTTGCTCACAGTCGACCACAAACGCAATCGTGTAACAACTTCACAGGAAGGTTTGGCGTTGTTTAATCGCAATATGGAGGAGTTTTTGCGCCGTTTTGTAACCGTGGACGAAACATGGATCCATCACAACACACCAGAGAACAAACAACAGTCAAAACAGTGGGTTTCTAAGGGTGAATCGGCGCCAAAGAAGGCCAAGGTGGGTTTGTCAGCCAATAAAGTTATGGCGACTGTTTTTTGGGATGCACGAGGGATAATCCACATTGACTACCTTCAAAAGGGAAGAACAATCAATGGGGAATATTATGCCAACTCATTGGACCGATTCAATGACGATTTGAAAAAAAAACGACCTCATTTGGCCAAGAAAAAAGTTCTTTCCACCAAGACAATGCAAGGGTGCACACATGTGCAGTTGCCATGGCAAAAATCCATGAATTGGGCTATGAATTGCTCCCTCATCCACCCTATTCTCCAGATTTGGCTCCGAGCGACTACTTCTTGTTCCCAAACCTGAAGAAATGGCTTGGTGGAAAAAGATTTGACTCCAATGTTGAAGTCATCTTGCAAACAAAGGCCTATTTTGAGGACCTCGACAAATCATTTTTTTTGGAAGGGATAAAAAAATTGGAGAAGCGTTGGACAAAGTGTATAGAGCTCAAGGGAGACTACGTTGAAAAATATAATTATTTTTTTATCAAAAAATCTGTGTTTTAATCCAAAAGTCACGGACTTATTGACCCGCCCTCGGGTCAGACATGCCAAATTTTAGTGAGATACTGTCTTTAGTTTTGTTTTGACAGCTGATTGTTGTTGACGTGTTTGGCATCATGTTGAGTATGGAGAAAAACGATTTTCGTTCTCTCATAAAACATTATTTTTTGAGAGGCAAAACGGCGAAGGAAACAAAAGAAAAGTTGGATAAATATTATGGGGCTAATGCTCCGTCAGATTACACCATCAAATATTGGTTTCAAGAGTTTCGTGGTGGCCGCAACTACACTACCGATCAGGTCAGCAGTGGCAGGCCCTCCGATGCGGCTACAGAGGACAATTTCAAAAAATACATGAAATGGTGTTGGCTGACCGGAAAGTGAACGTGTGCCAGCTAGCAGATACCACAAAAATTAGTACTGAGCGCACACGCCATATTTTGGGCAATATTCTGCATATGAAAAAGTTATCCCGCCGCTGGGTGCCGCGCATGCTCACTCCTGACCAAAACCACGAACGCGAGAGCACTTCGAAAGAGTGTTTGGACTTGCTGATGCGGAATCGGGCGGACTTTTGGCGTCGATTGGTAACTGGATTTGGATCCCTCGGACTATTATCTCTTCCCAAACCTCAAAAGATGGCTCATCAATAAAAAATTCAGCTCACGCGAGGAAATCATCGACGCCACGGAGGAGTATTTTGCAGACCTTCCGGAAAATTACTTTTCGGACGGGATCAAGAAGTTGGAAAATCGCAGGAATAAGTGTATCAAACTAAAAGGCGACTATATTGAATATAAAAAAACATTTAAAAAAGAAAATTGTAATTCCCAAGGAGGTCACTTTTCACTCCATCTAGTATTACGATTATTCGGGAATAAATTTAGTGGATCTGTTCAATGACAGTCGAAGCGTTGACTGGTCACCTATTTACTCAACATGTGATGTTAATAAACAGATTGAATACTTCAATAATAATATTTATTACCTTTTTAACAATCATGTGAAAGTAAAACATAAAAAAATTAAGAAAAATAATTGTCCATAAGGTTAGAAGAGGTAAGAAACCACATTTAGGCGCGTCATGATTTATATGCGAGATGGCGAAGATATAAATGTTCTTTTATTCATAATGAATTCAAGGTTGCCCGCAATGCAGTCACTTATCTTATAAGGAGAAACAAAAAATCTTTCTTTAAAAACCAATTTAGTCCTGGTGATTCCAGTTTCACTTTTTGGAAAAACGTTCGTCAGGCTGGAATGAGTCGAAGTAAGCAATCAAACAGATCAAATAAATATCGAGGAATTGAATGGCAAATTCGTTCAACCTCAATCGAATGTAAGCTCACACGTTCCTAATTCCTTTATTAATCAAGGAGATACTTTTTCACTTTCTTGTGAAAATTTTAAAAATGAAGTCAAAAGCTATTGGCTCAGATAACATCCAACCAGAATTTATTAAGACTCTCCTACCCGTTTTGCTACACCCAATAACTTTTATTTTTAATACCATTTTCGCCACTTCTGTGTTCTTCGATATCTGGAAAGTTGCCAAAGTTTTGCCATTACCTAAGCCCTCCCTAGCAAACAAAACCGAATACCGCCCAATCTCCATTTTGCCATTTTTGAGCAAAGTTATGGAAACAATTATGAGCAATCAGATAAAGGTTTTTCTTAATAATAAGAAACTAATTGCTAACCACCAATCCGGTTTCCGTGCAAAACACAATTGCACTACGTCCCTGATCAAAATTTGTGAAGATATTCGTGCTGGGATTGATTGTATTCGACAGCGTCAATCGTAACATTTTATTGAATAAACTTAAAACTAAGTTTTCCTTTGAAAACTCCTTATGCGACATGATCAAATCATACCTTTTTAATAGGTCACAGTATGTGTTTCACGAAACTAAGTGCTCTAGTAGATCAAAGGTTCCAATGGGCGTCCCATAAGGCTCTGTGCTAGGACCCCTTTTATTTTCCTATTTCATTAACGATATAATTGAATGTTTCTCAGATTCCGAATACCACATCTATGCAGACGATGTTCAAATTTATAAAATGTTTCCAAAATCGGATATATGTTAATTCCAGCCTCCAGCAGAATGAATCAGGAATTGTGTAAAATCTCACCTTGGACGGTTGAAAATGAGTTGAAGCTCAATCTAACAAAAACCAAAGCCATAATCTTAAGCAGAAGCAGATGTAAAGGATACTTCCCTACTCTCCTCCTCAACCAGAACCCAATCGCATATGTGAAAAACGCAAAAAATCTTGGGGTTTACTTTAATTCCGACCTAAACTGGGATGCACATATAAGTAGGACAGTTTCAAAAATCTATGGTGCGCTTCGAGGCCTAAGTCCCACAGCAAAGTATTTACCAACCAATGTGAAGCTCAGATTAATAAAATCATTTATTTTACCCATTTTTCTGTACAGCTGCGAGTTATTTGCTAACATGAACTTTGAGTCTAAGAGAAAACTTACTGTTCCATATAAGCTGCGCAAGATATATATTTGATCTGAAAAGTTACGACCACATTTCCGACTACTCTAAACAAATAGCAGGCTGCTCCTTATCAAATCTATTGAAATATCGAACTTTGTTACTATTAAAAAAATTCCTAATTCCTGCATTTCTTTTTTTTTTACATGTTCCTTCCTATCTTTTCATATCTTCTCTCTCTTCCCTTTCTTTTCTTCTTTATTTCATTTAATTTTTTAAAACCGAATTTCGAATTTTAAGTTTATTATTTAAAATGTGTGTAACTCTGAAACATAATATAAGCATGTGCAACTTAAAAGATGTATAATTCATATCTTATATGTACAATTAGGGGTAGCCGTGGTGTAGTGGTATTAGCTATCGCTTCTCACTCGGAAGGTCAAGGTTCGGATCCTAGCCACAGCAAGTTTTCATTTGTGTAATTTGGAACTCAGTCAGAAAAATCTGCGTGTGAAGGCATAACACTGACATGTAGATTTGGCTGTTGTAGGGTTTTCAAGCACAAAAACAACCGTTAAAATTCACAACCTCACATTCCGAGAGAAGAAAAATCTCTCCGTCTTATTCGGACTCCCACCCCTGGAGAGTCAATATCGAAACCAAACACACCTGAGTTTCAAACCACTACATCACAAACTTTCCTTTCTCCTCCTTCTAACTTTCCGCCCGCGCCCTGCAACAGTATAAGGGTATTCATAACCCCTTAGGCGCGCGTAAATTATAATAAAAAAAAAAAAACAATGAATATAACAACAAATAAATACAAATACAAATAAATACAAAAACACTCAAGTGGGTATGAATGCACTTATAATGCCCAGCATATGTTAAGTTTTTTTTGGAAAATGGGATAAGTGTTAAGTTTTTTTTGGAAAATGGGATATAGAGAGATAGAAAGATGTTTGGGCTCAGTGGTTATTTCGGTGGGTGGTATCCCACATTTAATGAGGGGACTAAATTCTTAGTGGAAGTTGACTTGTTGTTGATTTCTAGTCAATTACTCACCTTAGAATTCATTGGGAATGCCCAATTTTGAATCACTTTTTCGAGCATATTGGCTGCTATTTCGCTAATAAAACGTGTAATGTTGTGGCTGCAATTGATGCTGGTTTATAGACGAGTGATTTGACGTACCCCCATAAAAAAAATAGTGTAAAGGCGTCAAATCGCACGATCTACCCGCCCAATTCACCGGTCCAAAACAAGAGATAAATTGTTCACCGAATTCATTTTTCAATTGATTCACTGATTCGCGTGCTGTGTGGCAGGTAGCGCCGACTTGCTGGAGCCACATGGCGACCAGGTTCAGCTCGTACATTTTGGGCAAAAAAAGTTCGAAATCATTGAACGAATTCCGGTACCATTGACGGTAACGTTGTTCTTACGGCAATTTTTGAAAAAAATACCGGCAACTTATGAGTACGCATTCAACCAGAAATGAGCTTCGTCGCTTTTCTAAGGCCCACGAACGGAAAATTCGACGCCGCTGGTCGTTCGGCTTCAGTTCTTACATGAGCTGTATTTTTGTCTATCTTCAACACCTACTGAGTTATAGGGTGTTCAAATAAGTTCCTTCAGAGAAGTAGGTACGAACAATTATTTAGTTATACTTTCTAATGTATTAAACTTAGAGCAACCAAGCTGAACTCGTGCGATAGCCAATTGATTAATGCTTACTTCATATTTAAACACTATTACCGTCCTTTCTTTCATTTTCGAGATATTGGTCTTCAAACACAATTTTTTTTAATTAATTCTAATAAATTTTTGCGAAAATCGCATTTATCTCGAAAAGTGTGCTTATGATAAAAATTTATCAGTTGTTTATTGAATTTCCATAGCATCATATTGATGGTTTTTTTTAAATGGCAGAATATTCAAGAGAAGAATATATAGACATCCATTTTGTAATGGCTGTGCTGAGGAGGGGCAGAGTATCAACGATGATTTCTTACACGACGTGTCCCTAATCAAAGGGTGTTTACAAATGCTCATTGCCAGAAACTGAAACCACAACTTACAATCAAGGGCAACCACATGTGGTAATTGTGAGAAATGCGGAATTAGGGGAACGAATCCTGGATAAGGTAGCAACAGAGCCATCAATTAGTATACGTTCGATTTCTCTACGCCTAAATGCGTTCTGCCGACGAATTTTGCAAATTTTATATATAGAGGGAACCTCCACCTCTATCATGCAACACCAGTTCAGGAATTATTATCAGCAGAAATATTCTATGGACAGATGGTCGCGGTTCACTAGAGATGTCATTATCAACTTCCACAACCTACACACATGGGCGAATGAAAATCCACATACCATAAGAACATCATTTCAACACCGACTCAGCGTAAACGTGTGGGCAGCTGTAATTGGTAATAATTTAATTAGGCTTTTCATACTTCCACAAACACTAAACAGTGAAATTTATTTACATTTTTTTGCTAAATTAGTTGCCAAGACTGCTAGAAGATGTTTCGCTTGCACAAAGAAGAACTCATTTTTACCAACATGACGGTTTCCCAAATCACTACGGCAGATTACTTGGATGAAAAATTTCCAAATCGATGAATTGGAAGGAATGGTCCAATACATTGGCCTGCAAAATCCCCAGATTTGACAGTTTTCGATTTCTACGTATGGGGAACGACGAAGGAACGAGTATGTTATCTACAAGATATAAGTATGTTATCTAAGATATAAGAACATTGGTTAAATTGCAAGAACGGTTAGCAGCAGCGGCACAACATATCAAAGAGACTTTCTCAACTACTAATATTACAAGAATTGTTCAAAATCGAGCATTAACTTGCATTCAGTCTGATGGAGGAGACTTTGAGCAACTGTTGTCGGTTTAATTTATGTAAATTACGATTAGCAAGAAAATTATTTATTTATTTATAATAATTTATTATAACGGTAAACGAAAGTGTACTTATTTTAGAGTAGTCATATTTGGAATAAATTTATTTAATGTTATACCTGAAACTGTAAGTCCCAGGTAAAAACTTTGAATGGTGAATTATTAGGCAACATTATGGCGCACCAAAATAATAAAAACGAAAACACAAATTATAACCACACTTTTTCAAGATAAATACGATGTTCCCAAAAATGTACAATATTTAAAAAAAAATAAAAAAGGTTGTGTATGTATATCTCGAAAATGAAAGTTTGGATATTAACAGTGTTTAAATATTAATTAACCATTAATTAATTGGCTATCAAACAAGCCCAGGTTGGTTGCCTAGGTTTAATACACTAGAAGCTATAACTAAATAATTGTTGGTGATTACTTCTCTGACAGAATTTTTTTAAACACCCTGCAACTCAGTGGGTGTTGAAGAGCGACCTCCCTTTCATAACATGAACGAATAAATCAAATACTAAAATATCTATATTCCGAACCGGGCCACCGTTTATACAATGATCATACGACCCATCATCACCTACTCATCAGTAGTATGGTGAACAAATCAAAATAGAAATCTGCCATACAAAAAGCTGCAGCGGCTACAAAGACTTGCATGACACGGCATGACCGGCATCATTGGTTTAACGTCACCCTATCTCTTTATAAAAAAGATGGCAATTCGCAGCACGGTCAGGCTACTATAAGGTTGCACCATATGAAAAGTCCGATTTTCACTCAGTTCGCAATAGGAAGCTCTCGAGTAAACGTCGGTAGCAGAAAGTGAAATTTTTTTTTATATATATAAGATAAAGCGGTATATGCTACTTTTAGAGTTCGTTGCAACTACAGTATTTTTTTTTTCTAGGAATTGTTTATCATGCTGTCGACGACTCAAACTCGGACTCACTTCCTTTATGCATTTAAACTGAGACATAATGCAGCGCAGCGAAAAACATTAATAACGAATTTAAGGATGTAGCGGTAAACGAACGCAACATTCGACGTTTGCTTGCTCAGTTCTGTTTGGGAGATCTTAGACTCGAAAACGAACCACTTGGGAAACCAGAAACAGTAATTGGCGACAATGTTTTAAAAGCAACGGTAAATGCAGACCTAACAAAAACGGTACGGGACATTGCACAGAACAAGGGACTGTCTTTCATGACAATAAGTCGGGACCTACCTCCGATACGAAAAGTAAAAAAAAAACTCAAAAAGTGGGTGCTCCAGGAACTGAACGAAGCATAAAAACTACGCCGCTTAGAAACCTGTACATCGCTGGGCTTAAGGCACCAAAATGTGCCGTTTTTGCACCGCATAATCACGTGTGATGATCTGGGCAATGGTTGGATGCAGAAGAAAAACCAAAACACATCCCCAAACTAAGTCTTCACCCAGAAAAGGTTATGGTGACAATCTGATGGACATCGAAAGAACCAATTCACTTTTCATTTCTTCAACCAGGGGAAACGACAAATGCAGTTTATCGGTTGATTTATCTCCAGCAACTGCCCAAAATCGACTATCAATATCATGAAGGCACCCTATCATCAAGGCGCTCGAAGAAGTATTAACGCTTATATTTTGTAATTATCATTGTAAAAAATGGTGGAAGCAGGTCTCCCTTCTATAGAAGACTTCTCCCTTCTATAGAAGACAGAATCGAAGCAATAAAAGCAATTTTTTTTATAAACTTGTCTTTTGCAAATGGATCAATAAAATCAACAGAGGCATCACTTAGCGGATCCACCGTGAAGCATAAAACAGTCATCCTTGATATTGCAGCTAACAGAATATCACACAACCAATGCTAGAAAAAATATATTTTGTTTATCTTTCCTCAATATTTTTAGCAACCGGACGGTTGAAATTTAGTACTTACGGATGGATTCAAAAACGAAGACAATACTTCGTTTGCAGACACATGAAGATGGTTCTTTGCTATTCATTCGGATACTTTCAAATATGCATCCATTTCTACTGCAGAAGCAGTCGCTTTATTAAAAGCTACCAAAATATCTTCAAAAAAAAGCTGGCAAACATGTTACATGCTCATATGGCTTATCAGCTCTGAACACAATCCGAACGAACGAAATTCTAATCATAATTCAGAAATGATTTTAAAAGAATTGGAGATTGCCTGATAATTATGCATAAAAAAAAGTAAAGCTGATGTGGGTCCCTAGCCATGTTAGGATCCAAGAATTGAACATGCTGATGCTGGCGCTATTTTCGCATATCAGTTCATACACATGTGGCCTACACTGAACTTGACTTGTTAGGGGAAAGCAACTTATGGATTGGCACAACATACGTCTTTACTCTTACATTAACATTGGCAGATCGCAGCCCATTTACCCCACATCCTCTTCCAAACTAATGATCTCGCAATTTGTTTTACTACGATTAGGACACACAGCTCACATGGACCAGTATCTACTTAAAAGGAAAAATCGGCCAATATGTCAGTTCTGTAACTCACAAATCGACATAAAGCACCTTTTAGGTACAAAAACATAAACCTTATCCGCGAACGGATTATTCTACGACCTACTTTGGAACCCTAGCCATGCCAACCAATTTTCAATTTCAAGTTATTTGACAAATTAATACAAAGTTTCAACACAGATATTTAATATGTTTGTGTACACTAAAAAAAACTTGAAGTGAAAAATTATAAATTGCATATTTTCTATCATAGAGCCGACGAAAGCTCCCGCAACTAGGGCTTACTTTCAGTTAGAATATTCATTTTCATTTTATGTAAACACATTATATTAATAATAATAATAATATTCATTTATATTTAAGTGATCAAAACAACCATTGGAATCGGGGTTGAGGTGCTAACGTCATGATAGCATGAAATAAGTCTGTTGTTACAATTTGTAGACTTAGTTGTTGTGAAGGGCATTTGTCGCTTACTACATTTAGCAGCAGAGGGTGTTTCCAAATTATTACCAAGGCATTCAGATTTGATGGTCAAAGATACTCACAATTGGTTTTCACATAGTACGAAGCGACAAGTGGAGTATTCGAAGGTCTTTAATTTGATTGCAAATAAATCTCCACTGAAGATGCAACCCGTTGGATGCCAAGATGTAGTGCTATTGAACAAATTTTGGAGTAATAATACTCTATACAATTATATTTTCAAATTCCAACTGCAAAAGAAAGATGATGTCCAGCTAAAATGCTAAGCCGCTGTTTCAAACGAATAAAAATAAATTAGGTTTAGGTTTTCTGAAACCAATTTTAAAAAAGGTAAATAGTGTGAACAACTTTTTCAAAGACAAAATGTTGATCCCTTAAAGCTTTTCGATAATTTGAATGAACTTATAGGCTCCATTCTTCAAATGACCGTCCATCCTGATTGGTCAAGGCAGTCCGCAGAAAACCGCAACCAAAACTTTGATTTCGAATCCCTTTTAGTGCCAACTAACTGCATTCATTTTGGTTTCTTAAATATTTCAACTGGTTGTTATCAACAATATAGAAAGAGCTTAGAAAGCATTAAAGAACTATGCCTAAGGTGACCATACGTCCCGCTTTCGAGCTTTGTGTTCCGCTGTCCCCAAAGAACGCAAAATGTCCGCTTTGAAAAAAAGGCCAACCCATATGTATGCACGTTTCGTTCATTACACTCAATAAATGTATATATACTAAAAATAATATTGCTCATAGATATACTTCCAGAGACAGACTTCCAGACAAAGAAAAACTAAAAACAAAAACAGCAAAAAAACAGACTACTTTGTGCTCTGTCACTCCGTGTACCGTATCTGTATCGACTATGGATCTGTGATGTATCGTTTTTTTGAGAATGAGAAAAGTGATAGACGAACGAATCATACTTTGATGGATCGTTTTAAAACTGAAACCGTTAGATTCGGTGTCAGAGGAATATAGAATGAGCGAAAACTACTTATATTTTCTCTTTAATGATTGCGGTTTAGCATTCGTATTCGTATGCATGTTTGTTCATTTCTGTGTCTAGTGTCTATAAACGTAATATTTTTGAAACACTGAAATGCATAAACGCAAGTGTACGTTTAATATTAACTTACAAACTAAGTACCCGTTCATAAAACAAAGGAGTGTCCCGACAGACGTCACGTGTGAAAAGCGCCGTACAGATTTCAGTGTTTCGCATGGTGGTGCTAATGATATCGAGAAACATTTACGGTCCGAAAAACACAAACTACCCGATAATGCTGCCGTTTCAAGTTCATCGCTGCTCAATTTCTTTAAGAAAACAGATTCACCATCTTCCAAGGATTTTGAAGTTGTTGCAGCAGAGGGTGCCTGGGCATATCACACTATACAGGAGAATTATAGCTTTCGCTCGAACGATTGTGCGTCTAGTTTGATACAGACATGTTTCGAGCAAAAATTTAAGTGTGCCCGTACAAAATCCGAGGCTATTGTTGTGAATGTTCTGGAGCCTATGGCAATAAATGAATTAAAATAACACCTTCGTAAGGCTTATTGTATAACTTTATTAACGGATGCTTCGAACCATGGCTCTATAAAATTATTCCCTGTCTTAGTACGCTACTTTTTACCATACGAAGGAGTACAAGTAAAAGTTTTTTAGTTCCAAGAGCAACCAGGCGAAACATCGGATATAATAGTTGATTATTTGAAACAAGTGTTGACAAAAAATGAACTAACATCAAAAATGGTGGCATTTTGTGGAGATAATACCGACTGTAATTTTGGAGTAAAAAATAGAAAAGGAGCTAATAATGTTTACGTGAAATTGAACACATATCTTGGAAGGACACTCGTAGGTATAGGCTGTGGAGCTCATATAATCCATAATGCAATTAAAACTGCTGTAGATTGTCTACCTATTGATTTTGAATGCATAATTGTGAAAATTTATTCCTTTTTCTACATTTATAGCGTGCGTGTTGAAACACTTAAAGAATTCTGTTACGCCTCTGACACCGAATATAAGAAACTTCTCGGCTACAGTAAAATTAGGTGGCTTGCGTTGATGCCGACGCTAGAAAGAGTATTACAAATGTTTCAGCCTTTAAAAAGCTATTTTCTGAGCATTGATAAGTGGCCAAATATTTTAAAAGATTTTTTTAACAATCCTAGCTCAGGATTATGGTTATTTTTTATGCACGCTCAGTCAGCTACGTTTCATCAAGCTGTATTAAAAATCGAAAGACAGAATGTATCTGCAATAGACGCCGCGAATGAAATAAATCAGCTCATAAACAATTTAAGCCAAAAAGAAAATTTATGTTTCCTTCCCCATGCCACCCGTAATATAATGGCGAAGTTACAGGAAACTGGTGCTATCAATGAGGGCAGCGTAAAAACTGCAGCAGCTCAATTTTACAAGACGAGTAAGGAATATTTAGAGCAGTGGTGTCAGTTTAACTCTGAAGTTGAAATTTTTTATTGGGCGAACCTAACGAAAGTCCCTTCTTGGGAGGAAGTTCAAAAAGTGATGGACTTATTAATTAAACAGGGTTTTCTCAGCAGCACTCTAGATACAGGAGTTTTTGATGAGTTTTCACTCATTTTGAATTATATAACAATTCAAAAAGTGGCAAATTGGAACATCGATAAAATAAGTGCTGAAAATCGTTGGGTGGAAGTATTTACCCACTTTCATGCTAAAGATATATCTTACGCGAATTTTTTTACAATTGTAGAGTACATTTTGTGTCTACCAGGTAGCAATGCCCCTGTTGAAAGAGTGGAACCAGTGAAAAATCCAGGTGGGAGTCTCGACTTTGAAATCTATTCTTATAGTAAAGGGTAACATAAATAAATCATGTCGACAATTCCATGCATATTTGAAAACAAAACCTGGTATTTTAAAACAAATCTGCTCATCAGAAAAATATAAAGAAGCAACCCCCGCAACTGCTCAAGATTAATTTTATTTTTGTGTGTTAATTTTTAAGCAAACATTAAAAATAAAACAAAAGAAATGTCTGATATTTAGGTTTAATTATTATATTTGCTTTAGCTTTTAAACGCAAAAACAAAAATGAAAAAAAAATACCTTTATATTTTTATCCAATTTATGTGAAATAAACATTAACTTCCCATATTTTGAATAATTTATTTTAAAAAATAAAATAATAAAAAAAAGAAATAAACATTTGTCCCGCTTTGAGAAGAAAATATTATGGTCACCTTAACTATGCCAGACTTTTGCTGGTCGAATATAAATTCTTCGGAGAGTTTCTGGGAAGAAGTCTATAACAAAACGGAGTGCTGGTGATAAAACATTTTGCTATATACAAAACACTTTTATCACTTCCATTTTCCGATGCCAGAGTTAAAAGTCAATTGAGAAATAGTATGAGCTTTGAAACGGCCGATTGTTTGATATTTTGAGGACAAGATAGGACAAGCCGGATCAAGATGTAATAATTTTCGTCCAACATAACAAAAGCACATTTTTTACATCCGCGCAAATGTATAAACATAAAAACAACCATATTTGTGGACTATTTTCAGAAGTTTAATACTTTTATTCACCCGTATTTTTTGTAAACATTTCCTACTTCTGATGTATAAAGCAAATTATATGTATTTCTTTTGTAAGCCAAATTTATGGCTCTTACAATTTAACGTAGGGAAAATACTTTTAGTAAAATTTTTCAAAACAACGTATGTATATTTTACAATTATTTAAACAAAACTTCAATATATTAATCAAATATGACCTCAAAACTTGTGTAAAACATCTACCTGTTAATAACTTAACAATTACTCTTTAATTCCATCACATTTCACGTAAAGAAATATTCCATATTGGAAATCAGTCCTAAATTTAACAATTTCTACTTACGTGTCATCCCTCCTGTTATTTATAAGGAATGATAAACAACTTTTGAAATGACAATAAAATACTTCGATAAAAGATCGAACAACATATACAAAATAAACGTCTCCGAATTTCTTTAATCCCTTCAACAGTTCGAAAACAACAGTATGACTTTGAGTTAACTTTACTATATTAAATTCATTTTTACCTTAACTCAAGTTTAAACAGATTAAAGCCTTTCCAAACAGACTTTCCACTTCCAACGATTATGAATATTGCGAACGCCCATACATATTTGCTTTTTCACATCGACGCACGTGGCATGAAGGTCCTACCCTTGAATGTCGTGTACACATTTTCACGGAGTTAAAGGATTTTTGACAAACGAAACACTTGCATCAACATATTTTTAATTTTTAAATGTGAGCAGTTGGCCTGAAAAATATCTTTTTTTCCTATTCTTTACACTTCCTTTTGTGCCTCAGTTTGTGCCGGTTCACATTGTCGTGTGCACGAAGATTTTCCGAAAGAGAGAGAAAGCTTTTTATTTAAGAGGGAAGAAGGGTTACTTGTACCGAAAATCCATTCCTAAAGTAGATTTTCGGGTGAATTATGGCATTTTTAACCATATCGTTCCATTTCTGCCATGTTTTTTTCATTATGCTCAAGAGGAAACAAGGTCAACTGCTCAAATTTAAAAATTAAAAATGGTCCGATTCAAGTGTTCCGCTTGTCAAAATGTCTTTCCTCCCTATGAAAATGTAAACACGACATTCATGGACAGGACTTTCATGTCCACGCCAATATGAACAAACACTGTGGGTTTCAGTTGCAAGTTAGTTTGGTATTACACGACTCTTAAGTCATGTCTATTTTGAAATTACACAAGTAAATACAAAGGAGAAAAGAAAATTAGATAGCAAAACAATAACCAGGTAAGTCGTGGGCAGAATTTCGGTGGCTCCTTTTTTATGTTTCTCCTTCTCCTTGTTCGTTATTTTTCTTTTCGTTTATTTCGTTTTATTCCTTTTTGTTCTCCATGAAGGGAGTTGGCAAAAAATTACCTATGAAATTTATTGGTCTAAGGATAAATTAAAATATTCGTAGAGAGCTCTAAACACTTGAAAGCCCAAAGAAAAAGTAAAAAAGAGGTGTCAAATTAGATGCATAGAAATGAGTTAACGTGTAATAGAATGAACCTCACAGAAGGAAAATTCAAAACAAAAAAGAAAAGGGAGTCGTGACCCAAGAGTCACCGTGTAAAAGCAGACATAGCAGACTTAGCTTTCGGACAACCCTCCTTTCACACCACAATGTGAACAATGTGAACATCTTTGAATTTATTATATTTATGCCTGGATGATCTTTTTGATTGATGTTGTACAATCTTTGGCAATTTTAATCATGGAATCGTTTATCACGCAAGAAAGCATTTTTGTTATCCAATCTTATTACGAAAATGGGCGATCTGTAAAAGTAACATTTCGTAAAATTCGTGAATTTTTTATCTTTCCTGATGAAGCCCATTTTTGGATGGATGAGTACGTAAATAAACAAAATTGTTGTTTCACGACAATGCATCCCAAAAAGTCATTGTATGGTGCGGATTGTGGGTAAGCGGCATCATTAGCCCATACTTTTTCGAATATGAGGCTGGCGAGACAGTTACAGTGAATTTTTTTTCCAAAATTGAATGAATTGGATCCAGACGATCTTTGGTTTCAACAGAATGGTGATACCGCCCACACAAGTCATCAATCAATTAATTTATTGCGTACAAAATTTGAAGATCGTATTATTTCGGTTAGAGGAGAAGTTGATTGGCCTGCAAGGTCAAGTGTCGTGACACCTTTAGACTCCTTCCTGTGAAGTTATTTGAAGAGTAAGGTCTATGCCAATAATCCAGTGACAGTTCAAGATCTCAAACGTAACATCCAAACTGAAATTTCGGCCATTGATCCACTTATTATTCAAGAAGTCATCGATAATTTTGACCTTCGGATGGTCGATTGCAACAGAAGCCGTGGTAGTCACATGAATGATGTTCATTGCCATTGACCGAACTTGATCAATCAGTAAATTCTACATTGATTTCATAATAAATGTGTGTTTAATTTAATGAAAACTTCCACACTAGCTGTTGGTGCAACCTTTATAAGCAGATAAAAGGCTTTCTACAATACATAGATTGTAGTATTTCCAAATGATCTTTCCACTTGAAATGATTGTGAATCTGAATCTAATACCTTTCATCGGATCACCAACCTAGTATTTGATAAAATTACACCGTTTTGCTTGATAGTTATATCAGCACTGTATTGTGTAGGAAAAATTGTTTAATTCGATAATTGAGTTTTTCTCTCATTTATTTGAAAACAATATGAATTCATTTACGGTTGCTAATTTCCCATGGGAATTGTGCTGAAAATTATTTAAACATTTTGTTGTCAGCCTTTGATCTGGGGACAAAAGCAGGAAATTATCAGCTACTCTTAGAAATTTTGGAACTTCAAAGGATAAAATCCATTTTTATAAAAGCAATCGGGAAAAGCGACCCACAGATGTGGACCAAACTGAGGCTCTTATAATAGAGCGGCTACTTGTACGAGTAGATGCGCACTAGTACTTTTTGAGAACAAGAGATGGTTGAGAACGGCGATAAATATTTCAGAATGTATCGCAAAACATTTGAAATACTCTGCAACGAACACAGAAATTACACCGAATCACGCACTGCATTAGCGCCGATACAATACATTGGACTGACCTACTAAATAAATAACCTACTGACTAGGAACGATGTTGAGGCAGGCCAGTTCCACTCACAAATCAGGTAAGTCGCTTAACCTTTTTTCATATAGTAACGTTAGCTTTTGTTTGTAATAAAGTGGTGCTAGCCGTTGTCTGTTTTAATTTGACTCAATTAATTTTGTGTTTTAACTTAATACTGGTTCCCACTTTACATGTACAAAACATGTACAATAGTATTATTCAAAGTATTGCCCATCTGAAGCTATGACTTTTTCCCATCTTTCTGGCAATTTGTGGATCCCATCCCAAAAGAACTGCGCCGGCTTGGCAGCCAAGAATGAATCAAGCCAATTTTTGATATTCTGCTCTGATGTGAACCGTATTTCAGTGAGGGCGTTCTGCATCGACCGAAGCAAATGCTAGTCAGAAGGGGCAAAGTCTGGGCTATAAGGCGGGTGGGGTAAGACTTCCCATCCACTGTTTGTCCATTGATGGTTTCACCCGGTTTTAGCAGCTCACAATACAGCACACCCATCTGATCAATCCCACCAAATACAGAGCATTACCTTCGCGCCATGGATATTCGGCTTTGCCGTTGATTTGGCTGGTTTATTGACAAGAGCATAAACAAGAAAAGGAATCCAAAACAAAATACAAAAAAGTTGCAAAATTTAATAAATATATAAACTAAAATAAATATTTACATATGTACATAATGTATGAATATTTGAACAACAAACTAAGGCGGTGGTGTGGTAAGGGAGGTGATGGGGGTCAATATTCTGCCACGTCCGCGTTCGTGTCCCCTGGAAACCACTTTGGTTAAGGCACTGTGAATAGCTAAAAATCATACTTCTAATATGTATTATGTAAATGTCTAAAAACAAAAATATTTTGCAAATGCATTTTCACATACATATATGCCTTTAACTAAAGTGGGCTAAAAGCAGAGTTGATTTTGTTTCCCATTGTTTAACGTGCACGAACAAAAAAATAATAAAAGAGTGGCTATGGCTACCATCAGACCTCTCCTTTTTTGTAAAATATAAGGACCAAACATCAAACATACTCTAAATTAGAGTAGGATTAGTACAAGTATTTGTAAAAGGCAGATATACTCGTATTTACCACCTCAGCTGTAAATCATATGGTCATTGACCTCGACCGTGAAAATGTTTACTTTGGTGTTGGGGTTATATAAACATGCTTTTCTTACAACTACTACATATTTATACCATTTAGGTAGCTCACACTGTGCGAGAGTGAGCACGCATGTATTGCGAATTGGCTTGGTCTCCTTCCGATACAATTCGCCCGATTTCCATCGTAATTAGTGCGACTGGTTAGGACAATGCCCTTGATTGTGAAGAGATCATCCTCATGTGATGGAAAAGAGCCCGATGGTGCATCGCCAATTTCTCATCGACCGCATTTGACATTTCGCTTAAGGTTTTGTTCTCTGTATCCTCGGTCGATTGTTTATGGCGTCGCATTCCCACAAGACAATAACAAGACAGATGTAACAATTGGAGAAATGACCAATTGCAAAGCTGCTACATGTAGAATCCAATTGCAAAGCTGCTACATGTAGAAGCCAATTGCAAAGCTGCTACATGTAGAAGCCAGGTTATGCTTGATTTAACGCCTCGATACCCTTGAAAGTACAATTACTACAATACAATTCTGACAAACACTCAGCCTGTCGAATTTATAAAAAATCAGCAATAGAAACAAAAAACTAGCAGATCCAACGCTTAATATAACGGTCCCAATAAATCATATAATTGATTTTATATTGAATAAATAAGACTAAGCAAAAAATACCCAATAGAACTGAGGGATCTAACTATAAACAAAAACATTATATCGATAACAACGTTATAAGATTTTGGGAGACTTTGGAAGAGCTAAAATAATTTTGGGAGACAGAAGAATTAGATCAGGGTGAGGAAATAAGACCTGAATATAGAAAATGTGAAGATGTTCACGAAATGAGTACTATTAGAAACAAAAATGGAACTCAAGTTGTAAAAATATTCTTCAATAATAAGCCATGATCTTAGGAGAATCTAAACCAAGACCTATGGGGAATTAGTTTCAAACTGAAAAGAAATTATCAAAGAATAACTACTCGTATTGAATTTGAAATATGAAAATTACTAGACGCTGGTTTGTCTTATGTATTTAATATCATCACAATGGACAACTAAAAGGGCAAAATACAAACTGAAAATAACAAAAAAATAATTCAAGAATAATTTATAACAAGAAAAACTAAAATTAATTTCAAATCTATCTAAAATAAAATGAGCGGTTGACGTCTCTCGTCAGCAGGCAAATAGGACAAGATAATGCAGTCAAATAAACAATCCCCTGGCTCTAGTTCGTGAAAAGCTTCACGGAACTCCCTCTCGGCTGCTTGAAAATTGATGCCATTGTCTGAAATCTGAATATACCTCCCTTGGAATACCTCTTCGAGCTATGATGTTTCGGATGCACATGATGGAGGAATCCGATGAAAAGCTGTGCGCAATCTCAATATGTTTGGCCCTGACTGTCAAACATGTGAAGAGCACTCGCCATTGTTTCTCCATCCGTCTGCCAAAAGTTATGTTAATAAGCCAAAAATAGTCGATATCGACGTAACTAAATGGTCGAGTATAGGCAGATAGATAGTCGCGCCTATGGTAACGGTGACGTATCGGTATGGCATAATGCTCGTAGGCGTCGGAATTTTTGAGATAGGAGTTTGCCTATTTTAAATGATGGACGCAATTTGGGTGTTTGAATGTTCCTGTTGTCCTTGAAACTACTCTTACTTTAGCCTTTAAATTTCTAACATACCCCAACATACATATATGGTCTGCATTCACCTCCAAGACGAAAAACCCTTCAACTAATGGGACATTTTTGTGAAAATCTTGCTCGGGGGCCTCTGATACATAAATCTGCATAACTTAAATCCCCATCAGAGAGAAGTTCATTTGGTTTGTTTTATCTTTTTTTCTCAATTTTTTATAAAAATTGGGTGGCGCCCACTTACATATTGTCTACGTTTTTTCCTCCCTTTTCGAACTCCCCCGTGCTGAGCAACCAGCTGCTGGTTGCAATTCCGGTTTTCTTGCGATTTTTGGGCCTATCTTCGGTTTTACGCATTCTCTCATTCGATTACCAGCCTCCACCCGTGTGGTTGCGGTTTTTTTTTGTGCTCGGGTTTTGGTTTTTTTTGTTTTGCTTGGTTGCCGGTAAGCCCGGCAGTTTTCTAAATAATTGATTGGTCAACCTGTAAAGCGCGGAATTTTGCAACAGTATAAAGAAAACCATTTATGAACTAAGCCTCTTAAACCTTAAACCTTAAGTTATACATACATAACGAGTAAAATTTCACGATTGACCATATCAAAAGCTTTCGTTATATCTATGAAAAGCACTAGATTAGAGTTGTTTTTATTAAAACTGTCATATATTTCTGTACAGAGCTTAAGGATAGCATTCTCAGTGAATTTGCCTTCACGAAACTCATATTGTTCGTTTCTGAAGAGCTTGTTTTTGTTTAAAAATGATACAATTCGCGTTTTTATTAGTTTTTCAAAAACTTTCCTGAGTGTTGGAAGTAAGGAGTTAGGCCTATATTGAGTTATTAACGCTCGGTTACCTTTTTTTAAACAAAGGAATAATTTCAGCATCTTTTAGAGAACATGGGGAAATACCACAATGAACATTTAAGTTAAAAACATGACACATCAATTACATAAAAAGAAATACGCTTCAAACGGTAGTTTGTAATACAGTCAGGTGTACAAGAATTTTTATTATCGAATGAAATAATACATTTATGTATCTAGACAGGTGTAAATGGACGGAAAACGAAACTATTACTAAAAGAAATATCATTCACTAAGTCAGGAAACATATTACAATTACAGATGTAGTGGCTACGAGTGGGTTTCATACAATATCTGAAGCGATAGTGTAAAGAACTTATTAAATTGATTTGCAATGTCAATTGGCTCTGTTTTTGTCATGTCATTAACTTCGAGTCTATTGATATCGTTGTTTTTATTTTCTCTGTTGAGGATGAAGTTTGGTTGAATAATATTTATCTTTACAAACCTTTACTTCTTTCTTTATGTCTTGGCATAGTTTCAAATAAAGGGTCCGCCATCTAACGTTTTTTTTTTCAACTAGTGCTTATTTCGTGAATGGTAACACTTAGCTCATGTCTGATTTGACAGATAATTAGTTTTATCCTTCCGCTGAACGAATATGTTGTGTATACGCTTGAACAACGCTGGGAAATATTGCGAAATTACTTTGAAAATCATGGTAATATTGCAGAATGTGTGCGAAAATTGCGTATGGATTTTGGAAGAAGAGAAGCACCGTCAGATCCGTATGTTCGTTATCTTGTGAAAAAAGTGCAAGAAACTGGCATCCTCATCGATAAACCAAAGCGTGAAAAGTGTGCGTGAAGCGCCATCAACATCAATTCACCGTCGTTCTCAACAATTGAACATTTCGGAGATATCATTGAGACGAATTTTGCATAAAGACCTTGGTATGACGCCATACAAAGTCCAATTGGTTCAGGAGTTGAAGCCAACTGACCATCCAATGCGTTTTCGCTTCGCTAAGTCCGCCTGCGATCGACTTAGAGAAGATGCCGATTTTGCCAAAAAAATCATCTTTTCAGATGAAGCTCATTTTGATCTTGGCGGGTATGTAAACAAGCAAAATTGTCGCATTTGGGGCACAGAAAACCCGCACGCATACATTGAAAAGCCGATACACCCAAAACGAGTCACTGTTTGGTGCGGATTTTGGTCCAGAGGCATAATTGGGCCATTTTTCTTCGAAAATGAGCAAGGAATGGCCGTTACAGTCAATGGCGATCGTTATCGGGCCATGTTGAACGAATTTTTGTTCACAAAAATTGGAGAGGAGGATATTGGCAACATTTGATTTCAACAGGACGGCGCTACGTGCCACACAGCCGAAGCTACACTCGATGTTTTGCGCCCTGTTTTTGAAGATCGCATTATCAGCCGCAGAGCTGATGTCGTTTGGCCATCCCGGAGCTGCGATTTGACACCGTTGGACTATTATTTGTGGGGTGCCGTAAAAGATAAGTGTTACGCCGACAAGCCAGAGACAATTGACGCTTTAAAGGACAATATCCGTGAAGCCATTGGTGAAATACAGCTGCACACAATCGATAATGTGCTTAAAAATTGGACCGATCGTGTAGGCTACTGCATGGCCAGCCGAGGCAGCCATTTGAATGTAATTATTTTCCATTATTAATCGGAAGGATTGTACTTTTAAATAAAAAAAGAAATTTGAGAAAATATTCAGTAGTTTTTTTTTTATAGCATTTTCAAAAAAAAAAACATTTTTGGCGGACCCTTTAAATATGTTCTAACGCTGTATTCCGAGGGTTGGCATTTTTTTCTTAGCGATTTTTTGTTGTTTATTTTTACAAGTAACTTTTTGTTAATCCACAGCCTAAGACGTTTTAGCTTTGAATTGTCTGATCTAATAGTGACCGTGCAATTATGAATATGCCTTTTTAGGATTTGTATAAGTAAATCGTAGGCAGTTGATGGATACGGATTCCCAAAATTCGAACTTCAGACCATCTATTAATTTGCCAAAGCTACTTTTGTTTTTAATTTTAAAAAGTACATATTTGTCAGTATTACTCAGCGCAGCAGCTTCTACTTTTATATTATTCATACAATGATCAGATATTTTCATTTTTTACTTCACTAGTCAAGTTATGTTTAAAATTTGAAAAATTTGATCTATGCAAGTCTGTGTTTTATCTCTTATTCTAGTTGGTTTTAAAACAAGTGGTTTGAAACCAAATGAGGAATTAAGGATACATAATTATATGAGTCATTACTGTTTTTTAAAATGTCAAGGTTTATATCTCCTACCACTAAAAGATTTTTAGTCTTTACGTCATTTAGTAATCTGTTCAATTCTCCTAAGAAAATGTCAATATTGAGATTATACACAGCATATACACAGAATAGTAAAAAATTCATTACATATACGACAACAAATTTTTAGGACATCAGCACTCACTAGATTTATTTTGCGAACCTTGCTATTTGATGCTTCCTGCTTTTTCCTCTAGAATTTATTCTTAAATCATAAACATTAGAACTTCTGAGTGTCGAACTAAAATCGCTTCGCATAAAGAATACTTTGAGAACTTTATAGACATAGATGTGCTTATCGGTAGCACACGCATAGCACAGAACAAAGGCCAACTAGCAGTCAATCTATTTTTACTACAAATAATCCGTATGATATGTTTTTGTGCTATTAACAATGGCTCCAGAGCATTAGAATAAGCTCCACCCCAACTAGATATGCCATATTGTAGCCTTGAGTTGACGAGACTGTAGTATACAGTTGTTAGCAGTTTTTTGGTGCAATATGGCTTAAGCATATACATTTTTCGAGTAACTGATAACAAATATTTTTTTAGCTTTCCATCAATTAACACGCCAAGATACTTAAAATTTTTAACGAATTCAATTTTAAAGCAACTATTAGTACAACAGTCAATTGGATAATAATTAACCACAAGAGTGGGTAGACAGATAAAGTTTTTCACATGCTGTGGAGTGAAACAATAAGTTAGATTCTATCGCATCCAATCCTTTCAGATTACAGCACATAAGTTTCGTTTTGTTACTTATAAAGAGTTCGTGTTTTGCAAACCACTGTCTCAGAAGGGTAGGTCTTTTTGCAACTTTACCATTGATTCTAATAGGGTGCTATTGGTATAAGTAAGTGCCATGTCGTCTGCAAAAGCTGTTATATTGCTTGTAAAGCTATGCTTGAAAATTGAATTTATGTAGACAAGGAAAGAATAGGAGACAAGACTGAACTTTGAGGATCACCATTATCTAAAAATAAGTCATCATTAAAAACTTCCCCGATCTTCACTTTCTGAGATCTTCCTGTTAAATATGATGCAAACCAATTTGCAGCCTTGTAGAGCTTATCAAGAATAATTTTGTGATTAACCATGTCAAATGCCTTTGTCATTTCAATGAATAAAACAATAGTACTATTGCCGTTATTAAAGCCGTTATAAATTTCGCTGCATAGCTTTAGAAGGGCATCTTCTGTAGACCGTGGAGTACAGTGCTGTAAAAAAAAAAAAAAAAAACCAACACCACCGCGCGCGCGTGAAAAAAAAAACAGTGCAGTGCCATAGAAAAAAAAAAAACATTATCACACAGTGTGGGAATCCTACACCTCTCCCGCTCCTGGTCTTAGTACTGTTGCTTGCACTCGGTCGCTGCCGTTACGGTATTTATCATACGGTACGGGCAGTGACTGAGTGTATGTAACAACTTACGGATAGCAGGTTGTGTGTGAAAATTTTGTTGGTGCACTGTTTCATATTGTTGTAAGGGCATAACACCTACAGCAATTTGATTCAGTAAACTATCGTCAGAATTTTCACTTCGCAGGCCTGCTTAGTATCGTCGGTGTTTGTGTATACTGTGTTTGTTTGTGATTATGTCTAGGGAATTCAGGGTGGACGTAGCCAATATACGCGGGCTAAAAAGTAATCACTTTTCTGCGTACGTCCACGTCTGTAAGTACCGACCAGCTGTTTTGGCACTTAGCGAAACACAGGTAGATCCCCGCCCACACCTCTCAGACCACAATGATCTGAAGCTACCTGGCTACGAACTAGTGCCACTATTCTTTCTCCATCGCCGTCTCACCATTTATGTGCGTAGTGATGTAGCTTACCAAATTCCACCACAATGTAGTCCCTGTTCCAATCCGGAATTCAATTTCATGTGGTTAAAATTCCATCTCCGTAAGCAAATTATTCACTACTGCTTTATTTACAGAAGCCCCAAACTGGACAGCAACTCGACCTTCCACGAGTTTGATGCGCTGTCTGATTCCATTCAAAGTATCCTCATACTGAAATCGTGATTACGGGCGATTTCAATATACACAATTCTGGTTGGCTTCGACATTCTGGACAGACAACACCCGAAGGACGGTGTGTTGACATCTTCGCTGCGGAAAATAACTTAACCCAGCTTGTAAATGAGCCCACACGCATACCAGACGTTGATAGTCATACCGCCAACACCCTGGACTTGTTTTTAACTTCTCACCCTGACAAGTACTGCGTTGATATACTCTCCCCTCTAGGCTCGTCGGACCATTGTGTCATATCAGCTAAATTCTCGTACACCCACCACACAGTTAGAGAAAAGATTCCTAAAAGAACCGTATGGCAATACGAGAAAGCCAATTGGAGCGGACTTAACAACTTCTTTAGGAATTTTAACTGGTCGTTATGTTTCCTCGATAACGACGTGGATGCCACTGCGGACATGATCACAGAAACTATTCTCTTTGGAATGAGATGCTTTATCCCTCATCGGATGAAGAGTATCAAACCAAAAGAAAAGGAATGGTATGATTCGAGCTGTAAAGAGGCTGTCAGGGTTAGAGAATTTTTTTTTCGGTCCTACAAGACCAACCCGACAGAGGAAAACCGAAAAAAGTTTAAACGAGCCAGAAATGACTGCAACGCCTTTCTTAAGCGTGTGAAATTCCAATATAACCAAAACCTGAGGCAAAAAATACTACAATGTCCCAAAGGCAGTAACAATTTTTGGTCATTCGTCAAAAACATTAGAAATTCTGCCTCATCCTCCATCCCAACGCTCATTTACAATGACATTGCAGCTGTCAGCTCTTTGGACAAGGCCAATCTGCTTGCTGCACACTTTGCGGCTAGCTCAACACTCCCAGACTGTGCTTTGTCCCCGCCTACACTTGAGTGCGTCGAATCTACAATGGGACGAATCCACTTTCGCACTCGTGTAGTAGCAAGAGTACTCAAAGATCTCAACATGCATAAATCCGCTGGTCCAGATGGTATATCTCCCCTTCTTCTGAAGAGGTGTTCTTCTACGCTGGCAAAACCACTGCGTAAGCTTTTTCATCAGTCCTACTCTTTAGGACTCTTTCCGAGCAGATGGAAAACAGCATTTGTCCAGCCAGTCCCTAAAAAAGGCGAATCTTCTTCTCTATCCTCCTACAGACCCATTGCACTTACGTCCCTTCTTTCCAAGGTCATGGAAACGCTGATAAATCGTCAGCTCATGAAATATCTCGAAACACGAAAACTTCTCAATGACCGGCAATATGGTTTTCGTAGCAACAGGTCCACTGGTGATTTGATGGCATGTCTCACCGAAAAGTGGAACCAAAGCGTACATCAATCTGGCGAAAGCAAGTTAGTTGCACTTGATATTTCTAAGGCATTTGACAGAGTTTGGCATCAGGCTCTTTTGTCGAAAATGCGTGCTCTTGGGATCGATGATTAGAAATTACCTTTCGGAACGTTCAATTCAAGTTGTCTTGGACGGTTTCAAGTCTGATATTCACAAAATAAATGCTGGTGTGCCCCAGGGCTCCGTTCTGTCTCCGACACTCTTTTTAATCTTCATTAACGATCTCTTGTCTGCTACTTCTAATCCAATTTATTCCTTTGCTGATGACAGCACTCTCTGCTTCTCATATTCGTTCCCGGACTCACGCCCCTGCTCTTCGGCTGTAGAACGGGAACGGCAGCGTATGTTAAGCTCATTAAATTCCGATATTAACAGCATAACCAACTGGGGAACTATCAACCGAGTAGAATTTAATGCTTTCAAAACTCAATGCTGTCTGCTGTCATTAAAGCGAAATTCAAATACCCAGCCATTATCCATGAATGGCACTTGCATCGTCGAAACCGATAAACTTTCCATTCTCGGTATGTGTATCAGTAACAACTTACGTTGGAATGACCACATATTCGATGTCGCCAAAAATGCTGCGAAATGTCTAGGTTTTCTCAAGCGATGTAAGAAATATTTTACCCCCTCTGATCTGGCCACAATATATAAGGCATTTATCCGCCCAAAATTGGAGTACAATGCCCACATCTGGTCAGGTGCTCCTAAAACATCTCTGCACCTGCTAGATAGGATTCAAAACCGTGCGATAAAACTAATTGGTGATACTAATATCAGTCAATCAATTGACACCCTCGAACACCGACGTAAAGTCTCCTGTCTCACT
The DNA here is from genome assembly GCA_963966105.1 of Volucella zonaria. Lineage (NCBI taxonomy): Eukaryota > Metazoa > Arthropoda > Insecta > Diptera > Syrphidae > Volucella > Volucella zonaria. Next base: position 148,930,287 of record OZ014530.1, on the reverse strand, counting down.
TTGTTTTATCGCTATTTCCACCACCAGTGCTCCATTGAAATTGCCAGTAGCATTCCGCCCATTCAAACTTTCAACCGTAACACCCGTCTCGCTAGGAATGCTCATCAGTATACCCTCAAGCCCATTTTCGGACGTACTCTTAAATATCGTGATTCTTTCCTAAGCCGTACAACTCGCTTATGGAATGCCCTGCCGACCTCTGTGTTTCCTGGTCGTTATAACTTGCAAACATTTAAAAACAATGTACATCGGTACCTGTCTTTTCTTCCTCCCTAAATTTCCTTCGCCCGCGCTGTGTACGAATATTTTAAGGGTACAAAACCCCTTGAGCGCGCGCCGATTATAAAAAAAAAAAAAAGACCTGCCCTGACGAAACCCAAATTGGTAGGCACTGAAAAACCTGTTTTTGTTTAAGAAGGACACTACACGATCTTGCATTACTTTTTTAAAAAGTTTTGCTAATGTAGGAAGTAGCGGAATAGGTCTGTATTGGTTCGTTAAAGTTCTGTTTCCTTTTTTGAATAGTGGGATAACTTCAGCAGCCTTCAGAGATGTCGGAAAAATTCCACAACTGATACTCATATTAAATATAAACGTAAGAGCATCAACAACATAGAAAGCAATTTTTTAAAGAACACAATTGGTTATACCATCAGAAGTACTGGAATTTTTATTGCCTAGTGATATTACTCTTTTATATATGTATTTCAAAAGATGTAAAAGGCTCCAGTACAAAGCTATCCCTTTGAAAATCATCTGCTACTAAATCTGAATACAATTCACATCATATCAACAGACACAAAAAAATTATTAAAATTATTAGCGATATCCAAAGAGTTGCAAATTATTTTGTTTTCGACTTGAATATTCTGAATACTGACTTTATCCTTTTGTGTGTTCAGAATGCTGTCAACCACTTTCCATTCTTCTTTAATATTGCCCTTGCAGCTACACAATTTATCAGTACCGTATTTGTCTCGACTTAATTCAACTTCGTGTTTTACTGCTTGACTCAGATTAAGATAATAACGCTTAAGCCTGAAATTCTGAGCATGTAGCTTACATTTTTTCCTGATTTGATTTTTTTTGGAAATAATTTTGACCAGGTTTTTTCCAATCCAAGGTCAGACACCCGTGGAATTATGGATATGACTTTTTAAAATGTTCATAAGCGGTAGAAGGATTGCTTTCCCGATATACGAAGGCCCATGGTTCAAATTTAAGGTCATCTATCAATTTTGAGTAGTTAATTTTGTATTTTGCCGGAAAGGGTATGTATTTATCTACATTACACGAACTCTTTTTTTGTATACACAAGTTGACCGTACAGTGATCAGTAATTTTATAGTCTAGTACTTTACTAGTAACACTAAGTTGACAATTTTTTGTGCAGCCTCACAAACATATGGTCAATGCATATTTGTGACTGGTCTGTTATGCCAGTTGGTTCATTTACAAGCGAGTCTAAACCGTAGGACGACATTAAAAATAAATATTTGTCAGAATCGCAATTAGTTCATACGATATCAAGGTTAAGATTTCCTAAAATGACTAAGTTCGTCGTTTTTACATCTCTTAACAGCCCATCCATTTGCTCTATAAAGATATTTTTGCTTAAACCGTTCGAGAGTTTCGTGGTGGCCGCAACTCCACTACCGATCAAGTCCGCAGTGGCAGGCCCTCCGATACGGTTACAGAGGACAATGTCAAAAAAATACATGAAATGGTGTTGGCTGACCGGAAAGTGAAGGTGCGCGAGCTAGCAGATACCACAAAGATTAGTACTGAGCGCATACGCTATATTTTGGGCAATATTCTGCATATGAAAAAGTTATCCTGCCGCTGGCTGCAGCGCATGCTCATTGCTCACACCATAAACAAGAGCATCGCAACCACGGCTAAAATCAATGACTTACGGCTCCAATTGCTGTCGCATCCACCGGGCCCCCGCCCAATTATCAAGGCTTCGCCCATCAATGACATTGTCTAATAAAAAGCGGGGGTAGATTATTCTATAACTGGTCTTATCGTAAACATCTTCAGATTACAGCCTCTGAATGGTTGCTACGATTTGACCAGTTACAAGTTGCCGGTCATAGGTCTTGTTGGCGGCTTGACCACCGGTAGTCCATACCAGGACTTAAATCACGGTACCAGGAGCCCCTCGGACTTCGGTCCGGGCCTGACTTGTTAGAGGTAGGCCCCCTTGTGGGAGCGTCATGGTGACTGTGGTTTAAACCCAAATCGCGGGTACGGGTATTCCTTAGTTTTGCCCATTGTAGAGTTGCAAATAAAGTACTGGGTGCTGCGACCCTAAGAGCAGCAAGAGGTTTTAGGTCGGCCTCGACTCATACCAAGGGTGGAACTTGTGCCTCCAACACAGTTCCGAATTGGTATAATATATAAGCGAAGTATTAATAAATATAAAGCGAGTAATTAGCGATGGCAAGGCGTATCCTTGCTCCCTATGGGTGTATGGGCACCTCGTAAACATAAGGTTTTTGACAGGTGGTTTACGTTAAAAATCTATACCCAATGATACATTTTTGCAATGTCTGCAGTCAGTGCTAATCGATGAATACGAAATTTTGACAGGATACTAAGTAAATCCACTTGAAATTGCGGCCCTACCACCAGTGTGTCACTCAACGATACACCATTTTATGTTTTAACAGATCCGTTGAATAAAACTCGAAGTTTAGTAGTGCTGCTATCAGGCTGTAAAACATAGTGATGAGGCAGGAAAAAATTAATTTCCAAAAGTATATTAGAAGGTGCTAAGCTCATGTGGTTAAGCTGTTTATACTCTGACATGAAAGCAATGTATTGTTGGTTGGACTCTAGATTGAAAAATGTCTTTTTTGCATATTCAGAAGATGATCCTAATCTTGTGGGTGATATTTTAAATGATAGTTTGACTGCATATTGTCCGGAAGGCAAGCATCATATTGCCTACCTGATCCAGCGCGGAGATCGAGGAAAATTGAAGGTGAATTTGGATAGAATAGTCATTTCAACGGAACGACGAATGGCGAAGTTGTTTGGGACAAACAACTTTAGGGAGGGAACAGCGTGATATCCACTTGAATGCCATCTACATTTTAAATGCAGAAGATTCCCATTTTTGAATAGCAGCAACTGTACAATTGGAGAATGGAATATGGAAACGAATTTTCCATGTTCAGAATATTCTCGAAAGATGTCAGGGGAGTATAAGTATCAGCATCCTCCAAGTGGAGGTTCTAAAATGGAAATTGAAAAGTGAATCAAGAGAGTAATTAAGTGGCTTAAGCAAAAGATAAAGAAAAGTAAAAGTGGTTGAGTGGTTTTACACTATGTTTAAGGGGTTAGGCCACTCTAGAGACTGTAAAAATAGGCTTTTTCGTAATTTTGTTGTCAGGAAAAATATAAAATAAATCGAGTTTACAAAGGTAGATGTTTATTGTATTGGGCCTATAACTTAGTGCAGTTTGCTAAGAGATGGCGTAACTTGTATTATCCCATTTTTATTATTCCATTGGAAGATGCGTTGGAAAGCTACTGTCATTGTACGTCATTTCAGTATATGTCATTCATTTGAAGCGTAAACAACAATAATTTTTTTTCACCCAAATATGTCGAACTTTGTGCCTGAAAATGTGTTTTTGCGTGGAGTTCTTCTTCATTTCTTTAATATAAAGAAAACTGCTGCCGAAAGTCATCGTATTTTGGTGGAAGTTTATGGTTCGCATGTTCATGCGCTAGCTGAGCGAACGTGCCAAAAGTGGTTTGCGCGATTTTGGTGATTTTGGCTTGGAAGACGATGAACGTCCTGGGCAGGCAAAAAAGTTTGAAGATGAAGAACTGGAAGCATTACTCTATGAAGAATATGAGACCAGACACGGGGCAATAATTTTCCATCATGACAACGCTCGGCCCCACGTTGCTATTCCGGTTAAGAACTATTTGGAAAACAGTGAAATACGGTTCACATCAGAGCAGAATATCAAAAATTGGCTTTATTCATTCTTGGCTGCCAAGCCGGCGCAGTTCTTTTGGGATAGGATCCACAAATTGCCAGAAAGACGGGAAAAAGTCATAGCTTCAGATGGGCAATACTTTGAATAATACTATTGTACATGTTTTTCTTAAATAAACGCTCAAATTTCGGAAAAAAAACCGCACGAATTAAGTTATATACCAATACGTATGTATGATTGGTTGTAAAACATAATTTTTATAAAATAATCTATTTAAAAATGGCGGCTGTACAGTGTTTTTCAGATGAGTTCTCTTTTTTGGAAGGGTATATGGTCGTACCAACAGTTTCTGTAAATTTTGAATTATGATGAGTCACTAAATTTTTTTTTTTGTACATAACAACAGTTAGAGAAGTACGTAGGATTTTTTTGATATATTGCTTTTTGGCCGAATGGCGGACTTTCAAAATCTAACTTGCAAAATTCGCTGAAAAATCGCCAGAAAATTGTTAATAATAAATGCACTATGTATACCATATAAAAAAAAATTCCGACGTAGTTATTTAGACAATATATTTTTAAATTTATAATCTGGTTAAAATTTTAAGTGAATTAGTTGAAAAAATGCAGTTTTGAGATAAACGCGTTTAAACTTTCAAGTTATAGAAAGTCATGAAAAATGTTGCAATACCTTTAGTCCTACTCTTCCATTTCTTTTCTATTGCATTTTAATGCGATCCTACACTTTTCTGTAGCTTCAGACAGCTATCTTTCTGGAAGCTTTGTCAATCTCCAAGTACATTTCGTAACTGTTCGGGCCGATTTCTATCTACAATCTACAATATGAATAGCTATATCCACCACAGTTTTACCACAAGAAATGGATTTTGGGCCCAATGCCCAGATAGTCGAATGACAACTTTCATTACAGTTTTGAGTATTACCTCCGGTACATCGAGTAAGAAGATCGTCTCTGGTCAATTCTTCGTGGACTGGCTTGATAGCTTCATACACTTCAATTGGAAGAGTATTTGTAGCTTTAGCCTTTTTACATGAGCACCATGAATCCTCTCCAATCAGACATTTATCGTGCTGCGGTTTTGGATCAGTAGATAATTTATGATCGAATATAGCCCATATACTGTTTCTCGTGTTTTCAACTGAATCATAGTTTCTACGAATGGCTAATCCATAATAAATAGAGAGTTCGTCTATTAGTTTTCCAGTCAATTTGCCGCTTCCGCCGCGACCTTTTGTATTCTTTTTCAAATTACGTAGGTGGGTACCCATTCGCTTTTGAACGTATTTAATACACTCTTTCTTGAGTACTGTGACATTCTCATAGGGTTTAGCTTCAGCAATGCATTTAAAGGTCTTAGAATCACCGTCACCAAAATGATGGGTGTATTTTACCTGGTGCAAGGCTTCGGATCGTTGAAACATCTCAACAACAGCATTGACCTCCATTCTTCCTGCTGATCCATCGTGATTTACATCGCACTCTATCTTTATTTTTTTATTCCCATTCCGTATATTTTTCGGTACCTTCTTTATTCTTCCAGTACTCACACGCCTTGCAGTACTTTGATTTCACTGCGCGGTCTATAATTTTTGCATTGTAATCGCCAATAAGTGTCACTAAACCCAACAAGGACGTAAACCCACGTTTTCTGCACGAACCATCGTCTGATACCATAATTCCATTTTCACCTTTTTCAATGGAAATGGTTGTCTCATCTTTCGCTTCTTTCGTCATACTGTTTTTGCAAACTAGTATAGATGCAGTTGAAATTCTTTTGAAAACGTTATCATAGAAAGAATGAAACATAGGCCGAGGTAGTTCAGTTAATGAAAATCAAGTAAGATGGATACTACCCATGGTACAAAATAACCACTGAGCCCAAACATCTTTCTTTTTCTCTCGATCCCATTTTCCCAAAAACTTAACACATGCTGAGGCATTATAAGTGTATTCATACCCACTTGAGTATTAAGTTCTTTAAAAAAAAAACTTGAGCCACGGCCACCCACGCATACGGGGGTTGTCTGAAATGTTTCCGCAACGTAAAGATAACGGCACTCGTCAAAAAAAGCTAGTGAATACTAGTTGTGTATCTTTTGACAGGTACTCACCGAAGTTTCAGTCATTTTGAACTCGCAGTTTTTAGTTGACAGTCGTTTGAGTGAGTTGATGTGAGTGTTTTTTGTGAAAATGGAAAAAAGTGAGTATAAAATTCTTGTTTTTGAAGGGCAATACGCCTACGCAAATCAAAAATGAGTTGGACTCTGTGTATGCGGACTCTGCACCATTATTTACCACAGTGAAATTTTGGACAGCTGAATTTAAACGTGGCCGTAAGAGCTTGGGAGATGATGAACGTTCGGGACGACCAAAAACTGCAACCACTGACGATAACATTGCTCAAGTTAACCAAATGGTGTTAGACGACCGCCGAATTAAAGTGAGAGAGATAGTATAGGTTATGAAAATGTCCAAAGAACGTGTTTTTTACATACTAAATCAAGATTTAGGCATGAGAGAGCTGTCCGCGCGTTTGCTTACGTTAGACCAAAAACGTGGTCGAATGAACATTTCCAAGGATCTGATCTGTTGGCGCAGTTTAGGCGCCGATTAATTACTGTAGATGAAACTTGGATACACCATTATACGCCCGAAACAAAAATTCATTCAAAACAGTGGACTGCCAAGGGCGAGCCGGCTCCAAAAAAAGCAAAAACCGTTTTTTGAGTTATCTTAATCGATTATCTTCAAAAAGGGAAAACCATTACAGGAGCATACTACGCATCATTACTTGCCAAGCTGAAGGCAGAAATTGCGGAAAAACGGCAACATTTGCAGAAAAAGAAAATCCTGTTTCACCAAGACAACGCGCCGTCTCACACCTCAGCGGTTGCCATGGCGAAAATCCATGAATTAAGGTTTGAACTGCTTGACCATCCGCCTTATTCACCAGATCTAGACCCAAGCGACTTCTTTTTGTTCCCTCATCTAAAAACTGCGCTCGGAGGACAGAGCATGAGGAGGCAATCACCTTCGTGAACAATTATTTTGCAGAGAAAAACGCCAAGTACTATGTGGACGGGTTAAAGAGATGGGAGCATCTCTGGGTGAAGTGTGTAGAGTTACAAGGAGACTATGTAGAAAAATAAAAACAAAAAAATTCAAAAAAATGTCTTGTATGATTGTTCGGTCGGAAACTTTTCAGCTAACCCTCGTATATAATTTCCAACATAGTTTTCACATTTTTCAATAGGTGTAAATACATTGTTACATTTTTATATCTTAGAATCTAGTAATATATTTCCATGCTTGTATGCAAGTAGATGTAGATTGAATACTCGTAAGTTACGTTTTGTTTTTAATTTTAGGTATTTATAAATTATTACAATTGCTTGGTGAAAATAACAAGCATGTACGTCGGCGTATTCTAATACATTTACTATAAGTGAATCTAATGCTTCATTGGATACTATTTGTTGAATATCTTTAAAGTTTAGAGTTCCTGAATAGAAGTTTCCATTTTTTGCGAAATTAATTGTATTAGAAATAGAGGACCGTTTATTGTATACTTCGGTAATCACTAAATCCTTTGATATAGTTTTAGGATCGAGAGTCCCTAATATTTTTTCAAACTGTGAGTTTATTTTCTTCTGTCTGTTATTGTTTTCTATCAGCATATTTAATCCTGTCCTGATTTCGATTAAGTCGTCGTGATCAGATGTACACCGTGATAATTTTAAGAGCTGACCCTAGAAAGTTAAGTGATCGTCTAGTTCTAAAAGTATGAGGAAGTAACTGCGACTTCGAGTGTCTCTATTTTACTTATTAACATTTGTTCAGCCGAGTTCTGTTGTAAATTATATGTGGCTCGTATTGTTTTCTCGTATGGTGTTAATAAGGACTGAAACGTATAAAATCTGTAAATTTTAAAATGGGCTATACTTCCAATGCGTAAAAATTGCAATCCCATTTTGTACCCAAATTAGCCTGTATATTCTCTAGTTTCAGTTTGTTATTGATTTTAGTTCGATGCAGTTTAAAATCTTTATAAAATATGAGTCAAGAGGAACGCCGTAAAAAGATCATCGACAAATGGCTCGAAAATACTCCGCGTCCAAACCATTCCACCGCAAAAAATTTAAACATAGCACGCAGTACAGTGAATTCTCTTATTAAACCATATTTGGAGACGTTGACAGTTAAGCGAAAAAAGAAAAGTGGAGCTAAAAGTGGAGCACATGATACAAATTTGGACAGGAAAATATTGGGTACCATCGTAAAAAACCGGACTATGTCATCCAGAGATGTTGTTCGGAAATGTAATACCAACCAAACAATGGTACAAACGTAATGGTCTAAAAACACGAAAAAAACAAAAATTACGAGCCCGAAAGCTATACGAGTTGAAAGAAAGCGTGCTTGGTTTTGGATGACGAAACTTATGTCAAAGCCGACTTTACTACTCTTCCAGGTGCGCAGTTTTACAACTCGTTTGAAGCTGAGATTCTTCCGCAATCAACAACATCGATTGGGATAGAAAACTTCGGGTCAAAATATCTCGTTTGGCAGGCCATTTGCCAATGTGGACACAGATGCTCATCGTTTATTACAACGGGAACAATTAACGGAGAAGTGTACATTAATGAGTGCCTAAAAAACGGTTGATTCCTTTCTTAAACAAACACGAGGGTTGGTCATTATTTTGGCCAGATTCAGCTTCAGCTCACTATGCTCATGCGACGTTGAGCTTTCATGTTGCTAAAAATGTCAACTTTGTCCCAAAAGACATGAATCCAACCAATGTTCCACAGTGCTCCCATTGAAAGGTATTGGGCTTTGGTCAAAGCTAAATTGAGGAAAAGTGTGCAAAGGACGTAAAAGATTTTAGGGCTAAATAGAAAAGAGCGTCCAAAAAGATCACGGATGTAACTGTCACCAACCTTATGAAGGACATTCGAAAGAAGTTGAGGAAAGATGGGAACCCAAATAATTTTTTTTTTTATTTTTTGAAATTGTGAATGAATTTAATAAAAATAGTTTTAAAGCAAATAAAAAAAATTTACATGAATTATGAAAATATTTTTTTTTTACTTTGAAGTTTCCAAATTTTATTCGTTTCAGTCCTTATTTGCCCTTATGGTATACCGCAAACAATACTCCGGGAGCAAGGAACAAATTTTACTAGTGAATTTCGAAAAATATCTATAAAATCCTAAAAATTAGAAAGATCCAAAGTAGGCCGTGCCATTCACAATCAAACGGTGCACTTGAATGGTTACACCGAACATTAGGTGACTATTTGAGAAACTACGCAAGCAATGACCAAACAAACTGGGATAGACATATCTAGTATGCCGTTTTCTGCTATAACACCATAGAACACACAAGCACTAACTATAGCCCTTATGAAGCTCTCTTTGGATTTAAACCCCCCAGTTTCCTCCGCACCAAGTATACCGAGAACCAGTCGGAGTTCTAGATAAATCATTTACCAAATGGACATTCGGTTTTAACTTCAACAAATCTATGATTAAAAAACAATACAAAAACCCTAGAACAAAACATGAAATCTTTGTCAGACCTCTGCACAACCACGATCAAATAATATCCACTAGATCACTGGAAAATAGCGATGAAAATCCTGCATAAACCCCTAACAGAAATTCAGCAAAATGATAGAGAACTAGATTCAGTACTAGTCAAGGAAACCAGAGACAGAAGGAGCACATTTATACGGAACGAACTCGGGCTCTTCAACGGATTAGAGCATGCTCAAAATTTTTTATTTGGAACAATGTACGAGCACGACGTGTTCAAGATGAACAATGCGCTACGAGAACTGTCAGAAAAGCAAGTATCACTGGTCAGAAAACCAGCTAACAATAGTTTCAAACCTCAGATACCCAGTTTATATTACAGCTCAATGGGCATTGGTTTAATTCGCTCATATAAACAACACTTCAAACCACTCAATCCGCATTCGTTCTTTCCTGTTTGTAAACCGCATTGAAAACTTGAAACCGAATTGAAATATCATATAAACAATTCAAATCGAATTGAAATATTTTACTCTGTCGAGTTAATGTTGGTGTTTGACTAAAAAGATTATTTATTTTACTATTGATGCGACGACTATTATCACCATGGAATATTGTTGTTGTTTGTTGTTTATTATTGGGTAGTTAATTGTTTGTGCTGATAGTGCATTTTAGGTGATGTCGCTGTTTACGTTCCTAAATGTACATACATCTCAACTGGTGAGTGAGTAAGAGTAAGATAACATCATATTGGTACCAGGAAAGTTGATACGAGGGCGGGTCAATAATTCTGTGCATTTTTGAATTTCTGACCTCTTTACTGAAACAGCAACACTGCTCCTGTCAACAGGCATTTGTCAGTTGACTCCTGTCAAAATTTACACTTGCTGCGTCAGTTAGTTTGTGTTTGACAGCTATTTTTATCAGACTACTCACTAATTTGAGGAGAAAATGGAAAAAAGTGAATTTCGTGTGCTTATTAAGCATTATTTCTTGCGAAAAAAAACCATTACCGAGACCAAGGCTAAGCTTGATAAATACTGCACCATCGATTTCAATGGTAAAAAAGTGGTTTACTGAATTTCGTTGTGGCCGTACAAGCACTGAAGATGCCGAACGTCCTGGACGCCCAGTTGAGGTCTCTACACCCGAAACAATCGAAAAAATTCACGATATGGTGTTGGCCGACCGAAGATTGAAAGTGCGAGAGATTGTGGAAGCCGTAGGGATCTCGCATGGCTCAGTGGTTTCAATTTTGAATGATCACTTGGGCATGAGAAAGCTTTCCGCAAGATGGGTGCCGCGTTTGCTCACAGTCGACCACAAACGCAATCGTGTAACAACTTCACAGGAAGGTTTGGCGTTGTTTAATCGCAATATGGAGGAGTTTTTGCGCCGTTTTGTAACCGTGGACGAAATATGGATCCATCACAACAAACAACAGTCAAAACAGTGGGTTTCTAAGGGTGAATCGGCGCCAAAGAAGGCCAAGGTGGGTTTGTCAGCCAATAAAGTTATGGCGACTGTTTTTTGGGATGCACGCGGGATAATCCACATTGACTACCTTCAAAAGGGAAGAACAATCAATGGGGAATATTATGCCAACTTATTGGACGGATTCAATGACGATTTGAAAAAAAAACGACCTCATTTGGCCAAGAAAAAAGTTCTTTTCCACCAAGACAATGCAAGGGTGCACACATGTGCAGTTGCCATTTCAAAAATCCATGAATTGGGCTATGAATTACTCCCTCATCCACCCTATTCTCCAGATTTGGCTCCGAGCGACTACTTCTTGTTCCCAAACCTGAAGAAATGGCTTGGTGGAAAAAGATTTGACTCCAATGATGAAGTCATCTCGCAAACAAAGGCCTATTTTGAGGACCTCGACAAATCATTTTTTTTGGAAGGGATAAAAAAATTGGAGAAGCGTTGGACAAAGTGTATAGAGCTCAACTGAGACTACGTTGAAAAATAAAATTATTTTTTTATCAAAAAATCTGTTTTAATCCAAAAGTCACGGACTTATTGACCCGCCCTCGTATTTCTTGAATATTACTAAACTTGTAATCAGCATTGGATTCGATGCGCAGGACGTTTAGCTGTTCGTCATGTTGCTTGTATATAGTATCTTTGAATTTTTGATGGTGGTTGCAGTATTGCTTTCCATCGATAGTTGTGGAGTAATTGAATTGTATTAATTTAGGTCCGCCTATTTTTACATTATTCCAGGTGTGCTCATGATCTGTAATAATATTTCCGTTTTCAAGTAGCTGGAGTTGTGCGTTATTTTCCTGTATCACTTTACATTTGGCCGGTTTATTTTCTAATGTATTAATAGTACAAATGTCAGAATTTTTGATCGTACGAGTACAAACGAGGGTTGTCTGAAAAGTTTCCGACCACGACATAAAGATAGCTGCACTCGTCAATAAAATCTAGTGAATGCTAGTTGTGCATCTTTTGACAGTTACTTACCGAAATTTCAGTCATTTTGGACGCGTAGTTTTTAGTTGACAGTCGTTTGAGTGAGTCGATGTGAGTGTTATTTTGTGAAAATGGAAAAAATTGAGTATCGAGCTGTTCTTGTTTTTGAAAGGCATTACACCTACGCAAATCAAAAATGAGTTGGACTCTGTGTATGGGGACTCTGCACCATCATTTACCACAGTGAAATTTTGGGCAGCTGAATTTAAAGGTGGCCGTAGGAGCTTGGGAGATGATGAACGTTCGGGACGTCCAAAAACTGCAACCACTGACGATAGCATTGCTAAAGTTAACCAAATGGTGTTAGACGACCGCCGAATTAAAGTGAGAGAGATAGTATAGGTTATGAAAATGACCAAAGAACGTGTTTGTTACATATGAAATCAAGATTTAGGCATGAGAAACCTGTCCGCGCGTTGGGTGCCGCATTTGCTTACGTTAGACCAAAAACGTGTTCGAATGAACATTTCCAACGCTCTGTTGGCGCAGTTTAGGCGCAATAAATCCGAGTTTTCGTGCTGGTTAATTACTGTAGATGAAACTTGGATACACCATTATACGCCCGAAACAAAAATTCAGTCAAAACAGTGGACTGAAAAGGGCGAGTCGGCTCCAAAAAAAAGCAAGTACTGTTTTCGGCTGGGAAAGCGATGCCGACTGTTTTTTGGGATAGTAAAGGAGTTATCTTAATCGATTATCTTCAAAAAGGAAAAACCATTACAGGAGCATACTACTCATCATTACTTGCCAAGCTGAAGGCAGAAATTGAGGAAAAACGACAACATTTGCAGAAAAAGAAAATCGTGTTTCATCAAGACAACGCGCCGTCTCACACCTCAGCGGTTGCCATAGCGAAAATCTATGAATTACGGTTTTAACTGCTTGACCATCTGCCTTATTCACCAGATCTACCCCAAACGACTTCTTTTTGTTCCCTCATCTGAAAACTGCGCTTGGAGGACAGAGATTTTCGTCAAATGAGGAGGCAATCGCCTTCGTGAACAAATATTTTGTAGAGAAAAACGCCAGGAGATGGGAGCATCGCTGGGTGAAGTGTGTAGAGTTACAAGGAGACTATATAGAAAAATAAAAAAAAATGAGAAAAAATGTGTTGTATCATTGTTCGGAAACATTTCAGACAACCCTCGTATGCCTACCTGGTCCCTTTTTAGTATTTTTCGCGCGTTGAGAAGAGTGTGGTGGTTGGGCTTTCTTCGACAATATTTATTATGAATTCGGCCCTATTCCATTACCTTCCATTAAAAAAAATTGAAACGCAGATCAAGCAAGCGTTATCACTTCACTCTTTTCAACACGCAAATTTATTGTAGATTGCAATATTCGGAATCTGTTTCTTAAAATACTGAGTTCGTGTTCAACAAAATCTATAGCGCGGGCTAGGCATATGTCGAATATCTTTTTTTCCTTTACTGGAGTATGATAGATAGGCCTCAATAATATGCTTTTTGTGGAAATGCGTAGTCTGCAAATTACAAATGGAAGACTTCTGTTTTCTTCCACAATTTTATTTTTTGGCAAGTGCTTGTCGACGTTGTGTAAAATGCCATGCAATGTATATACAATACTTTGCGCCAGAGCACCCGCATCCTTTGTTTTTCCATTGCCTCCAATGTCCACATAGATAAATGGGCAATTATAATAATATTGTGTAAATAGCGTCATATACGGCATATTTGAATAGCAGAAGATTTCGATATTTGAATAGGTGAAGACTCAACCATAGGAAAATGGAGAATGGAAACATTTATCGAATTTTCCAGCAAAATGGAAAGTTATATGGAACTATGGATGGTACAGATTGTCCTCGAAAGAAGTCAAGGAAGTATTATCAGCATCCGCCAAGATATGCAAGTTAGTTCTAATGTGGAATTTGGAGAGTGGATTAAGAGAACGATTAAACGGTTTAAGTAAAACATACAGTAATGTAAAAGGGGTTGCAAGGAGCGATTGGATTGAATCTGTATTGAATTGAGTGATTATTTTGAAAGGAATAAGTTCTATCATTTGTACTCACACAAACATTTACTTTTTACCTTGGCGTCAGAAGGGTTATTGGACTTCCCCTTTGTGATTGTTTTAAGAAGCTGTCAGGGGTTGAAAACTATTCCGGTTGATCCTCGTCCAAATCCGAGTTGAATAAAAGGAACCTCAACGCCAGTGGAGCAAACTGCGACTTGACACTCCGACTTCAGGACGCTTTGAATAACGAGAGATAAGATCCATGTACCATACATTCCTGATGATAAAGAACAGCTAAGTACCGGTAATGACATGGCTGCGATGACGCAACTCCTTTTGTTAAAAATAGATGAACAAAAGAATAGCCTCGAACAAAAAGTGGACGAACTAAAGAATAACTTCGAGCAAAAAACGGGCGAACAAAAGACGAACAGAAGAACACCACTGAACAAATATTCGACGAACAAAAGAACAGTCTCGAGCAAAATAAAAATCTAGACCAACAAAAGGTTAGCCCGCACTGCCTAATAATAATCTGGAAGAACAAAAGAACATTCTCCAGCAAAAGATTGAAGAAGTCGATGAAAAATTTGATAGAGTAGAGAAGAATTTTGAACGACAAATTTGAGCAACTGGCAAAAGAGCTAGGCACAGTGCAAAAACAGAAACTGCGAGAATGTTTTTTAAGCGGTCCAAGGAGAAAAGAGTTGAAGCCTCCCTCGTTCGATGGCCAGACTTCATGGTCCACATATAAAAAACAGAACAAATGGGACAATAGGAGATATAATTTGCTTTAATAATATTGTAAACATTTGTAATAGAAAAGCATAGCCAGATGCAGGAGGTTTACAATGGCCAATTGCAAAGCCGAATGAAGCAATGAGCAGAACCCATGCAACAGCTCCAGGCAGACGTCAGTATGACATTTGTCATACCCCACAGCAGGCCAGGAAATAGTCGACGAAATGGTAATGCACGCATTCATATTGCAGCGGTAAGGATGGCCGGAAAAGGAACCTTTGCTAAAGCACTTAGTTTCGCTCTGGCAATGGAAGCAACCAATCAGGCTTCTAAAGGAACACATTCCGGCAGGGAAGTATCTGTTGAATGCTCCTGTGCAAGACTAATTTTTTTGATTTTTTTTTATAATTTGCGCGCTCTCAAGGGATTTAAATACTCTTAAAATGTTTGCACACGGCGCGAGAGAAGGAAAATCAGGGAGGATGGAAAGAGAGGTACCGGTGAACATTCGTTTTAAATGTTAAGTGTGAAGAACCCATACGACGAAAGCGCTGCCTTCAAGGACAAAGACAATCATCAAAGTCTCGCTAGCAGAACTATGCAATGAAAGGCTTCTAGCGAGTGGCCAGATTAGTACGATGGGGAAAAAATGTGAATAAAACAAAAACGGTGTGATATATAAAATTGATTCTAGCTTTATTTAGAAGCTACATGCATGCCATTATGTGTGGAATAGCACATCATTCAAATTGCCGCCTCGACTTCGCTAGCGGTGCTTCAAGCGTTCGGCCCAATTTTTGATGACTCGGCCCAAAATGTGCGGCGTTATTCCGGCAATATTGTGTCGAATGTTGCCGTTGCGTCGCTTGTATGGCTTGTAGCGCCATCTTGTTGGAACCACAGGTCAGACATATCGATATTGTCGAGCTCTTACCACAGAAATTCGGTAGACATTGCTCTATACTTGAGACCATTGGCGGTGACGGCGTCTCCTTCTTCATATCAGAAGAAAAAAAATAACGTCCGATGATGCCGCCATGCCATAAACCGCACTAAACAGTCTATCTTTGTGGATGCATTGATGTTTGGCCGAACACAAGTAAACATAATTCACTTCAATAACGGCACTTTTTCTTGTTGACATAGCCGCTGAGCCAAAAATGGGCCTCGTCCGAGGAGATGATTTTCAAAATCCGGATCTCCAGCCAACATTTCCAGCACCCAATTAGCGAACTTAGAGCGTTGTCTATGATCGACCGGCTTCAATTCTTACGTCAGCGCAATCTTATACGGATGTAGGCCCAAATCCAAACGCAAAATAAATGGCAATGCCTAATTTACCTGATCGTGGCCGAATCGACATTTCTGGGACTTTTTCGTTACTAGTTTCTACGGCGCCTATGTTTTCTTCATTTCGCACCAAAATCTGTCTGGTTGGTGGCTTGAGATCCAAAAGAGTGTGCTCACGCTCAAATTTTTCCACAGTGCGACGAATTGCCTGCACACTGAAGCCATGATGACCGACGGAATTCCTGTTGCGTATTTACAACTGAGCTGGAATTTCAATAATATTTTTTAATAATTTTCGCTCATTCGGCAAGCGTATGAAATGGCAAACTTTACTGAATATTTTAACAGCTGAATGTCATTGGTAACTTTGACAGTTGCTGAAACATAAGAATTGGAAAAACGTTATTGCTATCTGGTCACCCTATAATAGAAGTAGCCAGTGGAAAGGAAAAATGGACGGCAACAAAGCTCGGTGCCACTACCTCAATCATCAGCAGGGATCTGGTGCAAAAATCCTGGTTGCGTAACACCAGCAGTTACAGCTTGAAAGCACCTACGAGAGAAACGGCTAAGGTACTTCAGATTTCATGAAAGAACATGGACTAGTAACGGTCTTTGGAACACAACCCCTGAAATACATGGAGATACAAATGATATAAGGAGACGCCACC
Organism: Volucella zonaria; assembly: GCA_963966105.1. Classification (NCBI taxonomy): domain Eukaryota; kingdom Metazoa; phylum Arthropoda; class Insecta; order Diptera; family Syrphidae; genus Volucella; species Volucella zonaria. The sequence continues at coordinate 148,913,600 of OZ014530.1, read as the reverse complement.
ACTTCCATCTTAAAAGTCGTCATCTGCAGAAATCAGATCCTGGAGCCTTCGTCGGAAGCAATTGTTTTGGGCAAAAGTAGAAGGTGGTCCTGGTGGCCATCGATTCTATTTGATAGAGCCAGAAAATAGAAGAGACTTCCTGGTGGGAAAAAACTTAGTGGAACCAAAGAATAACAGGGTTGCTGTAAGGATTCTAAATCCAAAGACATTGAGTGAACATATGTTGAAAAAGGGAGAGATATTGGTTAAATGTGCACCTATTGTGGCTTTACCGACCACAACGGAAACGAGTCGCGCAACACTAGTTCCAAGTGTCCGGAGTATGAAAATCAAGAACAAAGTCCTTAGCCTCTGTAATTTGGATGAAGAGCAGCACATCCTTGCAGACAAACTAATCGGGGAGTAAGCTGATATACTTGCTACACAAGATGGAGAATATGGACATATAAAACTGGCTCAACACCACATTGACACCGGAGGTGCCCTCCAACCCGTCAACCTGCAAGGCGTCTTCCGTTGGCAAGGCAAACAGAAATTCCCGATATGGTGTAGAAGATAAGAGTTGAGGGGCTGATTGAAGAATCGCAGAGTTCGTGGGCATCTCCAGTAGTCCTCGTGAAGAAAGACGGCATCACGATGTTTTATGAAGATTATCGACGTCTCAACGATGTCATTAAAAAGGACAGTTACCCACTACAATGAACTGACAACACTTTGAATACGCTTTCTGGAGCGAAAAAGTACTCAACACTAAACCTTAAGAGCGGTTACTGACAAGTGGAGATTAATGGAAAAGATCGTGAGAAAACGGCTTTCACTACAGGAAGCGGCCTTTTGTAGTTTACAATGATGCCATTTGGACTCTGCAACGCTCTGACAACTTTAGAGCTATTAATGGAGCGAACAAGTGAACGAATTGCATGAAAACACCTAAGAAATATGAAGCTTGCGAACAACCGCAGGAAGACCAGGTACGACATCGAAGCGAAATCTTCCCACTTCAATGAACGGGATCTGCTGAGGCTGTATAATCCTCTGTGTAAGCAAGCCAAATTCCCAGAATTGTAACAGGATTGGGAAGGTCCATACAAGGTGATAACCCTCATTAGTGATGTTGCCTACCTAATCCAGCGTCGAGATCGACGAAAATTGGAGGTGGTTCATTTGGATAAAATGTGTCATTTCAACGGAACGACGAATAATGGCGAATTCGTTTGGGACGAACAATTTTAGGGAAGGAACAGTGTGATATCCATTTAAATGTGTACGGCGTCGTCTATATTTTAAATGCAGAAGATTTCCATTTTTGAATAGCAGAGATTGCACAATTGGAAAATGGAGAATGATATCGAATTTTTCTAGCAAAATAGAAATTTGTATGGAACGCTGTATTGTGCAGAATATTTTCGAAAGATGTCAGGGGAATATAAGTATCGTCCGTGAAGGTGATTTCCAAAATCCGGATCTCCAGTCAACATTTTCGGCACCCAATTAGCGAACTCACGGCGTTGTTCTTGCAGAAAATCCCATGCTTACACCGCGTCTCCACGAGACATCGCTGGTGTTTAGAAAATTTTCATGAAATCAAAATGTCAAGTGGAGACGGGTAGTTTGCAGACAAGAAATATTGCATGAAATAAATATCTGGTTTTTATTCAAGACCTCTCTTTAGACATCAACCCTGAAATTTTTTTAACAGCGTTTGTGAGTTTGACTTTGGAATGTGAACAAAAAAATAAATAAACAAAGAACACTCGTAGAATGAAAAGTCATGTAGTAATTTGCCCATCGAAGTCAAAAGAAAAAAATGTCAGACGAAATGTCTGAAATTTAGTCCCATACAAGTTATCACTATCGTGAAAAAATAAATCTAAAAGCATTCTTGCTATTCGCGTTAACTCCAATAAATATCTTGAATTATTTTAACGCGTATAGGCTAAGTTGTTAGTGCAATTTACACGTAGATTCGAAATACCTGGTGATAGCGATGCAAAAAAATACACCTTACATATATTAACAATTTTAGACAATTTTAGAGGGCATAGGAGAGTGTCGATGTTATTGTCTATCGGCAGAATCACCAGTTCAAAAATTCGTTAAAGTTTTTGTATCTATGCCGAAATTCGGATCTTATTGTAGTTCGGTGATATCATCAGCTAGAGAAATAACTGCTGATGAGCGGAAAATGGGAGAATGATATAATTTTGCATTCATCACAGAAGTACCAGAAGATGCTGTTGTACTCCTGCAGATACATTTTGACATTGTGACGCAGTCCAATGCATATGGGATGAAACGACTTTCCGCATATTCCTTTGCGTGCGATCATTTCAATTGCATTATCAATGACCGTGGAATTATTTGACCCACAGATAGACATGGTTCACAAATAAAAAATTTAAATTGGGTTAAACCCTGAAATTGATGACACTGGTTGTTAAATTGTCAATTCACCTTTAATAAAGTAAGAGACAGCCCTCGACAGTGACAGTCATGTTGTTTTTCTTTTTGTTTTCTTTTACTAATAGCATACCAATTGTCAAACAAATAAATTAACAAAAAAAGAGAAGAAGAAGGTAACCTTAGAAAGCGAACGTATTTCTTTTCTTTTAATCAATTTTCTTAACTTTTTTTTCGAACCATAATTTGCAATCATCTAAAACACTGGTGAAAAATTAAATAAAAATACTGTTGACACTGGTAAAAAAATTTCCCTAACGAAATTCTTTCAAATCTTGTGGAATTACTTCTAAACACAGCAGTCCGTTCCCCTTTTTGGAATACGATTCTTAGCGCTATTACTAGGTAAGTTCCGAGTTAAACGATACAGCTAAAAGTTTTAATAAAATCAAACCATTTAAATAAGCCAAATAACTGAAGAAATTAGTGGCTGACAATATTACGATATTGGTGTGGTGTTCTATACTATTGTCCAGCAAAATTAGGTGTAATTCGCGAACGTACTTTTATTACCTGGGATTAACCGTCTTTGCTTTGTTGTGTCTTGTTTTTTTTTGTTTGTTTTTTGTTTGTTTTTTTTTTCAAGGTAGAATACTATATTTTTACTTAGGGAATTGGATTGTCACTAGGCGAATTAAACAAGGTATGTTATTGTTTAATGTGTAATTGTTATATACAAAAATGTGGATTGAGCAAACTACTTACCTATATAGTGAAATTATGTTAAAAAATTTGCTCAAATGAAAAAGAAGTTTGTTTTGTAAAAAAAAACGTGTTCAATTTTTTGATTGTTAAAATAATTTAAGTTTTTTCAAGTCTTACATTATTTTTCTTCCAGGTTAAAACAAAAGGTATATTTATTTAATCCATTGCACATCTGAAAACAATTTTTATTGTTGGGGAATGGATAGAACACGAGACTACTTATTTTCGGTATATTCATTATTGCGTATTGCACATAATTGAAGTTCTAAATTTTAATAGTTTTAATATAAACTGATTTAATATTATTCTGGCAAGCAAATATGATATAACAAAGGTAATTTAACGGTGTGCTTTACTATATATATACATAAATCGTTCTTTGGAAAAACAAAAAATTTTTTTTGAAAATGTGTCATAATTTTTTTTTTTTAAACTTATATTTATTCACAATCATCAACTTAATATTTACTGTTAATTTAATAAAAAAAAGTTTTAAAACTATTTGGAAAAAATTAAGGCAAATTTTCAATTGATATATAAAAATATTCTAGCTTTGTATAACAATAAGTTTACCAATTATGTCTAATTTAAAATAATAACAATAAGGATCAAATTTATGATCTATGATCTTTAGATTCTCTATGGGGTTGGCTGAGGTGATCGTAATATGATATTTATTGAACCAGCACTTTGCATAAGGGTATATTTGGGATTGTTGTCTACCAACATATCCGGATATTTTTCTCTGTATTAGAAAAATAATACGATATCAGAAAATTGCCTGGTCGTAGGAACGATCCACTATATTGTTAGCGAATTGGCCGGACTCCTGGATTTATGATTAATTTTTCCCTTTGTGAACTGGTGGTTTAGTGTCTTGCCTTTGGGCTCCGGCAGACCACTTTAAATATAACTTTAATTAATCGAAAAATACCACTATTTTCCACTTTATTGTATTCCAATTTATTTGTGCCTGCATGTAATTCATCATGGACCGTTCTTCACCGGATTGTTCTGTTGAAGATGTCCATACCTAGTTCATTTTTAAGATGTCTTCAAGATGCACCCATCTTCAGAGTGGGTAATTTTAGTTTATACGAATACTATCGGCTAATTATGCGGGAAATAACAGCATGGCTTATGCCAAATTTACCAGAAATAAACGTTAATAATTGTATTCGCCATTATAAATGTTGATCAGGTTTCATTGGAGAGTTGTCAAAAAAATATTGACAGATTTTTTTTTCTATTACTGTCAAATACGAATTGACCATCGGAGCGACGACTAACGACCGTTTTCCAATGTGAACACCATTGAAATACCTAGCTTTGACGGTTTTACCAAATTTATATGGTATCCCTTGGTTCTATTTTAAACTAATGCTGTTGGCGTTATCGTAATTATCGCATTGAAAATTTTCAACTCTAAGGATAAAGAAAAAAATAACATTCGAGGATGGATCAATAAGTCCCCTTTTTAAAGACCGCAGGTTTTGTTAAAGAAAGTTAGCATTACCATCGAGTACTATCGTCTTTCAAACGGCGCCATACCTTCATCGGTTAATTTTGATTTGATAGTCATTTGTATTTAAAGTGTTTGCTATTTATCAAAAAAAAATGGAAAAAGAGCAATAGCGATTTTTATTTTTGGATGGAAGAATATACCGAAAAATAAAAGACAAATTGGTTGTTGTCAATGTCACCGTCTATAACAAGAAATTAGTTCAACGAACTTAAACGTGGCCGTACATCTGTTTTTAGTTAGGAGCGCCCAGACCGCACGGCAGACTCATCACGTTGAGAAAAGCATTGAAAAGTTGCGTGACATGATACTTGCTGCTGCTGAACGAAAGTGCGTGAATTAAGCCCGTAGGCGTATAGTACGGAACAGCAATCAACATCTTACATGATAATCTAAGCATGAGAAAGCGATGGATGCCGCGATATTGCTCATTGAGCTGTCAACTTCAAAACAGTGTTTGTAGCTCTTTATGCTAAATCCTTTGGATCTATTGCTATTGCGTCGAGTCGTCACCGTTGGTGAAATTTGGAATCATCTAATGCCAGAGAAGAAGCGACCAGGTGAATCCGCCACTAAAGAGAAAGATTCGGTTGGTTAAGGTCATGGCCACGATTTCTTGCTTGGAATTTGAATGGAATAACCCTCAGCTACTTTTTGAAGAAAGAAAGCACGGTCGTATGGAAGTACTACAGTGAATTAGTTATCTATTGATAGAAACATTTTACTTACCTTACCAAGCGGCATACATACCATAAATACGGCATCCAAAATAATAAACAAAAATAATTTCAATCATTTCTCTCAGAGAACAAAATTTAATAACGAAATGTCAAAAATTATTCAAACTTCCATTGGTGCCCCGCAAGGTCAAATTTGGGTGCATTTTATATGCGTATACATAAATGAAATGAAAAACCAAATTAAACACTCACAGCTGGCACTTTCTGCTGATGACACAGTTATTTATATAAACAGAAAAGCAACCGATGAATGCGTACAGAAACTTCAAGAGGACCTGCACAAGATTAATCAAGTAGTTGTTACTGGTAATAAAATTAAATTAAATGTGAATAAGTCTAAATTTTATTCAATAGTAATCCTGTCAATATCTTAAAAGTAGATAATGAGACAATACAACAAGTTCAAGAGATTAAGTAATTACGAGGGTCGTCTGACCGCAACATAAAGATAGCGGCACTCGTCAATAAAAGCTAGTGAATTCTAGTTGTGCATCTTTTGACAGATACTTACCGAAGTTCAGTCATTTTGGACGCGCAGTTTTTAGTTGACAGTCGTTTAAGTGAGTCGATGTGAGTGTTTTTTTGTGAAAATGGAAAAAATTGAGTATCGAGCTGTTATTAAATTCTTGTTTTTGAAAGGCAATACGCCTACGCAAATCAAAAATGAGTTGGATTCTGCGTATGGGGACTGCACCATCATTTACCACAGTGAAATTTTGGGCAGCTGAATTTAAACGTGGCCGTAAGAGCTTGGGAGATGATGAACGTTCGGGATGTCCAAAAACTGCAACTACTGACGATAACATTGCTTAAGTTAACCAAATGGTGTTAGACGACCGCCGAATTAAAGTGAGAGAGATAGTATAGGTTATGAAAATGTCCAAAGAACGTGTTTGTTACATATGAAATCAAGATTTAGGCATGAGAGAGCTGTCCGCGCGTTAAGTGCCGCGTTTGCTTACTTAAGACCAAAAACGTGTTCGAATGAATATTTCCAACGATCTGATTTGTTAGCTCAGTTTAGGCGCAATAAATCTGAGTTTTGGCGCCGATTAATTACTGTAGATGAAACTTGGATACACCATTATACGCCCGAAACAAAAATTCCGTCAAAACAGTGGACTGCAAAGAGTGAGCCGGCTCCAAAAAAAGCAAAAACTGTTTTCGGCCGAGAAAGTGATGGCGACTGTTTTTTGGGGTAGTAAAGGAGTTATCTTAATCAATTATCTTCAAAAAGGAAAAACCATTACAGGAGCCTACTACGCATCATTACTTGCCAAGCTGAGGGCAGAAATTGCGGAAAAACGATCACATTTGCAGAAAAAGAAAATTCTGTTTCACCAAAACAACGAGCCGTCTCACACCTCAGCGGTTGCCATTGCGAAAATCCATGAATTAAGGTTTGAACTGCTTGACCATCCGCCTTATTCATCAGATCTACCCCAAGCGACTTCATTTTGTTCCCTCATCTAAAAACTGCGCTCGGAGGACAAAGATTTTCGGCAAATGAGAACGCAAACGCCTTCCTGAACAATTATTTTGCAGAGAAAAACGCCAAGTACTATTTGGACGGGTTAGAGAGATGGGAGTATAAAAATAAAAAAAAAATTGAGAGAAAAATGTCTTGTATTATTGTTCGGGCGGGAACTTTTCAGACAACCGTAGGTGTTATCATAGCCCTGAACTTCAAATTTATATTTGTATATATTGGGTCTATAACTTAATTCGCGCAGTTTACTAACATGCATTGGAAAGCTACTTGTACGTCATTTCAGTATATGTCATTCATTTGAAGCGTAAACAACAATAAATTTTTTTCACTCAAATATGTCGAACTTTGTGCCTGAAAAAATGTTTTTGCGGGCAGTTCTTCTTCATGAAGAAAACTGCTGCCGAAAGTCATCGTATTTTGGTGGAAGTTTATGCCAAAAGTGGTTTGCACGATTTAAAAGTGGTGATTTTGGCTTGGAAGACGATGAACGCCCTGCGCAGCCAAAAAAGCATTACTCTATGAAGATTGTTGCCAAACACAAGAAGAGCTCGCAGAATCTTTGGGTGTCACTCAAGCAGCCATTTTAAAACGTTTAAAAGCAGCTGGATATATTCAAAAGCAAGGAAATTGGGTTCCACATGAACTCAAGCCGAGAGACGTCGAAAGGCGGTTTTGCATGTCCGAAATGCTGCTGGAACGCCACAAAAGGAAGTCATTTTTGCATCGGATTGTTACTGGTGATGAAAAATGGATCCATTACGACAACCCCAAGCCCAAAAAATCATATGTGAAACCCGGCCAACCAGCCAAATCAACGGCTATCCATGGCGCGAAGGTAATGCTCTGTATTTGGTGGGATCAGATGGGTGTGCTGTATTATGAGCTGCTAAAACCGGGGGAAACCATCAATGGACAACGCTACCGAACACAATTAATCCGTTTGAAGAGAGCAGTGGCCGAAAAACGCCCGGAATATGCGACCAGACACGAGGCAATAATTTTCCATCATGACAACGCTCGCGCCACGTTGCTATTCCGGTTAAGAACTATTTGGAAAACAGTTGATGGGAAGTCTTACCCCACCCGCCTTATAGCCCAGACCTTGCCCCTTCTGACTACCATTTGTTCCGGTCGATGCAGAACGCCCTCACTGAAATACGGTTCACATCAGAGCAGAATATCAAAAATTGGCTTGATTAATTCTTTGCTGCCAAGCCGGCGCAGTTCTTTTGGGGTGGGATCCACAAATTTCCAGAAAGATGGGAAAAAGTCAGCTTCAGATGGGCAATACTTTGAATAATACTATTGTACATGTTTCTCTTAAATAAACGTTCAAATTTTGAAAAAAAAAAACGCACGAAATAAATTATATACCCAATAATTAAATATATATCATTTAGTTCAATACACTTTTCCCAGCGATGTTCAATAGCTTCGATGTTTATAGTGAGCCATCAACCGCAGATTCCACCTCTTTGCTGTTGACAAATCTTTTACCACCGAGCCATTTTTTTAAATTCGGAAATAGAAAATAATCCGAGGGGCTAAATCTGGCGAATGGGGTGCTTGAGAAAGCAATTCGAACTTTAACTCATTGATTTTGGTCATCGCGATGACGGATGAGTAAACTGGTGCATTTTCTATGAAACAAAACTTCTTCGCCAAATGCGGCGAATAGAGGAAATTAAATTAAAACAAGCTGGAGTTGAAAAGTATAAAACTAGATTTGAAGACAAAACAGCTAGAAATAATGAAGGCGACTTTTAACTTTTTTTTCTACATATATACGTATTTTATTTCTGTGATGTTAGTGATACAAACGCATTCTTAAATCGTTTTTAGTATTTTTTTTTAAATGAATTGATAGCATTTTTAGTAAATAAAACTTTTAAAACGAACTCATTATGTGGTTTCTAATTTTTGCGGCTTCTTCATTTTCGGTGTTATTTCTTGCAGTCTCTTAAATTTCGATGCTATTTACACTTTGCAAAGGAATATCAGTTCTATAGGAAATGCAAATATTATGCAAAGCTGCCACACATTTGTAATTTGCATCAATTAAACAACGGAAGCGGATTTTTAAAACTCCTATCGTTCTTTCAACGATGTTTCTCGCCTTTGCATGCGCTGCATTAAAATAAATAAAGGTATACATATTGGAAAAGTTTAATTAAAGAAAACTCAACTTACAATCATTGTATTTAGGCTATAAAATACTTTTTTATACAAATACTCGTACTGCTCTTCTTTTTTCGGTGGTAAGATTTTGATATGGGTTCCATTAATATACCCAATTACCCCAGGAAAGTCAGTTCTTTGGAAAAAATTCAATTTTGTTTGGTTTTTTTCCTCCTCTGTCATCTCAAATTTGATCCACTGAGGGCAAATATGGGCTTCAAGAATTGTGATTAGCTGAACAAACATTTAGCTGAACGTTGTTGGTTGAGCTAGTCCCAAGTTAAAATCGTTGCCCCCTCCGCTTTGGTAACAATCTGCAGCAAGTATCCTCAACGTTGCCGCTAGCTTCAGTATAGGAGGTACTGATGATGATCGCAGACTGCCTAGAAGATTGTTACTTACAACCTCCAACACGCTTTGAAATGCTTCCTTGTATAACCGGAAATATTGTATAAACCTAAAACAAATTCATCTATTAAAAAAATCAAATTTTACTTCAGCTTTTCATTAGGCAAATCAAAAGGATTCGAGAGTTGTCTTATTTTTTTCGGATAATTGTCAAATTCCTTTTTTGTGGCACTCATGATTTTCATCATCAAAAGATGAAGAAAAAAAATCGCAATACTGTCCATATTTTAATCTCATACAATACATTACCATTTTGTAGATTTTTTTCAACATTTCTGGTGAACTCACCTCATTTGGTCGACCACTGCGATGTTCGTCTTGGCAACTCTTACGGACTCGCTTAAACGTTGCCACCCAATATTTTATTGTTGTAAACGAAGGAGCAGACTCCCCTAGAGTAGAATTCAGTTCTGTTTTGATGTTGGTTGGATTGAGGCTTTTCATATGAAAGTACGAGGGCGGGTCAATAATTCCGTGCATTTTTGAATTTCTGACCTCTTTACTGAAACAGCAACACTGCTCCTGTCAACAGGCATTTGTCAGTTGACTCCTGTCAAAATTTAAACTTGCTGCGTCAGTTAGTTTGTGTTTGACAGCTATTTTTATCAGACTACTCACTAATTTGAGGAGAAAATGGAAAAAAGTGAATTTCGTGTGCTTATTAAGCATTATTTCTTGCGAAAAAAAACCATTACCGAGACCAAGGCTAAGCTTGATAAATACTATGGGGACTCTGCACCATCGATTTCAATGGTAAAAAAGTGGTTTACTGAATTTCGTTGTGGCCGTACAAGCACTGAAGATGCCGAACGTCCTGGATGCCCAGTTGAGGTCTCTACGCCTGAAACAATCGAAAAAATTCACGATATGGTGTTGGCCGACCGAAGATTGAAAGTGCGAGAGATTGTGGAAGCCGTAGGGATCTCGCATGGCTCAGTGGTTTCAATTTTGAATGATCACTTGGGCATGAGAAAGCTTTCCGCAAGATGGGTGCCGCGTTTGCTCACAGTCGACCACAAACGCAATCGTGTAACAACTTCACAGGAAGGTTTGGCGTTGTTTAATCGCAATATGGAGGAGTTTTTGCGCCGTTTTGTAACCGTGGACGAAACATGGATCCATCACAACACACCAGAGAACAAACAACAGTCAAAACAGTGGGTTTCTAAGGGTGAATCGGCGCCAAAGAAGGCCAAGGTGGGTTTGTCAGCCAATAAAGTTATGGCGACTGTTTTTTGGGATGCACGCGGGATAATCCACATTGACTACCTTCAAAAGGGAAGAACAATCAATGGGGAATATTATGCCAACTTATTGGACCGATTCAATGACGATTTGAAAAAAAAACGACCTCATTTGGCCAAGAAAAAAGTTCTTTTCCACCAAGACAATGCAAGGGTGCACACATGTGCAGTTGCCATGGCAAAAATCCATGAATTGGGCTATGAATTGCTCCCTCATCCACCCTATTCCCCAGATTTGGCTCCGAGCGACTACTTCTTGTTCCCAAACCTGAAGAAATGGCTTGGTGGAAAAAGATTTGACTCCAATGATGAAGTCATCTCGCAAACAAAGGCCTATTTTGAGGACCTCGACAAATCATTTTTTTTGGAAGGGATAAAAAAATTGGAGAAGCGTTGGACAAAGTGTATAGAGCTCAAGGGAGACTACGTTGAAAAATAAAATTATTTTTTTATCCAAAAATCACGGACTTATTGACCCGCCCTCGTATTGTATCACATAACGATGACCAATTTTTTCCATATTTAAAAATTCATTGAGAGCGTTCACTATTGATGGATGCCGAACAAATACTAAACAACATAGCGTCGTCAAACTTCAAATTTAAGCGAAATAAGGTTGATACTTTCTACAATTGTCATTCTTTTTAAACAACAACCGCCATTTATAAGTCGGGTCCTTCTGGGAATACCCTCGTACATACATACATATATGGGTATTTTTGTATATGGATCATAAATAGCAGAATCTGTTAAATACATAAATGAAATGAATTAAAGAAACGATTTGAGAAGAATGTGGCAGAGCCACGCCCCATATTGCAAAGAAAGGAGTGCTGTTCCACTACAACACACCAACACCAGGAACGTGTATCGTTCCAAAAGGAAATTACGATAAACAATAAAAGAAAATAATATCAATTCGCATTTTCATTCGTATCACAGGTACTTATTGATCCGCCCTCGTAGATCTGTACTACTTTTTGAATAAATATTTTCCCTAAAAAAATTCAAAACTGTAATACATTTTTTAAATTTATTTATTTTTTTTTCAAATTAGGAAAACATCGTGTTATGTTTTGTCCCAAATCGAATATACATACGTATATATGTATCTACACCAGCCAATATTAGGTGTTCCAAATTAAGTGTTGCTGATCTTTCGAAGAAAAATAAATTGTACGTGTGAAAGAGTATATGGTTGGAAATGCATGCCGCGTGAGGTACATCGACCTTTAGCAGTCTTGCTTTCCCCTGTTTTGCCTTCCATTTGTCAAAGGATCTACCAATCTAGTAATTATTGAATGAATTTAAAAAAAAACAAGATATTCGCTTTTGATCTAAAAAATGGTTTTATATTAAACAGTCCGGGTGGACCTGGGCCTCAACCTATAAGTCTCTCCAATTAGCGTGGTCTTTGGCTAACTACCTCCAGTTGCGGGCACTACAATTCTCTATTGTTTAACACTTAACCCTTAGCGGGTGAAGCAGTTTTTCAATGACATATTCTACAAGACTTACATCTCTCATCTTTCATATGCAGACACCATGATTGCAGTTTGGTTGTCGCCCCGAGACAATTGGCCGACTCCCCAGGTCGTCGTTATATTGAATTACTGCCTTGCCTTCACTCGTTTTAATTCAATTTTCGGCGTTTGGGTAGACGTAGATTCCTTTTGTGGGCTATAACTAACAAGTCGCTCTAGTTAGCCCGGATCTAGTTGTCTTCAAGTTAATTGGGGTCCCTCCGGGTTAGATCCGAGGACTGCGGGCCGGGGCATTGGTGTGCATCAACTCTACCTATCCTAGCCATCTCAAGCAACTGATGTGCATTTTGTAACTAGGTCGATGGCACTGTACAACTGCTATAGTTCGTCGTTGAATCTTCTCCAAAGCCCCTCAACGTAAACGGGGGCGAATATTTTTCGAAGGATTTTGCTCTCGCAACGACTGAGGATATTTTCATCCGCTTTCGATAGAGTCCATCCCAGCGCATTAATGTAGGGCTGAGATGATCAAGGTTTTATATAGAGTCGCTTTAATTTTTCAATATAGGCCCTTACTACACAATTGTGGCTCCAGTGTTAGCTTGTGAGTTCCGCACATTCCTTTCAAGTATAATGTTAAAGAATGACACCTGACAGCGCGTTACCCTCTCTTAAACCTTTATTGGCATCAAAAGTCTCGGTTAAGTCGTTACCGACGTGGAAGGATCAGCGAACGTTCTCAATCATTATTCTGCTCAACGGGCGAGCTTGGCAGGGACTTCAAAATCAGACATGGGTCTTTACAGCTCTATAAATGTTATATGCGGCCCTAAGATCGATTAAAAGCTGGTAGGTACCTATTTGGACTTTTTGAGTTTTTTGCATGATCTGGCGAAGTGTGAAAATTTGATCGATTGTTAACTTTCTGAAACCGCACTGATAAAGACCAATCAAGTTGTTAACGAAGAGTTTCAAAAGCAGTATGTATGCAATGTAGAGGACTCTTATAGAGAAAAGAGTTGGTTTATGTTTTCGGTACAACACATTATTGGATTTAAGTTAGATATTACTTGTTTTTTTTTTTGTGGATATGAATACATTTAGAATGCCTCAGTATGTGTTAAGTTTTTTGGAAAATGGGATCGAGAGAGAAAGAAAGATGTTTGGATTCAGTGGTTATTTCGCTCAATGGGTGCCATCCAACATTTAATACTCACCTTATTTGAATTTTGTTAACTGAAAAAATGAATGCCTTTCGAGAGAGGCTGGGATTCGAACATCGAACCTTTAGATTTGGAAGCCAGTTCACTACTGCTTGAGCCACGGCCACCCACGTTTTGGTAAGGCTGTCGGAAATTTTGGCTTTCATCGTCTAAGGTGAATGGTCTATCCTGCCTGATGGCGGGATGTTGAACTTCGCCGCAGTTATACAATCTAAAAAAAAGTTGTTCCTATTCCTTTTTTATAGAAAGCTTGATTTTTGGGCGCTATAAAGTCTTCAAAGCATTTTACGACCTCTGCTCGGTTTCGGAATACCTACTTCAAGATAATTCCAGACTGCGGGAAAGGTGATAGTCCATTGGAGAAACATCAGAAGAGTAAGGTCGATGCCGAAGGATTTCTATTCCCGGACTGTAGCAGTTTTGCACCGTTACGCGTGATGTATGGAGTCTAGCATTGTCATGCAATAGGATCGGACCATGTTTATTTGCCAACTCAAGTTGCTTTTCAGTCAATTTCGTATGCACTATGTCGATTTTCTTACAATGTTTGACCGCATTTATCGTTTCCCCTGGTTGAAAAAATGAAAAGTGAATTGGTCTGCCCAGATCTTTTACGGATGTCACACAAAATCCGCTTTTCATCACACTTGATTATACGGCGCAAAATCGGTTCATTTTGGTGCCTTAAGATCAACGATCCTATGTGTGCAATATCCCGCATCAATTTTGTTGGGTCTGCATCTATCGCTGCTTTAAAACATTGTCGTCAATTACTCTTTCTGGTTTCCCACGTGGTTCGTTTTCGAGGGTAAGATCTCCCAAACGTAACCGCGAATGTTGCATTCATTTACGGCTACATCCTTAAATGCGTCATTAATGTTTTTCGCTGCCAGAGACGCATTATGTCCTAGTTTAAATTCATAAAGAAGAGAGTCCGAGTTTGAGCTGTCGACAGCATGGTAAACAATTCGTAGAAAAAAATTGTTGTAGTTGCAACGAATCTTAAAAGTCTCACACGTCACTTTCTGCTACAGATGTTTACTCGAGAGCTTCTTATTGCGAACTTAGTGAAAATAGGACATTTCATATGATACAACCTAATACAAAGTTTCCTTATTCATCTCTATAGGTGTATGTGTATCTTCTTGCCTTGATACGTTTTTTTATCTGTTGGCAAACATCCGTGCCTTATTCCTGGAATATAAAATCTAAATACCTTCGATCGTGCGCTTTTCGTGCTCTTTTTCTTATTCTGGAGGAGTCGATGTTCTTCCCGGCTCTTCTGTTCCTAGAGCTCACGAGCGACCCTCGTCATTCATTGCACCGCATCCTTCATTAAACTAGAGATTTCTTGGTGATGTTCGGGTCATACCCAGCACATGAGTTGCGGCGTCTCTGATGGCACGTTGGTAGCGTTGCCGCTGGTCTTCCGTACTTGATGCTTGCGGCGTAGGAGTTGTTGATAGATTTCGGTATACGCATTTGGCGAACATTCTTTTGGTAAAATATCGTAATAAAATGCTTTCGATGGTACAAAATTCCTGTTACTTATTGTACTTCCTTAGGCAGCGCTACGGTCCGGGGTGGACCTGGGCCTCAATCAATTAGCGCGCTCTTTGCGTAACTGCATTCAGTTGCGCACTACAAGTTAGTTGAGGGCCTCTTCCACTTGCTCTTCGCTCTACATGTCCCAGCCATCTCGTCGAGGTATGCAAGCAATTGAACAGAATTTTGAAAGATCGTACCTAGTGTGTTGGCTTGTGAATTTTGCACAATTCTTTCAAGTACATATGATGTTGAAGAAGTCAGATGACAGCGCGTCGCCTTTCCTAAATCCTTTTTTGACATCAAAGCGGACGAGTTTGGCAGGTATGCCAAAATTGGACATGACTCTGTATAGCTCGTCTCTGTAGATGCTGTCATATGCGGCCTTAAAATCGATAAAAAGGTGGTGAGTATCGACCTGAACTTCTTGGGTTTTCTGCAGGATCTGCCGTAGTGTGAATATTTGGTTAATTGTGGACTTACCGGGCCTAAAACTGCACTGATAGTGTCCAATCAGATCGTTGGAAAATGATTTCAGACGCTCGCACAATACGGCAGACAAGTTCTTATATGCGATGAATAGGAGACTGATACCTCTATAGTTGGCGCAGTTTAGAGGGTCTACTTTCTTGGGAACCGGGCAAGCGATGTTGAAGTTCCATTCATCAGGTATACATTCATCCGACCAAATCTTGGAAATCAATGGATGTATGCTCTGTACCACGTCATTTCTGCTGCTTTTAATAGTTCGGCTGGTAGACCGTTCGACCCGGCAGCCTTGTTCGACTTCATTTTGGTCGAGTGGACGGAATTCTTGACTTGCATCTACAATATTGAATGGTTCGCTCTGCCTGACAGCGGAATTTGTTTCGTCTTCGCCGTTTAGCGGTCTGCGAAAATGGTTTTTTCGTATCTGCACCACCGACTGTGACTCTACTACAAGGTTTTCTTACCCTGCCATGTTCTTTTTTACCTTTCTTCCGAACATTATGCCTGGAGTAGCATCTCTCTATTTCCCCGATCGTTTCTCATGCTCTTTCTTTTTTCTCCAGAGAAACCGATGTTCTTCCCTTCTCTTTTGCTCGTACAGCTCACGAGCCGCTCTCGTTCTTTTGTGCAGCGCCGTTTTGTTTTGCTGCATGTGCTTGCTGGCACTTTCGTGGTTGTAGGCGGGAGTTGCATCGTGATGGCTTCTCGGCATCTAAGGCACTGGTCTTCAGCACTTGATTCTGGCTGCAAAGGACTTCTCGAGGTGTTGAGGGATTCGCGATCGGCAAAGATTCCGGCGGCTTGTTGCCGTTTAACCTTAAATCTCCTCATAATACACCCTGAATGACTCGAACTGCAACCAACTTCAGACTGCTATAATTTCCAAACCGTTCATGACACTGAGCTCAAATTTTCACACATAACAGATAATGTTATTATTTACGATTTGCGTCTCAGTTGTGTTGAAAAATTTTTATCCGCGATGGAATTCAAACGTGATAGGGTGATTTCTTTATATTTAGCTGGGAAACCACAAGTAGCTATCGTTAGAGCCCTCCAGCACCTCAACATGAATAAATCATTTGTGTCTCGAACCATAGCTCGTTACCGTGATACTGGCAGCGGTGCAAAACGCCATGGAGGTGGTCATAAAAAACAGTAACATCGGCAGAAATGGTTCGGAAAGTGAAGGCTCGAATTGAGCGAAATCCGCGTCGAAGTGGAAGAAAAATGGCTGGTGAGCTCAACATATCGTTGGAACGGATGCAACACATACTGAAAAATGAGCTTGGGCGCAAGCCATTGAAGTTCCAAAAAGCACACGATCTTACACCGCAACAGAAAAAAGTTAGAGTCGAAAGAGCGAAGGAGTTGCTACGCTTGCACGAAAGTGGTGAGTTGCCGAATTTGGTTTTTTCCGATGAGTCGCCATTTGTTATCGAGCAATATGTCAACAAACAAAATGACCGAGTTTACTTGCCAGAGAGGTCCTTCGAAAATTTACACCTTCGGACGGCCACCAGAAAGCAATCAGCACCGATGGTGATGGTTTGGGCCGACAACCGCCGATGGTCGCTATCCGCTTGTATTTTTGGACCGTGGCGTCAAAATTAATGCGATCGTATACCGTGAAACTGTCTTAGAGGCAGTATTGAAGCCTTGGGCAAACAATCATTTCGGTCGGAAACCGTGGACATTTCAACAAGACTCGGCACCGTCTTACAAAGCGCGCGTCAACCAAGATTGGTTAAAAAACAATGTTCCACACTTCATTTCTTCGACACAATGGATTGCAAATTCTCCGGATGCAAATCCGTTTCTCTGTCTGGGGTATTTTGAAGGTGAAGGTTGGCACTAAAAAATACAAAAGTTTGGACCACTTCAAATAAGCACTTCGCCGGGAATGGGCCAAAATACCGCAGAGCCACTTGCATGCAGCGTGCGATGCTTTCTACGGCCGTCTCAAGGCCATTATTCGCGCCAAAGGTGGACATATTGAAAACTACTGCTTTCCAACGTTGGCATTAAAGTCACCTAGGACGATTTTAGCATCATACATCGGGCATTGCTCGTAGGTTTTGTTGAAGTGTTCGTAGAAACTTTCTTTGTCCTTTTCCTCTGTTGGGGCGTGAGCGCATATAAGGCTGATGATAATTTACTTTTGATACGGATTCTTATAAGGCGTTCACTCACGTGTCGAAAGCTCAAGGTTTCTTTCTTAAGTCTTCCACTTACAACAAATCCGCATCCAAATAGACGCTGCTTACGTTCCCTATAGCAATCATCGTAGTAAACATCACATTTTTTCACCTTTCTTTTGCCCGGCCCATCCCACCGCACTTTCTGTATGGCGGTGATATCTGCTTTATAGCAGTCTACGGCCTCCGCTCAAGGTCCTTTCATTCCACTTGCAGATCCGAAAGTCGTTGTCCTTTGTTCGTTTTGCAGGGTCGTCAACAGTGAATCCGTCCTTATCCGATACTATTGGTCGCTTCGTAGCAATTACTGTTTTACGTAATTGGGCAGGTAGCCCGACGCAGAACCCCCAACCTGGACGGGCCCCTAGGACAAAAGGGGCCGGACCGAATTCCGGAGCCAATAACACGCTTCGGGGATGTGGGTACTGCCGTTGGCCCTTATTAAAGGCTCACCCGCCATTAATTCTTTTCCAACACCCTGACTTAGCGTTGGAGATCCCTATAGACCTGGTATTCAAGTACGTTAAATCAGATCATATAGGGATAGCACTAGCTCGACCTAACTGGAATTGTGGACGCCATCGTTGATTCCAACCTTAGAATTCGCCCGCTGCCGCCCAGAAACAGGAGAAAGTGCCTTAGTGAGATGGCACAAACCTTTTAAGGATACGAAATCCCTTGAGCGTGCGCTAATTATAAAAAATGGTGGTGAAAACTGAAAGCCCTGAACTGGCTCGTGCGCATGAAGCATATTGACGTTTTCCAAAAAGTTGACAGCTGAAATGTCATTACAAATAAGCATTGGAGTGGGGGATGAGGCTGAATTCCTAATGATTTTAACTACTGATCAACAATTTGTACTACCTTTGGGACAATGTAGTATTTTCGCAACAGTTATTGGTCGTATTGAAAAGGCGAAAGGATCGTTTAAATCTTGTTCCGCTTTCTTCTGTCGGACTTGTTTTACCGAAAAAGCTGTACACTGAAAGCCTCTTTTCAGCTCGAGTCATACGCCTTTTCTTTTGACTTTATACTCTTCATTCGATGAGAGATATTATTAATAGTATTATAATTTATTAATATACAATAAAAATTAATATGCTAACTGAAAATAAGCACTAGCTACGGGATCTTTCGGCTCTATGATAAAAAGATTTTTATAGAAGCTAACAATTTTCTTATACTAAATGTTATTTTACTGTACACATACATACAAACTAATTATCTGTTTAGAAACTTTGTATTTATTTGTCGAACATGTGGATGCTGTCATGGCTAAGGTTCGACTTCTGAGTGGATTGTGGGCTCGTTCGCCAATAAAATTTATGTGTTTAGAACACTGGTTGGGCAATCTCTTATAACTACAGTTTTTGAGTTGCAGAACTGACATATTCACATATTTTTTGCATTCCGAGTGAATCTAAAACGAATTTCAATTTCACTCGAGATGAAATTCCGTATTTTACATTTCGAGTAGATTAAAATTTTCCCAATTCACTTCGAATTCATTTTCGAAATGTCAGAATCAGCTAGTCGTGTTTTTTTGTTTTTGTGAAAAAGTGAAATACATTTCTTTTGAATGTGGACGCTATAACTATAATAATCAATAGTAAAGGCCAAGGCCCATAGAATCCGTTGCGTCCGTTGCGTCGACGTTATCGACTGACAGCTGGAGAGAATATACACTTTGTTATGGAATCAGGCCCATAAACAAAGGATATGACGGAACGGACGGATAAAGTAGATTTATTTTCTACTTTTCAATCCGTTGGCAGTTCACACATTCACACATTGAGAACCATACATTCACATATTGAGGTTCACGTATTAACAAATTGAGAGTAAACACTATCATTGGTGGATACATTGAGAGAATAAAGAGAAATTGTCGTAGCTTGAAAAGAAAACATTGAGATTAATTGACATTTCAATTATTTTGTTTCGTTTCGTTTGTTATTGTGCCAACGTATGCCACGGATTCTATGCGACTGTTAATTCCGTAAAATACGTCAACATCAACCTATCCGGCATCGTAACGGACGCAACGGATTCTATGGGCCGGGCCCTTAAGAGAAAGAAGGGAGGAAAATCGAAGACAAAAAGTTCTTAGGAAAATTTTACGCGAAAAGCCAATATTTTGGATTTTCCAGAAACAATGTAAGTGGAAATGTGGCGTGTGCTAATCAAATAAATTGATTTGAATAATTTGTATTGTAGTTTCAAACGCGTTTGTTTACATTTTGTGGGAAATAAAGTCTGTAATGAAGTCATCTTCAATTTCTTTAAGTCATATACTTGCTCCAACACTTCGTTGAAGGCAGTTATCATAGGTCAGTCGGGAATGATTTTCATATAGGGTTAGCTAGATCGACCGTCAGTAAAACACTTGATGAGGTATGAGATGCCTTGCAATTAAAATTATGTTCCAAACGGATTAAATTGCAGAGTATGTAAGAGACTGGAGGGAACAGGATGCAAAGATATTCTTTTTGGGAAATTTTTGGAATTCCATGCGTAATTGCTTGTTTGGCTGTATACACATAAAAATTATTAGCCCCCGCCGGAAATGCAATCTTTTTTATAATAATAGAAAAGGATATTTCATCATTAATGTTTTGATTGTGAGTATTTTTCAGTCTTGAACCTTACAACAAAATTTAAAAGTAGAAGGAGAAGGAAATATGAGAGCAATCAGGCGCCCATTTCGATAATGAAGATTTTTGAGAATACAAAGGCGAAGCAAAAGTAATTCGCGATTCTATTTCCCAAATTCTTACAGAATAAAAAGATGAACGTTAAAAGAAAATGTTTATTTAATTTTGTTTAAAAGAAAGAAAGTAATAACATTACTTCATACATTAACAATACAATAACATCTCTAATTCTATTAATAATTTCTATATTATGATTAGGATTTTGAAATGCATTCAGAACTGAACATATAAAGTTGTTGCCACTTTTTTTTAAAAGTATTTTGATAGCTTTTGCTAAAGCTGCTGCTTCTGCAGCAAAGGACGATGCATATTTTGGAAGTAAGGCACGGATCTGTCTTCATATGATAATAATAATTATAATATGCTTTATTTTGTACATTTGCACCATTCACAAAACCAAATTTTAACCCTTAGTGGGGCTTCGGGTAACTCGTTTCCACAGGGTAAAATAGGCTCACTTTTGATGACTTAAATCTAAGAAAATCATACTTATAACGTCATCTACAATATGTACAATATTATTATTCAAAAGATGTAATTTTCCACAGGTGCACGTGGCGAGGTCTTATACGCTTTTCAAGCCGATACAAGTACAAGTTAGTACTTGCGTTACTTACCCTATTAAATGGCTAATTTGACAATCTATTCAATTTATGAATTTTCATTATTTTGTCAAGAGTAATTTCACGAAATATGTACATACATATGTATGTATTTACATTTTTTTCCAGAGAACAGATGTTTACATCTTAGTATGCTAAAACTACGTACTCATATTTTATTTTTTTTTAATAACTTTTAGTATTTTTTGACATTTACATTATTTTTTTTTTTAATAATATTACTGACAAAAAAATCCATGAAAAATGATTTTAGTTCATAAAGTACATGGCATAGAATACTTGTTCTTGTTCAACACTTCACATGCCATTATTTTGTTTCAAGAACGTTTTTTCCGTTGGGGTAACGAGTCAGCCCATGCACCCGCTAAGCAAAGTGGCCACGGGTTAATTGGAATTGAAAAGTTATATACACTCAGCGAAATTTAATTAAAGGAAGATGTACTTTTGTACAGAAAATGTGTTCGTAGTGTAAGCGAACATTTATGTCCAATTTTTTTCTTTTGTTTTTGCTTTGTGTTCTTTCTTTAACGTATTTTTGAAAGTACCGTTACTCCCGCTCAAAGAATTTCAACATCTGTTGTTTTGTCACTAACGATCGTGCAAAATTCAATTAAAAGCAGTCGTGTTTATGCTGAAAAGCTGTGAGTTGGAAACGAAATCAGGGTTTTTTTTGGTGACTACAACTGAAAATATTTTTTTTACATTTAGAACTTTTGTATTTCGATGATTGTTGGTCGCAAATCTGAATGGGAAAAGGAAAAACGGATGAGGAAATCCATGCGTATAAGGATAGCGGTATTTTTTTTTTTTTATAATTTACGCGCGCCTAAGGGGTTATGAATACCCTTACACTGTTGCCAGGGCGCGGGCGGAGAGGTAGAAGGAGGAGAAAGGAAAGTTTGTGATGTAGTGGTTTGAAACTCAGGTGAGTTTGGTTTCGATATTGACTCTCCAGGGGTGGGAGTCCGAATAGGACGGAGAGATTTTCCTCACTCGGAGGTTGTGAATTTTAACGGTTGTTTTTGTGTTTTGAAAACCCTACAACAGCCAAATCTACATGTCAGTGTTATGCCTTCACACGCAGATTTTTCTGACTGAGTTCCAATTACACAAATGAAAGCTTGTTGTGGCTAGGATTCGAACCTTGACCCTCCGAGTGAGAACCGATTGCTAGTACCACTACACCACGGCTACCCCCACGGTATGTCCAATCGCCAAATTTCCATTAAATTAAATCGATCGGCTTCCGCAATCGATAATGTTATTAAATTAGGAAGTAATTACAACGCGAATCGGAGAAATAAAAACAATCAAAAAATTTCGCCAAGGCAAAAATAGGCTATTATCCGAGCTGGGTTGCAAAAAATGCTACTGCTTCTAAAAATATTTCAGATTAAAAGATGCCGATATCTAAACGGCGTGTACAACAAATTTTAGCTGGCAGTAATCGACTGGTTTGAAAAAAAATGAAGTCAAAACCAGCTCTTACAGAAGCACATAAAGTTACTACCGACTAAGCTTTGCCAAAGAACACATGACATGGTCTAAACAGTGGAAAAGCGTGATCTTTCGGACGAAAAGAAGTTTAACCTTGATGGGCCAGTCGGTTTTAATTATTATTGGCATGATATAAAAATTCCTGAGAGCTTCTCCACTAAGCGAGGTGGATCTTTGATGGTCTGGGTTTCTTTTAGCTATCATTGCAGGACTGTAATGTGCAAAATTTCTGGCCGAATGAAATCAGAAAATTAAATTACTGTGTTGGAAGATGTTTTGGTAGACGTTTTGGACCATCAGCCGAATTCAAATACAATATTCCAGCAAGATAATACTGCTATTCGTGTATCGCGGGCCAGTCGTGAGTGGTTTTCAGACAAAGTAATTCAACTTTTAGAGTGGCCAGCACGTTCACCGGACTTAAACAAGATCCAAAACATTTGCGGAAATCTGTCTCGTCGTGTTTATGCTGGCGGGCGCAAATTTTCTTAGGTGAAGGATTTACTTAAGGCTGTTACAACGGAATGGGCTTTAATTCCAGCTTAGGAGTTCAAAAACGTGGGTAAGTCGATGCCAAGTCGGATTTTCGAACTTATAACTAAGTCTGGCGGTTGGACTCACTATTAATTTAGACTTTTTTTTAGACGTTATTTGTTATACTGAAATTTCTTCTGTTTTTACTTTACCTTGACTTGACTGCCTTTAATCGAATTTCGCAGTATAAATTGAGTTTTTTTTTTTTGTTTAATTAAGTAAAAATATGTTTATTTGTTTTAGTAAATTTTTTTTCTTTGCTTAAATAAATCATTTGTTTGTATTCAATAAGTTTGTAATTAGTATAAATAGTTTTTAATATGTCAAAGGAAAATAACTTGCCTTTAATTGAATTTCAGTGAGTGTATCATGTTAAAATAATTTAAAATTGTAATGCATATATAAAAATAATTAATTGTAGAAAACATTTTTCACAAAATTAATAACTGGATGAATAATAAATGTATGAATATTCGATTCTTCCTTAATGGCACTAGGCAGTTAGTTAAACAGTTGAAATCCTTTATAAAATAAACGGTTCCGGGCCTTAACCGTACGAGTAAATGGAAGACGGAAATCGTTGACATTTCTTAACATATACGGCTGAACATCACCAACATAGTTTATATGATGAAATAATTAAAGAGGCAGACGATTTTGATTTTATTTTACTTTAAAGGCAAATATTAATATATTAATTTGAATTCTTTGTTTTAAATTTAACCACATTGACATATTTAACATTGGCGTCATAGGTGTATAAGTATTGCGCTTACTAATTGTCCTTGTTTTGCAAGAGTCGAAGTCTGTTTAAAGCAGTTTGATTGTACAAAAATAAAATTTACGAAAAGTACTCAACGTGAGGTTTTATTATAGCACTATATATTTTTAATGCAATCTCAACATGTTTATTTGTCTATTATTACACCTAGGTATTGTAGCTAATTTCTAACAGCCTTTGGTATCATTCTCATCTATATTAATAGCTGATGCATCACTATTACCTATTGCTCTATCTATTATCTCAAAAGCTATTTTAAAATCAAGGAAAACACATGTAACACTTTTTTAGATCTTATACCTGTTTTTAGAATAGATTCTGACCACCATATTAAGTGAATCTTCACAAGAATGCTGTTTTTTAAAGCCAGACTGGTTTTTAGCTATTAACTTCTGAGGGTTAAAAAATGCTACCAGTTGGACTTGTGCCAAATTGTCGAAAACCTTCTCATAGACAGGGAGCGCATTAACAGGTCAAAAATATTCACATTTATTTGAATTTGCCATTTTGCTAAGTGGGGTTACCTCTGATTTTTTCTAGCTATCAGGGAATATACGAGGGCGGGTCAATAAGTCCGTGACTTTTTGAATTTCTGACCTCTTTACTGAAACAGCAACACTGCTCCTGTCAACAGGCATCTGTCAGTTGACTCCTGTCAAAATTTAAACTTGCTGCGTCAGTTAGTTTGTGTTTGACAGCTATTTTTATCAGACTACTCACTAATTTGAGGAGAAAATGGAAAAAAGTGAATTTCGTGTGCTTATTAAGCATTATTTCTTGCGAAAAAAAACCATTACCGAGACCAAGGCTAAGAGATCATCGACAAATGGCTCGAAAATACTTCGCGTCCAAACCATTTCATCGCAAAAAATTTAAACATAGCACGCAGTACAGTGGATTCTGTTATTAAACGATATTTGGAGACGTTGACAGTTAAGCGAAAACAGAAAAGTGGAGCTAAAAGTGGAGCACATAATACAAATTTGGACAGGAAAATAGTGGGTACCATCGTAAAAAACCGGACTATGTCATCCAGAGATGTTGCTCGAAAATGTAGTATCAACCAAACAATGGTACAATGATCTAAAAAACGTAACGGTCTAAAAACACGAAAAAAAAAATACCAAAAGTTACTGAAAAGCAAAAAAAAGTTATAAAAACACGAGTCCGAAAACTATACGAGTTGATCGGCAACAAGAAAGCGTGCTTGGTTTTGAATGACGAAACTTATGTCAAAGCCGACTTTACTACAGTTTTACAACTCGTTTGAAGCTGAGATTCTTCCGCAATCAACAACATCGATTGGGATGGAATAATTCGGGTCAAGATATCTCGTTTGGTAGGTCATTTGCCAATGTGGACACAGAAGCTCATCGTTTATTACAACGGGAACAATTAACGGAGAAGTGTACATTAACGAGTGCCTAAAAAAACGGTTGATTCCTTTCTTAAACAAACACGAGGGTTCAACATTATTTTGGCCAGATTTAGCTTCAGCTCACTATGCTCATGCGACGTTGAGCTTTCTTGTTGCTAAAAATGTCGACTTTGTCCCAAAAGGCATGAATCCACCCAATGTTCCACAGTGCCGTCCCATTGAAAGGTATTGGGCTTTGGTCAAAGCTAAATTGAGGAAAAGTGAGCAGTGTGCAATTTTAGTGCTAAATGGAAAAGAGCGTCCAAAAAGATCACGGATGTAACTGTCACCAACTTATAAAGGACATTCGAAAGAAGTTGAGGAAAGAATGGGAACCCAAATAATTTTTTTTATTTTTTGTAATTTTGAATGAATTTAATAAAAACAGAGTTTTAAAGCAAATAAAAAAAAATTACATGAATTATGAAAATATTTTTTTTTTTTACTTTGAAGTTTCCAAATTTTATTCGTTTCAATCCTTGGAAAAGCATCTTCTTCAGAATTGGACGTACTCTGTTCAATTTGCCCTTACTCCAACAATCAGCTGCCTTGCGCCCAATCTTTTTACAGAAATTGCATTTGTATGTTTTTCTGTTACTTCCACTTCCAGCTGGCTTGTTTATGGCTCCTTTTTTCGGTGGAGGTATCGTTGTTGTTTACCGTATTTTGCATAAAATGCTTCTGCATCCTGCTGATGTTGTTTGGTCTGAACTGATTTTTCTTTACGTGCGATAAACTCTTCCAGAAGTTTAATTTTGAGAAGATGGTTTTTACTGCACTAGAGCATTTTCGCAAGTATCAGACCATTGAAAACATCCCACGCAAAAAACGGCCTCGGAAATATCTCAACAAATGGACCGTAAGATTGTTCGACTGGCAAAGCAGATCCGTGAAAAAGTGCTGCTGATATTATGTCAAAGTTTGTGCTGGATCCACTGACGCAATATCCAAACGCACCATTGCACGTCGTTTAGTTGAAACTGGGCTTCATGGACGGATTTCGCGCAAGAAGACTTTGATGACAAAAAAACAAAGAAAACGACGGGTGGAATTTGCCAAAACACATGCCTCATGGACACTACACGATTGTAAGAATATACTTTGGACCGATGAAACAAAGATCAGTCGTATAGGTCTGGATGGCAGAAAGTATGTACGGCGTCCAAAAAATGCTGCTATTGACCCAAAGTACGTTTCGCCAGTTGTCAAGCACGGCGGAGGATCCATAAATATGTGGGGATGCTTTTCTTGGAGCTGTGTTGGGCCAATCCACCGAATTAACGGTATACTGAATAAGGAATAAAATATGTGGAAATTCTGCAAGATGTGACGCTACCATGGCAGAAGAACATTTACCGGTTGTTTGGAGGTTTCAGCAAGACAACGACCCCAAACATACCGCGAAGCTCACGCAAAAGTTCTTTAAAGACAATTCAATGACTGTTCTTGATTGGCCATTTTGCAGTGCAAACTTGAATCCAATCGAGCATTTATGGGGCGATGTGAAAAAGGCCGTCAGTGTGCAAAATATTACCAACTTTGAAGATCTCTTCGAAAAGGTAAAGGCAGCATGGGATTCAACTCCAGTCGAAAGATGCCAAAGCCTAATCAGCTCTATGCCTAGGCGATGTCAAGCAGTATTAAAGCAGAAAGGTTTTGCTACCAAATATTAATGGTAACACAGCTCAAATATGATCTATACTTATATTTTATAAAATTTTTTTCATCGTTTCTAATTAGGTGTCTCAACTTGTTCCAGTGCTTTTTTAATAAATCACTTGTAACACATAAAGGAAAATAAAAATCTGAAAATAAATCTTCTTTTTTTATACTATATAAACGCAATTTAATATATAAAATACAAATTAAATAATATATTTCAAAATATTTGAATAAAATCAAAAAAACATATTCACATAAGCGTTTCCAATTAGTTGTCAATAGCTGTATATGGGGCAATTCATAATGCTACCTCAAGCTTCGTGTCAGCTTTGTATCGTAAATATAGTAAACGCAACTACGAGTACATTTGACAATTTGTTTTGCTTTTGGCTTTTTTTTTTTTTTTTTTTTTTTTTTTTATAATCGGCGCGCGCTCAAGGGGTTTTGTACCCTTAAAATGTTCGTACACAGCGCGGGCGAAGGAAATTTAGGGAGGAAGAAAAGACAGGTAGCGATGTACATTGTTTTTAAATGTTTGCAAGTTATAACGACCAGGAAACACAGAGGTCGGCAGGGCATTCCATAAGCGAGTTGTACGGCTTAGGAAAGAATCACGATATTTAAGAGTACGTCCGAAAATGGGCTTGAGGGTATACTGATGAGCATTCCTAGCGAGACGGGTGTTACGGTTGAAAGTTTGAATGGGCGGAATGCTACTGGCAATTTCAATGGAGCACTGGTGGTGGAAATAGCGATAAAACAAAGTGAGACAGGAGACTTTACGTCGGTGTTCGAGGGTGTCAATTGATTGACTGATATTAGTATCACCAATTAGTTTTATCGCACGGTTTTGAATCCTATCTAGCAGGTGCAGAGATGTTTTAGGAGCACCTGACCAGATGTGGGCATTGTACTCCAATTTTGGGCGGATAAATGCCTTATATATTGTGGCCAGATCAGAGGGGGTAAAATATTTCTTACATCGCTTGAGAAAACCTAGACATTTCGCAGCATTTTTGGCGACATCGAATATGTGGTCATTCCAACGTAAGTTGTTACTGATACACATACCGAGAATGGAAAGTTTATCGGTTTCGACGATGCAAGTGCCATTCATGGATAATGGCTGGGTATTTGAATTTCGCTTTAATGACAGCAGACAGCATTGAGTTTTGAAAGCATTAAATTCTACTCGGTTGATAGTTCCCCAGTTGGTTATGCTGTTAATATCGGAATTTAATGAGTTTAGCATACGCTGCCGTTCCCGTTCTACAGCCGAAGAGCAGGGGCGTGAGTCCGGGAACGAATATGAGAAGCAGAGAGTGCTGTCATCAGCAAAGGAATAAATTGGATTAGAAGTAGCAGACAAGAGATCGTTAATGAAGATTAAAAAGAGTGTCGGAGACAGAACGGAGTCCTGGGGCACACCAGCATTTATTTTGTGAATATCAGACTTGAAACCGTCCAAGACAACTTGAATTGAACGTTCCGAAAGGTAATTTCTAATCATCGATCCCAAGAGCACGCATTTTCGACAAAAGAGCCTGATGCCAAACTCTGTCAAATGCCTTAGAAATATCAAGTGCAACTAACTTGCTTTCGCCAGATTGATGTACGCTTTGGTTCCACTTTTCGGTGAGACATGCCATCAAATCACCAGTGGACCTGTTGCTACGAAAACCATATTGCCGGTCATTGAGAAGTTTTCGTGTTTCGAGATATTTCATGAGCTGACGATTTATCAGCGTTTCCATGACCTTGGAAAGAAGGGACGTAAGTGCAATGGGTCTGTAGGAGGATAGAGAAGAAGATTCGCCTTTTTTAGGGACTGGCTGGACAAATGCTGTTTTCCATCTGCTCGGAAAGAGTCCTAAAGAGTAGGACTGATGAAAAAGCTTACGCAGTGGTTTTGCCAGCGTAGAAGAACACCTCTTCAGAAGAAGGGGAGATATACCATCTGGACCAGCGGATTTATGCATGTTGAGATCTTTGAGTACTCTTGCTACTACACGAGTGCGAAAGTGGATTCGTCCCATTGTAGATTCGACGCACTCAAGTGTAGGCGGGGACAAAGCACAGTCTGGGAGTGTTGAGCTAGCCGCAAAGTGTGCAGCAAGCAGATTGGCCTTGTCCAAAAAGCTGACAGCTGGAATGTCATTGTAAATGAGCGTTGGGATGGAGGATGAGGCAGAATTTCTAATGTTTTTGACGAATGACCAAAAATTGTTACTGCCTTTGGGACATTGTAGTATTTTTTGCCTCAGGTTTTGGTCATATTGGAATTTCACACGCTTAAGAAAGGCGTTGCAGTCATTTCTGGCTCGTTTAAACTTTTTTCGGTTTTCCTCTGTCGGGTTGGTCTTGTAGGACCGAAAAAACAGTTCTCTAACCCTGACAGCCTCTTTACAGCTCGAATCATACCATTCCTTTTCTTTTGGTTTGATACTCTTCATCCGATGTGGGATAAAGCATCTCATTCCAAAGAGAATAGTTTCTGTGATCATGTCAGCAGCGGCATCCACGTCGTTATCGAGGCTTTGCTTTGCTCTATTTGAAGCGACAGGGTAAGTTATGGTGTAATATATTTACTCTAAATGAGTAACCTCTAATATATGGCATTTTACGATAATCATATTATTGTTTTCTTGGACAAAGTTGTAGTTTTCAACTATGTACATATACATATATGTTGGTATTTACTTAATTTATTTATGAAGATAAATACGAGGGCGGGTCAATAAGTCCGTGACTTTTTGAATTTCTGACCTTTTTAGTGAAACAGCAACACTGCTCCTGTCAACAGGCATTTGTCAGTTGACTTCTGTCAAAATTTAAACTTGCTGCGTCAGTTAGTTTGTGTTTGACAGCTATTTTTATCAGACTACTCACTAATTTGAGGAGAAAATGGAAAAAAGTGAATTTCGTGTGCTTATTAAGCATTATTTCTTGCGAAAAAAAACCATTACCGAGACCAAGGCTAAGCTTGATAAATACTATGGGGACTCTGCACCATCGATTTCAATGGTAAAAAAGTGGTTTACTGAATTTCGTTGTGGCCGTACAAGCACTGAAGCTGCCGAACGTCCTGGACGCCCAGTTGAGGTCTCTACACCCGAAACAATCGAAAAAATTCACGATATGGTGTTGGCCGACCGAAGATTGAAAGTGCCAGAGATTGTGGAAGCCGTAGGGATCTCGCATGGCTCAGTGGTTTCAATTTTGAATGATCACTTGGGCATGAGAAAGCTTTCCGCAAGATGGGTGCCGCGTTTGCTCACAGTCGACCACAAACGCAATCGTGTAACAACTTCACAGGAAGTTTTGGCGTTGTTTAATCGCAATATGGAGGAGTTTTTGCGCCGTTTTGTAACCGTGGACGAAACATGGATCCATCACAACACACCAGAGAACAAACAACAGTCAAAACAGTGGGTTTCTAAGGGTGAATCGGCGCCAAAGAAGGCCAAGGTGGGTTTGTCAGCCAATAAAGTTATGGCGACTGTTTTTTGGGATGCACGCGGGATAATCCACATTGACTACCTTCAAAAGGGAAGAACAATCAATGGGGAATATTATGCCAACTTATTGGACCGATTCAATGACGATTTGAAAAAAAAAACGACCTCATTTGGCCAAGAAAAAAGTTCTTTTCCACCAAGACAATGCAAGGGTGCACACATGTGCAGTTGCCATGGCAAAAATCCATGAATTGGGCTATGAATTGCTCCCTCATCCACCCTATTCTCCAGATTTGGCTCCGAGCGACTACTTCTTGTTCCCAAACCTGAAGAAATGGCTTGGTGGAAAAAGATTTGACTCCAATGATGAAGTCATCTCGCAAACAAAGGCCTATTTTGAGGACCTCGACAAATCATTTTTTTTGGAAGGGATAAAAAAATTGGAGAAGCGTTGGACAAAGTGTATAGAGCTCAAGGGAGACTACGTTGAAAAATAAAATTATTTTTTTATCAAAAAATCTGTGTTTTAATCCAAAAGTCACGGACTTATTGAACCGCCCTCGTAGAATAGGTAGAGTGGTAGGAATTTTGGCAAGCTCCTCGGTCCTACAATTTCCTTGAATGTCTCTATGCCTCGGCGACTGTTCTCTGGACGGATTCCTAGTGTGTTAAGAATATTAGCGTGGTCAAATAATTTATTTGTTCACTTCGTAGTCACTGTAGTTGAAAATATCGAGGGGTATCAAGTGAATATTCAGTGCAGCGGAGGGAGTAGTACATAAGGATCCGTTTATGCACAGACATGCTGTCTGTGGACTTTGCTTAATATGCTGGAGTTGACTACATTATCTAAGGCCGTCCACCACACAAGGTGAGTATCAGTCTTATAACCGAAACGTAAGCCATTGGGTAATGCGAGGTTGAGGGCTCCATTTGTTCCCAATGGCTTTTTTGCAAGAGAATAGTACTGCTGTAGCTTTCTTTACCCTTTTTTTTTTATTTTTTAACAAAAGAACTCAGCACTCAAAACGGTATGACTACTCTTAAGTTTTTCGGAAAATTGGATAGTGAGAGAGAGAGAGAGAGGGGGATGTGCGAGCTAATTTCGCCCACATTTAATGGGGAGAGTGAATTATTAGTGTAAATTGAGTCATTCTTATAACGAGATTTTAGTTACTTGAAAAAAAGCATGTATTTCGGGCGCGGTTGGGATTGAATGCCGAACCGTCCGATTGGGAAGCCAATACACCACCGTTTGAGTCACGGCCACTGTTTCTTTAATATTACGTTTCCAGTTTAGTTTCCTGTCAAAAATAAGACCCCAGGCATTTCGCTGTATCGGAAAAGACTGTAATGCTAATCAAGGGGTGCCTACGAATGGAATTTTATTTAAGACTTAGCTGTAGGAATTTTTGAATGGTGTTAAGATGCTTACCTTACCTGGCAACGTCATCTGCATAGGCAACCAGTCTGCTACCACCCTCTTCCAGATATATCAGTAGTGCATTGGCCACAAAGTACAAGAGAAGGGGTGAAAGAACACCTTGGGGCGTACCTCTACTAACACATCTTTTAGCAGAAGCCCCATTCAGATTGGAGTTGATTATCTTGCTATATATCATAAGACAGAGTTGATAGCGCAGTCGTGATCGCGGATGTGTTGACGTTGTTAAACGCACCTTCTATGTTCACCAACGTGACAATCGTTCGATCGATCGATGTGGCTAGTAATCGAATGTAGAGTATGTGTGGGGATATCTCTCCAGAGCTGTCTACCAAGGCGGACGACAATTTAATAACATAGCAGACTTAAAGGCGCCATTGAAACTGAATGGCACATATTCCCACGAAAATTAATTAAAAAATCGTTTAAATCTCTTCCATCAAGGATTTTAGAGGTTATCAGTAATGAGGGAGGCAGTACTCATTACTAAAAAAATAAAACCAGTGCCATAAAACTCGAAATCGACAATGCGGGTAATTAGGGACAAATTGCAAATTCCAAGAAAATTAAGGGAAAAAAGGATTTACGGTAATTAAATTTTTTTTTACAAATTGGCAGTGCAGTAATATTTGCATCACATCTGCATCAAAATTATCGAGAAACACCGAAATCAGGGGGTTCCTCCAGTTTCACGACTTTCCCGTCATGAGTCGGAAGGGTCGGGTTAGTGAGCCTGATGATTTCTAGAATTTCTTCCGGTTTGGCTGGGATCCAAGTTCCATGAACCCAGGTAGGGTGCTAGGGATATCCTCATTAGCCACGACCTGTGGCTTTTGTATAAAGATCGAGAGATCTTTGATCGGCACGAGTGATAACCTTAACGTGGCCTTGGTACCAGCCAGCGCCGTTTGTGAATGGAGGTACTCCTGGGTTTTCCCGCTTTATGGCCAAGAAGATGCACGATAGCTGTAACTTGATCAATTGGTATTATTGATTCATCGGCGTCGCTTTTATCGATCACCTCGATTGTTATTGCGTCTTTTAGGACTTCGCTAAAAGACCTGAGAGATGTGACATTGGAAGGCCCAGGGGGGATTTTGACGCTTTTCATTTTGGGCCTTTTGGAGCAGTGGGTAATCCGTATTTAAGGATGTCGTTGGCCCTATCTATTTTGCTCTTCATGTCCGCAGTTGTCTCTACCTCCGGAATGGATCCGAGGGTTTTGATAATGCGCACATCATTTCGGCGTCTGAACTAGAGCACCTTGTATGGGGTTTGCCGACGCGGCTGAGCCCCTGATTCCTCTTCTGAAGGAGGAATTTTAGTAGCAGGAATACCGTGTCCTGGCACAGGGGGCGGAGGAGGTGGTAGGACCATAGCTTGCCATAGTCTTGCCCCTCCTTGAGGGTTTGGACTTTGGCTTGTTGCGTTTGCTTTTTTTTTTTTAAAGAACTTAACACTCAAGAGGGTATTACTACTCTTAAAATGCCGGAGCACGTGTTAAGTTTATCGGAAAATTGTATAGAGAGAGAGAGAAAGATTTTTGATTTTTTAATGGGGAGACTAAATTATTAGTGTAAATTGGACTTGATGTTGTATGTAGACAACCATTCATCTTACGAGATTTTTGTTTCCTAAAAAAACCTCGGTCACGACTGGTATTGAACCCCGAACCGTCCGATTGGGAAGCCAATACACTACCACTTGAGCCACGGCCACCCACACCCACGGCTTTTAGGAAGTGCACCATGGCCTGCTACAGTTTTACCTTTACTCGGCATTGCAGGAGCTTTGCTGGTAGTTGGTGTAGTCACCGTATTACCGCCCGTTATTAAAGGAGCACGGGTCTCGGATTTTGTGAGCGATTATCTTTCATTAGGGATCCGACGAGTAGGCTAGATAAGGCTAGCTAATCCGAAATTCGCCAGGTATCCGGATACTCCGTTCACGACTGAACTATTTTTGGAGATACTGGGCCCTCAGCTAGGCTGATCTTCAGCACGAGTCGTATGACACCTTGATCCAGCCCAGGGGAGAATGGAACGAAAAGGAATGGGGGAGGGGGGTGGCTTTTTGAGAGCAGAGTTGCGAGTTTAGGAATTAAACAAACACTAACCCATAAGCTAACAATTGACTTGTAATTTGAAAAAGAATTAATTCATAAACTAGTCGGGAGTTATGAATTACACCAATTTCAATTCTTAAGCTAGTCGGTGAGTTATGAATTACACCAATTTCAATTCTTAAGCTAGTCGGTGAGTTATGAATTACACCAATTTTAATTCTTAAGCTAGCTTATGAATTGGAGAATTCGTAAACTAGCTTTGATTTTATAGATCACCGAAATCAAGCAGTGTTGGGCGCGGTAAGTACGTAGATGGATGACTACATGTGAATTCGGTACTCCGCGTGCTGTTGACAAAACGCCACATGGGCATAGTACCCCGGCGTTAAATCCCGGACCTTACAAATTAATTTGTATCGTTCTCTTGATAATAAAATAAATAATAAAAATAAAAATAATTTTAAACCAAAGTGATTCAAGTAAAATGTATGTTAAGATTGATTTCGACTCTTATAGCTGATATACTTGAATTTATTGTGATAGGGGCATGGGGGGTGAATTTGTGTATGAGGAGGCATAGACCTCGCTTAGAAGTTGTGATAGTCAGAATTGTGAAAATATGGACGAAAATAATTTTTGGATTTATATCGTTTATTGGAAACTGAAATTCGAGTAAGTTGTTGAAGTAGACATTAATGTTCAATTGTCGAACTCTGAGGAATTGGTCATTTCAAACGGGGAATACTTATGATGATCGTAGGTCTGGCTGGTTTAATTTCCGAACTGCATAG
This sequence comes from Volucella zonaria, assembly GCA_963966105.1. Taxonomy (NCBI): domain Eukaryota; kingdom Metazoa; phylum Arthropoda; class Insecta; order Diptera; family Syrphidae; genus Volucella; species Volucella zonaria. The sequence goes on along the minus strand of OZ014530.1, from coordinate 148,878,926 downwards.
TCGCTGTTTTGGATAAATCTTTCATTTTTCGATCGATTCATCTGAATCGTAATATATGTATAATACAATATAATATTGCCGCTATCCACTTTTATATTGTGCATAAATGCAATATAACAAATCACCCAATTTTGGGGCGATGACTAATCGTTTTGTAAAAATTAGCCAAAGGAAAAAAGTGTCTCCAGCTAAAATAAAAGTTAAGATTTTAATCGCAAGGAATAGCCGTTTTTCTTTCAAACTTTCTCAGTTTGAAACATGCGACAATTTCTTTTTTCGTGGTTTGGCTGTTGAGTTGAAGCGACGGCAGACGACTATTGTTAAATGTATACCAAATAGTCAGCATTCTCCATCGATTGTGCATCGAATTCGAGTTATTGCTCATGACCAATCGTCATCAAATGAACAGTCTGAAACATCAGTTAATCGTTCATCATTATCATCATAAATGATATCAACACATGATCAAAAAAACGTTTGTCCAAATCATTGATTTACATTGTGTGACAAATGTGAAGTCAAATATAAGAAACATGCAATTTATGTGATTGTTATTGCATTATTATTATTAAAAAAATAATATATAATTAAAAAAATAATATATGATTTAAAAAATAGTACATTATTAAAGAAAAGAACTGTGTTTTATATATATTTACATTTTAAAGTAAAGGAATAGTGAAAAACTAAAATTAGTTTTATTCATATTTAGGTTTTTTTTTTTTGTAATAATAATTATGTACAAAAAGTGTTTGAATTAATAACAGTCCTGTTGTTTCACTTTTTCTGGGTTTGGTTTGATGTTTTCTTTGTTGCTACGCAAACAACCCTTTTACTTCTTTTTCTTAGTGGCGGATGGGTGTTAAAGGAATAAAAACACCATTAAGAAAAGGACTTTAAGCCGACACAAACCAAATTGTATGATGGAAGATGTGCCTTGTCTATACGGAAATAGAGGGTTAATCCGCATCTGAACTGTATTACAAGCTGACATTTGCGACCTTAACCAGTAGTTAGATAAGCCAACAAAAAGTTTATGAATTCAATCAAAGCGAGTACTGGGATATTTTAAAGATACACAAGAAGCCAGATTTACCATCATCATCCATCAGTTCTTTGTTTCCACTGCTGAAAATAGGCCTGCTTCAGCTGGTCTTGTTCTTGGGCCAAATTTATCCAGTTGCCTGCAGCTATCCTCTTGATGTCGTCACCTATCCATCGGATAGGTGGTCCCCTCTATTCCTTCTGTATTCTTTTAGCTCATCTATTATTTCTTATCCGTGCAATTTGGCCCGCCAATCTCCTATTTTATTTGCTGTTGTTATACAGGGTGAGTTTTTTAACTTGAGACATGCAAATTACTCGAAAAATACGCGATATCGCGAAAAATGTTTCAGACAAAAGTCACAAGGTTCTGAAGGGGACATAAGATGGTGACCACGAGTTTGACCTTGATTTGTTTTGAGGAAGTCATTATTGCCTCGAATGAAGTTAAAACTCAAAGAAATTTCAGATAGAGACAAATTGTCCTAAACTTATCTGAGAGTGTATGATGTGCACTCTGCCCTTTTTTTCTACTTGAACGGAACTGTACTTCATTTAGAAGTCATTTGTACTATACCCCCGTCTGAAACCAGCCTGCTCTCGTATCTGGTAGAAGTCCAAATTTTGTTTGTATAGGTGGGAAAGTAAACTTATTGGCCTGTAGTTCTCTAGGTTTGTTATGTCGCCTTTTTTATGGATGTAACAGTAATATTCAAGTTAGTTGGAATATGGCTCTTTTCTAAACACAGGTTTAGGAGGCTAGATATTTCTTGAAGGAGTATCTCACTGCTCATTTTTACTGCATCTATTGCAATTTGATCCTCTCCTGGGGCATTTCTCCGGTGCCAAGGTTTACAAGGTGTTGGGGTCGGCTATTTATAGAGGTCCTTATAAAACCTTTATGCTATTTTGACCAGTTTTTCTTTGTCTGAGGTGTCTTCTCCTGTTTTGTTTTTAAGTTTAAATACTGTGCGTTTCCCTCCAGCTAATGTTCTCATTACTTTCATGCTTCAGTTTTCTTCGATTGTTTGTTCAATTCTTATGACGTTGTGGCCTCGCTTCTTAGATCCTTACGTATTGCTTTAGAAATGCTTTTTTTTTTAAATCTGCGTATCTAGTATTTTTATGGCTTTTCCGTGGCTTCCATTCTTTGGTGCATAAGATGTTTAGTTGGCTTTGGTTTTGTCGTAGTTTTGCCGGGGGTTACAGCAATGTTGTTCTCGAGCTGACGTGATTTCTTCTGTGATAGTGTTATTGAGAGCTTCCATATTGGTTCTTTATTGTAAGATAAGACCTACCGATATTCTATTTTCGAAATCGACCAGGTTCTCTGGGGTAGTCCATTTTGGTGGTGTTACGTCTGTCACAATTTTTTTCGCCTTTTGTGTTTAGTGTTATAACTATTGTATAACAAAGTCAATTGCGTTAATTTTTCTTCCGCCCGGACTGTCATTGTTATACAGCCAGATTGCTGTATGTTAAAACTAATGCAAATAATTTAATTAGAACCTACTTCTGCTACTAGATTGCACAAGATCAGTAGATTTACTCTATGCAGTTGCTAATTGAGTGGGAGTAGTTCCGCAGTTATATCATAAAAGATATTTTCTCTCCGCTATTATTACCGTGGTGGCCGTGGTGTAGTGGTACTAGCAATCGTTTCTCGCTCGGAGTGTCAAGGTTCGAATCCTAGCCTCGGCAAGTTTTCATTTGTGTAATTGGAACTCAGTCAGAAAAATCTACGTGTGAAGGCATAACACTGACATGTAGATTTGGCTGTTGTAGTGTTTTCAAGCACTAAAATTCACAACCTGAATCATACCGAGTGAAGAAAAATCTCTCCGTTCTATTCGGACTTCCAACCCCTGGAGAGTCAATATCGAAACCAAACACACCTGAGTTTCAAACCAATACATCACAACAATCAGAAAAATCTACGTGTGAAGGCATAACACTGACATGTAGATTTGGCTGTTGTAGAGTATTCAAGCACAAAACAACCGTTAAAATTCACAACCTGAATCATACCGAGTGAAGAAAAATCTCTCCGTTCTATTCGGACTTCCAACCCCTGGAGAGTCAATATCGAAACCAAACACACCTGAGTTTCAAACCAATACATCACAACAATGCTTTCCTTTCTCCTCCTTCTATCTTTCCGCCCGCGCCCTGGCAACAGTAAAAGGATATCATAACCCCTTAGGCGCGCGTAAATTATAAAAAAAAAAAAGCCGTTTCGATCCTCCAACTTACAATTCATCATAAATTGATCGACGTAGTGACTCCGACGCTTCTTTGAAATTTAGATCTATGCCATTAACCGATATAGCTTTGGTTCCAGGCTTCTACGTTTGCTTCATCTAAATCCCTTAGTCCACATTCGTGCGCTAAGTGCCTCCATTTACTGTACGAACTGGTATTACATCGTAATGCCCCGAGTGCCAGTTTTCTCGTTAATCTCTCCGGGGGCATATCAAATATTTTTTTTATATAGGCTACCTGTAGTTACAACGTTTTTGTAGTCAGTGGCGAAAGACCAGTTTCAAGCATTATGATCTAGATACGACTGCTGGGTGGTAAATATCCTTTTGATGTAAAACCTAAATAGGTTTTCTACTTCCTCAAGCTGATTTCGTCCCAGGTATGGCTGCGTATAACAAAGTTGACTCGGCGACGGCTTCAAAAATACGAAACTCCTGTAATGTGCTACGTATAGCAAAACACTTTACTGTATCTATCGGGGTCTGGAATTTGCATCTCAAGTGTCGTTCCATACTTACATATTGTGTAAAAACCACACCAAGGTTGTTGTACTCTTTTACTATTTCGGTCTGTTCTCCGTTGTTTTTTTTTTTTTTTTTTTCATTCAGTAGTCATACCCACTCTGAAAATGCCGGAGCACGTGTTAAGTTTTTCGGAAAATTGGATAGAGAGAAAGAAAAATGTTTGGTCTCAGTGGTTATTTTATTTAATGGGGAGTCTAAATTATTAGCGTATATGGACTTGATGTTGTATTTAGGCATCCATTCATCTCACGAGATTTTTGTTGCCTGAAAAAAAGTCTTTCGGGCACTTCTGGTGTTGAACCCCGAACCGTCTAGCTCTAACAAAACTCGTACAAGCAGATTGCCATACGCTGCAATGTCTTCGGGGTATTCCCCATCATAACAATATCGCCTGCAAAAAGTAGCGCGTTTTTATCACTATCGCTATAATGTGCACAAAGCAATGAACATAAAGTGCATCCGTGTTTAACCCAAGCATTTTCTCTGTGCCAGACAACTCCCATTGCTAGTTTATGTGTATAACTAATTAACTAACTATATGGACCTGACATTGTTGTGTGCTTTTGGTGTTTAGTATTTTTTTTTTTAATCTTTTAGGTAACATAATACACTGTCGATGAGTCTAAAAAAAATTAAAAATAAATATAGTTTTCACTTTTTTCTATTATATTTTGACTATAAGCCAAAATTTTATGAAGAGTAGCTGTGAGATTTTTTGCTTTAGTACTCTATTGTTTTCTTGGCATACTCCCCAATCTTGACAAAGTTAACCTCTTCCCAACAATTCAAAGCATTCAGTATTACGTAAAGCCTCGTTATTACCTCTCTATTGGCCGTAGTTATACGAGCTGTTGCCTCTGATTCTTAAAAAATGTCTTCGAATTATTTTCATCATTGGTATTTCCAAATCCTTGTTTTTTTTTCTATCCAGCGATCCAACAACGAACTAACACCATATGATTTAAAATCTATGAAAACAGAATCCTCTCCCTAAATGTGTGAATAAATTCAAAGCGAAATAAGGCCGACTCGGCTTTATTTCACTTCAGCAAAGTGAAATAAGACCGAACATAGAAACTCGGCGTTATTTCACGGCACCATTAGAATATTATGAACTGGTGATGGACGAGGGTTCCTCCAATGTTCACCATTTGAACAGTGAAGTCTAATTGGAACAACTGAGGTCATAAACATATTTCCATCTGTGTCACCATCTGGTGTATTTATTTCTTCCTTGTAGTCATGTAGCCCAGATAATCCATCACAACCCCACTTACTTTGTAATGCAAGAATCCTTGGAAGTGGAATTGATTGCCCTTCACTTTTGTCCTCTAAAAGGTGCCATGCAGTATCATGTCTTGAAGTTTCACTCTAGCTGATATTTCCGTGTTTTCGTGGAACTGTCTCTTTTTTGATAACTGTTATAATTCAGTAGAATGGAAAAGCATCTACGTTGTATTTTCTCAGAGAACCTCTCGAAATCAGACCCAAATCCATAAGCGTAGCCAATGCAAGATCCTTTTGTGGAGTAGATATGCTGTCTTTTATTCTTTTGACACGCAGTGGAGGCAGAGGCCGTCTTGGTTACATTAGCTTTCACCTTTTCATGATCCTTATTATACTCTATTGCTATGGCATAAAAAAATCTTCAGTGGTTATATTTTTGGTAACATTTATTACCGTTTGTTTTTTTTGGTGAACTGAGTGGTCGAGTTATTGGCTTCCTTATCCTTCCTCTTGATGACTTCGAGGTATTTGATAAATCACACGTTACTTCTGTTCCTTCGGTATCGATGTGGAGACAAATTTCCAACCATTCCCTGTTCTTTTTGAAATTCTTTCTCGATCTATAGGATGTAAGCTATTTTGATTAAAAATGTGCATAAATTTATGATAATTTTTTTTCAATTCCGGACACCCGTTGACAAATTTTCATCGGACAGTTGGTAAATATTATTTACGCGCACATGAACTCCTTTTTATTAGAGACGTGGACAAAAATTTGTAATAAATTGTTGTATGAAATGTCCATTTTTACTTTTTAGCTAATATTTTCTAATACAACTGTGTGAGGTAATAGTTTAATTCTTGTTTTACCGCGAATCATACATAATCCTTGAATTGTTATCATATGACAATATTTGGGAACAAAACTAATAATAAATGTTTATGACACATTACAAGAAAAATTAAAATTTTGGTTTGAGTTTATAATTTTGTACAACAGGATGCAAGTTCCCGCACCTGAGTGAAGACGGTCTGCCGAATCTACTTGGATGAGCCGGTGGACAAAGGTACTAGCAAATAGGGTAAAATCTCTGAATGACATCCACTGGGTGGTGCCCAGGACGATTTTTGTTCCTGTTCGATCCTAGCCGACACACAGGCTCCACGAGGCGTCTCCGTATACGAGGGCGGGTCAATAAGTCCGTGAATTTCTGACCTCTTTACTGAAACAGCAACACTGCTCCTGTCAACAGGCATCTGTCAGTTGACTCCTGTCAAAATTTAAACTTGCTGCGTCAGTTAGTTTGTGTTTGACAGCTATTTTTATCAGACTACTCACTAATTTGAGGAGAAAATGGAAAAAAGTGAATTTCGTGTGCTTATTAAGCATTATTTCTTACGAAAAAAAACCATTACCGAGACCAAGGCTAAGCTTGATAAATACTATGGGGACTCTGCACCATCGATTTCAATGGTAAAAAAGTGGTTTACTGAATTTCGTTGTGGCCGTACAAGCACTGAAGATGAACGTCCTGGACGCCCAGTTGAGGTCTCTACACTCGAAACAATCGAAAAAATTCACGATATGGTGTTGGCCGACCGAAGATTGAAAGTGCGAGAGATTGTGGAAGCCGTAGGGATCTCGCATGGCTCAGTGGTTTCAATTTTGAATGATCACTTGGGCATGAGAAAGCTTTCCGCAAGATGGGTGCCGCGTTTGCTCACAGTCGACCACAAACGCAATCGTGTAACAACTTCACAGGAAGGTTTGGCGTTGTTTAATCGCAATATGGAGGAGTTTTTGCGCCGTTTTGTAACCGTGGACGAAACATGGATCCATCACAACACACCAGAGAACAAACAACAGTCAAAACAGTGGGTTTCTAAGGGTGAATCGGCGCCAAAGAAGGCCAAGGTGGGTTTGTCAGCCAATAAAGTTATGGCGACTGTTTTTTGGGATGCACGCGGGATAATCCACATTGACTACCTTCAAAAGGGAAGAACAATCAATGGGGAATATTATGCCAACTTATTGGACCGATTCAATGACGATTTGAAAAAAAAAACGACCTCATTTGGCCAAGAAAAAAGTTCTTTTCCACCAAGACGACAATGCAAGGGTGCACACATGTGCAGTTGCCATGGCAAAAATCCATGAATTGGGCTATGAATTGCTCCCTCATCCACCCTATTCTCCAGATTTGGCTCCGAGCGACTACTTCTTGTTCCCAAACCTGAAGAAATGGCTTGGTGGAAAAAGATTTGACTCCAATGATGAAGTCATCTCGCAAACAAAGGCCTATTTTGAGGACCTCGACAAATCATTTTTTTTGGAAGGGATAAAAAAATTGGAGAAGCGTTGGACAAAGTGTATAAAGCTCAAGGGAGACTACGTTGAAAAATAAAATTATTTTTTTATCAAAAAATCTGTGTTTTAATCCAAAAGTCACGGACTTATTGGCCCGCCCTCGTAGCTATTCCAACATCCGTTGTGTAGGGAACTAATGTGTGAGGCAAATCAATCCGTCACCTGAGATGATACGTTGGATTCGAAACTCATCAAGTAAAATCTCCCGCGAGAAAATTGGAGAGTGGCACCGGAAAAGACTCGTGAAAACTCGATGCTATACTCCATTGGACTCCACTACACTACTATAAGTAGTGGCAACAAGGCAGCAAACATAGGAAGCCCACTTATTGGGCATTCAGGCCGAGCCCGGTAATGTCTTACTTACGGTATACCGTTAAGTTGGCGGTGTATGTTCTGATGTTGTAACATTCTTGACTAGCGCCAATCTGGCTCTGGCACAGGCACCCATAAGGTCTTGTGTCAACCCTTTAATGGTCTCTTTGCTTGCATAGATAACCATGAGATCATAGAGGTGAATGTACATCCGGATGGAGATAGCGGATTTGGGTGGAGACCCTACAAAAATGAAAAAAAAAAACATTACATAAATGATTAAAATGAGGATAAGGGATCAGAGGCTGACCTATTAACTCCAAATCCTTTCTGGAAAAGCACTGTGCTTATGCGATCTCCAGCAAAAGTGACCACAGAGATGGCACATCCAAGCCCAAAAATATGGAAGACAAGAGAACACCAGTCACCAATGATGGAAATGGTCCTCAGACGATCCTAAGCAGAAGAACTGAAGACTTGATGAGCTTCTACAGAAATCTGCACCTGACTGGATTGAACAGAAGCGTCGAACCAAAAGTCGTAGCAAACCGATCCGCCCCGATGCGTTGGTCTTAAGAACAAAGAACAAATGCAGAGATGCTCCGAAAAATCAAAAGCGATCCCAAACTAAAAGAACTTAGAGAAAATGTTACCTACTCATCGTGCTTAAAAAGCTGATAACTTTCAAGCTACAAAATTTGAGAATAAGGTAAAAAGCGCCCTGATTGAACAGGCTGATATGAAAATGTTAGCACAAGAATCATTGATAGAGGTGAAAATCTTGATGCGATTATCACAAAAGAAGACGTATTCAATGCACTCTTAGAGAGTTTTACGAATACCGATGTAGCAAAAACATTGAAAATTAAGTCGCTTATAGTGGCACTCAGACAGCAACCGTGAGCTTACCACCGAAATGGGCAAAATATGTGAGGATGGGTTATGTGCCGAATATGTGAGAAGCAAAACCCACACAAGTGTTTCAAATGTTTGGACTGCTCCAAACATTGTGTACGATGTGGTAAGATTGGTCATATGGCGAAGCTATGCAAGAAATAACCGAAATATCTACTCTGCCAAGATACCAAGGCATCAATAAATGGTCAAATCATAAAAACCCATCGAACCAATGAGTATGGGAGGAACTGATGTTGAAAAAATGAAAATACTCCAGCTAAACTTAAACCACTGCGAGGCTGCCCGAGCTATCCTATCACAACTAACTCATGAGCTAGGTATAGAGGTAGCAATCTTAAGTGAGCCATATCGACAATATGAGAATACGGTATGGATAGCAGATGCTACGGGTAAATTTGCAATATGGACCTGCGGAAAACGACTGTTCCAAGAAGCAAAAGGGGAATTAGTGCCACTTTCCTTAGGCCGAAATCGAGGGCTGCAACATCTATAGCTGTTACGCTCCACCAAGCCTTACGATCCAAGAATTCGATAGTTTCCTAGATGCCAGAGGTCGGAATCCGTAATCATAGCCGGAGATTTCAAAGCATGGGCCACGGAATGCGACTGTGCAAGAATAAAAAAAAGTGGAAACAAACTATTAAAGGCGTTCACCGTCCAAGACCCAGTACTTTTGAATAGCGGCAATGAAAACGCATTCAGCAGGAATGGAACAGGCTCGATCATCGATTTCACTTTGGTAAGCAATTCACTTGCGAGCAGTACTCGGTATGCTCACATTGACCACTAGTACTGTACTGTACTGGTGAATCTAATGCTTCATTGGATACTATTTGTTGAATATCTTTTTAAGTTTAGAGTTCCTTTATAGAAATCTAAATTTTTTGCGAAACTAATTGTATTAGCAATAGAGGATAGTTTATTGTATACTTCGGTAATCACTAAATCCTTTCAAATAGTTTTAGGATCGACAGTCCCTAATCACGGTTAAATACAGCCGAAGTGAAAGTAGTGACTCGCAGTTAGAGTAAACAACGTTATGCAAGAAAGCCAAGATGTCATGGACATCGCAGATCCAGACAAAATTCAAGTAATGTACGAATTTTATGATACTCCTTTAGAAGACCATCAAACAGTTAAACGAATCCTAAAACACATCAAAAGATCATAAATGGAAAAACATACGGATGTGAAAAGATACTTGAAATCTTGCGACCTAAGTGAAAGAAATGAATTATATTAAAGTAGTACGAAACCAATGGTAATCACCACAACGGCAAAAAATTCCTTTCGAAGGAATAACATAGCTCCCAATATAGTGGGACCACTCCCGATCACAGTAGGTTATAACAAATACATACTTACGTTTCAAGAAGATCTTACTAAATTCGTCCAAGCAGCCTCAATACCAAATCAAGAAGCCCAAACAGTGGCTGAGTCATTAGTAAAGACAATTAAGGACTGAAATGAATAAAATCTGTAAATTTTACTACGGGCTATACTTCCAATGCGTAAAAATTTCAATCCCATTTTGTACCCAAATTAGCCTGTAAATTCCCTAGTTTCAGTTTGTTATTGATTTTAGTTCAGTGCGGTTTAAAATATTTATAAAATATGAGTGAAGAAGAACGCCGTAAAAAGATCATCGACAAATGGCTCGAAAATATTTCCCGTCCAAACCATTTCAACGTAAAAAAATTAAACATAGCACGAAGTACAGTGGACTCTGTTATTGAACGATATTTGGAGACGTTGATACAAATTTGATACAAATTTGGACAGGAAAATCGTGGGTACCATCGTAAAAAACCGGACTATGTCATCCAGAGATGTTGCTCGGAAATGTAATACCAACCAAACAATGATGAAAAGATTAACATATTCTCGGTATCGGGGTGAAGCTGTGGTTGTATATATAAATTGACTTATTTATCAAGTAATACTATTATTTTAGTGCATTCATGTAAAATTTCATATAAATGTGATTATTAATTCGCGTTTTATCTCTAGTTAAACAGAATCATAATGGCAACTGAGACGATGATGGTGAAAATTGAGCATCGCGCTGTAATTAAATTTCTCACTAAGCCAGGAAAAAGTCAAAAAACTATTCATGAAGAGATGGTGGCTGTTTACCAGGGTTCCGCACCTTCATTATCAACTGTGCAAAAGTGGTCAAGTGAGTTCAAGAGAGGCAGAGAGAGCATTGAAGACGACCCCCGCTCCGGCGCCCCGGCTACTGCTTGTACGGGAGAAAGCATCAAAGAAGTCGAAAAACTTGTTCTTGAGGATGCCCGAATAAAGGTGAAAATGATGGCAGAGATCACCAAGCTTTCAATTGGTACCATTCACACCATTCTTCATGACCATCTTAACCTTTCAAAGGTTAGTGCAAGGTGGGTGCCACGAATGCTCACAGCGCCTCAGAAAAAAGTGAGAATCGCATGCTGTAGAGAGCTTTTGGAGATGTGTAGTGAGAACGCGGACGGTGTTATGGATCGAATTGTTACTGGGGACGAAACATGGGTCCACCACTATGACCCTGAAAGCAAACAAGAGTCCATGCAGTGGCATGGAACAGACCCCCCCGAAGAAGTTCAAAGTCACTCCGTCTGCGAGAAGCTCATGGCCACAGTTTTTTGGGACTCAAAGGGAATCTTGCTCATTGAGTACAAAAAAAAAGGTGAAACCATCAACGCTACATCCTACGCTTCCACTTTGCATAATTTGCGGGAGGAAATTAAAAAGAAAAGACGGGGTAAACTCGCAGCGGGTGTGTTGCTTCTTCATGACAACGCTCCTGTTCACACGGCGCGAGTTTCCAAGGCTGCTGCGCGTGATTGTGGTTTCGAAGAAATCCAACACCCACCCTATAGTCCAGACCTTGGCCCTAGTGATTATTTCCTGTTTCCGGATTTGAAAAAATGCCTTCGTGGAAAAAGATTTTCGGATGATCAAGAACTCAAGTCGGTATTTTGCAGAGAAAGAGGAAATTTATTTTTTTTGAGGGTTTAAAAAAGCTTATCTCAAGATGTAACAATTGCATTGATGTTAGGGGAGATTATATTGAAAAATAAAAACAATTTAAATTGAATTCGCATTTTCCTTCACATCGATACCGAGAATATATTGAACGCCCCTCGTAGTATGCCGTTTTCTGCTATAATACCATAGAACACACAAGCACTAACTATAGCCCTTATGAAGCTCTTTTTGGATTTAAACCCCCCAGTTCCCTCCGCCCCAAGTATACCGAGAACCAGTCGGAGTTCTAGATAAATCATTTACCAAATGGACATTCGGTTTTAACTTCAACAAATCTATGATTAAAAAACAATACAAAAACCCTAGAACAAAACATGAAATCTTTGTCAGACCTCTGCACAACCACGATCAAATAATATCCACTAGATCACTGGAAAATAGCGATGAAAATCCTGCATAAACCCCTAACAGAAATTCAGCAAAATGATAGAGAACTAGATTCAGTACTAGTCAAGGAAACCAGAGACAGAAGGAGCACATTTATACGGAACGAACTCGGGCTCTTCAACGGATTAGAGCATGCTCAAAATTTTTTATTTGGAACAATGTACGAGCACGACGTGTTCAAGATGAACAATGCGCTACGAGAACTGTCAGAAAAGCAAGTGTCACTGGTCAGAAAACCAGCTAACAATAGTTTCAAACCTCAGATACCCAGTTTATATTACAGCTCAATGGGCATTGGTTTAATTCGCTCATATAAACAACACTTCAAACCACTTAATCCGCATTCGTTCTTTCCTGTTTGTAAACCGCATTGAAAATTTGAAACCGAATTGAAATATCATATAAACAATTCAAATCGAATTGAAATATTTTACTCTGTCGAGTTAATGTTGGTGGTTGAGTAAAAAGATTATTTATTTTATGCTATTTATACTATTGATGCGACGGCTATTATCACCGTGGAATATTGTTGTTGTTGTTGTTTGTTGTTTGTTGTTTGTTGTTTGTTGTTTGTTGTTTGTTGTTTGTTGTTTGTTGTTTGTTGTTTGTTGTTTGTTGTTTGTTGTTTGTTGTTTGTTGTTTGTTGTTTGTTGTTTGTTGTTTGTTGTTTGTTGTTTATTATTATTTGGGTAGTTAATTGTTTGTGTTGATAGTGTATTTTAGGTGATGTCGCTGTTTACGTTCCTAAATGTACATACATCTCAACTGGTGAGTGAGTAACAGTGAGGTAACGTCATATTGGTACCAGGAAAGTTGATATTTCTTGAATATTACTAAACTTGTAATCAGCATTGGATTCGATGAAGCGCAGGAAGTTTAGCTGTTCGTCATGTTGCTTGTATATAGTATCTTTGAATTTTTGATGGTGGTTGCAGTATTGCTTTCCATCGATAGTTGTGGAGTAATTGAATTGTATTAATTTAGGTCCGCCTATTTTTACATTATTCCAGGTGTGCTCATGATCTGTAATAATATTTCCGTTTTCAAGTAGCTGGAGTTGTGCGTTATTTTCCTGTATCACTTTACATTTGGCCGGCTTATTTTCTAATGTACTAATAGTACAAATGTCAGAATTTTTGATCGTACGAGTACAAACGAGGGTTGTCTGAAAAGTTTCCGACCACGACATAAAGATAGCGGCACTCGTCAATAAAATCTAGTGAATGCTAGTTGTGCATCTTTTGACATCTTTTTACCGAAGTTTCAGTCATTTTGGACGCGTAGGTTTTAGTTGACAGTCGTATGAGTGAATCGATGTGAGTGTTTTTTGTGAAAATGGAAAAAATTGAGTATCGAGCTGTTCTTGTTTTTGAAAGGCATTACACCTACGCAAATCAAAAATGAGTTGGACTCTGTGTATGGGGACTCTGCACCATCATTTACCGCAGTGAAATTTTGGGCAGCTGAATTTAAACGTGGCCGTAGGAGCTTGGGAGATGATGAACGTTCGGGACGTCCAAAAACTGCAACCACTGACGATAACATTGCAAAAGTTAACCAAATGGTGTTAGACGACCGCCGAATTAAAGTGAGAGAGATAGTATAGGTTATGAAAATGACCAAAGAACGTGTTTGTTACATATGAAATCAAGATTTAGGCATGAGAAACCTGACCGCGCGTTGGGTATCGCGTTTGCTTACGTTAGACCAGAAACGTGTTCGAATGAACATTTCCAACGCTCTGTTGGCGCAGTTTAGGCGCAATAAATCCGAGTTTTCGTGCTGGTTAATTACTTTAGATGAAACTTGGATACACCATTATACGCCCGACACAAAAGTTTAGTCAAAACAGTGGACTGCAAAGGGCGAGCCCGCTCCGAAAAAAGTAAAAACAGATTTTTCGGCTGAGAATGTGATGGTGACTGTTTTTTGGGATAGTAAAGGAGTTATCTTAATCGATTATTTTCAAAAAGGAAAAACCATTACAGGAGCCTACTACGCATCATTACTTGCCAAGCTGAAGGCAGAAATTGCGGAAAAACGACCACATTTGCAGAAAAAGAAAATCGTGTTTCACCAAGACAACGCGCCGTCTCATACCTCAGCGGTTGCCATGGCGAAAATCCATGAATTAAGGTTTGAACTGCTTGACCATCCGCCTTATTCACCAGATCTAGACCCAAGCGACATCTAAAAACTGCGCTCGGAGGACAGAGCATGAGGAGGCAATCACCTTCGTGAACAATTATTTTGCAGAGAAAAACGCCAAGTTCTATGTGGACGGGTTAAAGAGATGGGAGCATCGCTGGGTGAAGTGTGTAGAGTTACAAGGAGACTGTAGAAAAATAAAAACAAAAAAATTTAAAAAAATGTCTTGTATGATTGTTCGGTCGGAAACTTTTCAGCTAACCCTCGTATATAATTTCCAAAATAGTTTTCACATTTTTCAATAGGTGTAAATACATTGTTACATTTTTATATCTTAGAATCTAGTAATATATTTCCATGCTTGTATGCAAGTAGATGTAGATTGAATAAGTTACGTTTTGTTTTTAATTTTGGGTATTTATAAATTATTACAATTGCTTGGTGAAAATAACAAGCATGTACGTCGGCGTATTCTAATACATTTACTATAAGTGAATCTAATGCTTCATTGGATACTATTTGTTGAATATCTTTAAAGGTTAGAGTTCCTGAATAAAAGTTTCCATTTTTTGCGAAATTAATTGTATTAGAAATAGAGGATAGTTTATTGTATACTTCGGTAATCACTAAATCCTTTGATATAGTTTTAGGATCGAGAGTCCCTAATATTTTTTCAAACTGTGAGTTTATTTTCTTCTGTCTGTTATTGTTTTCTATCAGCATATTTAATCCTGTCCTGATTTCGATTAAGTTGTCGTGATCAGATGGTGATAATTTTAAGAGCTGACCCTAGAAAGTTAAGTGATCGTCTAGTTCTAAAAGTATGAGGAAGTAACTGCGACTTCGAGTGTCTCTATTTTACTTATTAACATTTGTTCAGCCGAGTTCTGTTGTAAATTATATCGTATTGTTTTCTCGTATGGTGTTAATAAGGACTGAAACGAATAAAATCTGTAAATTTTAAAATGGGCTATACTTCCAATGCGTAAAAATTGCAATCCCATTTTGTACCCAAATTAGCCTGTATATTCTCTAGTTTCAGATCATCGACGAATGGCTCGAAAATATTTCGCGTCCAAACCATTTCAACGTAAAAAAATTAAACATAGCACGCAGTACAGTGGATTCTGTTATTAAATGATGTTTGGAGACGTTGACAGTTAAGCGAAAACAGAAAAGTGGAGCACATGTTACAAATTTGGACAGGAAAATTGTGGGTACCATCATAAAAATCCGGACTATGTCATTCAGAGATGTTTCTCGGAAATGTAATACCAACCAAACAATGGTACAAAGGTCTAAAAAACGTAACGGTCTAAAAACACGAAAAAAAACAAAAAACACCATCCCGAAAGCTAGCTATACGAGTTGATCGGCAACAAGAAAGCGTGCTTGGTTTTGGATGACGAAACTTATGTTAAAGCCGACTTTACTACTCTTCCAGGTGCGCAGTTTTACAACTCATTTGAAGCTGAGATTCTTCCGCAATCAACAACATCGATTGGGATGGAAAAATTCGGGTCAAAATATCTCGTTTGGCAGGCCATTTACCAATGTGGACACGGGAACAATTAAAGGAGAAGTGTACATTAACGAGTGCCTTAAAAAACGGTTGATTCCTTTCTTAAACAAACACGAGGGTTCAACATTATTTTGGCCAGATTCAGCTTCAGCTCATTATGCTCATGCGACGTTGAGCTTTCTTGTTGCTAAAAATGTCGACTTTGTCCCAAAAGACATGGATCCATCCAATGTTCCACAGTTCCGTCCCATTGAAAGGTATTGGGCTTTGGCCAAAGCTTAATTGAGGAAAAGTGAGCAGTGTGCAAAGGACGTAAAAGATTTTAGTGCTAAATGGAAAAGAGCGTCCAAAAAGATCACGGATGTAACTGTCACCAACCTTATGAAGGACATTCGAAAGAAGTTGAGGAAAGATGGGAACCCGAATAATTGTTTTTATTTTTTGTAATTGTGAATGAATTTAATAAAAACAGAGTTTTAAAGCAAATAAAAAAAATTTACATGAATTATGAAAATATTTTTCTTTTTACTTTGAAGTTTCCAAATTTTATTCATTTCAGTCCTTATTTTTAAAAGGTTTGTTACATGGTATAAGGATGTGTTTTCCTTTTATACGTATACCGGGTCTACATATTTTTTGTCTTTTAAGTCAATTAGGTTGTTACAGAAAACGGAAAAAAAATCAATTATTATTCCTTGCATGCTTGTATGCGTATACCTCCTTTGTGTATAATTGTACCGCGATTTGTAAGTATTGTGTCACCTCTGTCTTCTTTTACTACGTGTTTGGCGTATTTTCGTATGTTTTTATTTCGACGGTGTGTTTTAGAGTATACAACGTCTCCTTTTTTGTATCTGATACTCTTATGATATGAAAGCACCTATACCCTCCTCGATTGAAGAACACGTCCTCGGGCTAGGACTCTAGCGACTTCGATCGTCCCGCTGTGTGTATGCTCAACTTGAGCGCTGGTTGTGGAATGAAATGCCGGTGTTACTGTATAGTATGTATAATTTGTAATTTTTCGTAAATTTGTTTCGCGCATATACTCGTGAATGTTGTTTGAATACCCGATCGGTTGTTTTTTGGTCTGCGTGCGTATTTGTTTGTTAGGCAGATTTTACACCCTTGTGTTGTTTCGTTTTTGCACATTTGGCGTATATTTTTCCAAAAATATGTGGTCATGATTTCCTGCGCGTTATTTTTATAATTTCTATGTGCTCGTTTGTGTGTTTGAATTTGCAATTTCTTATTGCCTATCTAAGTCTTCTATGTCTTCTGTAATTTTTTGAGCTAAAACAATTGATATATTTGGAAAGGAAGAAACGATGTCGTTTTCGACATGGAATAGAGTTTGTTCGTCTAATTTTATAGCATTTGTTACCTTCGGATTTATTATTCGTTTCAGTTTATCTAATAGTTCCTCTTTAGTCAAATAGAAAAGTGTGTGTCGTGGATACGAAAAAATATTTTGTGAGGAGATTTCCACTAACTAGATTGTATCAAAGTTTATAATTATTTGATTTCTAAATGTATTTCATGGTTGTTTTACTGGATCGTCGTAATGGATCCATTTTTTATCACCAGTAACAATTTGATGCAAAAATGACTTCCTTTTGTGACGTTCCAGCAGCATTTCGGACATGCAAAACCGCCTTTCGACGTCTCTCGGCTTGAGTTCATGTGGAACCCAATTTCCTTGCTTTTGAATATATCAAGCTGCTTTTAAACGTTTTGAAATGGCTGCTTGAGTGACACCCAAAGATTCTGCGAGCTCTTCTTGTGTTTGGCAACAATCTTCATAGAGTAATGCTTCCAGTTCTTCATCCTCAAACTCTTTTGGCTGCCCAGGACGTTCATCGTCTTCCAAGCCAAAATCACCACTTTTAAATGCAAACCACTTTTGGCACGTTCGCTCAGCTAGCGCATGTTCACCATAAACTTCCACCAAAATAGGATGACTTTCGGCAGCAGTTTTTTTCATATTAAAGTAATGAAGAAGAACTCCCCGCAAAAACACTTTTTCAGGCACAAAGTTCGAGATATTTGAGTGAAAAAAAATTATTGTTGTTTACGCTTCAAATGAATGACATATACTGAAATGACGTACAATGACAGTAGCCTTCTAACGCATGTTCCAATGGAATAATACAAGTTACGCCATCTCTTAACAAACCGCACGAATTAAGTTATATACCCAATACTTTTTGTTCACTAATTTCTTTTTTTTTATATTTATATTTTATAGTTATATGTGAGGGCGGGTCAATAAGTCCGTGACTTTTGGATTAAAACAGATTTTTTGATAAAAAGATAATTTTATTTTTCAACGTAGTCTCAGTTGAGCTCTATACACTTTGTGCAACGCTTCTCCAATTTTTTTATCCCTTCCAAAAAAAATGATTTGTCGAGGTCCTCAAAATGACGAGATGACTTCATCATTGGAGTCAAATCTTTTTCCACCAAGCCATTTCTTCAGGTTTGGGAACAAGAAGTAGTCGCTCGGAGCCAAATCTAGAGAATAGGTTGGATGAGGGAGCAATTCATAGCCCAATTCATGGATTTTTGCCATGGCAACTGCACATGTGTGCACCCTTGCATTGTCTTGGTGGAAAAGAACTTTTTCTTGGCCAAATGAGGTCGTTTTTTTTTCAAATCGTCATTGAATCGGTCCAATAAGTTGGCATAATATTCCCCATTGATTGTTCTTCCCTTTTGAAGGTAGTCAATGTGGATTATCCCGCGTGCATCCCAAAAAACAGTCGCCATAACTTTATTGGCTGACAAACCCACCTTGGCCTTCTTTGGCGCCGATTCACCCTCAGAAACCCACTGTTTTGACTGTTGTTTGTTCTCTGGTGTGTTGTGATGGATCCATGTTTCGTCCACGGTTACAAAACGGCGCAAAAACTCCTCCATATTGCGATTAAACAACGCCAAACCTTCCTGTGAAGTTGTTACACGATTGCGTTTGTGGTCGACTGTGAGCAAACGCGGCACCCATCTTGCGGAAAGCTTTCTCATGCCCAAGTGATCATTCAAAATTGAAACCACTGAGCCATGCGAGATCCCTACGGCTTCCACAATCTCTCGCACTTTCAATCTTCGGTCGGCCAACACCATATCGTGAATTTTTTCGATTGTTTCGGGTGTAGAGACCTCAACTGGGCGTCCAGGACGTTCGGCATCTTCAGTGCTTGTACGGCCACAACGAAATTCAGTAAACCACTTTTTTACCATTGAAATCGATGGTGCAGAGTCCCCATAGTATTTATCAAGCTTAGCCTTGGTCTCGGTAATGGTTTTTTTTCGCAAGAAATAATGCTTAATAAGCACACGAAATTCACTTTTTTCCATTTTCTCCTCAAATTAGTGAGTAGTCTGATAAAAATAGCTGTCAAACACAAACTAACTGACGCAGCAAGTTTAAATTTTGACAGGAGTCAACTGACAGATGCCTGTTGACAGGAGCAGTGTTGCTGTTTCAGTAAAGAGGTCAGAAATTCAAAAAGTCACGGACTTATTGACCCACCCTCGTACTCAAAAAGATCGATTTGTGCTTTCATGACCCTAAGGCGATGTTCACCCGAAAGCATGTCGAACTCCTCTAAAGCTTCAGTTTCAAAAAATACTAAATTATGATTAAATAATGTAATAGTTTTCTTAGCTTTAGTCAAAGAGTATCCATGAAGCGTTTTAACCTACAAAACAAGTATAGATTCACCTATTTTGCACTTAGAACTAATATAATTATTTGTTGCGCCTGTATCAATTAAAATGTTAACGGATTTACTGTTTTTTGGCAGCGTTTTTGGAGACATGGTAATCCGTTTACTCCAAAAAAAGTACATCCAGCTTCATGGGTGGTATTAGCATGTGGGACGAATGATTGAAGATCTTCATTTCTGGTCTGGTTTTGCTCGTTGTACCTTGTTTGTGTTGTAGTTTCTTGATGACGGGATTCTTTCACGTTTTGCTGCTCGTTGGTCTCCTCGGAATGGGTTATGGTGCTGTCGAGACTGTTGGAATTTGTTCCTTGGTGGGACTGCGTGTTATGTTGTGTTGGTCACATCTATTGACGAGAGTTATCCATTTCCATCGGTTCTTAGCGTGGTTAACGATTACATTGTGCTTGTATATTTGGATTGTATCTCCTTCTATCCTCATATCTCTGTGATGGAGGATTTGGTCTTTGATTATATCATTTTGGTGTAATTTGTGCGTCAAACTGCATGTTCGCGTTATCGTGGTATATTATGCTTGCAATTTCATATGCCGTTTCTAAATACTTTGGGTTGTGAATGTATAATGTGCCACTTGCATATTTGCTGTTGAGTCCTGTGATAAATGTACGGACTGCTTCTTGATTTGCATATTCTGACATGGATGGAGATCCCTGTTCTCCTGACATCTTTAACTTTGAGAGTGCAAGGTTTAATGCTTTGCTGACTTCGCTGTGGATTTCTGATAGTGTGCGTCTTCCTTGTGTATTTTTTTTTCATTTCTTCGAGAAGCACATACAGTGGTCGTTGGTCGGCATAATTGTAGTCAAGTCTGTTGATGATTTATGTAGTATGTCTGCTGCTTCTCCAATAATTTTTGAATGAAGAATTGTAAAAGGTGTATAGTAGTTCGGGTGTTTAGACAAATGCTTAATATTTTCCATAAATGTCCATGCCCTTTTCTCCAGGATCTGTATTGATTCTTATCTCCACTAAGATATGGTATGACTTCGAAGGTTTTTAAATTCATTTGATTTGCATCTGTAATGTTTGGGGTAAATTCTTCATGTTGATCCATCGTGGTGATTGTCTGGAAGGGTCGTTGTGCCTCCAGTGTTTCTCCTTTTAATTGTTTATTCTGCAGACACTGTGTTAGGTTGAGCCATTGTATCGTCGTCGTTTAGTATTGAGCGTAGAGAATTGAATAATTTCCGACGTTTATTTCGTGAGTCCGGTGTAAGGGGTTTTCTTTGTAGTTAGGAAGCTTTTGTTTCACTTTTATCTTTCACGATTTTATCCGTTTTGGCTGCATTCTATTTCAAGGTTTGCCTTTTTTAACGAGGTTGGATTTAAATTGTTATATCTCACTTTTCTAGAGATTGGTTTTATGCTTTTCTTCAAAGCCGTGGAATTTTTATTTCGTCATCCTGTATTTCAAGGATATTTGGCTGCAGTCAAGTGTTAAACCGGCTTGAGCCCACAGTTAATGTTGGTGGTTGAGTAAAAAGATTATTTATTTTATGCTACGCCAAAATGCGTGCCCTTTATTGATATTCTTACCACTAAACACTATATAAGACCTTAATGCTATTTATACTATTGATCCGACGGCTGTTATCACCATGGAATATTCCGTTGTTTGTTGTTTACTATAATATTATTTGGGTAGTTAATTGTTTGTGTTGATAATGCACTTCGCGATAATGCATTTTAGGTGATGTCGGTGGTATTTTTGTTTACATTCCTAAATGATGATGTAATCCGGTGTACGAGAGTTTATAAGAATGACGGAATAGGCAGAGAGTGAGATTGCGTCATTAACTCGCGCCCATTAGTTTTGTTTTGGTGGCTTGTTTACGCGGCGCGATTGTGTTTTTTTTTTTTGTTGGTTTGTTCCACAAAACAGAACGCGGAAAATTTATGAGTGCACTAGTTGCAGTGTGCTATCGTCGGTAGTCGACTCGGTACTGAATTCGAAGAAACCATCGAAAACTATTACATAATTGTATTGCTGTACTGTGCTTTC
Source organism: Volucella zonaria (assembly GCA_963966105.1). Lineage (NCBI taxonomy): Eukaryota > Metazoa > Arthropoda > Insecta > Diptera > Syrphidae > Volucella > Volucella zonaria. Next base: position 148,857,418 of record OZ014530.1, on the reverse strand, counting down.
AATATTCTTTTCTGATATATTTAGTAATGCTAATTTATCAGGTATCAATAGATAGATCAAAATTGGTCTGGCAATGCCCAATTCAGCTGATCGGTGCCGAATCGAAGTTTCTGGGTCTTCTTCGATACTGTCCGCTACGGCGGCTATGTTTTCTTCATTTCGCACTAATCCCTATTTGTGGCTTAAGATGCAAAAGAGTGCACTAACGCTCAAGCTTTTGCACGGTGCGACGAATTGCCTGCACACTGAAGCCATAATGACGACCGACCTCACGACGAAATTCACGTTGCGTATTTACAACTGAACCGGGATTTGGGTAACATTTTTTAATAATTTCCGCACGTTCGGCAAGCGTAAATTGATGCATGATGAAATGGCATATCTTACAGAATATTTTGCAGCTTGATGTCCTTGGTAACTTTGACAGCTGCTGAAACATAATAATTGGAAAAACTATCATTGGTATCTGGTCACCTTTTGTTTCGTTTCTGCTAGTTCTATTTGTTCTTCAATGCTTCATTTCGTTTAATACTTCTTCGAAATCTATCAACCTCTTAGGAGCATTTTTGAATCAACGTTTGTCGTTGTTGATTTCCAAGCTTTTCAGCGGTGAGTAAAAATATATTTCCTCATACCTAGCTCTTTCAATTTGCTGAATTTCGTCCGGATCCAAATCCTCAATTTTGGATTGTTAAGCTTTAAAACATGTGAAGGATTCCTCAAGTGCTTCAATACGGATCTGAAGTTCTTCCAAAGATGTTATTGAAACGTCGGGAGGCACACAATGTTCAAATTCCGTAGCTATTTCAATTTGCGATATTTCCCGCCGAAATCAACGTCCTTGAAACTTTTAGTTCAGGTTTTTGGCTTGCATTTTCTGCCGGCGCCATGATGAAACAAGAAAGCGATTCGAAGTGAAACGATTTAAATGAGAAAAAAGGCGAAACGTTATCACGTCGGTGTCACCAAGCGTTTTTGGACAGTTGTTAATGTAAAGGCACGGCCTTTACTTGTTTGGAGAAAAAAAAAGAAAATTAAACAAATGATTCTATCGGTGAAGTTTATTCAGTAGTCTGCACGTCGGAGAGTAAAAACCAAATACAGGCGGATACGAAGAAAAAGAAAATGGGAGGTCATTGTCATGAACCTTACATCCTATTTAACATATTCTATTACAATTTAATTTTGGAACAATTTATAAGATGAGTGCGTTCAGGTTAACAATTTAAACAAAATAGAAGCGACCTGCAAAGTGGACTAAACATCGCTAAACAGATATGATTCGTATAATGCAGGAAGCCCTTGAAGAGAATCTCATGGAGGAATGAGTAACTCTGAAAAAAGTTGTAGAACTTTCTGACGGAACGGTAATCATATTCTGACAGAAAAAGTCACGACATTGGAGAATAGATGTGAATTGTTTTAATCTTACATTCCATCTAAAATACGATTGTGCAATGTGCAGTTGAGCCAAGAGCTCGAATATAGACCATTTGTCGCACCCATGGAAAAATTACATCAAGGCTTTCGGAAGACAACATCGCGATTCGATCGAAAAACCCAGATAGCAGCAATTTTTTGGTTCGTCTGGAGGAAAAAACACCTGTTCGCGAATCAAAAACTCTAAGGCAAGCGGGTGTCATCATCAAGATTATCCATTAAAATGGACAAAACTGCTTGATGTCAGAAAGTCAGTTAAGCTGAGGGATCCAAATACTGAGGCTTTCCTCAGAGATGATCGACTTGTGGTCCAAGGAAAAACGTTTACGTGGATCTTTAATCGTGGATTGACATGCGGCAAATATGATGGAAATACAATATTAGAGTAAGTTATAAGCAACAGTCAAAATGTGAACAGCACAAATCATCTGGCTGTCAGTGGATCAGCTGGCCAACAAGATATCTACAAGGAATCGGCGGCGCCACCTAGGAGTGGAGACCCTACTATGCAATTTCGCAAAGCCACGAACCATTTAAGAAATACAAAGAGCAGAATCGCCGCTGATACACAACAACTGTAGGAATTATCCATCTACCCGAGTATAGTTTTAAGTAAAAATTTTGTAAAAAAAAAATTTAAATTTTAAGTTATAACATAAGTGGTAACGTTGGTGGTAAACCTTTGTTCTCTGATTTTTTTAAGTATATATGTATATAAATAATTTTGAATTGTTCTGTTTATTCGAAACACACCTTTTAGAAACCAAAAATTATATATTCTGTTTGGACACCTGTGATCAGAAATAGCATCAGAGGTCGTGCAAGCGGAGGTTGTCTTTATGTATTTACAGAAAGCATAACAGATATCGAAATAGAATTCCAGGAAATAATTGGGTACATCATCTTTAATACTCGTGCTCCGTTTTCTCCAGGTATTAAGTAAGACGTTATCCCAGTCTATCTAAATGGAACGCAAAGACAGCAATGGGGTTTCCATCTGCAAAGGCTAAAGGGTGCTATAAATAAACAATCCGCACCAACGAACAAATATCCTACTAACGAGCGATTTTAATGCAAAGACTGGATCTCAGCAACTTTTTCATCATTTATCATTTATCATCAAAACTTCGTAGCTGTAAAGACTTGGTTTTGGATAGAAAAGATTGTTAACTGCTGGACTTGTGCAGCGACTATGGACTGAGGATTCAAAATGAATGTTCTAAAGAACATTCGCAAGATTCGCAAGGCGAATATATTTTTGTGGGTGCCAAAGGAAGTTCAATTGAACTTAGTCTAAGCGGTGGAGAATGAAACCATTTAATCGAAAATTTTGAAGTACAATCACAAAACTTCTGAGACCACTTACCAATAGTAAAAACTATGGAATTTAATACCCATGATACGAAAAGCTCTGAAGTCTTAATAAATTTGTTGTCAAGATTTAAATGGAATCACAATCAGAAGAAAAGATACCAGTTGAACCTGAGCATAGAGTTTGAAACAATGATAACAATTGGGAATATAGATGATGTAACTCAAACTGTCAAAAACGTCATCGCTCTTATGCCACAAAAACAAAACAAACAAGATTTTAAACAATTATGTTTTGACTCGGGACTCGGCAACCTTATGGAAACTGCTCAATAAGAAAAATGGGACAAAACTTAAAATTGGACTAAACATCAACGCGGCGAAACTAGAACAGAAATATTCTGAACCCGCCTAACTTCATATCTCAGCTTAGCGTTCAAAGAGCGATCTTTTGGATAGACCCATAACACAAGAAGAAGTAAGGCTCTGGTTAGATAAAAGCAAGGATCACAAAGCGCCAGGGATGGACTCGATACGAGTTGAATTCTACAAACATGCGAATAATGATTTGTTAGAAATACTCACTGAGAAATTCAATTTTTGAAACTGGAGTTATCCCAATCAGCTTCAAACAGAGTGTGAACTTCCCAATCCTTAAAAAAAGAGACCCCAACCAGGCAGAAAACTACAGAAGCATATTATTTTTAAACTCTACTTTAAAAATATTAACGGATGTTTTGACAATCCGCTTTCAGTATTCGACCTCAGAAAATAATCTTAGTGAATGTCAGGCAGGGTTTCGTGAGAATTACTCAACAATAGATCAAATTTTTATTCTTACCACGATAGCGCAGAATTTCATCAGAGTTAATAATAATCAATATAGTTAACAGGAATGTTGGTCTATCAAGAAAATTCGGAAAACTAATTGAAAAGTTGTACGAAAAAACTTCGTCAGCTGTTTGGGACGGTAATCATCTTTCGAATTTCTTCGGAACTAATATAGGTGTAAAACAGGGATGCCCTCAAGCAGTTATGGCGTTTATCAACGATATTTCGGAATACCTTTGCGGCGAGGTCGGAATTGGTGAGACTGTCATATAAGTTTTAATGTATGCAGATGATGTTACTTGTGGATCATAGATATTTAAATATGTGCCCTAGAGCCGTAAGCCCTGGCAGCTAGCGCTCTATACCTAAGTTAGTATGTAATTTAATTATATTCTAATAAATTATAATAATAATAATAATAATAATACTTGTGGACTCACCGGAAAGCTTACAGAGAATGATAAATCAGCTACAAAAATACTGCCAGGAGCGGAGGTTAAAGGTTAACACATCTAAATCTAAAACAATGATTTTTAGAAAAGAGGAGGGGTAACTGTATAAGAAATGCAAAATGGTTTTTTGATGGACAAGAAATATAAACCATGAATCATGTAAATATTTGGGTATAAATATCTGCAGTAACATGAATATGGAACAGCATTTTAAGGAAAAGCTAAGTCAGCCATAAGTGCAACTTGGAAAAAATTTCTGGAAGATAAATATACATAATGAAAATCAATTATTTATTTATTATTTATTATCAAGAGAACGATACAAATTAATTTGTAAGGTCCGGGATTTAACGCCGGTGTACTATGCCCATGTGGCGTTTTGTCAACAGCACGCGGAGTACCGAATTCCCATGTGGTATCCCATCTACGTACTTACCACGCCTAACAATGCTTGATTTCGGTGATCTAGTGGGAATTGGGATGCAATTTTTTTTTTTCAATTTAAATGCATTTTTATTTATATACTTAATTTACTCTTACATGCTAAACAAAAAAATGCTTAAAAATTAGCTTTAATAACTTACAAATAGTCTTATTCTAACATACTGGCCCTATGCGGGCACTCTAAGTTAAACCTAACATTTAAACTAAGTCTTTCGGCGGATCTTACAGTCTACATTTAATTTTATATTTACATTACAACTAAAACTAAGAAAATAAATTTTAAGCCAAAACTTAGTATATTGACTGTTTTTTTTTTAAATTAAACTTACAGACTACTTAAAAATAAATCTTAATCTACTTAGCCTATCTAAAACATAATATGTACATACATATACAGTCCGTGACTTTTGGATTAAAACACAGATTGTTTTGATAAAAAAATAATTTTATTTGTCCAACGCTTCTCCAATTTTTTTATCCCTTCCAAAAAAAATGATTTGTCGAGGTCCTCAAAATAGGCCTTTGTTTGCGAGATGACTTCATCATTGGAGTCAAATCTTTTTCCACCAAGCCATTTCTTCAGGTTTGGGAACAAGAAGTAGTCGCTCGGAGCCAAATCTGGAGAATAGGGTGGATGAGGGAGCAATTCATAGCCCAATTCATGGATTTTTGCCATGGCAACTGCACATGTGTGCACCCTTGCATTGTCTTGGTGGAAAAGAACTTTTTTCTTGGCCAAATGAGGTCGTTTTTTTTTCAAATCGTCATTGAATCGGTCCAATAAGTTGGCATAATATTCCCCATTGATTGTTCTTCCCTTTTGAAGGTAGTCAATGTGGATTATCCCGCGTGCATCCCAAAAAACAGTCGCCATAACTTTATTGGCTGACAAACCCACCTTGGCCTTCTTTGGCGCCGATTCACCCTTAGAAACCCACTGTTTTGACTGTTGTTTGTTCTCTGGTGTGTTGTGATGGATCCATGTTTCGTCCACGGTTACAAAACGGCGCAAAAACTCCTCCATATTGCGATTAAACAACGCCAAACCTTCCTGTGAAGTTGTTACACGATTGCGTTTGTGGTCGACTGTGAGCAAACGCGGCACCCATCTTGCGGAAATGATCATTCAAAATTGAAACCACTAAGCCATGCGAGATCCCTACGGCTTCCACAATCTCTCGCACTTTTAATCTTCGGTCGGCCAACACCATATCGTGAATTTTTTCGATTGTTTCGGGTGTAGAGACCTCAACTGAGCGTCCAGGACGTTCGGCATCTTCAGTGCTTGTACGGCCACAACGAAATTCAGTAAACCACTTTTTTACCATTGAAATCGATGGTGCAGAGTCCCCATAGTATTTATCAAGCTTAGCCTTGGTCTCGGTAATGGTTTTTTTTCGCAAGAAATAATGCTTAATAAGCACACGAAATTCACTTTTTTCCATTTTCTCCTCAAATTAGTGAGTAGTCTGATAAAAATAGCTGTCAAACACAAACTAACTGACGCAGCAAGTTTAAATTTTGACAGGAGTCAACTGACAGATGCCTGTTGACAGGAGCAGTGTTGCTGTTTCAGTAAAGAGGTCAGAAATTCAAAAAGTCACTTATTGTCTTATTGACCCGCCCTCGCAATTAAAAACAAAAAAAAGGAAGAAAGCTGAAGCACTGATTTGGAGTAAAAGACGTGCCAATGCTAATTGATCAGTGTCCTATTGACCAGGAGTTGAAAGAGGTAAATCATCCCATTCAGAAGAATGGTCCGATGATGCCTCCAGCCCAAAATCCGCAACAAACAGTGTCACATTGTGGATGGATTTGTTTCTCAACAATCATTCGTGGATTTTCTAAGCCCCAAATTCGACAATTTTGACGATTAACAACGTCATCAAAATGAAGACGAAAAATCAGGATCCTTATAGAAAAATGTTATGGAAAAAAGAAAAAAAAATTATAAGCACACTATTGATCAATATCTCGAAAATGAAAGCATGGATGGTAATATTGGAATATTGGATCAAATACCCCCACTCCCCCATTCCGCGCCATCATCATGTACAAACTAGGATGTCACGTATTTTTCACATTTTGCTAATACTTGATTAATTCGATTAATTTAATTAAGTACTTTATTTATCCGTTTGCGTCGTGAAAAGATTATCTTATTGTACTGTAATTTTTATTTTTTATTTGAAAAAGCTATCATTTGATGTATTAATCTTAAATTAAATCAATGTTCACATAAACAACTTTGTTATTGCAGACCAACTTATGGAAGAGTGCGATGATATTCCCTGGAGCCAGCAAGTCGATGAAGCTTCATATGAAAACTTATCTTCTCCTACAGACACCAAAGGTGTGGGTTTTAAAAAGAGCTATATTTACAATTGATACCCAATAACACTGATGTCATTTAGGACCCTGTGCATCCATTCAATTTCAAAATCCCCCTTTCATACGGGCGGAAATTTACACCACTGAAGGACAGAAAAAGGCTCAATCTAATGGTAATGTAGGCGGGGTTTTACAAATAAAGAAAAAAAAGCTATACGGAAATTTAAGAGAAATAACATAACAATGATTAAACTAAATAAAAGAGTTGCATGGTAAAAATTAAAAGATCTTAGGTAAAAAATTGAATGTTGTTTAGTTGTTGTCCCAGCAAATCATATGGAAATAAACTTGTTATATACAGTTTACAGATCCAAAGATATAATGTTTAAATCCCTTTTGCTATCTCAAATCACATTTTTATTATTATTACTAAAAAAAACCACGTAGTTATTTTATTATTTCATTATTTTTATTATTTCATTATTTTTATTATTTCATTATTTTTATTATTTCATTATTTTTATTATTTCATTATTTTTATTATTCCATTATTTTTATTATTTCATTATTTTTATTATTTCATTATTTTTATTATTTCATTATTTTTATTATTTCATTATTTTTATTATTTCACTATTCTTATTATTTCATTATTATTATTATTTTATATTATTATTATTATTATTTTATATTATTATTATTATTATTATTATTATTATTATTATTATTATTATTTTATATTATTATTATTATTATTTTATTATTATTATTGCTATTTTATTATTATTATTTTATTATTAGTATTATTAAGTATCACTATTTTTTTATTATTTTTGTATTATTTTTATTTTATTATTTTTATTTTATTATTTTTATTTCATTATTTTTATTTCATTATTTTTTTTTTATTATTATTATATTATTATTATTATATTATTATTATTATATTATTATTCTTATTGCATTATTCTTATATTATTATTCTTATTTTAGTATTACTATTATTTCTATTTTACTATTTTTGTTTTATTATTATTATTATTTTGTTATTATTAATATATACAGAGCAGACAAAGTGCATACAAACTTTTGAGGTTAACTGTCAATATTTAATAATTTTTTTTTAAACATGTAACGTACATACTATGGTATGGTATGTACCTATATCTGGATTCATTCAATTTTGTCGATCATAGATTTCACTTTCATTATCAGAATTCTATGCTCGTAAGGTATAGCAAGCTTTTCCCATTAAGCGACTTAAAAGACCCAAAAAAAACCAAATTTTTAAGAATATTTTTCTCAGCTCCTTTATTAGATATTATAAATTTTGTTCTAAATCATTTCTATTATTTGAGAGCACAAAAAAAAAATTCATTTCTTTAAACTTTGATGCTTTTTTTTTTAATTTGTAGAGGGCTTCTTGTTCCACTACCGAGAGTTAATATTAGTATTGGCAAGTCTGAAACAAGAAAATCAGATATCCTTTTAAAAAGCAAGGTTTCTTACGTTGTACTTTGATTAAAAGGCGATTTAATAAAAATGGGGTTGTTTGAAGAAAAGCGTGAAAAAATCTATATTTTTGTTCACATTTTTTGTCTTGTCAAATGTTTTTTTATTGATTTTTTGCCCAAACTGTGGTTGATTACCACTCAAACACCACTTTAATAAAAAAAAAACGCACCAACCGATTAAATTCGGTTAGCGGATCCAGAGACTAACTCTTGACCGTTTGGATACACGTCATTTCGAGGAAACCGCGTTTAAAACGCATTTAAGGATTTACTAATTTTTCTAAAAGAACCCATTTTATCGAGCCATAAATGATTTTATAAACTAATATCGAATTAATACTGAGAACTCTAACAAGTAGCCAGCAGTATTATTGTATTTGTATACAAGAAACGGAATTTCTAAATTTGAATGCGATGCACCAACTTTGATGCATCGATATTGTCGGCTTTCTTCGATTGTCGGTTGCTTTTGTTTGATGAGAAAGACAGCAAGGCAAGATGGAATTGAACAATTTTACAGCACATTTAATTTAAAAAAAAAGGCAATGAGATTAAAAATTTCAATGCTAAAATTAATATAGCAATAGCAACTAGATCTTCACTTGGAGAGCTACAGAAAAAATATAAATCCCCAATAGGGACTTCTAAGCGCACCCACACCATCTTTTGGCAGATGTCGTATTTGTGTTCTGGATTGTCTACCATTTATTCATGGAAAGGTTAACGCTTTAAAAACATTTACAAATCATTCGAATTTCACATTTAGGGAAGAAATTCGATTCGGCTTATTTATCCCGTAATACATAATGTCGTACCAGTGAAGCAGCGAAACTTCGGAAGTAACGAGAATATTGCGGCTGTACGTGAGTCGGTAATTTAAGACCGCAATCAAGCCATGCCGCGCCGTGTGGTGTATTTTCCAACAAACTTGGCTATACGTCCGTATAACATATCAGTAACCCAAGAGCTAAAGCCAAATGGCCATCGTGCATGACGAACTCTCGCCAGTTGGACCCTATTATTGGAAGAAGATCCCGATTTTGACTGAACAATCATTGTCAGTGATGAGTCACTTTTTTGGTTAAATGCCTTTGTTAATAAGGATATATAGTTTCTCTTCAATCGACTTATTGAAGAGGAAGTTTAGTAATCGTCTTATCGGTAAAAATTGTCCTGTCAATTGGTCGTAACAGGTGAAAGAAATGGGTAAAATTCCCCGTTTACTTCTTTTTATAAAAAAAATCTTTATTTCTATAAGCAACCGGAATCACAATAGTACGCTCGCTCTCGTAGGCAAGGCTGCACCGTACTTATTGTTTTGGGATTTGGATTTAAACTAAAACTAAAGATAGTGGCATGCCAGAAAGAGGTTCAATATATCTAAAATATTACGGCACAGTCCCCAATTGACTTGCTTGCATTTATATTTCTCAAGGTCTCCGAATGCATTGGTTTAGTTTATTTACATTATTTCTCAATAATGCATTAGTTCACTTTCTTTGTTTATGTTACTCGGTCGTCGTCACTTTTATGGGTCAAAATATAAGTGATGACGATAATAACTTACGATATGGAATAAGTGAGAAATGTAAAGACAAGCAGGTATAGTCATGAATCATATACATTATATGGTTTTATGACCTATACTTAACTCGTGCGACTTTTCTTTGGGGGCAGTAAGCCTCTGGTCTATGCTAACATGCCTGAAACTTTAGACGATTTGGAGCGAACTTTTAACGCGGAATTTCTGGAATACCGGGCGAGTAAAAGTCGTGGAAAATTGGGTCCAGCGCATCCTCTCATTCAAGCGGTTCTTTGGAGGACATTTGAATGATGTCATTTTTCATTACTTGTATCATTTCGTAGTACATATCAGTAGAAGCTCGGAGAAGTTGATCGAAATGTCCCAAAGCTTGCCAACTTTTCTGGACACTTTTCAGGATCTAGAGGAAATTAGTATTTTGTTCATAAATAGTCTTATTTTATTGGAATTAATTAGTTTTATTTTATTTAGAAGCAAAAACTTTAAAAATCTTAGCGATGTTCAACTGGTTTGAAGCAGCTGGAAAGAGTAGTTTGTCGTATTTTTTGTAAAATGAGTTTTTACAATGTTTGTACGTAAAACCACCAAGTTTGGCATATGGTGAGTTTCGTTATTTTCGGCGCAGCATTGCATTCACGCTTCCAATGGCTTCTGGATAAGAAATTTCTGTCGTTTCCACAGCCTCGATATCTGATTCGCCGTTATGAATATCAACTTCCTCTATCTCGTCCTCTTCAATTGAGTCCGTATCCCACTCTTCAATCTCTTCCAAAGTCAAATTGGAACTCCATCCTAGTTTCGACAGCAATGTATTGACTTCTTGAATTTGGTCATTAAGATCCGAAGCAAACAACACGGACAGAGGAATGTTATCATCAGCAAATAAAATTAAATGTGCAAATGGACAATACAACACGTAAGAAAAAGTCAGTGAAACAACTATAACTGACGCGCAAATTATATTTATTAACGAATGGAGAAATGAAACTACACTGCTTTTGGTGTCGTCTCGATTAAGACTGCTTATTTTCTTTATTTGAACATATTACTTCATGTCATATCATAAACATAGATAACGCATTACGTTTCCGATGGCCTTCAGACAGCACCATTGACACCGGAATGTAATTGACACTTTTGTTATTCGTTGCGGAGCAACATAAATGTGCCGTCAACAAGTTTGCTGACTAACATTTGTGTAACTCGCAGCTGCCATGGAAACTTACATTTCTTCGGAATGCGTAGCTGCTGTGTTATGCATTTTACATCGTTTATTTAAATTTGATACATATGTACATAAAAAAAAACGGAATGCAAGTAAAAAAAGAGTCACGCTCTAAAAAGTTCACGCTCTGAAAAGTAAAAAAAGAGTCGCGCTCTAAAAAGTTGACCAAATTTTAGCTCCATACGTTACCTTAGTATGGAGCTAAAATTGGGTCACATTTTCTGTATAGTAAACTTTTCTGAGAGTCAACTTTTCCGAACTTCTACTGTATTACAATCCATAATAATATCTTCATTATTCCTTAAACACTTTTTTTGTTTAACTATTATACATAGTTAGGTGTGATCCGCGACTATACTCGTCATAGAAAAATGGCGTTTGGTGTTACGGCGAGTGTACTCGTTAAGCCTCAGACATTTAAATTGCAATTTTAGTGAAACCCAAAATATGGCCGTAAATTTTAAGGTGTTTAACATGTGTGGAGATCAAGACGAAATAAAACGAACAAATAAAAAATACAAATAATTATTATGAAATTACTGTACATATATGTACAGAGTGAACAAAGTAGTTGTTGTTTTTTTCTTCGTAAATGTTTTGTTTTCTTTTTGTAATCATCACTGAAATCTACTCGAATTCATGTTTTGTTTCGTGAGATACTAATAAATGGCCTAACTCCCATTATATGGGTTCAAACGTCTCGTTAGATGATATAACCCATCCAAAGATTTATCATTATTGGTGCCTGATGTCCGTCTAGAAATATACACAAAACTGCATCAAGTTGGCATATCTTTACAATACAATGAGAGTTCTTAGTTACATCTCTCACATAGTGTCACCAAATTTTTTCTAGTTTGAGAGATTTCTAGTCAACCATGAAAAATCAACTTCTGTGTTTGAACGCAATCAGAAGTAAGTAATCAATGGGAACCGATGGAATATCGAACATTCTGCTTTGACATTTTCTGCTAGAAACAGTGGTCATTTGTACCACCCTGTTTAAATGCAAAGAATAATATCCGTTATCCAGCGCGTTGGAAAACTGCAGTAGTGCAGCTCATTCCCATGAGGGGTAAAGACAATTCAATTCAGGCTAGATTCTCGTTTTTTTTTTTTTTTTTTTTTTTTTTTTTTTTTTTTTTTTTTTTTTGGAAAATGCTCCTGCAAAGTGCTGCCAGTTTAGGGAATTGGGAAAAACGAAAAACGCGCACCCTTAACAGATATCTGCTGGCTGTCACACCTGGTCTAATGACAATGGGTGTTAACATCCTTAATAATCATCAGGGATGTTAAGCTGCATCTGTCAAAAGTCATGAACAAAAGCCATGAGCTTTTTATAACCTAAAATATACTCGTATAACTCGTATATTTTCTCGTATAATATTTGTTTTGTCTCTTGAATTTGGCCGACCAAGTCGCATTACATTGTAAACGTAAAATTAAATAAGTAAACTAAACTTAAAATTAAATAAGTAAACTGAACGTAAAATTAAATAAGTAAACTAAAAGTAAGAACTCTAACTATAAACACATACACTTGTTAACATTCATATTTACAGGATTTTATAACGAACCATTAAGTGAAATAAAGGAATTTAAATATAATTTCTACTTCCTCAACTCGTTAAAAATTTAGTCCGTTGTCGCACTTTCGCCAACATTTTCACAAAATCTTTTACGCCAAGATGTCTTTTCCATCTGCCTTCGCAGCCACCGTATGGCCATCGGAACTTAATAATTGTCAGCTCTGCTCTGAGCCAGATTCACATGGTCCAATGCGACAAGTATGACTTGTGGTTCCATTACCAGTGTGCTCAGGTCAACAGTTCTGTTGAAACCGAGGATTCGAGTTTTAAAACTTGTTCCGATCAAGCGTCACTATCCGCGAAAGGTCAGATGCCCAGATGTCGCTCTTCAGCATCATCTAAACGTTCAAAGTCTTCCAGAACGTCATCAATCAGACGCCGCCAACTTGAGTTACGGATGCTTGAAGAGGAACGTACCATGCAAGAAAAACGCGACCAGGAGTACCTCAAAAGAAAAAATCAAATACTGAGCCAAACGATTGAAGAATCATCAGGCAGTTATGGAGACAACGAGACCGAATCACAAGCACAAGTGAAAAATTGGCTTAAGGATGGTCAATATCGCAAAGTAAGTACAGGGTCACAATTAACGTTTACAGGAATACACAAACCAGCAGTTACAGAGTTATCAGTTCCCCAAGTTTCCAAATCTATAATTAACTCGAAGCAACAACAGGAGCCAACACTGCGTGCAGAACCAAATGAAAACTATGCACATTCCAACGTACTGAACATCATGCCTCCAAGTTTAGGAAATGTCACAAGCGCCAATTTGTCACAACGACCTTTTAACACCTTCCATGAACAGCCGCAAGATAATATGAATTTGCAATTTCCATCCGATGAAAATTTTCGACTACAGCAAGATCAATCTTCTCGACATGTGCGCAGCTCTCCATTTACACCACATCAACAGAATCGAGGCTATGCACGTACGATTACACATTCTTCGCTGACAAGAAACAATATCGCAGCACGACAAACTATTGCGAGCGAATTGCCGAGTTTTGGTGTGGTCACTTTTAATTTCACACTTCCAACAGATCCACGGAGATATGTGGATTCACAAAAGATGAGAATCTTGTCCACCTGCAGAAAGCGCTAAAAGGAGATGCCATTGAAGCTGTTCGAACTATGCTCATACAACCTAGGTGCGTGCCGAAAATTATATCCACTCTTAAAATGCTTTTCGGGAGACCTGAGCTTACAGTTTTTACTCTGCTCGAAAAAATTCGCGCCACTACTCCACCCAAGACCGAAAAACTGGAAATAATAATGGCTTTTGCCATTGCCTTTGAAAACATGTGTCCAACAATTGAGGCTGCAGGACTGCAACCCCACTTAAGTAATCCTACGTTGATTCAGGAGCTCGTCGAAAAATTACCGCCCTCTATAAGCCTAAATTGGGCTATATATAATCAGACTTCACGAGTTTGTATCTTATCAGTATTCAACAACTGGCTCTATCGAGTAGCAGAAGCCGCTGTGATGTGATAATTCCTAAGATCTCGCCGATGGAGAATAAACAGACTATCCGTGGTGCCAAAGAGAAAGGTTTCCTTAATGCTCACAGCGAAGACGCTGCTCAAACCAATTACTTCAACAAGAGGAAAAATGGTTTATGTTTGGTGTGCGGGGGGAGTTGTATTTCTGCTGAGAAGTGTCAACGATTCCAGCAACTAAGCCACTCTTTAAAGTGGGAAGAGGTAAGAAAACACAACCTATATAGAAAATGTTTGAAGCGACACCCGCACCTCAAATGTAAAACTTATTCCGTCTGTGGAAAAAACAACTGTGTTTTTAAACACACCAGGCTCTTGCATAATGACTTAAAAGATATGAAAGCCATCGAGACAAAGCTAGCATCTGCCTCACTGGCAGCGTCACATAGTGCTTTTATGTAAAATCGTCGATCAGCGAAATATCGAATAGCACCAGTTGTGCTATATGGAAACAATTCCACCATCGAAGCATTTGCATTTATAGATGAAGGGTCATCTCTTACACTAATTGAAGAAAGTTAAATGAACTGAATATAAAGAGCACCCCAAAGCCTGTAATTTTGGGATATACAGCAGGTATGACCAGAGAGGAAAATGAATCGAAGCTGATGAGTGTAAGAATATCAGGTACAGGTATTAATGCAAAAAAAATATGAACTGAGAAACGCACATACGGTTAAAGGGCTGCAACTGCAACATCGCTTGATGTTAATAACTTTCAGAGTAAATTCAAGCACCTAAGATACTTGCCAATTGAATCATACGAGGGGCGTTCAACATATTCTCGGTATTGGGGTGAAGCTGTGGTTGTATATATAAATTGACTTATTTATCAAGTAGTACTATTATTTTAGTGCAGAGATGGTGGCTGTTTACCAGGGTTCCGCACCTTCATTATCAACTGTGCAAAAGTGGTCAAGTGAGTTCAAGAGAGGCAGAGAGAGTATTGAAGACGACTCCCGCTCCGGCGCCCCGGCTACTGCTTGTACGGGAGAAAGCATCAAAGAAGTCGAAAAACTTGTTCTTGAGGATGCCCGAATAAAGGTGAAAATGATGGCAGAGATCACCAAGCTTTCAATTGGAACCATTCACACCATTCTTCATGACCATCTTAACCTTTCAAAGGTCAGTGCAAGGTGGGTGCCACGAATGCTCCCAGCGCCTCAGAAAAAAGTGAGAATCGCATGCTGTAGAGAGCTTTTGGAGATGTGTAGTGAGAACGCGGACGGTGTTATGGATCGAATTGTTACTGGGGACGAAACATGGGTCCACCACTATGACCCTGAAAGCAAACAAGAGTCCATGCAGTGGCATAAAAAAGGAACAGACCCCCCGAAGAAGTTCGAAGTCACTCCGTCTGCCGGGAAGCTCATGGCCACAGTATTTTGGGATTCAAAGGGAATCTTGCTCATTGAGTACAAAAAAAAAGGTGAAACCATCAACGCCACATCCTACGCTTCCACTTTGCATAATTTGCGGGAGGAAATTAAAAAGAAAAGACGGGGTAAACTCGCAGCGGGTGTGTTGCTTCTTCATGACAACGCTCCTGTTCACACGGCGCGAGTTTCCAAGGCTGCTGCGCGAGATTGTGGTTTCAAAGAAATCCAACACCCACCCTATTGTCCAGACCTTGCCCCTAGTGATTATTTCCTGTTTCCGGATTTGAAAAAATGTCTTCGTGGAAAAAGATTTTCGGATGATGAAGAACTCAAGTCGGTATTTTGCAGAGAAAGAGGAAATTGATTTTTTTGAGGGTTTAAAAAAGCTTATCTCAAGATGTAACAAATGCATTGATGTTAGGGGAGATTATATTGAAAAATAAAAACAATTTAAATTGAATTCGCATTATCCTTCATATCGATACCGGGAATATATTGAACGCCCCTCGCATACAAATAGTTCTCCTCGATTGCTAATTGACATTAACAATTGGAAGCTAGGGCTAATAATAAAATATCGAGAAGGCAAGGCAGATGAACCAGTAGTCTATGCGTGTTACTCTCATTCTTCAACTCAAAACGCAGGTACTCACGCCAACCTTCACATCAGCGAATACCACTTGGATAAAGATTTGGAACTCCAGAACCTGGTCCAGCAGTATGTTTTTAACGAAAATTTCTATGTTTCAACCTCGAAAGACGTGCTGCTTCCACAAGAAGAACAGCCTCCTCTAGAATTACTGAAACAAATGACTCATAGAAAGGATGGTCGTTTCGTATCTGGATTGGTGTGAAAATATCTTCCCAACAGCTTTCAAATGGTAAAAAGACGTTCAGATAGCTTGCAAAAAAGAATGAATCGTGATCCGGTGTTGGCAAAAGCACTTCAAAAAAAATAGACGAGTACGTTTTGAAAAGGATATACGAGAAAGCTATCCGCAGAAGAGATAGAGGAAAATCCGCCGGTTTAGTATCTCCCAATTTTTCCTGTTCAAAACCCAAATAAACCAGGTAAACTCAGAATAGTGTGGGACGCCGCTGCCAAAATTAGTGGCATTTCTTTAAATTTAATGCTTCTGAAAGGTCCAGATCAATTAGTTTCACTGATATTAGTCATTTTTAGATTCAGACAGCATCGAATTGTAATTTGTGCCGATATAATGGAAATGTGTCCAGATTTTGATGCGCGAAGATGATCAGCATTTCCAAAGGTTCTTATGGCATGGACGAGATCAAAAGGAGTTGGACTTTGTCGTAATGAAAGTTATGACCTTTGGCGCCACGTGTTCCCCTGCTTGTGCACAATATGTTAAGAATTTGAATGCTAAGGAGTTTGAGAAGGAATACGCCAAGGCTGCAAAATCGATACGCGAAAATCATTATGTCGACGATCTAATGGACAGCTTCGAGTCTGAAGCTGAATCAATTGATCTCGCCAATGCCATTCGTTTTATCCACCACCAATTGGATATCGAATTCAAGAGTAGTCATAAATGCATTGCAATCCAGTCCAACTAAAAAAAATTAAACTGAACGACAAATCAGAACCGGAAACGGAGAAAGTATTAGGCATATGGTGGTACAAGCTCGGATTATCTTACCTTCAGATTATAATCCAACACGCGACATAAGGACCTTCTTCTCGGAGAACGCCGTCCAACCAAGCGGGAAATGTTAAGGATACTCATGGCCATCTTTAATGCTACGTCTCAAAACAAAATGACTCGTCAACCAAGGAATCAACTTCACGTGTTTTAGATGCAAGCGAGAATGGGCTCGCAGCAGCAGAGTACATAAGATCATCTGATGGTAAGCTCGTAGAGTGCACCTTAGTAGCGGCGAAGACTAGAGTCGCACCTCCAAAGAACCTCTCTATTCCCCGACTCGAACTGTCAGCTGTTGTTCTTAGTGCCCGTTTAGTTAAAATAATAATTGATTCTCATACCTCATTCAAGGATCGTTCTTGCTTGGTAGCACTCAGATCACAGTTCACACGGGCCACACGAAGGAGCGGTGTATTCACCCAAGATGAACTCAGAGGAGCTGAAAACGTGTTATTTCGAGAAGCACAATAAGAAAAATTTACAGAAGACAAAAATGCATTATTGTTAAAAGGCACCGTCTCTAAGTGAAGCTCTCTTGCTTCGTTATGCCCATACAGCGACGATCAGGGTGTCATCCTATCGAACGACAGAGTAGCAGAAGCCGATATCTTTGGACAAAAGCGAAAAATTATTCTTGCGAAAGAGCATCCGACAACAAATTTGCCGAAAAGTACCACCGTCAATATCATCATCCTAATCATGAGACCGTTGTCAATGAGCTGAGCCAACGCTTTATTATACCGAAACTCCGAGCCGTGCTTCAAGCAATAAGAAAGTCATGTCAGGATTGTAAGAATTCGCCTGCACTCGCTAAAGCGCCACTTATGAGCCAGCTGCCGCCTGCAAGACTAGCTGTGTTCAGCAAGTCATTTTCATTTGTGGGAGTTGATTATTTCGGTTCCATGTATGTATCGCGCTTGCGTAGGACCGAAAAAAGGTGGGGAGTATTACTTACATGTCTTACAACTCGAGCTATACACATTGAAATAGCGTATACAATGTCTACCGACTCATGCATTCTCGTTTTTCATTGCCAGAGGAGGAAATCCACTTGAGTTTTTTAGCGACAATGGCACAAACTTTCAAGGCGCTGACAAAGAACTGTAGGAAACGTATAAAACTGTTGATTCGATCAAGCTTATAGAAACCTTTACCACCAGTAATACCAAATGGACCTTCACTCAAGCCGCATCACCCCACATGGGGGAAAGCTGGGAAGGTGAGGTCTATAAAAAGTGTGTTATATAAAATCATGCCAACTCGTAACCTATCGGATGAACTATTGCGTGGCATGACAATGCAGGTCGAAAATGTCATTAACTCTCGTCCATTGACATACATTCCTCTTAGAGATGAGAATGATGAGGCACTCACACCGAACCATTTCCTCCTAGGTTCCTCGTCGGGATCAAAACCTGTAGCTGTTTTTGATGATAACACGGTCTTGTTGAGAAAAAAACTGGCTAACGGCCCAACATAATGCTGACTTATTTTGGAGAAGATGGGTTAATGAATATCTCCCCACTATGACTCGCTGAACCAAGTGGTTCTCAGCCGTTAAGCCATTCGAAGTGGGCGATATTGTGTACCTTGTTGATCCGAAAAGTCCTCAAAATTGATGACCAAAGGGGCGAATTATAAAAACTCAAACTTCCAAAGATGGCCAAGTACGCAGTGCCCCTGTTTTGACTCCAACAGGTATTTATGAACGACCAGCGGTGAAGCTAGCGGTTTTGGACATCAGGGACATCCGTGATCCTGTGATGATAGGTCCAGGTGAGGACGCACCCGGGGGGGGAGTGCTAACATCCCTGATGAGATTTTGGCTGAAAAGATGCTCTGTCAGATTTTTATAACCTAAAATGTACTCGTATAACTCGTATAATATTTGTTTTGTCTCTTGAATTTGGCCGACCAAGTCGCATTACATTGTAAACGTAAAATTAAATAAGTAAACTAAACGTAAAATGAAATAAGTAAACTAAAAGTAAGAACTGAACTGTAATTATAAACACATACACTTGTTAACATTCATATTTACAGGATTTTATAACGAACCATTAAATGAAATAAAGAAATTTAAATATGATTTCCACTTCCTCAACTCGTTGTCAAAAATCTAGTCTGTTGTCACACTTTCGCCAACAATGGGTATTTAAATACCCGACAGCAGTGGGTGTGTACTATTAACAAATTTTTTTACTGTATTGAAAAGTTCCGTTTGGAGTGAATTAAAGGCCCATGTAAATTGGATTTTTTTTTTATTTAATGTTGTTTTCTGATTATTAAGATTCAGCAATCTTCTGGTCTGGGGCAACACCGTTGTGGTAAAGCGAGGAGCAGGATGCAAGTTCGCCTGGTACTTCAAACAACCGTATTCAGTGTTTCCACCGCATTGCTTATAACGATGACGAGTATTGACTTTCCCAATGAAATGATCGGTATGATCGTAACGCATTGTCTATTGTGCACCGGAAACCATCGATCTACCGGGTTGTTGATAATTGGACTTGACCATAATTCAATCGGAAATCGCCATTCGGAATTCGTATTGAGACATCGGTGGCTTCTTGTCATAATTGCGACAAAGACAATGTGACTTCCACGCATTGACCAGAGCCGCGTCGAACGCATTTGTTATTAATGGCCAATACCACTTCTTTCCCTGAATCCAAGTGCGGTAACTGTTGATGGCGTTGTCAAAAAGGTCCACACCTCCCATACGATGATTGTATTGGTTGATGAAATAGGGCTGTTCAATCATAACCATTTTCCGTTGCTTTCGGTAATACCGTTTCACGCGAGCCATTGGATGTGTGTGTGTGTGTGAAAACATCACACCAATGCCTGTCGGGTATTTAAATACCCACGTCTTATCTCAGGGTGATTTTTTTTTTAATATAAACTTTTGTGGTCCTTTAGGGCACATATTTCAAAATTTCATCATAATCGTTAATGCGTTAAGGCGGAGCATGATGTTATTCATGCCGCGTCCAAAGTACTTCCTGATGTCCAATAGAACAAAAGAAAGAAACAGTGCACAGTTGCCTGCCTGAATGATTTAAAGAAACTTTCGACATCATATGAACCCTTATACTCGTATAAGGCTGGGCATTAGTAGACCAGTGCTGTATATCCTTTTTAATATGTTCACTAGTAGAGAATTCATCGTGAAGGATGTGACTTCTGCTGGAATATATGAGTTTGTAACGGTATGTGCGGTTAATCCTCCGGTCTTATTCAACATTAACCCAAGTGATCTGATAGGTTCGCTTCACACCATACCATAGCGTACGTTCGACTTGATCGCGGACAGATCAGATCAAAAGATCGAGGTCATTAATATGTATACCTTTGCAGTGTGACTTCGTGACGACTGGAAGTTGAAGATCAACTTTCAGAAGTCGGAACATTCTTTTTAGGACGCCTTAGTGTGGGGCCCCTAGAGAAAATAGAAAGAATTGGCGAAAGTTTTCAATTATGGGACAACACGGCAGTAACTTACGATAACTAAATATAGATATATATTTATCTACAATATATTTAAATAAATATTGTCCTCGTCCTGCCTATGCTTTACTCGGATTCCTGCGTTGTTTGCATAAGAGCAGGGTTATTGGAAAAGATTCGGGTGTTTAAGAAGGCTTGTCTTATCTTCGCTTGTACAGATTTGGAGTATATAAAATTCTACCCTGGTGAAGTCTTGTATCATGCAATAGTGCGAATCTAGTAAGACTGGACATTTTCGTCATTAAGTTGACTCGAATGGACATTGCTAGAACAATAACCTTGACGAACAATCTGAGCGGGGCGTATCACAAGAGTGTGCTCTCTAACGGCATCGTTCCCCCATGTGCGGTCCTCGATTTTTATAATAAAGGGCTGATGCAAGACAAATCACAGGTGCCGCTAATTTCTTATGTCGCTCGAGTAGCTCCGGAAGTCGACTCAACTACAATACACGGCAATCCACATCGTCTCCGGTTCAATAGGTCGCAGGGCATCAGCAAATATTATGTTGGGTTAGTGAAATGGAAGAATCTCGTTTCTTTTATTTGTAGCTCAACGGGGCAAAACGGATATATGTGGGTTATTTTTAAGCCATGGATAATAAAGCTGGGTAGTAATAAAGTTGTGTGGATGAGTACTTTTCTAAAAAATAATTTCGCACATACACACACAAAAAATTAAAAATTATAATTAAATAGTAAAAAAAAATCATTTTATTAGTATGAGTAAGTAACAATGACTGTCGCATCGACACGAATAAAATCGCAAATATTGTATGAATTTCTCTGAATAAGACATGAAAAAATAATGATCTTAATCGTTTATGATTAAACCGTCTTTTAAATAACCAATAATGTAGTAAATATTTTAGTGCATACAATGTCATCACAATACACAATGAATTATTCGATCCTTGTAATAGTAACATGCATTACTAACTATTGACACGATGGCAGGTCAATAAGTCCGTGACTTTTGGATTAAAACACAGATTTTTTTATAAAAAATTAATTTTATTTTTCAATGTAGTCTCCCTTGAGCTCTATACACTTTGTCCAACGCTTCTCCAATTTTTTTATCCCTTCCAAAAAAAATGATTTGTCGAGGTCCTCAAAATAGGCCTTTGTTTGCGAGATGACTTCATCATTGGAGTCAAATCTTTTTCCACCAAGCCATTTCTTCAGGTTTGGGAACAAGAAGTAGTCGCTCGGAGCCAAATCTGGAGAATAGGGTGAATGAGGGAGCAATTCATAGCCCAATTCATGGATTTTTGCCATGGCAACTGCACATGTGTGCACCCTTGCATTGTCTTGGTGGAAAAGAACTTTTTTCTTGGCCAAATGAGGTCGTTTTTTCTTTCAAATCGTCATTGAATCGGTCCAATAAGTTGGCATAATATTCCCCATTGATTGTTCTTCCCTTTTGAAGGTAGTCAATGTGCATCCCAAAAAACAGTCGCCATAACTTTATTGGCTGACAAACCCACCTTGGCCTTCTTTGGCGCCGATTCACCCTTAGAAACCCACTGTTTTGACTGTTGTTTGTTCTCTGGTGTGTTGTGATGGATCCATGTTTCGTCCACGGTTACAAAACGGCGCAAAAACTCCTCCATATTGCGATTAAACAACGCCAAACCTTCCTGTGAAGTTGTTACACGATTGCGTTTGTGGTCGACTGTGAGCAAACGCGGCACCCATCTTGCGGAAAGCTTTCTCATGCCCAAGTGATCATTCAAAATTGAAACCACTGAGCCCTGCGAGATCCCTACGGCTTCCACAATCTCTCGCACTTTCAATCTTCGGTCGGCCAACACCATATCGTGAATTTTTTCGATTGTTTCGGGTGTAGAGACCTCAACTGGGCGTCCAGGACGTTCGGCATCTTCAGTGCTTGTACGGCCACAACGAAATTCAGTAAACCACTTTTTTACCATTGAAATCGATGGTGCAGAGTCCCCATAGTATTTATCAAGCTTAGCCTTGGTCTCGGTAATGGTTTTTTTTCGCAAGAAATAATGCTTAATAAGCACACGAAATTCACTTTTTTCCATTTTCTCCTCAAATTAGTGAGTAGTCTGATAAAAATAGCTGTCAAACACAAACTAACTGACGCAGCAAGTTTAAATTTTGACAGGAGTCAACTGACAGATGCCTGTTGACAGGAGCAGTGTTGCTGTTTCAGTAAAGAGTATCTTCAGTGGCATAAATGATAATTCTTTGTTAACTTAACTTTTGCTTATATTCTTGTAAAATATCTACCTCAATTCCGCAAGCCCTATACGTACGTCTGTCGTACAAGGAGTCGAATAGAACAAAGAAAAATATTTGATAAAACATGAATTCGATAGTATTATTTTTTAGTGAGGAAGAAGTTGATCTTTGCTTAACAACAGCGTTTCAAATTGGTTACGATTCGTACACTTCCATTAAAATACCAACAAATCCATACATACATATATAATCAGGTCCTCTTTTATCCTAAAGTGTCGATGAGGCATCAGTGGTTGCCTCCTTTTTATTTTCTCGTGCAATTTCTCCACTGGATCCTGTCTCTTGCTATTTTCTTAACAGAGTCCCATATTTCCCCAGCTTCTCTCATAATTTGTTCGACTGTAGTATTCCATGTGGTTTTGGTCTTCCTCTTTTGTTTTTTCCTTTTGGTCTTGTTTCCCAAATATTCTTCACTTGTCTATTGTCTTTCATGCGCACTAAGTGTCCAAACCATCTTAGTTTCTTTTCCTCGTGTATTAGTTTAGCCGAATTGACATGTACAATAGTTGCGTCGCGCTCGGCGCCAACGAGTGCACACACGTTAACATAGTGCATTCAGTGCAGGGCAGTGTCTAGAAGATAGCAAACACGGTGCGGGTATTCCCACTCTCCCGTCCCCGATCATAGTACCGTTGCTTGTACTTGGTCAATGCTGTTGCATGCAGCAATTGTGCTTACGGGCGATTTAAATATACACAATTCTAGTTGGCTTCGACATTCTGGACAGACAACACCCGAAGGACGGTGTGTTGAGATCTTCGCTACGGAAAATAATTTACCCGGCTTGTGAATGAGCCCACACGAATACCAGATGTTGATAGTCATACCGCCAACACCCTGGACTTGTTTTTAACTTCTTACTCTGATAAGTACACTGTTGAAGTGCTTTCCCCTCTAGGCTCGTCGGACGAGCCTGTGTTATATCAACTAATTTCTCGTATAGAGAAAACATTCCTAAAAGAACCGTATGGCAATACGAGAAATCCAATAGGAGCGGACTTAATAACTTCTTTAGGAATTTTAACTGGTCGTTATGTTTCCTCGATAACGACGTGGATACCGCTGCTGATATGATCACAGACACTATTTTTTTTTGGAATGAGATCCTCATCGGATGAAGAGAATCTGGCAAAAGCAGGATATTTGCGCTTGATATTTCTAAGGCATTTGACAGAGTTTGGCATCAGGCTCTTTTGTCGAAAATGCGTCCATTCGCGATCGACAGCTCTGTTCTTCAATGGATTACCTTCCGGAACGTTCAATTCAAGTTGTCTTGAATGCTTTCAAGTCTGATATTCATAAAATAAATGCTGGTGTGCCCCAGGCCTCCGTTCTGTCTCCGACACTCTTTTAAATTTTTATCAATGATATCTTGTCTGCCACTGCTAATCCAATATATTCCTTTGCTGACGACAGTGCTCTCTGCTTTTCATATTCGTTTCCGGACTCACGTTCCTGCTCTTCGGCTATAGGATGGCAGCGTATGTTAAGCTCGTTAAATTCCGATAGTAACAGCATGACCAGTTAGGGAACTATCAACAAAGTTTAATTGAATGCTTCCAAAATACAAAACTGCCAAAGTTTTAAACGTAACACTCGTATCGCTATGAGAGCTCATCAGAATACCCTTAAGCCTACTTTCGGATGTACTCTGATATATCGTGATTCTTTCCTAAGCCGTACAACTCGCTTATGGAATGTCCTGTCGAGCTCTTTACTTCCTAGAAAGTATAACTTGCAAACATTTAAAACCTCCTCCCTAACTTCCTTTCGTCCGCGCTATGTGCAAACATCTTAAGGGTACATAAATCCCTTGTGCGCGCGCCAATTACAAAAACAAAAAAAAAACATATACTTTATACAAACGTATATAAATACAATACGTACAATTACATAACAGAGTTTCCTTAGTCTCTCACTATCATTGGAATAAAGCGGACATATAAGTTAAAACGGTCGTGGTTTTTTTTTTTTTTCTAGTTTTCGACAATATGAGGAAGCACAGAGAAGCCTAATTATTTGAGCAAACTCTTCGTAGCGCAAGTGTAGGGATACTGTTCCTTTGTTAAGTTGAAAACATTCTTCGGTATTTCTTAAAGCCAGTATTCGTTTATCAAGTACATCCGCTAATTACTCGTATATACAACCTATGTTTTTCGAAACACTGAGACATTTTTAATAGTAAAAGTTATGGTAATGAGTGATGATAGGCTGCCACGTTTCAATCAAGAATGGAAGTATTAGACTGTGGAGAAGGCACATTCATCACAACAGAGGAGCAACATGAATATCTAAAAACACCATACCATATCTGAATTGAAAAATGGTGTCGAAGCATGTACTCGTATGATCTATTTGTAATTGA
Organism: Volucella zonaria; assembly: GCA_963966105.1. Lineage (NCBI taxonomy): Eukaryota > Metazoa > Arthropoda > Insecta > Diptera > Syrphidae > Volucella > Volucella zonaria. Next base: position 148,832,048 of record OZ014530.1, on the reverse strand, counting down.
TGCAGTTTTCGCAGTATAGGACTAACTACAGTAAGCTGAAGTACCATCTAGCAGAAAAAGCATACTTAACAGCAATTCAATAGAAGCTAAATCTAGTTTTTTTTTCTTAAATTAGAGGAGAACCACTGGATTTGAATTTCATTCCACATCACCCAGATCTATCTATCTTGTCCGATCTTTATAAAACGCAGATACGAGAAAATATATTTCACTTGTCCAGTTTTAAAAGAAAATCGAATGAGATCCTTCAATTTGTATACCATAAAAATAGACGAACCATTTAAAATTTTAAAACTAACTATAGTGATAAATATAATTTATTACTTTAGGTATTAGTTTGCGTGTTTTTAGCTGGTACAATATTGTATATAGTATAGTATATAGGGTGTTACGGATAATGTGTCGACGACTTTAAAGGGAAATTCGAACATGCATCCCCTCTGAGGTACAGAGGTTTTAAGCAAAGCCTTCCGATGTCTTGTTTATACTCCTATTGCAAATACATATTATCTTTCAAATTTATGTGTGTGTAACATATATGGTGTCGTTGAACTTGTTAGTATGAGCAATTTAATTGTTTCGAAGTAAATGTAATATGTCAGAAGTTATTGAAGATCAAAAGTGTTGATTTTGCCCTAATTTTTTTTTCGGAAAAATATCTTATGAACCCCCACTTCTTACAAGATTGAAACGTGTAACTATACCCTGTTCTAGAAAAATCTGCTTAACAGGCCTTATGGGAGAGATTTTTTCGAACACGGATGCCTATTACTCAGTTTTCGGTTCAAAATATTACAAATGGACACCGAAGTTTACATTGAAAGCAATGATTAATATTTTTAGAACAGGTAAATATGATTGGCTTAAGATACATTTAAGATACAATACAAGAAGAAGTAGATGGTGAAAACTAAACCAAAATATGTACATGTATATGTATATATGCTGAGAGTTTAGTAATTAGGTTCGATATCAAATTGTATGACTACAATAGCTTTCTGGCTGAAGTTAATAAAAGTAGTTTCATTATAATATTCTCTGACGCCTAAAAGTCTCGATTTTACATAGGTTGCAGGTAGTTTTAGAACAAAATCCGATTAAAGGTATTAATATGTTAGTTGTAATAAACATTTTATGACACGGTTATCTAATGAGAGACAGCGTTTTTTTTTCTTTTTATTCATTTTGTTTCATTCTCTAGTCAGTAGTTTTCGATGGGATAAATGAGACTATGTGATGAACTTAATAAGTATTATACTTTGTTGATAGCATTAATGACCTAAGCAATACTGTGATATTTTCTACCTACATAAATACAATCGAAGGGTAGAATACAAACTTTAAGTTCTGTGAAGTAGAAAGTGTGGATATAATAAGAGTAATAAGTGGGTTAAATAAAAAAAAAATTACTTTAAATTTATAAATTTTAACATGATACTCGTAAAAGACAGCTTTAATGTAATTAGTCCCGTGCTTCTTCGTACGAGGGCGGATCAATAAGTCCGTGACTTTTTGAATTTCTGACCTCTTTACTGAAACAGCAACACTGCTCCTGTCAACAGGCATCTGTCAGTTGACTCCTGTCAAAATTTAAACTTGCTGCGTCAGTTAGTTTGTGTTTGACAGCTATTTTTATCAGACTACTCACTAATTTGAGGAGAAAATGGAAAAAAGTGAATTTCGTGTGCTTATTAAGCATTATTTCTTGCGAAAAAAAACCATTACCGAGACCAAGGCTAAGCTTGATAAATACTATGGGGACTCTGCACCATCGATTTCAATGGTAAAAAAGTGGTTTAATGAATTTCGTTGTGGCCGTACAAGCACTGAAGATGCCGAACGTCCTGGACGCCCAGTTGAGGTCTCTACACCCGAAACAATCGAAAAAATTCACGATATGGTGTTGGCCGACCGAAGATTGAAAGTGCGAGAGATTGTGGAAGCCGTAGGGATCTCGCATGGCTCAGTGGTTTCAATTTTGAATGATCACTTGGGCATGAGAAAGCTTTCCGCAAGATGGGTGCCGCGTTTGCTCACAGTCGACCACAAACGCAATCATGTAACAACTTCACAGGAAGGTTTGGCGTTGTTTAATCGCAATATGGAGGAGTTTTTGCGCCGTTTTGTAACCGTGGACGAAACATGGATCCATCACAACACACCAGAGAACAAACAACAGTCAAAACAGTGGGTTTCTAAGGGTGAATCGGCGCCAAAGAAGGCCAAGGTGGGTTTGTCAGCCAATAAAGTTATGGCGACTGTTTTTTGGGATGCACGCGGGATAATCCACATTGACTACCTTCAAAAGGGAAGAACAATCAATGGGGAATATTATGCCAACTTATTGGACCGATTCAATGACGATTTGAAAAAAAAACGACCTCATTTGGCCAAGAAAAAAGTTCTTTTCCACCAAGACAATGCAAGGGTGCACACATGTGCAGTTGCCATGGCAAAAATCCATGAATTGGGCTATGAATTGCTCCCTCATCCACCCTATTCTCCAGATTTGGCTCCGAGCGACTACTTCTTGTTCCCAAACCTGAAGAAATGGCTTGGTGGGAAAAGATTTGACTCCAATGATGAAGTCATCTCGCAAACAAAGGCGTATTTTGAGGACCTCGACAAATCATTTTTTTTGGAAGGGATAAAAAAATTGGAGAAGCGTTGGACAAAGTGTATAGAGCTCAAGGGAAAAATAAGATTATTTTGTTATCAAAAAATCTGTGTTTTAATCCAAAAGTCACGGACTTATTGATCCGCCCTCGTATATTCAATAGTTCTATTAGAGCTGGTGTCTGCCTAAGTTCGTGGAAGAAAAACTATAATTGTGACAAAAAAAAAAAATCACAAATCCAACTAAATGTAATGAATTTCGATCAATTATATGTGTTAGTTTTTTGTGAGTAATTGGAAAAACAGAATAGACATAAAACATTCTATACGTGTCTATATTTCTTCACCGTAAAAGTGAATTTGTAATGATAAACCGGGCAAAAACTAAGTAAATATGGAATGAAAGATACTGAGCCAAAATTGTTTAAATTGTTTCTTTACCTAAAAACACAAAGAACAGTAACAGATGGCAAAGTATCCACAGCAATAAATGTCTACGTAGGGGTACCTCAAAGAGCGGTTCACAAAGTTCTCTTTTTCTTACGCTATATAAATGATATGGAAAAAGTGCACAGCCTTTTCGCGGATAATGCCATACTCTATATCCGAAGGAAATCTCAAAAAAAATGTAGACAAAATAAACAAAGATCTTACTGCAATAAATAAATGACTTATTATGAACAAATTAGACAGAACGAAATCCATGTTACTAAATTGTCCGCCCAATCAAGCATATGTGTTACAAACATGAACATAACTATAGACAATAATAATATCAAGGAAGTGTTCTTGTCAATAAAATATCTTGGAGTAATACTCAATAAAAAAATTAATTAAAAACCATATCGATTATAAGAAGATGTAGGAAAGTATTCAAAAAAAAAAACAAAAAGAAAAACTAGCTCTTCTCAGAAAAGTCCGTATAGATACAATGACATCAAGTCCCAAATCGGACGGCTCGGGATGCAATACCAGCCGCGCCTGAAAGACGTTCTTTTTTTCAGGCAACTAAATTCACGTAAGATGAGTGGTTGCCTAGCATACAACAACAAGTCCAATTACACCAATAATTTAGTCTCCCCAGTAAATGTATGGAGCGAAATAACTACTGAGCCCAAGAATCGTGCTTTCTCTCTCTGTCCAATTTTACTCAGGCATTTTAAGTGTAATAATACCCACTTGAATGTTAAGTTCTTAAAAAAAAAAGTATATAAAGTGACCATCAAACAGCATTTTGAATACCGTGCCAAACTTCTATATTTGTGTTACCCAAACAGAAAATCAGGCTCCAAAAATTAGAAAATAAAGCTATGCGAACTCTGTTAAAATAGGCTAAATATTGTATTGACCAGTGACTTTGTATAATGACAATAGTATATGTACATATACAAAATTAAATATAGAATGTCCCCGCAATATATACGAACCGGCATACCTGAAAGAAGAATCGTCATATATGATCTACGCAACGACCAAGAATTTAATATTCTGGGAACGACAACTTCACTAGCACAGGCCAGACTAATCGTTCAATAGTCTACCTTTATCCATCAGAAACTTAACTAGATTCGATATACGAATACAAAAAATATTATCACATAAATAACTATTGCTCTTTATATTAATACTCTTAATATTGTTAAATTGTAAACAAATTACTACGAGGGCGGGTCAATAATTCCGTGCATTTTTGAATTTCTGACCTCTTTACTGAAACAGCAACACTGCTCCTGTCAACAGGCATTTGTCAGTTGACTCCTGTCAAAATTTAAACTTGCTGCGTCAGTTAGTTTGTGTTTGACAGCTATTTTTATCAGACTACTCACTAATTTGAGGAGAAAATGGAAAAAAGTGAATTTCGTGTGCTTATTAAGCATTATTTCTTGCGAAAAAAAACCATTACCGAGACCAAGGCTAAGCTTGATAAATACTATGGGGACTCTGCACCATCGATTTCAATGGTAAAAAAGTGGTTTACTGAATTTCGTTGTGGCCGTACAAGCACTGAAGATGCCGAACGTCCTGGATGCCCAGTTGAGGTCTCTACACCCGAAACAATCGAAAAAATTCACGATATGGTGTTGGCCGACCGAAGATTGAAAGTGCGAGAGATTGTGGAGGCCGTAGGGATCTCGCATGGCTCAGTGGTTTCAATTTTGAATGATCACTTGGGCATGAGAAAGCTTTCCGCAAGATGGGTGCCGCGTTTGCTCACAGTCGACCACAAACGCAATCGTGTAACAACTTCACAGGAAGGTTTGGCGTTGTTTAATCGCAATATGGAGGAGTTTTTGCGCCGTTTTGTAACCGTGGACGAAACATGGATCCATCACAACACACCAGAGAACAAACAACAGTCAAAACAGTGGGTTTCTAAGGGTGAATCGGCGCCAAAGAAGGCCAAGGTGGGTTTGTCAGCCAATAAAGTTATGGCGACTGTTTTTTGGGATGCACGCGGGATAATCCACATTGACTACCTTCAAAAGGGAAGAACAATCAATGGGGAATATTATGCCAACTTATTGGACCGATTCAATGACGATTTGAAAAAAAAACGACCTCATTTGGCCAAGAAAAAAGTTCTTTTCCACCAAGACAATGCAAGGGTGCACACATGTGCAGTTGCCATGGCAAAAATCCATGAATTGGGCTATGAATTGCTCCCTCATCCACCCTATTCTCCAGATTTGGCTCCGAGCGACTACTTCTTGTTCCCAAACCTGAAGAAATGGCTTGGTGGAAAAAGATTTGACTCCAATGATGAAGTCATCTCGTCATTTTGAGGACCTCGACAAATCATTTTTTTTGGAAGGGATAAAAAAATTGGAGAAGCGTTGGACAAAGTGTATAGAGCTCAAGGGAGACTATGTTGAAAAATAAAATTATTTTTTTATCAAAAAATCTGTTTTAATCCATAAGTCACGGACTTATTGACCCGCCCTCGTATATAAAAAAAAATGTTTAGAAATGGTAGTATAGCCAAATAAGAAATTATATCTAAATCTATGACTATATATGGTAACTACATCTAAATGTTCGGCTTTAACTCCATTCCTCTATTCACTCCAGTCTGACATAAAAAGCTCTCAAGTGAACACCTAAATATTTCAGAGCATCATATGTTTAACTTTTAGGGTTCGTTACAGGTATTTTTTTTTTCTAGAACTTTTTAAACATGATATCGGCAATCTTTTCGTTCTTATGAATTTAAACTGGGACAAAATGCGTTCCTAAAAGCGAGAAACATTAAGGGGTTGTTCGTTACTTTTGGGTCTAATTGAATTTTTTTTTTAAGCACTTCTAGAATTGACATGAATTATACAACGAAAAAATTATATCTGCCTCACGCGTATTTGGCATACTTTGAGCTATCAAAAACAATTGTTACACTTACGATTTTTGTTTTTTTTGGGATTTAATAGCAGGAGTTCAAATCAAAGCTCATTTTTATTTCTTGCGACGATAACCTAAGTCAGTGTTAGTGAAATTGAAAAAAAATTTAGTTATCTGATAGATAATGTAATTGTAATGCCAACGGCCCCATACGCAGAGAGAGTAAGAGAATGAAAATGCATGGGTGTGCACGTCCTCTTCCATTTTTTTTCTCTTTCAGCAATAATTTTCGTGCATTTGTTGTTGTAGTTACCTTTTTTTTAACATCCGAAATTTTGTGAGAGCAAATTTAAGAGACACCTGCGCAGTAGACTAGCTAATTGTTTTGAATAGCACTATACCTTGGCAATGGGCTAGTGCATATTTGGCAATTTTAGGAATTAAGACTTCGTCATATTTCATTTGCAAGACAATACATCAAAGAACATTCGGTCAATTTCAGTTCAATCAGACTTATGGTTCGGCGGCAGCGATAGCAACGATTCTGAAAGATACAAAGAAAAAGGCAGGCGCTGCGCGCGAGAAACCCCGAGTCACCGGTTGAAAAGGAAAAAAAAAATCAGGTAGATTTATATGTATGTATAGTATGTATGTACTGTACATGTATAAAGCTGGTTTTTACACTGACTTCGGTCAAACTACTTTTTCCATATTCTAGATATTATGACCTAAGAACAAGGACCTTAGACGTTCTTTCAAAAGTTCCGTTTCAAAAATTTCATCATCGAAATCGTACCACGCGGGAAAACGGAAACGGCGATTGACGCCGATGTCTTAGGGGCAACGATAGATGCAAACCGAATGAAATCGGTGTGGGACATTCCACATTCCTATGATAATAAGTCAGAAAATGGTGAAGAAACCCGTGAGTACACGAATGAGTGTAAAAAACTACGACAAGACCAAAGTGAGCAGTGTATAAACTGATAAAATTGGGATTTTAACTTGTTCCTCAACCACCCCTTAATGGTTTCCCAACGGATTTTCATCTTTTCCTGAGGTAATTTTGGCGGCAGAAATTGTTCCGAAACCGAGCAGTGATTAAGAAGGCTTTTGAGGATTTCAATGCGTCAAAAAGTCAAGACTTTTACAAAAAAAAAAATATTTGATCCTGAATCACCTTGGAAGATTTCCAACGGATCACATTTTGTATAAGTAAAAATTTATAAACAAGTTATATTGACTTTTAAATATTTATTCCAAAATCATACATATCTTGTACAATCTAATAATAAGATTTACCGAGTTGCTTAAAATGGGTTGTTTGAGAAGTGATTTCATCGTTGAAGTCAAATCTTTTACAGACGAGCCATTTCTTCAGGATTGGAAATGGTCGCAGGCGGTCAAATTCGGAAAATGTAGCGAGTGAGGTAGCAATTCGTAGGCAATTATTTATTCACTCTCGTATAGTGAGTTGTGAACGCTAACTGCTACTGTTCCTATATTTCCATTGAAGTTGATTGAAAATTCTGTGGTGGATGGCAGTAGGGTGACTGGTTAAAAAGCAGAGACGCTATGGGCCTTACTAACAAAGAATCATTAGTCGAGATTTAAAAAATGTGTCGACTTAAATATTAATACACACTTAAGTCTAAAGTGTACCAATAATGTTTTAATAGTCAACTTTTACTTAAACTTAACTTTTTCAAAGTATCTACTACATTTTCATTGAATCTACTACATAATATTGGTTTGCTGTTTTATATTCGCACTTGAATTGGAATTTATTTTGCAGTCGAGTGGAAATATCAAATCAGCTTGTTTTATTCGTTTGTACATATAAAACGGTGATGCTCCATTGTTTACTCCTTTTTTCCTTCCTAAATGGAAATTGGATTCCATAAGAGTTCTTTTTAGAATATTGTATTATTATTTTCATCAATTAATAACTTTGTGCAACTAAATGGATATGTAGTAATTAAGGGGACATAGTTGTCTAAATCCTAAAATTTTGAATAATTTTTTTTATTACTTTAAAATGTTCTAAAGGTTATGTAGAATTAATATTTAAAATATTATCCAAAATTTAGCATGCAGACATATTCCAGAGATGATAGAGAAGCATAGCGACGTACGAGTAGGACATTAAAAATATGTTTTTATGGCATCCAACAGACTGAAGAAAATATAGAAGCAGATGCGATTTTGAAAGAAACTTTTTAACTGATGAAGTGATATGAAATCCACAACATGCATATCGTTTTATAGAGTTACACTATACTACTCGTATACGAGGGCGGGTCAATAATTCCGTGCATTTTTGAATTTCTGACCTCTTTACTGAAACAGCAACACTGCTCCTGTCAACAGGCATTTGTCAGTTGACTCCTGTCAAAATTTAAACTTGCTGCGTCAGTTAGTTTGTGTTTGACAGCTATTTTTATCAGACTACTCACTAATTTGAGGAGAAAATATAAAAAAGTGAATTTCGTGTGCTTATTAAGCATTATTTCTTGCGAAAAAAAACCATTACCGAGACCAAGGCTAAGCTTGATAAATACTATGGGGACTCTGCACCATCGATTTCAATGGTAAAAAAGTGGTTTACTGAATTTCGTTGTGGCCGTACAAGCACTGAAGATGCCGAACGTCCTGGACGCCCAGTTGAGGTCTCTACACCCGAAACAATCGAAAAAATTCACGATATGGTGTTGGCCGACCGAAGATTGAAAGTGCGAGAGATTGTGGAAGCCGTAGGGATCTCGCAGGGCTCAGTGGTTTCAATTTTGAATGATCACTTGGGCATGAGAAAGCTTTCCGCAAGATGGGTGCCGCGTTTGCTCACAGTCGACCACAAACGCAATCGTGTAACAACTTCACAGGAAGGTTTGGCGTTGTTTAATCGCAATATGGAGGAGTTTTTGCGCCGTTTTGTAACCGTGGACGAAACATGGATCCATCACAACACACCAGAGAACAAACAACAGTCAAAACAGTGGGTTTCTAAGGGTGAATCGGCGCCAAAGAAGGCCAAGGTGGGTTTGTCAGCCAATAAAGTTATGGCGACTGTTTTTTGGGATGCACATTGACTACCTTCAAAAGGGAAGAACAATCAATGGGGAATATTATGCCAACTTATTGGACCGATTCAATGACGATTTAAAAAAAAAAACGACCTCATTTGGCCAAGAAAAAAGTTCTTTTCCACCAAGACAATGCAAGGGTGCACACATGTGCAGTTGCCATGGCAAAAATCCATGAATTGGGCTATGAATTGCTCCCTCATCCACCCTATTCTCCAGATTTGGCTCCGAGCGACTACTTCTTGTTCCCAAACCTGAAGAAATGGCTTGGTGGAAAAAGATTTGACTCCAATGATGAAGTCATCTCGCAAACAAAGGCGTATTTTGAGGACCTCGACAAATCATTTTTTTTGGAAGGGATAAAAAAATTGGAGAAGCGTTGGACAAAGTGTATAGAGCTCAAGGGAGACTACGTTGAAAAATAAGATTATTTTTTTATCAAAAAATCTGTGTTTTAATCCAAAAGTCACGGACTTATTGATCCGCCCTCGTATATATGCATATAGAAATTTTAAACGTGTTTTTCTCGAAACGAAGTTTTTGAATCTGCGTACACGATAATTCGAAAACGACTGGATAAATCGCATTAAAATGTTGCATGCTTCTTTAAATTTGTTAATGAATCTATAAAATTTTAAATATTTTGATAAGAAATATGCTTTTTAATGTTTAAATAACGACCATTCGTTTTTAATTTGTTGCACATTTTCGAGATTTAGCTACAAATTATACTTGTCATTAACTGTTTTTTTCATTGTTTTGGATTCAAAAATAAGGACGGGGAGGGTACGTCCCTCCCTGCTGCTGCACATTATACCGAAGATGCTCTACTGCCACCATTCTATAAAAGAAATATATGTATTAGGTGCGCAACTAAGTTATGGTTATTTTGATGAAAATTCAACTTTATTGTGAAAAAATGGTTACAAATGAATCATTCAAAGTTTTGCCCATCGCTAGCTACAACTTTTTCCCATTTTTCTGGCAGAGATCGAATACAGTTACGGTAAAAGTGTTCATCTTTTGAGGCTATGCACGAATCAAGCCATTTTTTGATGTCTTCATATGAGCAGAACTGCTGATCAGCCAGACCATGTGCTATCGAACGGCGCAAGTAATAATCGGACGGTGCAATATCTGGAGAATATAGCGGGTGGGGCCTGACTTGCCATTTGAGCGTTTTCAGGTAGTTTTTAACGGGTTTGGCAACGTGAGGCCGAGCGTTGTCATGTCGGAATAATATTAAATTTACATGTGTGTTTTTTGAAAAGTTAACATTTTCGGAAATAAGAATCATCCTATAGTCTATAAATAACTAGAGGCGAATGATCCTTAAGCTAAATTATACATTTACATTAAAAGATATTTTGTGGTGTAATTCGCAAAGTACAAAAAGATAATAAATAAGTTAAACAAGTATATCGCAAAGGACAAAAGATAATAACGAAGTTAAACAAGTACATAAATAAGTTTATAATGAAATAACACAAACATTTTATATTAAAAATTTGTATTGAGAAGAGCTTTGACTGTAGAACTATCCATACTGAAGAGAATTTTTTTTAATTCCTTTAAAAATAAAATGGGTTGAACTATTTTTCTTATATGTATTGGCAATTTATTAAAAAACCTTGGTGCTGTCGCAGTAGAAAATTTAGAGCAACGATTTTTTTTTGAGAGTGGAATATTAGATATTGTCATATTGTTTATTCTTAGTCTGTATATATTTGAACATCTTAATGTAATGGTATATCCGCTTCGCATGAAGAAAATCTTTTGAACCTTAAAAATATATAAGTGGTTTAAAGGAAGAAAACCCAAAGATAGGAATAGTGGCCAACTATGTGCAAATTGATTTTGGTTGCAAATTATTCTTATCATATGTTTTTGGGTTTTGTATTGGGTACATAACTTACAATTATTTTTCAAAATTTGAACGTTTATTTAAATTCAAAGTATTGCCCATCTGAAGCTATGACTTTTTCCCATCTTTCTGGCAATTTGTGGATCCCATCCCAAAAGAACTGCACCGGCTTGGCAGCCAATTTTTGATATTCTGCTCTGATGTGAACCGTATTTCAGTGAGGGCGTTCTGCATCGATCGGAACAAATGGTAGTCAGAAGGGGCAAGGTCTGGGCTATAAGGCGGGTGGGGTAAGACTTCCCATCCACTGTTTTCCAAATAGTTCTTAACCGCAATAGCAACGTGGGGCCGAGCGTTGTCATGATGGAAAATTATTGCCTCGTGTCTGGTCGCATATTCCGGGCGTTTTTCGGCCACTGCGCTCTTCAAACGGATTAATTGTGTTCGGTAGCGTTGTAAATTGATGGTTTCACCCGGTTTTAGTAGCTCATAATACAGCACACCCATCTGATCCCACCAAATACAGAGCATTACCTTCGCGCCATGGATATTCGGCTTTGCCGTAGATTTGGCTGGTTGGCCGGGTTTCACATATGATTTTTTGCGCTCGAGGTTGTCGTAATGGATCCATTTTTTATCACCAGTAACAGTCTGATGCAAAAATGACTTCCTTTTGTGACGTTCCAGCAGCATTTCGGACATGCAAAACCGCCTTTCGACGTCTCTCGGCTTGAGTTCATGTGGAGCCCAATTTCCTTGCTTTTGAATATATCCAGCTGCTTTTAAACGTTTTGAAATGGCTGCTTGAGTGACACCCAAAGATTCTGCGAGCTCTTCTTGTGTTTGGCAACAATCTTCATAGAGTAATGCTTCCAGTTCTTCATCTTCAAACTCTTTTGGCTGCCCAGGACGTTCATCGTCTTCCAAGCCAAAATCACCACTTTTAAATCGTGCAAACCACTTTTGGCACGTTCGCTCACCACTCTTCACCATAAACTTCCACCAAAATAGGATGACTTTCGGCAGCAGTTTTCTTCATATTAAAGTAATGAAGAAGAACTCCCCGCAAAAACACTTTTTCAGGTACAAAATTCGACATTTTGAGTGAAAAAAAATTATTGTTGTTTACGCTTCAAATGAGTGACATATACTGAAATGACGTACAATGACAGTAGTTTTCCAACGCATGTTCCAATGGAATAATACAAGTTACGCCATCTCTTAGAAACCGCACGAATTAAGTTGTAGACCCAATATAATATGCTATTGTATGTACCCCCCCAACTTGCAATACTATATTGTAATTTAGACTGGACAAGGCCATAGTAAAACATTAATAAGATTTTTTGGGAACAGTGTTCTTTTAACAGATACGTTTTACGAGTAACAGAAAACATGTATTTTTTAATGTCTTCGACATGTGCTTTCCAAGTCATATTTTGGTCTATAAGTACACCTAAAAATTTATAACTTTCAACACCTTCTATTTTAAAACAATTTGGACTACACTTTATATCCTCTTTATAGCTGGTTTCACCACACTTATGAACATATAAAGATAACTCAGAACATGAACTAGAGTGAAAAATGGCATCACAGTTAAGTGGACAGGGTCCTTTTAGATTGCAAATCATAAGTCTGGTTTTATTGCTTATGAGAAGTTCATTTTTAGCAGCAAATCATTGGCCTAGAACATTAAGATCCCTATGCAATTGAATTGCTAAGATGAATAGATTTTTGTTACTATATGTTAAAGCCATGTCATCAGCAAATGCTGTAACACTCCTACTGAGGTTTTGATAAAGCAATGAGTTAACATATATCAAAAACAACAAAGGACCTAACACTAAACCTTGTGGAACACCTATCTTAATTTTTAACGAATCACTTAACACACCATTTAATTTAACTCGCTGAGTCCTTTCAGATAAGTATGACGAGAACGCCCCTTAAACCTGCCCTGTATAACTTATCGAGTAAAATTTCATGATTGACTATATCAAGAGCTTTCGTCATATCTATGAAAAGCACTACATTAGAGTTGTTTTTATTAAAACTGTCTTATATTTCTGTACAGTGTTTAAGGATAGCATCATCAGCGGACGAACCATATTGTTCGTTTCTGAAGAACTTGTTTTTGTTTAAAAATTGTATAATTCGCGTTTTTATTAGTTTTTCAAAAACTTTACTGAATGTTGGAGGTAAGGAGTTAGGCCTATGTTGAGTTATTAAAGCTCGGTTACTTTTTTTGAACAAAGGAATAATTTCAGCATATTGTAGAGATCATGGGAAAATACCACAATGAACGTTTAAGTTAACAAATGACATAGCACATCAATTACATAAAAAGAAATGCACTTCAAAAGGTAGTTTGTAATACAGTCAAATGTACAAGAATTTTTACTATCGAATGACATAATACATTTATTTATCTAGATGGGTGTAAATGGACAGAAAACGAAACAATTACTAAAACAAATATCATTCACAAAGTCAGGAAACATACTACAATTACAGCTGTAGTGGCTAAGAGTGGGTTTCATATCTAAAGCGATAGTGGTAAAGAACTTATTAAATTGATTTGCAATGTCCATTGGCTCTGTTATTGTCATGTCATTTACTTCAAGTCTATCGATATCGTTTTTTTTTTTCATTTTCTCTGTTGAGGATGCTGTTTACTACTCTCCACTTTTGTTTTACTTCAGCTTTACAATTATGAAGTTTAGTTGAATAATATTTATATTTACAAACCTTTACTTCTTTCTTTATGTCTTGGCATAGTTTCAAATAAACATGTTTTAATGCTGTATTCCGAGGGTGACGTTGACATTTTTTTCTTAGCGAATTTTTGTTGTTTATTTTTACAAGCAACTTTTTGTTAATCCACAGCCTAAGACGTTTTAGCTTTGAATTGTCTGATCTAATAGCGACCGTGCAATTATCAATATGCCTTTTTAGGATTTGTATAAGTAAATTGTAGGCAGTTGATGGATTACTTTCTGCATATACGGATTCCCAAAATTCGAACTTCAGACTATTAATTTGTCAAAGCTAATTTTGTTTTTAATTTTTAAAGGTACGTATTTGTCAGTATTACTCAGCGCAGCAGCTTCTACTTTTATATTAGTCATACAATGATCAGATATTTTCATTTTTTACTTCACTAGTAAAGCTATGTGTAACATTTAAACCTACTCAAATAGAAATTTGATCTATGAAAGTCTGTGTTTTATCTGTTATTCTAGTTGGTTCTAAAACAAGTGGTTTCCAACCAAATGAGGACATTAAGGATAAATAATTATGAGTCATTATTGTTTTTTAACGATGTTTATATCTCCTACCACTAAACGATTTTTAGTCGTTACGTCATTTAGGAAACTGTCAATATTCAGATTATTTTTAAGCACATATACCGTGTGCTAGTAAAACATTCATTACATATATGACAACAAATTTTTAGGACATCAGCACTCACTAGATTTATTTTGCGATCTTTGCTATTTGATGTTTCCTGCTTTTTAATATTTACAGCGACACCACCTGAACTGTATGAATTATTGCAGTTAAAATAAGATTCGTATCCTGGAATATTATATGTGGATAGTGCATAGTCGTACAACAATAAAATTTGAATCAAAATTACATGCATTGTTACATTACATTACATGTTGCCGCGTGTGCAGATTAAAGTCGGCACTAGAGCAGAAACAGTCAGGTCTGGTTACACGGAGTTGTGTTCTATTCCATCAGGATAACGCTCGCGCTTATACAGTTAGGACCACTAGGTTGGGAAAAAATTATGCATCCGCCTTATTCTCTAGATTTAGCACCTTCAGATTTCCACTTACACTGAAGGCTGCAAAATTTCTTTGATGGAAACGATTTCAGATTCGTCACGAAGCTCTTGGGCTATTTTTTTCGTCAAAGCCAAACAATTTTTAAGAAGTTGCCTGTGAGAGTTGGACAGAAATTTTGTCATTGACGACAAATTAATTAACATTAAACAGACATTCAAAAACCGCGCATGGTACTCTGCGGGCCTGAGCATTGGTATCCATTCGCTCTTCATGTCACAGCCGTCTTAGGCGACTAATATGCAGTACAGCTCATGTAGTTCGTCGCAGAATCTTCTCCTCCGGAGCTCATCAACCCAAACGAGACTGAATATTTTTCTATGAAATGTTCTCTCGAAACGACTGAGGATATCTTCATCGGCTTTCGATAGAGCTCATACTGCTGCACCATAAAGTAGGACTGGGATGATCAAGGTCTTATATAGAGTCTCCTTAGTTTTCGGGATAGGGCCTGATTAATCAATTGCATTATTAGCTGAAAGAAAAAGCGATTGGCAAAAGGCAGGAGAGCTTGGCAGCTATTCCAAAACTACACATGGCTCTATAAATGTTACATAGCTCGTCTCTATAAATATTGTCATATGCGGAATTAAAATCAATGAAAAGTTGGTGTGTATCGATTTGAACTTCTTCAGTTTTTTCAGGATCTGCCGGAGTGTGAAGCTTTGGTCGAATGTGGACTTTCCTGGTCTGAAGCCGCACTGATAGGGACTAATCAAATTATTGGCGAAGGGTTTCAGAGGTTCAAACAATATGGGAGATAAGATCTTGTATCCTCTATAGTTGGTCTCTATAGTTGAGGTGGTCTCCTTTTTTGTGGACCTGGCATACATTGCCGATATTCCCTTCATCAGGCATATACTCTTCTGACCACTAGCCATATTCTGTAACTTGTGCGAAAACTTTTCGCATCGAGAATACATGAAACAAAGAATTCCGCTATTTCTCGCCTTTGAAAAAGAGAAAATGGTTTCGTATTTCAGTGCAAAAATCGTGGAAAACCATTTATCAGAACAAAACAAAGCAAGTAAAATCAAATTTAATTCATTAGTTTTGTATTCAAAGCATCCCGATTATTATGTTCTTCTCAACTAAGTCAATAGATGGCTCCAGCATTAAGTGCTGGTCGATTTTGACATATTCAAAATGTCATGAACCAAGCTGAGACATATGGTAAACAAACCGTATTGACATATTAGTAATTTTGTTTTGGCGTCATATACTTTTGGTTGTGTGAAAATTCATGATTTTGTGCCAAATAATCTTCATTTGCGGGAAGCGCATCAACAGTTCCAAAAAGTTTACGGAGATGAAACAACGTGCCGTGATTGGTTCCGTCGGTTCAAAGACGGTGATTTCGATGTTGACGACCGTCCGCGTGAAGGAAGGCCAAAATCTTTTGAAGACGCTGAATTGAAGGCATTGTTCGATGCGAATCCGTGCCAAACGCAAAAAGAGCTTGCTTCAGCTTTAGGAATTACCCAGCAAGCCATTTCCAACCTATTGCATGCGTTGGGAATGGTTTAAAAACAAGGAACTTGGCTTCCGTATGATTTGAAGCCAAGGGACATTGAGCTTTGTTTTTTCGCCTGCGAACAACTGCTCCAGCGGCAAAAACGCAAGGGTTTTCTTCATCGCATCTTGATGGGTGATGAAAAATAGATTCATTACAGCAACTCACGGGAAGAAAGTCGTGGGGATGGCCGATCATGCTTCTACGTCGTCGGCTCGGCCGAATGTTCACGTTGCGAAAGTTATGCTGTGTATTTGGTGGGACTAGGTCGGTGCCATTTATTACGAACTGTTGAAACCCGACGAAACCATCACTAGGGAACGATATCAACTTCAATTGATGCGATTGAGGCGAGCACTGCGCAAAAAACGGCCACAATACGAGCAGAGACACGAAAAAGTGATTCTACAGCATGACAACGCTCGGCCTCACTTTGCCAAACCCGTTAAAACCTATCTGGAAACGCTCAAATGGAAGATCCTACCCCATCGGCCATATTCCGCAGATATTGCGCCTTCCGATTATTATTTGTTCCGTTCGATGGCCCGTGGTCTGGCTGATCAGCAGTTCCGCTGATATGAAGACATCAAAAACTACGTTGATTCGTGGATAGCTCCATAAGATGAACACTTTTACCGTAACGGTATTCGACTTCTGCCAGAATGATGAGAAAAAGTTGCTGCTAGCGATGGGCAAAACTTTGAATGATTCATTTGTAACCATTTTTTCACAATAAAGTTGCATTTTCATCAAAAAACACAGCTATAACTTGGTTGCGCCTCTAATATAAAAGAAGCAAAATTCATTCGTGTGTTTGATTCATGTTTAGTATGTTTGTTTATGTATTTATTATTTCAGTTTGCTTATGTTACTAAACATATGTATACATATATAACCATATATTGTTAAACATTTCGGTCTACTGTTCACATTATTAATAGTTTTATTTGTTTCTAGAAAATAGTTAACAATACTAAAAAAAAGTTCGAAGTCATTGAACAATAGCGAACACCATTGACGGTAATCCATCGCACGGTCATCTTTGAAAAAATATGGGCCAATGTTTCCGCTGTACCATAAGTATCACCAAAAGGTGCATTTTTCCGAGTGCATTGGCAGCTCTTATATAGCATGAGGTTGCTCATCGGCCCAAATACAGCAGTTTTGTTATTAACACACCCATGACCTTCATCGCTGAAGACAATTTTCGATATAAAAGCGGATCTTCCTCCAGTTTTTCCAAAGCCCACTCAACCCAAATTTCGACGCTGTGTTCAGTTCTTGCACGAACTGTATTTTATTTATTTATTTAAACCACGATCCTTGCGTAAAATCTTCCATGTAGTCGAGTAACACAATCCCAATTGGTGCCAACGGCGATGATCACGGTCTTTATTAACACTGTCGGATAGAGCAGCAATATTTTCCTATTTATGCACTCTATGTATACGGCTAGGTAGCTTGATGTCCAATAGCGTCAAGTTTGTGCGAAATTTGGTCACCATGGCTTGAATTGCTTGCTCAGTAGGTCGATTATGACGTCTGTAAAACGGTCGAAGTGCGCGAAAAACATTTTTCACAGAGCACGAATTTTGATAATAAAATTCAATCATTTGTAAGCGTTGTTCGTAAGTCTTTCCATGATGAAATGGCAATGCTAACTGAGCATGTTTGACTTTGACACCCGAGTCATGTGTGAGCTGTCAACAATAGAACATTGAAAAACCAAACAACAAAAAAATCGCCCTTTACAATTTATAATGCAATACCTTTTATCAACTATTTTTATTTTATCTTTTCTTTAAACCACTTTATCACTACCCTTCATTCACTTTCAAATTCAACTGTTGAACTAGCAGAGGTTCGATGCTGATATTTATACAGCCTGTCATCTTTTAAGAACATTCCATTTTGTCAGAATATTTGCTAAAGATTTTCCATTATTATTCCAATCGATGAGTCTGCCGTTATTCAAATATAGACGACACGGTTTTGTTTCAAAATAAGAGGTCCCGAACAACTTCGTTATTCATCGTTCCGTTGAAGCGACACATTCTTTCCACAGGCAGTACCTCCTTTTTCTCCCAATCCTCACGCTGGAGCCTGTGGACAACGTCATTGATGCAGGTTATTATCTTGTATGGACCTTTCCAATCCTGTTGCAATTTTTGGTGATTTGTTTTTCTTACGCACAGGATTATACAGCCACACTAGATCTCCTTAATTGAAGCCTAGTCTTCATGTGGTTGTTCTCTGATGTCATCTTTTCTCGGTTGTTTTTGATGTTTCACTTGGCAACCGAAATGTTTGAACAAATAGTATCTCCGATGGTGTATGCCCTGTTGAATTATGGACCACATTTCAGTAGGATATTAAAAATAGAGTTATGTGACGATCCCAGTCCCGCTGAGATGCATAGACAGATGCTCATTTAAGGTCCTATTGAATCGCTCGACCAAACCTTGTCTTCCTTATTCTAAGATATTGGCACACTTCCTGTAATAGATTTGATTCAAAGTTTCGTCCTTGTTCAGAATGAAGCTCCATTGGGACTCCAAATCTGCTCAGCCATTAGTGGACTATCAAGTCTGATGCGGTCTTAGCCTCTTGATTTAGGATCGAGAACCCTTTCAGCAAATTGCTGACGTAATCCATGACGAGGTTGCCATTAACGGTTTCGGGAAACGGGCTAGCGATGTCAACAGCTATATGCTCGAAATGTGCTCAATGTGCTTTTTTTTTAATACTTAACAGTCTAGATTGTATTACTACTCTTAAAATGTCGGAGCACGTGTTAAGTTTTTTGGAAAATTGGATGTTTGGGCTTAGTGGTTATTTCGCTCCTGCGGCATAACATTCGGGTCCTTGATAGCCGCACACGTTATGCACTTTTTGTACCAATTCTCGACATTGTTTTGCACTTCAGTAGAAACATGCCATGAATATGTCACAACATGGAGACACCATAATCCATGGCTAAATTAACATCAGGGCATGTTAGTTAACTTTTATGTCAACACATGAGTGGATACGAATCAGGGCATACATTTGATATTCCGTGTTTATGTGAGTTGTTTTCTGTTGAATGTAGTGGTAAACGCATTTTTTTATAAGCGTTGCGCTTGTCCATGTAATTAACTAATTTTTGTTTTTGTTCTTTTGAAATTTTGGATGATTTCTGAAATGAATAAAAATTATATTTTAATATTTACATATCACGTATTAATTTGGCATTTACTTACTTTTTCTGGGTTATTCTCGACCATTCTGCTTCTTTCGCACGCCATCCACTTAGTAACAGAAAAACGGAAAAACTTTTCGTATCTGAGAACAGTTTTCTTGCATCTTTCCAGTTATTTCTTTCATGCGAAAAGCTTTTCGACATTTTTCGAAGAGAGTTACAGAGACAGATGGATGACAGAAAGTGTATTTTCGATCAATTCACAGCGATCCGTCAACAAATTTCACGATGTTAGAGTTACAGAACATGGCTACAGATCTGCGAAATGAGCTGGTGCATGCAAGTCATTTCCAGCACCTTTGAATAGCTAGGATGGTAAGCCGTCAGGTCCAGGTGATTTGGATATTCCTGTCCTTTTAGTCAGGTTGACGGAAGTTTTGGTTATCATCGTCTATGTTTAATGGTCTATTCTGCCTGGCAGCTGCATGTTGGGATTCTTCATTTGTAGAAAATGTTTTTCCAGATTCTCAGCACCGACTGTGACTTTGCTATAAGGTTTCCTTGACACGTATCTTATTCCTGGATACAACCTCTCAATATCTTCGATCGCTCGTCTCTTCTGCTCATGGAGCTCACGAGCGGCTCTCGTCCTTCATTGAAATACTGCTTTACACGCTTCTTGTTTATGTGCATGCGTTTGCTTCATATCGAACCAGGGATTTCCTGCTGGTGGTCCGGTGAAACCCAGCACATCATTTGCGGCGTCTCTGATGGCACGTTGCTAGAGTTGCCGCTGGTTTTCGGTACTTGCAAGATTTCGGGATACGCGTCCGGCGAAGATTCTAAGGGTGTCTCTCGATTGCAGCTTTTCTACGTTTTATTTCCTCACAGTAGTTCTTCTTTGTTGTCGCGCTTGAGAAATCCGCACTCGTACCTTGGTTGCAGCAACTTAGCGATCCGAGTAAATGCTGGTGCCCGCAACGTTCGGATGTCCAGCATAGTGGAGGTATGACTTACGTCTATCGCAAAATAATCAATTTGATTTAGCATTCGATGTTCCGAAGTTCGCTACGTCCCTTGTATATATTGAGATGAGGAAACCGTGTGCTTGCTATAGTAATATTTCGTCCCGCCGCAAAGTCAATAAGCACAAGCCCGCTGACAGAAGTAATGTCGTGTGGGCTATGCTAACCAACTGTCTAACCAATGATGTCCTCCTCTCCTATCCTGGCACTAAAATCGCCTAGTACGATTTTAACGTCATACTTCCGACATTGCTCATATGTCCTGTCGAGAAGCTCCTAGAAACAGTCTTTGGGCGCGTCGTTCTTGTAGTCCCTAGGGGCATAGGCGAACATTAGGCTTATATTAGCGGATTTATCCTTGATGCGGATTGCCGTAAGACGCTCGTTTACGTTTCGCAAGCTCAAGACTTCTTGCTTAAGTCAGCGCGTATGAAAACTCCGCACCCGAATAAGCGTTGTTTATCTTTCCTATAGCAATCATCATAGTATACACCCTGTGGCAAAAAAAAGTTCGCACTCGAAAAAATTTTATTTTTCTGGTTTTTGATTGAAATTTAGGTGCATTTTTGTATTGGGACTCACTGAAAAGACGCGTAAATGATCTCAGAAATTGTTTTCTAAAGTATATATGGTATCTTAAAATTTAATGACACATTTGCGTCTTGCAGAGGTAATTAAAAGAGCTTCTTAAAGTTGATCGAAACAGTCGGAATTAAAAATGATATTATCTCTACAAAATAGAGCCAAAATAAGTTTTAAAAAATATAAAAAAATTATTAAAAATAGAGCAACTTTTCGAGTACAAAGATAAAGTAATTTTTCAGGATGATTTTGCACCATGTCATCGAGCTCATTCGGTAAAAGTTTTTGACTATGCTTGCCTAAACCTAAATTGGTTCAAATATTAATTTGTATGCTGTTTTCTATTTGTAGGTGAATTCTTATAAGAATGATTTGGGAATTAAAAGCCTTTCCTGGCCAGGGAATAGTCCAGACTTAAACCCTATAGAAAATAGGTAAAGATTAGAGAAAAAATGTCAAAAAATATCACTGAAATGAAAACTGTGATTGAAGAGGTTTGTTTTCATGAAATATCGTCGGAATATTTACAAAAATTGTATGATTCCATGCCACGCAGAGGTGATGACGTCATCAAAGCCAGGGGAGGAACAAAAATATATTAGTGGTAGTGTAACATATAATAAAAAAAACTATTTTTGTTACCATAAAAATACAACAACGCTTATACTATTTTTTTTTATTATTTCGATAGAATTTTTTACTATTTTTTATCATAAAATTCAAATTTAATACTTAAAAACCTATTTAAAGTTATAAATATTTTTTATATCATTTATTTATGATTTTACCTAAAAATTCTGAATTTTGTATACCAATAAGCCTAATTTTTTATGAATTTCTTTTCACAAATTTAATATCTAAGGACTGAAACCAATAAAATCTGTAAATTTTAATACGGGCTATAATTCCAATGCGTAAAAATTGCAGTCCCATTTTGTACCCAAATTAGCCTGTATATTCTCTAGTTTCAGTTTGTTATTGATTTTAGTTCGGTGCGGTTTAAAATATTTATAAAATATGAGTGAAGAAGAACGCCGTAAAAAGATCATCGACAAATGGCTCGAAAATATTTCGCGTCCAAACCATTTCAACGTAAAAAAATTAAACATAGCACGAAGTACAGTGGACTCTGTTATTGAACGATATTTGGAGACGTTGACAGTTAAGCGAAAACAGAAAAGTGGAGCTAAAAGTGGAGTAGATGATACAAATTTGGACAGGAAAATAGTGGATACCATCGTAAAAAACCGGACTATGTCATCCAGAGATGTTGCTCGAAAATGTAGTATCAACCAAACAATGGTACAATGATCTAAAAAACGTAACGGTCTAAAAACACGAAAAAAAAAAAATACCAAAAGTTACTGAAAAGCAAAAAAAAAAGTCATAAAAACACAAGCCCGAAAGCTATACGAGTTGATCGGCAACAAGAAAGCGGGCTTGGTTTTGGATGACCAAACTTATGTCAAAGCCGACTCTACTACTCTTCCAGGTGCGCAGTTTTACAACTCGTTTGAAGCTGAGATTCTTCCGCAATCAACAACATCGATTGGGATGGAAAAATTCGGGTCATAATATCTCGTTTGGCAGGCCATTTGCCAATGTGGACACAGAAGTTCATCGTTTATTACAACGGGAACAATTAACGGAGAAATGTACATTAACGAGTGCCTAAAAAAACGGTTGATTCCTTTCTTAAGCAAACACGAGGGTTCAACATTATTTTGGCCAGGTTTAGCTTCAGCTCACTATGCTCATGCGACGTTGAGCTTTCTTGTTGCTAAAAATGTCGACTTTGAAAAGTCTAAATTGAGGAAAAGTGAGCAGTGTGCAAAGGACGTAAAAGATTTTAGTGCTAAATGGAAAAGAGCGTCCAAAAAGATCACGGATGAAACTGTCACCAACCTTATGAAATTCATTCGACAGAAGTTGACGAAAGAATGGGAACCCAAATAATTTTTTTTATTTTTTTGTAATTGTGAATGATTTTAATAAAAACAGAGTCTTAAAGCAAATAAAAAAAATTTACATGAATTATGAAAATAGTTTTTTTTTGCTTTGAAGTTTCCAAATTTTATTCGTTTCAGTCCTTATTATACTTCTTAAAATAAATATAAGCAAGGTTTTTTTTGATTAAATAATAATTCTAAATGTTTTATTTAAAAAACTAAAGCAAAATGGGAGTGCAAATTTTTTTTTTGGCACAAGGTGTATGCATTCAAAGTTTTTCGGTTTTTTTATGTCTTTGCCCTCCCATCGGATGGCTGTAATATCTGTGTGACAGCAGTAACAGGCTGCTAATTGCTCGGCTGCGCGTGGCCTGTTAAGGAACCGAACATTCCACGTAAAGTTTCGAAGGTCGTTATCCGTTAAACGTTTGATAGGCTCCTCAACAGCGAATTCATTTTTATCCGGGGCAATTAGTTGTTTCGCCGCTGCGCTGCTGAGCCAATCAAGTTATAGAACAGTGACCCGTTTCCCGATCCATCGCCACACAGGTCCCCGACTAATTCAGTTAGATCTACAAATAATGTTTTAGTTTTAAGAGTTAGAACAGGACATACCACCTTGATCAAAAAGAACCGTGTGGCGCTCTCATTGTTCCGATTTGAGTTCTGTTTTTTTGGTTGAGTTGGTAAATCTCTTGTTGACATTCCGTCTAAATATTTGCGCCATAGCTTGACATTTGCGAAAGTTACATAGCCGAGAGTACATCTAACTCCGTGTGTGTTGGCGATTTTTTTCCAATTTTAAAAATGGTTTTAAATTTGCAACAACGAACTTGTATTACTCGTAAATTTTGCGTAAAAAACGGATTTAATGATTCGCGAACGTTGGAAATGTTGGAAAAGTTTTTCTGCAATGATTCTTTAAAGAAAATGGTCGTTTACCAGTGGCACGAGCGGTTCAAAAGTGGTCGTAAGTCAATCGAAGATGATGAGCGCAGTGGCAGACCATCGACATGGAAAACCGAGGAAAACATTGATGAATATTGTTTCTACTGTTCGTCGTGTTCGGACGTGTTTTCGGTTTGCTCCGCATTAAACTTTCAAACTTTTAAATAAAATTTATTTCTTCCCCTTCCATATCTCTACCTCTGATATCAGTTCCGCGACATTATTGCATTACCTAAAGTGCTGACTGTCCCTTTGGCTGTTTTGTTTTTTGTTTTTTGGCTGACCTCAATCTTGTTGACCAATTTTCGGATTTTACTGAATTTCCACTCGCAGTTCATAACATTGCGTAAAGTTCATTGTTTACTTTTTTCATTTACTTTTGATAAAATTGCCATGTCTTGCGGAAATACTAACAGCCCAATCTTTGATGACAATGCTGACTTTGCAAGGGCATCTGTGGAAAATCTTTCCATGCAATTTGTGTCGAATTAAATAAAAGGAATACGGTATACATCAAAGAGTTCTCTGACAACCTTCTATTCTTCTGTGATGAGTGCAAGATCATCTCGCTATGGCACGTGTTGCTTGCTATGAAGTGACTAATGACTCATTCCAAAAAAGTCTCACAAAAATGATCACGACGAATCAGTCCAATTTAGAAAGTGGTGTCAGTTATGTTGGTGAATTAGGTAACTCGGTTCTGTCCTCAACCGAAATAATTAAGTCCAAGCTCATCAACATCGATAAACTATCTGCAACTCTGATCGAGACGAATACTGCGATCAATGATCTCAAAGCAGTTTGTTCCGCCCAAAACATCTCTAACCTTAAATTGAACGAATCGATAAACAACCTTCGTGAAGACCTTGAGACCCATTTCCTCAACGAAACAACTATCTCTAATGCAGCCTGATCCTATGCTCGAAGTAATCTTTGATAGAATCAACGGTGTTGCTGACGATTTAGCTGCCGCACAATCAACCATTTTCGATATCGAGAATCATATTGAAACAGTAAGCAGCAAAATTGACAATTTACCCACCCATAAGCAACTTCACCAGAATATCCACTACAATACATCAATTTTGGCTGGAAACCGAAGTCGACCCACTTTCACCACCACCTCCTCGTCCGCCACTGTTAAGTAAACCTACAAATTCTCCCGCTGCCCCTTCAATCCAAGAGACCGAAACTGTTTCACTATCAACTCCTCCCGTCGCCTCCCCACGCAAGCTCATCAAACATTTTGGTACAACATGGACACCTTCCGAATGGAGGCGTAGACTGGAAAAAATTTAAACCGATATGAGTACATTTTTAATTAAAGGCTCTCCCCAAAATGCTGATATTTCATGGCTCGAAACTTTAAATTCGACCTCCCTGCTAGATACGAGTGGTTACTTAAAAACCCTGCTGCTGCTAATTTCAACATTGGAAAGACGCGCATCTGTAAATGGATCGACACAACTACCAAGAAACAGGATAAAACGAAGCTTAATTCGTTACCTAATCCCATTTCCAACTCCCGTCCCAAACCGGACTCTAATAAAATACCGAAACCCGTCACAAACCACCCCAAACTTGACCCTATACTGAAACCCGTTTCCAAATCTGACTCTAATTGGAGATTTAAAACCAATATATTCCCCAATTTCGCCCTTCCCACTCACATCTGGAACCAACTTCACCAGTATATTGCACCAGCTGTCACCGTTCCACCCAAGCCCCCGCGTCAACGCGTCTATTTCAAATTAACCCCAACAGCTCACACTAACTCCTCTGAAATACCTAACCCCTCTGCACATGCACTTCCTTCAAAATTTCGATCTTAAAACCGGAGCTAAATATCCCAATTTCATTACGTCCCATATTATAAATCCCTCATCTGAAAAAGTGTCTAATTCCCCTTCAATTACCCCTGCATCGCCCTCAAAATCTACGTCGATCAGCCCCATTTTTGACCCCCTTTTTCATCCCACAGTTAAAATAACCCAACAAACTTTTGACACAACAGAATGTCGTTATGCACTTTCTAGGCTTAGAGAAAAAAAAGACGTACGAGAATATACGTCTCCTTCTTTTTTTTTTTTTTTTTTATAATTTACGCGCGTCTAAGGGGTTATGATACCCTTTTACTGTTGCCAGGGCGCGGGCGGAAAGATAGAAGAAGGAGAAAGGAAAGCATTGTTGTGATGTAGTGGTTTGAAACTCAGGTGTGTTTGGTTTCTATATTGACTCTCCAGGGATAGGAGTCCCAATAGGACTGAGAGATTTTCTTCACTCGGGATGATTCAGGTTGTGAATTTTAACGGTTGTTTTTAATGTGGGGAAAAAAAAGTGCATGCTCGTAGCCAAACGAAATGCGAAGCTACAACTGGAGCAGGTGTCAAGTGTAGTCAGTGCACTTCTAGGAGACGAATGTTGAATATTTGAGTGGACATAAGTGGCGGTAAATAGGGTGGGAAAACTGTCTATAAGAATATATGAGTGGGAAAATTTAAGTTTTCAGTTTTTCAACTTCTTTTTATTACACTTTAGCCTCCTCTACGCAACTCTCCATTACGATATAACAAATTTCAATTGAATAATATACTAGAAACTGTTATACTTATTACGAAGTATATAACACATAAATCATTTGAATTAATAATGCAAGATTTTATTTACAAAAACTTTCTTTTTACTAGTCACCCCTTTTCATTTTTAAATTGCTGGAAATTAAAATTAGGTATTTTAGAACAGGAGGAATTAACTTCTGTAGTGAAGAATTACTATACTAGATGGAGTGAAAAGTGACCTCCTTGGGAATTAAATTTTTTTTTTTTAAATGTTTTTTTTTTTATATTCAATATAGTCCCCTTTTAGTTTGATACACTTATTCCAGCGATTTTCCAACTTCTTGATCCCGTCCGAAAAGTAATTTTCCGGAAGGTCTGCAAAATACTTCTCCGTGGCGTCAATAATTTCCTCGCGTGAGCTGATTTTTTTATTGATGAGCCATCTTTTGAGGTTTGGGAAGAGATAATAGTCCGAGCGATCCAAATCCAGTTCCCAATCGACGTCAAAAGTCCGCCCGATTCCGCATTAGTAAGTCCAAACACTCTTTCGAAGTGCTGTCGCGTTCGTGTTTTTGGTCATTCGCTGCACCCAGCGGTAGGATAACTTTTTCATATGCAGAATATTGCCCAAAATATGGCGTGTGCGCTCAGTACTAATCTTTGTGGTATCTGCTAGCTCGCGCACCTTCACTTTCCGGTCAGCCAACACCATTTCATGTATTTTTTTTGATATTGTCCTCTGTAACCGCATCGGAGGGCCTGTCGCTGCGGACTTGATCGGTAGTGTAGTTGCGGCCACCACGAAACTCTTGAAACCAATATTTGACGGTGTAATCTGACGGAGCATTAGCCCCATAATATTTATCCAACTTTTCTTTTATTTCCTTCGCCGTTTTGCCTCTCAAAAAATAATGTTTTATGAGAGAACGAAAATCGTTTTTGTCCATACTCAACATGAAGCCAAACACGTCAACAACAATCAGCTGTCAAAACAAAACTAAAGACAGTATCGCACTGAAATTTGGCATGTCTGCCTAAATATGAACGGACTTCAAGGCACCATAACCTTTTTTGCAGTAGCAGCGCATTCTGGTGGTCAAGGACGTCACTTTTCACTCCATCTAGTATCTGTATATTG
Source organism: Volucella zonaria (assembly GCA_963966105.1). Classification (NCBI taxonomy): domain Eukaryota; kingdom Metazoa; phylum Arthropoda; class Insecta; order Diptera; family Syrphidae; genus Volucella; species Volucella zonaria. The sequence goes on along the minus strand of OZ014530.1, from coordinate 148,804,404 downwards.
TAAAAATGAAATGAAAATAAAATAAATCTAAATCTAAATCCAATACATTGAAGTCATGTTCATCTTTGAAGCTCAGACAGGTACGACTACGATGTTTCAGATGGTTGCTTTCTTGGTCTCCCGGTTTCCACGTCATCCTTTTTGATACAGTTGGATCATTATTTGAGCATTGAGATTTTGGGTCTCCGAACACTGCCGCAGAGAAACATCCATAACTATGCGCTTTTGCCGGATGTTTCACATTAGATAGACGACAGTTTTACTATGCAGCCTATCCTTCAAGATACCGTTTAAAAAAAATAAACTTTGCCCGTGAAAATAATTTCGGCAGCTCAGTTTGGTTTCGGTTAACAAACGCTTGGCTTTTTAAATAAAATATTTTCTTTGGAGAATTCAGCGAATAAAGGCGATAGAAACCTCGTGATCTTTTTCTAATTACATTTGTCGTGCTTTTATGAGGCTAGTCTTGTAATTTTTTTAAATTCTATTCCATTTTCGTGCAAATCTTCAAGTTTTCCATGTTCTTTAAATCGTTTTACTTTCCGAAATTTCGGAGATACGAGGGCGGGTCAATAAGTCCTTTTGGATTAAAACAGATTTTTTGATAAAAAAATAATTTTATTTTTCAACGTAGTCTCAGTTGAGCTCTATACACTTTGTCCAACGCTTCTCCAATTTTTTTATCCCTTCCAAAAAAAAAGATTTGTCGAGGTCCTCAAAATGACGAGATGACTTCATCATTGGAGTCAAATCTTTTTCCACCAAGCCATTTCTTCAGGTTTGGGAACAAGAAGTAGTCGCTCGGAGCCAAATCTGGAGAATAGGGTGGATGAGGGAGCAATTCATAGCCCAATTCATGGATTTTTGCCATGGCAACTGCACATGTGTGCACCCTTGCATTGTCTTGGTGGAAAAGAACTTTTTTCTTGGCCAAATGAGGTCGTTTTTTTTTTCAAATCGTCATTGAATCGGTCCAATAAGTTGGCATAATATTCCCCATTGATTGTTCTTCCCTTTTGAAGGTAGTCAATGTGCATCCCAAAAAACAGTCGCCATAACTTTATTGGCTGACAAACCCACCTTGACCTTCTTTGGCGCCGATTCACCCTTAGAAACCCACTGTTTTGACTGTTGTTTGTTCTCTGGTGTGTTGTGATGGATCCATGTTTCGTCCACGGTTACAAAACGGCGCAAAAACTCCTCCATATTGCGATTAAACAACGCCAAACCTTCCTGTGAAGTTGTTACACGATTGCGTTTGTGGTCGACTGTGAGCAAACGCGGCACCCATCTTGCGGAAAGCTTTCTCATGCCCAAGTGATCATTCAAAATTGAAACCACTGAGCCATGCGAGATCCCTACGGCTTCCACAATCTCTCGCACTTTCAATCTTCGGTCGGCCAACACCATATCGTGAATTTTTTCGATTGTTTCGGGTGTAGAGACCTCAACTGGGCGTCCAGGACGTTCGGCATCTTCAGTGCTTGTACGGCCACAACGAAATTCAGTAAACCACTTTTTTACCATTGAAATCGATGGTGCAGAGTCCCCATAGTATTTATCAAGCTTAGCCTTGGTCTCGGTAATGGTTTTTTTTTCGCAAGAAATAATGCTTAATAAGCACACGAAATTCACTTTTTTCCATTTTCTCCTCAAACACAAACTAACTGACGCAGCAAGTTTAAATTTTGACAGGAGTCAACTGACATATGCCTGTTGACAGGAGCAGTGTTGCTGTTTCAGTAAAGAGGTCAGAAATTCAAAATTCACGGACTTATTGACCCGCCCTCGTATCAATCTTTTCCAATAAATTTTCTTTTACGTGGAACATGGGAATCCACATAGTGCATATGGTGGATAAGCAATGGATGGAGCAGATCACCTCCACCCTCGCATCGAGTTGGCTACTATACTCGTAAAATAGTCTTTTGTAAGACCAAAAGCACCTTTTGCTCTGGCGAGAACAACATCTACATGTTTGTTAAAATATAAATATTGATCTAGTCAGATCCCAAGGCATCTGACTATATTTCGACAGCATTTTAAACGGAATGGTTTCCGACTACTGAAAGTTGATCGGTTCGATTCCATATCGCAATCTCCCCTAATCTTACCGAAGTCACACCGTAAAAGTATATTAGTGACTTCGAGCTTTGGACCTGATTTGCACGCGATCAAGCCATCTGCCTACACTATGGCATGGTGAAGTGAGCTCACAAGATCGCTTGTGTAGATGTTGAATATGATCTGCGAATTAACCGCACCTTGGAGACCGTTTATTATGTCAGATACCCCACTAGAAGGCACATCGCCGTTCTTCATCATGAACCGTCTTCTAGTGAGCATATTAAAAGTAATGTAGTTTGGTCATAAGCGGCTAGTTCAGCTTGATAAAAATGGTGTAAAAAGCATTGTACGAGTCAATCAATTCTTGCTTTTGTTTCATTGGATTTCATATACCAGTTTAGACGCGTCATGTGATTTCCAGTCCTCGCTTTAGAACAAATTGGATATCCGGAACTATGTTTTTATCCCCCACCCGTTTAGTCTGAACCCTTATTGTGATCTTTTCGAATACCGTACTGATATACGGAAAGAGACTTATCGATCGGAGATTCACCGGATTCGATGTGTGATTATCGCTTTTTGGAATAATCGTTGAGGCTGTCTTCCAATGCGCTTGATGACGCCCTTATTCATTGCATTATTAAATTGATTTCCTACTTAATGGCTTGAAAGTCATTTGGAGTTTTTCTTTCAAATAGAGAGAATCTCTCGCCGGCGGTGACGTTGCCAAACTACGTTAAACCAGAGTTCTCAAATAGTCAGTTCTCTCTGTGTTTTCGAGGGAAGAAATTGTGCGAAAAGGTTAAATTATCCCCTTCGGAGTTAGAGCCAATGAAAACATTTGCCTCGTAAACTTCCTGGAAAATGACCCCAATCACTAAGAAGTTATCATCATCGACAGCTTGTTCTGGATCTATGTATACCTGCTGTTAGCAGTATTTGTACGCCGGTATTTTCAGCCCGAATTTTGTTGTTCCAAAACAAACATACAAAAGTTCTGTAATTTTATTTTATCAATATTTGGAGGTTTTTGCTTCTAGACTTCAGATTGATTCATGACTCCCGTGTTATATCTGTTAAGTAAATCATTTGTACTGTTGGTCAACGTTATTATAATACATTACAGACATTGTTATTCTCGTTCTATTTAAATTCCACCACTATGTATATAAAAACTGCATATAAATACAAATGTATACAGGGTGATTCAGGACTTAACAATATGATTTTAGGGGGTGAGAGGACAAGAGAAAATTTGTTTGTTACAAAATTAAATGTTTTCTGCCATAAATCACTTAAAGTATTGTAGTATAGTGCTCTATCGAACAAATGGAAAGCTAGATACATTTTCTGTTCAACAGTGTATAATAAGTTAAGGAAAAATCTTTTCTATTACGAAACAGATCCTCAAAATCAATTTTTTGTAACTTTTTCTTTAAAAATTTGCAGTAATAACTTATAATACAAAAGGTTTTTACATATATGTTCTTTATTAGCAGCTCATAATTGTCTGCAGCCATTTCGGAGATAGAGACAAAATAAAAAGGCACAATGTAATTCGATTAAGATAACCTTGTCAAGACAAAAACCAAAAATATAAAAAAAATACGTTACATTGAGAAAAAGAACTTAGAACAAACTGCTCAAATTCCAGTCCGTTCCTTTCAATGCATTTTTATCATTTTGTGCGGATGGATAAGATGGCCCGAAGTGGCCTTTCACTTGTTCGCAGATCTTCACATGCTGGTGTTGTTAGATAAACTTAGATTAAGAATATCAAATTATTGGAAGAGGAAAAGAGAAGGGAGATGGAGAGCAATCTGAAACTGTGTTTTTTGGCAGTAAGCAAAGAAACTACTCGCAACCGCAACAACAAATTAAACAAGCAAAGCAACGAGGTAAATTCTATAAATGTTACAAGAGAGAGCTTTTGCAGCATTTTGTCGGTTAAATTTAAAGCCTAGAATTAGCTTAGCTGTGCGATACTCAATCTCTCTAATACATATTGGTTCTTAGGAATTCAGTATTGATTCTTGACAGTGGACCCACTTCCCATATGTGTTGTATTAAATCAATGTTCACCGACATAAGCATGCATAAAGAAAAAAATTAACTGGCGGGAGACAAATATAGATACTCTGAAGCTCTCTTTACATAACGAGCTGGATGTGCCACAGTTAAAAGCAAATTTCTTGTCGGTAAACAAATTAACAGTATCGTTTAAAGATCTTCGTAAAAATATTATCTCTTGATACTGGTGCGGAGGTTGTAACGCTATTTATCTAATTACCATCCCTACTTTAAAGTGGGCAACACCAATATGAGATAGTGTCTAGGTAACACTCAACCCAGAGTCCTTATTCGCCAATGAAAAAAAAAAAACTAAAAACAAAACTTTTAACGTAAAAGGGCAGAAATGCCCTTACTTCACCCTTATGCACTCAAAACACTAGTAACTCGGGGAGGCCAATCCCAGCAAAGAGCAGAAAGGGGCTTGATAGATATGCAGCGGCAGTCATGCTAGCAGAGGCTTCTTCTAAGCTCGATGGAATTGGGGTCTTACGGCTTACCGTTTCAAATCAAGGTTACATATTTTTTCATGTCTTTGTTCTAGGTGTCAATAGAGCGTTTATTTTTAAAATTACGCATACCCGAAAATGCCTCTTTCGTATCCAATCTTCTTATGTTTTCTTATATGTATAACCAGTACTCAAACCACGACGAAAATTTAAAAAAAAAACCAAAAGCGAAGAGAGCTTGATATCCTGCTCTCTCTTGGAGTAAACCGACCACTAAGTGCCTAGAAAAGAAACGGCGCCGCGTCACTCCATGGTAGCAACGTCCTCCATAATTTGATTATATGATTCGTGCGATTTTTTTTTTTCAAAATTTGAACGTTTATTTAAGAAAAACATGTACAATAGTATTATTCAAAGTATTGCCCATCTGAAGCTATGACTTTTTCCCATCTTTCCGGCAATTTGTGGATCGCATCCCAAAAGAACTGCGCCGGCTTGGCAGCCAAGAATGAATCAAGCGAATCTTTGATATTCTGCTCTGATGTGAACCGTATTTCAGTGAGGGCATTCTGCATCGACCGGAACAAATGGTAGTCAGAAGGGGCAAGGTCTGGGCTATAAGGCGGGTGGGGTAAGACTTCCCATCCACTGTTTTCCAAATAGTTCTTAACCGGAATAGCAACGTGGGGCGAGCGTTGTCATGATGGAAAATTATTGCCTCGTGTCTGGTCGCATATTCCGGGCGTTTTTCGGCCCCTGCTCTCTTCAAACGGACTAATTGTGTTCGGTAGCGTTGTCCATTGATGGTTTCACCCGGTTTTAGCAGCTCATAATACAGTACACCCATCTGATCCCACCAAATACAGAGCATTACCTTCGCGCCATGGATATTCGGCTTTGCCGTTGATTTGGCTGGTTGGCCGGGTTTCCATATGATTTTTAGCGCTTGGGGTTGTCGTAATGGATCCATTTTTTATCACCAGTAACAATCCTATTCAAAAATGACTTCCTTTTGTGGCGTTCCAGCAGCATTTCGGACATGCAAAACCGCCTTTCGACGTCTCTCGGCTTGAGTTCATGTGGAACCCAATTTCCTTGCTTTTGAATATATCCCCCTGCTTTTAAACGTTTTGAAATGGTTGCTTGAGTGACACCCAAAGATTCTGCGAGCTCTTCTTGTGTTTGGCAACAATCTTCATAGAGTAATGCTTCCAGTTCTTCATCTTCAAACTTTTTTGGCTGCCCAGGACGTTCATCGTCTTCCAAGCCAAAATCACCACTTTTAAATCGTGCAAACCACTTTTGGCACGTTCGCTCAGCTAGCGCATGTTCACCATAAACTTCCACCAAAATACGATGACTTTCGGCAGCAGTTTTCTTCATATTAAAGTAACGAAGAAGAACTCCCCGCAAAAACACTTTTTCAGGTACAAAATTCGACATTTTGAGTGAAAAAAAATTATTGTTGTTTACGCTTCAAATGAATGACATATACTGAAATGACGTACAATGACAGTAGTTTTCCAACTCATGTTCCAATGAAATAATTACAATGAAATAATACAAGTTACGCCATCTCTTAGCAAACCGCACGAATTAAGTTATATACCCAATAATTTGGGAATGACTTTCCACTGCTTGTCCACTTCTGCAAAGAGTTCTTTTTTTTTTGAATATTTCCCATAAGTTCTCGATGGGGTTAAGGTCTGGGGACTGCGGTGGCTATTGCAGAATGTTTATATTTTGCTCCGCGATCCAATTTTTGACCAGTTTAGATGTGTGTTTGGGGTCATTATCGTGTTGAAACCACCAAACCAGCGACATTTCCCATTCTGCATAAAGGGCCATGACATTTTGTAGGATGTTTTTGTAATCTTCGGATCTCATAATCCGTTTAATACGATGAATTGGACCAATGCCCTGCGACGAGAAGCAGCCCCAGACCATAACATTACCACCACCGTGCTTTGGTGAATTTGGGGTTCAACCTCTCGCCTTTCGGTCTCCTTACATGTTGCTTTCCGTCTGATCCACACAAATTGAATTTCGATTCATCAGAAAATAAGACAGTCTTCCATTTCTGAGGGCTCCAATTTAAATGTGCCTCAGCAAAATTCATACGAGCCTTCAAATTTTTCTTCAAAATAAACTGTTTTTTGGCTGGCTTGTAGCTTCGAAGACCAGCTTGTAGAGCTCTGCGCCGTATTGTTGATGTGTCAATATCCAGCTGTAGTTCTACCTTGATTTCTTTGGAAGACGCCTTGGGGTTTCTCCTTATAAAATTAATAATTTTGCTATCTTCCTTTCCACTTGTTTTGCGGGGCCTGCCACCTTTATGGTCTGATACCACAACTCTACTATTAACGACACGACAAATTTTTGACTTGTGGATCGAATATTTGGTCGCAATTTCTTTTTGGGTAAGCTCATTATTAAAATCTGTTAAAATTTTGGACTTCAGCTCCTGGCAATATTTGTTTCCACCCATTTTATTAATAAGAACACAATTGTTTTAACTGCAAGTCTGTTCACTACTACTTGTATTTGACTAATGCGCTGCAAATCGACAGACGAAACCAAGAAATGAATGCAAACAAAAAATCGAAAGCAAACAAAATTTACCGTTAAAAAAAAATCATTGTACCGAATAGTAATAGCGAACTGTTAGTTTGTAGGCTTTATATTTACAAAGACATACACACATTAATAATTAAAAGAGAAAGAAATAAAAACTGTTGTGACTCTCGCTACTCTCACTACCAGATTATGTATTACCACTTTTATGTATCACCTATGGATTATATAAGGAGCCGCTCGAAAATTAATAAAACACAGTTGTAACCCAGTTGTCATAGTTTATACTTTAAGGTAGTCCTACATAAATTTCAGAAGTGGGATCAAAGTCACCTGAATTTTAAGTTTTATTTTTTGAGTAATTGTTAGTAAGTTTTAAGTGGTTTATTTTTTTTATGTTATGTGTATATTCCATGTGAGCTATGGCTAAAGCGCGCGCAGAATGCCAGAGTGATTCTTTTAAAAGGAAAATTGTCTGCATTTGGTCTCGAATCGAGTGGTAGCAAGTTGGAGCTGAGACTTCGTCTCCAAGAACATGTGGATCAAGCTACAGATGCCCAGCTCGCAGAACATTTTCCGCTTAATCTGTTGGAAGTTTTCCATCCGTGTGGTGACAGTGAAGTTCCTTTTATGGAGAGCGCCGCTAGTCAACAAGTGTTACCAAGCGGTGAGTCGACGTCAGAACGGGAATCAACCGCTACGAACCTGTCTGTATCTAATGACCGCCAACGCCAAATAGATGACGAACAAATTAGACAACAGGAAGAAATTACGAGGCTAAGGGAGAAACTAGTATCGTTGTGCCGTGTGACTGAATGTCAGACGTACAGTTTGAGTTACAAAGATATTGAAGAAGCTGTACCAACGTTCTCAGGCGATGACAATTACTCCGTAGAGCAGTGGATAAGAAGTTTCGAAGAAGCGCAAGTTTTACACAAGTGGGATGAACAGCAGGCGTTGATATTTGCGAAAAGACTTCTTAAAGGCACCGCTAAATTGTTTCTGCGATTAATCAACTGCACATCTTGGATAGAGTTGAGAGCATTGTTGACAAAAGAGTTCCACCACGCTGTCACTTCAGCTGACGTTCATAATAAATTACGAAAACGAAAAAAACGAAGTGATGAAACCGTTCATCATTACACCTTGATTATGCAAGAAATTGCGTCCTTTAGCGAGATCGATGAAGATGATCTTATCAACTATGTTATTAGTGGAATTCCAGACTCCTTGTACAATAAACAACTTCTATTCGCGGCAAATAGCCTGGATTATCTAAAGAAGATGTTGCGAAAATACGAAAAGCTTAAGTCATATACGCATTTGAGTAGTATGCAACAAGCGATTTCACACTCATCTTATATCGGAATCAAGAAACAACATGCAAACAACAACAGATGCTATAATTGCAACGAAAGCGGTCATATTGCCACCAGCTGCACAAAACCTCGTCGAGCGAGAGGAACCTGCTACAAATGCGGAAGGCCAGGACATTTAGCCATCAATTGTCAAAATATTGCGCCAGGGAAAGGACCATCAGCTTCGAAAGATGTACTCGTACTGCAAGAGAAGGGCGAGGAGCCTGATCTGGAAGAAAATACATTTGATTGCGAAGACGACTTCTCTTTTGACGTTGAGTATCAATTTATAAATAATGTTAGTAACCATATTCTTAAATTTAAAGCAAAAACTTTACTGGATACAGGAAGCCCAATAAGCTTTATTCATGAGCACTGTGTACCACTTTCCACGTTTTCACCTCTTCGAACCAGAAGAGCTAAATATTTTGGCATAAACAACAGCAAACTAAACATTGTAGGGAGAACATGATGTCTTGTATCCGTGAGTTTTTATAAAAAGCATGTTAGTTTTTATTTGCACGTAGTAAAAAATAATACGATGAATAAGTCAGTTGTTTTAGGTAGATATTTTATTAAAAAACGCAATATTAAGTTAACGTTTGCCGATTTTAATCACAATTATAAGATATCTCACAGTAGTAATGAAAAAAATTTAGATGTTAAAAATATTAATGAAAGAAATAACTGTAATAGTTATGATCTATATGTTAAAGATAGTAATACTTACGATAAAAATGATTGCACTGATAATGATAAGATTCAAAAATTTAACTCTAACTTAACCGTCATACCTCTTGATTCTCTTGTAAATGATAATTCTAACAAAAAAGATGACATCTATGAAATAGCTTACGCGAAAGATAGTAATCATCTCGAAGATATACTTCAAATTGATATATGTTGCGTAACTAAAGATAATAATTTAAATATAAAAAGAACGTGCTGAAGCTATTATTAAAGAGTCCGTTTGCACTGACGAAAGTCCCTATAAAAAGCACCCGTATAAAATGAAAATTAATTTAATTAGTTTAAATGTTTCTTTTAGTTGTACACCTCGACGATTGCCTTACTCACACAAAGTTGAACTTAAGCAAATTTTAGATGACTTGTTGTCACGTAAAGTAATTCAAGAGAGTAGTTCACCCTTTGCATCACCAATAGTCCTAACAAAAAAAAATAATGGAGAGTTCCGATTATGTGTCGATTATCGACAACTTAATAAATTCAGTCAAAAGGATAATTATCCTATTCCTTTAATAGAGGATTACCTTGATAGATTGCGGGGAAAGAAGTACTTTTCTCTATTAGACCTTTAAAATGTATTTCACCATGTAAAAGTGGATAATGAATCCGTCAAATATACATCATTTGTGACACCCCTGGGGCAATTTGAATATTTATACATGCCTTTCGGTCTTAAAAATGCACCTTGCACCTTCCAACGTTACATTAATTCCATATTTAAAGACTTAATTGTCAACCACAAATTATTAGTATATTTCGACGATTTACTTGTTGCAACGGAAACTAAGGTAGAACATTTCAAAATTTTGCAAGAAGTTTCAAAAATTATACGCGATTACAACCTCAAGCTTAGATTCGATAAATGTTCGATAATGCAAGAAAAAATAACTTATTTAGAGTATGAGGTAAGTGCAAATGGCATAAGTCCTAACGCAGTTGGTCTTGCAGCAGTAAAAACTTCCCAATACCAAAAAACGTTAAAGAGCTCCATTCGTTTCTCGGCTTATACTCTTACTTTAGAAAATTTATTAAAGATTTTTCATTAATATCCAAGACCTTATATGATTTATTGAAACAGAATACAGATTTTAAATTTGAAACGAATGAACTGCGAACCTTTGAGTACCTTAAGAAAAAACTGTTACAAGCACCTGTTCTAAGTATTTACTCTCCACATGCAGAAACTGAGCTTCATTGTGACGCTAGTGCTTAAGGATTTGGTTTCATATTTATGTTACTGGAATTAAATTTAAGATAGTCACAGATTGTAAGTCATTGATAGTCACTCTGAATAAAAAGATGCTAAATCCCAGAATATCGAGGTGTGCGTTAGAGCTACAGGAATATGATTACACAGTTGAACATAGGGACTCCAGCAGGATGAATCACGTAGATGCGTTCAGCCGATGTCATAACATTTTATTAATAGAATCTGACTCTTTTGAATATGCTTTAGCCTCAGCACAAAACCAGGACGAAACCATCAGAAATATCTCTAAAATCCTAGAAAAACGCCAGCACCCATTGTACGAATTCGTTAACGGTCTCATTTATCGAAAACTCAATAATATAGTCTTGTTCTATGTACCTAAGAAGATGGAACAAACTGTAATACAAACACATCATGACGGATCATGCCATGCGGGGGTAGATAAATTGTACGAGCATTTAAGGAAAACTTATTAGTTTCCTTCTACGAGGGCGGGTCAATAAGTTTTGGATTAAAACACAGATTTTTTGATAAAAAAATAATTTTATTTTTCAACGTAGTCTCCCTTGAGCTCTATACACTTTGTCCAACGCTTCTCCAATTTTTTTATCCCTTCCAAAAAAAATGATTTGTCGAGGTCCTCAAAATAGGCCTTTGTTTGCAAGATGACTTCATCATTGGAGTCAAATCTTTTTCCACCAAGCCATTTCTTCAGGTTTGGGAACAAGAAGTAGTCGCTCGGAGCCAAATCTGGAGAATAGGGTGGATGAGGGAGCAATTCATAGCCCAATTCATGGATTTTTGCCATGGCAACTGCACATGTGTGCACCCTTGCATTGTCTTGGTGGAAAAGAACTTTTTTCTTGGCCAAATGAGGTCGTTTTTTTTTTCAAATCGTCATTGAATCGGTCCAATGAGTTGGCATAATATTCCCCATTGATTGTTCTTCCCTTTTGAAGGTAGTCAATGTGGATTATCCCGCGTGCATCCCAAAAAACAGTCGCCATAACTTTATTGGCTGACAAACCCACCCTGGCCTTCTTTGGCGCCGATTCACCCTTAGAAACCCACTGTTTTGACTGTTGTTTGTTGTGATGGATCCATATTTCGTCCACGGTTACAAAACGGCGCAAAAACTCCTCCATATTGCGATTAAACAACGCCAAACCTTCCTGTGAAGTTGTTACACGATTGCGTTTGTGGTCGACTGTGAGCAAACGCGGCACCCATCTTGCGGAAAGCTTTCTCATGCCCAAGTGATCATTCAAAATTGAAACCACTGAGCCATGCGAGATCCCTACGGCTTCCACAATCTCTCGCACTTTCAATCTTCGGTCGGCCAACACCAAATCGTGAATTTTTTCGACTGTTTCGGGTGTAGAGACCTCAACTGGGCGTCCAGGACGTTCGGCATCTTCAGTGCTTGTACGGCCACAACGAAATTCAGTAAACCACTTTTTTACCATTGAAATCGATGGTGCAGAGTCCCCATAGTATTTATCAAGCTTAGCCTTGGTCTCGGTAATGGTTTTTTTTCGCAAGAAATAATGCTTAATAAGCACACGAAATTCACTTTTTTCCATTTTCTCCTCAAATTAGTGAGTAGTCTGATAAAAATAGCTGTCAAACACAAACTAACTGACGCAGCAAGTTTAAATTTTGACAGGAGTCAACTGACAAATGCCTGTTGACAGGAGCAGTGTTGCTGTTTCAGTAAAGAGGTCAGAAATTCAAAAATGCACAGAATTATTGACCCGCCCTCGTACTTTGCGGGATAACAAGAAACACAGCTTCAAACCGAACCTTATATTTGGATGCAACTGAAGTAAAATTTAACTATGCATTACGGAAGCCACCAATTTTTATCGTCTGCGGCTAACGAGTTAATTTAAATAAGGTACACGCTTTTGCTAAACTCACTTTAAAGAAGGTTGAATGATTTCCCATAGTTTGGTAGACTATCGTAAATTTTTGGGAATAACAGATTTAAATAAATCAACTATATAAGAGTATTGAGTATTGATACCTGGCAGTGAAGTTTTTTCTTACATAAGCACAATGGTTTTTAAAAGGACAAAAGTCAAAATTTTGTGTACGACTGTTGTATAAATTAGAACTAAAATACAAATGTGAAAAACTTCGCATGAAATATCGGAGTCCGAGTATTCGCTTTTATTCTTCGTTTGTAAATGCAGACTTTTCAAATAGCGTTTCTAAGCAATTGTAACCTTGGCGTAAAGAATTAAACTGATGAATTAGTCTTTTTTTTATAATCTTTTATACCATTTTTGTTTCGTAAATTTTCGAAATAGGCTTTCAAATCGCACACCTATCACTTTCTGAGAACTTTTCAGGAACAAGGTAAGGAAATGAGGGTTTTGACAGGTAGTCAAATAAACGAGGACGCTTTAGAACTCTTTAAAAGCTATGCAATTTTAAAACAATATTGGAAAATTAGTAATTCTTGGAAAACCACTCTTACGAATATTGTCAACAGTTGTTAGAAACGTTGGTAAAAAATCATAAATTCATTTTTTTAGCTGCTGCATAAAATCATCATGTATCATAAAATCTATGGCTTTTTGTGCAAACTTGATGAAGATTTTTTTTATTATTGTTATTTTCATTAGAAAAAATGAGTAAAGCGTTATGTTAATTAGGCATTTTCTGGAGTAAATTTACCTCAAAGTCAAAAGTTATTGGGTCTACAAGTAAGTTTCCAGCGTTTGTCACAGATGGCGCCACCAGTGGATCCCGGGCAGAAATGTCAGACCCCATGTGTTTTATTTGTAGGTTTTGTATCTGTCAACAACTTTGCTGCGTTATATTTGAGCAGTTCTATCGGTGTCGTACATTTTATCGAGCAAAATCATGGCAAGTTTCCTGCCAAATAAACGTCATTTGCGGGAAGCGCTGCTTTTATTCTTTAATATGGAGAAAAGTGCGGCTTAGGCCTATCGTTTGCTTTCTGAAACTTATGGGGCGGAATGTATTGGTGAATCGACGTGCCGCGAGTGGTTCAAACGGTTCAAAAGTGGTGATTTTGGAGTTGAAGACAAAGATCGCCCCGGAAAGCCGAAAAGTTTTGAAGACGAGGAATTGGACGCTTTACTGGATGAGGATCCGTCTCAGATTCAAGAAGAACTTGTTGCATCATTGGGCGTCACGCAACAAGCCCAAAGTACTGGGATTCATTCAAAAGGTTGGAAACTGGGTGCCGTACGAATTGAAGCCAAGAGACGTCGAACGGCGATTTTGCATGTCCGAAATTTTACTGCAGCGGTATAAAAATAAATCATTTTTGAATCGCATTGTCACTGGTGATGAGAAATGGATTTATTATGATAATCCTAAACGTAGAAAATCGTATACAAAGCCCGGCGAGCCCGCCCAATCGACGCCGAAACGAAATAGGTCATGCTCTACATATGGTACTACGAACTGCTTCCGAGTGGTGAAACCATCAAAGGACCATTATATCGAACCCAACTAATTCGTTTGAAGCGGGCATTAAAAGAAAAACGGCCAGAATATGAGACCAAGCATGAGTCCGTCATTTTTCATCACGACAACGCTCGGCCACATGTTGCGGTTTCGGTGAAAAACTATTTGGTGAATAGTGGATGGAAAATTCTGCCTCACCCGCCTTACAGTCCAGACTTGGCACCATCTGACTACCACTTGTTTCGTTCGATGCAGAACGCTCTTACGGGAATACGCTTGGGCTCGAAAGACGAGAAATTTTTTTGGTCCGGAATTCATAAATTGCCAGAAAGATGGGGGAAAGTTGTAGCTTCCGATGGACGATACTTTGAATAGATTGTAACTATGTTTTCATAATAAAACTTCAAATTTTGGAAAAAAAACGCTGGAAACTTACTTGTAGACCCAATAGCATGGACAATGAAAATGGAACCGGCTTAGAAATTATATATCTAAAGACTCAAACAAGATATCAATTTTATTTAATCAAAGGGTAGTATTTCTTCTAAAAATAAAGTTCTGCACGAAATTTCTACTATTAGCACTAACAGAGCAATTTCCGTTAACATGGGTTAGGGTACACCAACGTAAGCCTTTTCTTAAATCCTCGATAAATGATGTATTGGAGATATATCCTTACTGTAGAACGATTTTTTTCATAGAATATACCCAGGAACCATTCCCCAAATTATCGTTGACGAATTTGGGGACACCCAGTATAATACGAAAACTCATGCTGGATTGAAAAACTTTAGGAAGACAAACTTTTTTAAAGTGTTTCAAAACAAAATTTAACTATTTTTATTGGTATGTGTTTTGTTGCTTGTATGAATTATGCAAGGCTAGGCTAAATATGCTGCAGCTGAACTCACTTAAGATTAATTGACTACCTTCATACATGCTAAAAAATAAACACTAGAAAACCAGCTTAACTAACTTAATAGTCTTATTCTAACTAACTGTCCGCACGGGGGCGGTATACTTGTTTTAAAAAACTTATTAGGACATTATATACGAACTTAAAACTACTTCAAAAAAAAATCGTATTCTACTTAAACTATTTTTACCTACCTATGTGTTCCAAAATGTAATATGTACTTTTTTTATTTTTATTTTTTTTTCTTGTTTTGCATACATATGTATGTTTCTTTTCTTTTCGTTTGAATTGCTGACCTGTTATATGCCATGTTTTTGTTTATTTTAATCTTAATATTATGCTATCTTAATCTACCTAAAATATCTAAACCGGTCATGGATTAAAATAAAAGCATACCAACCCTCCCCCATAACGGATTAGTCCTGATTTGAAGGAATCAACGGTAATGGGTTTCCGGAGTAGTAAGCTCCGAGGAACAGGTTGTTCGCCGAGAATTATTTCTCTAGCAATATGCCTTCGAGTCAGCTTAATGAGGACATTGTCCGTCCTCTCGTATTATGTTTCCCTTATGGTACAAATCCTCATTAGGATAGAATTATATTCACTCCCACAAGCAAAGACAAATCCTCCCAAACATACGAGGGCGGGTCAATAAGTCCGTGACTTTTGGATTAAAACACAGATTTTTTGATAAAAAAATAATTTTATTTTTCAACGTAGTCTCCCTTGAGCTCTATACACTTTGTCCAACGCTTCTCCAATTTTTTTATCCCTTCCAAAAAAAATGATTTGTCGAGGTCCTCAAAATAGGCCTTTGTTTGCGAGATGACTTCATCATTGGAGTCAAATCTTTTTCCACCAAGCCATTTCTTCAGGTTTGGGAACAAGAAGTAGTCGCTCGGAGCCAAATCTGGAGAATAGGGTGGATGAGGGAGCAATTCATAGCCCAATTCATGGATTTTTGCCATGGCAACTGCACATGTGTGCACCCTTGCATTGTCTTGGTGGAAAAGAACTTTTTTCTTGGCCAAATGAGGTCGTTTTTTTTTTCAAATCGTCATTGAATCGGTCCAATAAGTTGGCATAATATTTCCCATTGATTGTTCTTCCCTTTTGAAGGTAGTCAATGTGCATCCCAAAAAACAGTCGCCATAACTTTATTGGCTGACAAACCCACCTTGACCTTCTTTGGCGCCGATTCACCCTTAGAAACCCACTGTTTTGACTGTTGTTTGTTCTCTGGTGTGTTGTGATGGATCCATGTTTCGTCCACGGTTACAAAACGGCGCAAAAACTCCTCCATATTGCGATTAAACAACGCCAAACCTTCCTGTGAAGTTGTTACACGATTGCGTTTGTGGTCGAATGTGAGCAAACGCGGCACCCATCTTGCGGAAAGCTTTCTCATGCCCAAGTGATCATTCAAAATTGAAACCACTGAGCCATGCGAGATCCCTACGGCTTCCACAATCTCTCGCACTTTCAATCTTCGGTCGGCCAACACCATATCGTGAATTTTTTCGATTGTTTCGGGTGTAGAGACCTCAACTGGGCGTCCAGGACGTTCGGCATCTTCAGTGCTTGTACGGCCACAACGAAATTCAGTAAACCACTTTTTTACCATTGAAATCGATGGTGCAGAGTCCCCATAGTATTTATCAAGCTTAGCCTTGGTCTCGGTAATGGTTTTTTTTTCGCAAGAAATAATGCTTAATAAGCACACGAAATTCACTTTTTTCCATTTTCTCCTCAAACACAAACTAACTGACGCAGCAAGTTTAAATTTTGACAGGAGTCAACTGACATATGCCTGTTGACAGGAGCAGTGTTGCTGTTTCAGTAAAGAGGTCAGAAATTCAAAATTCACGGACTTATTGACCCGCCCTCGTATCAATCTTTTCCAATAAATTTTCTTTTACGTGGAACATGGGAATCCACATAGTGCATATGGTGGATAAGCAATGGATGGAGCAGATCACCTCCACCCTCGCATCGAGTTGGCTACTATACTCGTAAAATAGTCTTTTGTAAGACCAAAAGCACCTTTTGCTCTGGCGAGAACAACATCTACATGTTTGTTAAAATATAAATATTGATCTAGTCAGATCCCAAGGCATCTGACTATATTTCGACAGCATTTTAAACGGAATGGTTTCCGACTACTGAAAGTTGATCGGTTCGATTCCATATCGCAATCTCCCCTAATCTTACCGAAGTCACACCGTAAAAGTATATTAGTGACTTCGAGCTTTGGACCTGATTTGCACGCGATCAAGCCATCTGCCTACACTATGGCATGGTGAAGTGAGCTCACAAGATCGCTTGTGTAGATGTTGAATATGATCTGCGAATTAACCGCACCTTGGAGACCGTTTATTATGTCAGATACCCCACTAGAAGGCACATCGCCGTTCTTCATCATGAACCGTCTTCTAGTGAGCATATTAAAAGTAATGTAGTTTGGTCATAAGCGGCTAGTTCAGCTTGATAAAAATGGTGTAAAAAGCATTGTACGAGTCAATCAATTCTTGCTTTTGTTTCATTGGATTTCATATACCAGTTTAGACGCGTCATGTGATTTCCAGTCCTCGCTTTAGAACAAATTGGATATCCGGAACTATGTTTTTATCCCCCACCCGTTTAGTCTGAACCCTTATTGTGATCTTTTCGAATACCGTACTGATATACGGAAAGAGACTTATCGATCGGAGATTCACCGGATTCGATGTGTGATTATCGCTTTTTGGAATAATCGTTGAGGCTGTCTTCCAATGCGCTTGATGACGCCCTTATTCATTGCATTATTAAATTGATTTCCTACTTAATGGCTTGAAAGTCATTTGGAGTTTTTCTTTCAAATAGAGAGAATCTCTCGCCGGCGGTGACGTTGCCAAACTACGTTAAACCAGAGTTCTCAAATAGTCAGTTCTCTCTGTGTTTTCGAGGGAAGAAATTGTGCGAAAAGGTTAAATTATCCCCTTCGGAGTTAGAGCCAATGAAAACATTTGCCTCGTAAACTTCCTGGAAAATGACCCCAATCACTAAGAAGTTATCATCATCGACAGCTTGTTCTGGATCTATGTATACCTGCTGTTAGCAGTATTTGTACGCCGGTATTTTCAGCCCGAATTTTGTTGTTCCAAAACAAACATACAAAAGTTCTGTAATTTTATTTTATCAATATTTGGAGGTTTTTGCTTCTAGACTTCAGATTGATTCATGACTCCCGTGTTATATCTGTTAAGTAAATCATTTGTACTGTTGGTCAACGTTATTATAATACATTACAGACATTGTTATTCTCGTTCTATTTAAATTCCACCACTATGTATATAAAAACTGCATATAAATACAAATGTATACAGGGTGATTCAGGACTTAACAATATGATTTTAGGGGGTGAGAGGACAAGAGAAAATTTGTTTGTTACAAAATTAAATGTTTTCTGCCATAAATCACTTAAAGTATTGTAGTATAGTGCTCTATCGAACAAATGGAAAGCTAGATACATTTTCTGTTCAACAGTGTATAATAAGTTAAGGAAAAATCTTTTCTATTACGAAACAGATCCTCAAAATCAATTTTTTGTAACTTTTTCTTTAAAAATTTGCAGTAATAACTTATAATACAAAAGGTTTTTACATATATGTTCTTTATTAGCAGCTCATAATTGTCTGCAGCCATTTCGGAGATAGAGACAAAATAAAAAGGCACAATGTAATTCGATTAAGATAACCTTGTCAAGACAAAAACCAAAAATATAAAAAAAATACGTTACATTGAGAAAAAGAACTTAGAACAAACTGCTCAAATTCCAGTCCGTTCCTTTCAATGCATTTTTATCATTTTGTGCGGATGGATAAGATGGCCCGAAGTGGCCTTTCACTTGTTCGCAGATCTTCACATGCTGGTGTTGTTAGATAAACTTAGATTAAGAATATCAAATTATTGGAAGAGGAAAAGAGAAGGGAGATGGAGAGCAATCTGAAACTGTGTTTTTTGGCAGTAAGCAAAGAAACTACTCGCAACCGCAACAACAAATTAAACAAGCAAAGCAACGAGGTAAATTCTATAAATGTTACAAGAGAGAGCTTTTGCAGCATTTTGTCGGTTAAATTTAAAGCCTAGAATTAGCTTAGCTGTGCGATACTCAATCTCTCTAATACATATTGGTTCTTAGGAATTCAGTATTGATTCTTGACAGTGGACCCACTTCCCATATGTGTTGTATTAAATCAATGTTCACCGACATAAGCATGCATAAAGAAAAAAATTAACTGGCGGGAGACAAATATAGATACTCTGAAGCTCTCTTTACATAACGAGCTGGATGTGCCACAGTTAAAAGCAAATTTCTTGTCGGTAAACAAATTAACAGTATCGTTTAAAGATCTTCGTAAAAATATTATCTCTTGATACTGGTGCGGAGGTTGTAACGCTATTTATCTAATTACCATCCCTACTTTAAAGTGGGCAACACCAATATGAGATAGTGTCTAGGTAACACTCAACCCAGAGTCCTTATTCGCCAATGAAAAAAAAAAACTAAAAACAAAACTTTTAACGTAAAAGGGCAGAAATGCCCTTACTTCACCCTTATGCACTCAAAACACTAGTAACTCGGGGAGGCCAATCCCAGCAAAGAGCAGAAAGGGGCTTGATAGATATGCAGCGGCAGTCATGCTAGCAGAGGCTTCTTCTAAGCTCGATGGAATTGGGGTCTTACGGCTTACCGTTTCAAATCAAGGTTACATATTTTTTCATGTCTTTGTTCTAGGTGTCAATAGAGCGTTTATTTTTAAAATTACGCATACCCGAAAATGCCTCTTTCGTATCCAATCTTCTTATGTTTTCTTATATGTATAACCAGTACTCAAACCACGACGAAAATTTAAAAAAAAAACCAAAAGCGAAGAGAGCTTGATATCCTGCTCTCTCTTGGAGTAAACCGACCACTAAGTGCCTAGAAAAGAAACGGCGCCGCGTCACTCCATGGTAGCAACGTCCTCCATAATTTGATTATATGATTCGTGCGATTTTTTTTTTTCAAAATTTGAACGTTTATTTAAGAAAAACATGTACAATAGTATTATTCAAAGTATTGCCCATCTGAAGCTATGACTTTTTCCCATCTTTCCGGCAATTTGTGGATCGCATCCCAAAAGAACTGCGCCGGCTTGGCAGCCAAAAATGAATCAAGCGAATCTTTGATATTCTGCTCTGATGTGAACCGTATTTCAGTGAGGGCATTCTGCATCGACCGGAACAAATGGTAGTCAGAAGGGGCAAGGTCTGGGCTATAAGGCGGGTGGGGTAAGACTTCCCATCCACTGTTTTCCAAATAGTTCTTAACCGGAATAGCAACGTGGGGCGAGCGTTGTCATGATGGAAAATTATTGCCTCGTGTCTGGTCGCATATTCCGGGCGTTTTTCGGCCCCTGCTCTCTTCAAACGGACTAATTGTGTTCGGTAGCGTTGTCCATTGATGGTTTCACCCGGTTTTAGCAGCTCATAATACAGTACACCCATCTGATCCCACCAAATACAGAGCATTACCTTCGCGCCATGGATATTCGGCTTTGCCGTTGATTTGGCTGGTTGGCCGGGTTTCCATATGATTTTTAGCGCTTGGGGTTGTCGTAATGGATCCATTTTTTATCACCAGTAACAATCCTATTCAAAAATGACTTCCTTTTGTGGCGTTCCAGCAGCATTTCGGACATGCAAAACCGCCTTTCGACGTCTCTCGGCTTGAGTTCATGTGGAACCCAATTTCCTTGCTTTTGAATATATCCCCCTGCTTTTAAACGTTTTGAAATGGTTGCTTGAGTGACACCCAAAGATTCTGCGAGCTCTTCTTGTGTTTGGCAACAATCTTCATAGAGTAATGCTTCCAGTTCTTCATCTTCAAACTTTTTTGGCTGCCCAGGACGTTCATCGTCTTCCAAGCCAAAATCACCACTTTTAAATCGTGCAAACCACTTTTGGCACGTTCGCTCAGCTAGCGCATGTTCACCATAAACTTCCACCAAAATACGATGACTTTCGGCAGCAGTTTTCTTCATATTAAAGTAACGAAGAAGAACTCCCCGCAAAAACACTTTTTCAGGTACAAAATTCGACATTTTGAGTGAAAAAAAATTATTGTTGTTTACGCTTCAAATGAATGACATATACTGAAATGACGTACAATGACAGTAGTTTTCCAACTCATGTTCCAATGAAATAATTACAATGAAATAATACAAGTTACGCCATCTCTTAGCAAACCGCACGAATTAAGTTATATACCCAATAATTTGGGAATGACTTTCCACTGCTTGTCCACTTCTGCAAAGAGTTCTTTTTTTTTTGAATATTTCCCATAAGTTCTCGATGGGGTTAAGGTCTGGGGACTGCGGTGGCTATTGCAGAATGTTTATATTTTGCTCCGCGATCCAATTTTTGACCAGTTTAGATGTGTGTTTGGGGTCATTATCGTGTTGAAACCACCAAACCAGCGACATTTCCCATTCTGCATAAAGGGCCATGACATTTTGTAGGATGTTTTTGTAATCTTCGGATCTCATAATCCGTTTAATACGATGAATTGGACCAATGCCCTGCGACGAGAAGCAGCCCCAGACCATAACATTACCACCACCGTGCTTTGGTGAATTTGGGGTTCAACCTCTCGCCTTTCGGTCTCCTTACATGTTGCTTTCCGTCTGATCCACACAAATTGAATTTCGATTCATCAGAAAATAAGACAGTCTTCCATTTCTGAGGGCTCCAATTTAAATGTGCCTCAGCAAAATTCATACGAGCCTTCAAATTTTTCTTCAAAATAAACTGTTTTTTGGCTGGCTTGTAGCTTCGAAGACCAGCTTGTAGAGCTCTGCGCCGTATTGTTGATGTGTCAATATCCAGCTGTAGTTCTACCTTGATTTCTTTGGAAGACGCCTTGGGGTTTCTCCTTATAAAATTAATAATTTTGCTATCTTCCTTTCCACTTGTTTTGCGGGGCCTGCCACCTTTATGGTCTGATACCACAACTCTACTATTAACGACACGACAAATTTTTGACTTGTGGATCGAATATTTGGTCGCAATTTCTTTTTGGGTAAGCTCATTATTAAAATCTGTTAAAATTTTGGACTTCAGCTCCTGGCAATATTTGTTTCCACCCATTTTATTAATAAGAACACAATTGTTTTAACTGCAAGTCTGTTCACTACTACTTGTATTTGACTAATGCGCTGCAAATCGACAGACGAAACCAAGAAATGAATGCAAACAAAAAATCGAAAGCAAACAAAATTTACCGTTAAAAAAAAATCATTGTACCGAATAGTAATAGCGAACTGTTAGTTTGTAGGCTTTATATTTACAAAGACATACACACATTAATAATTAAAAGAGAAAGAAATAAAAACTGTTGTGACTCTCGCTACTCTCACTACCAGATTATGTATTACCACTTTTATGTATCACCTATGGATTATATAAGGAGCCGCTCGAAAATTAATAAAACACAGTTGTAACCCAGTTGTCATAGTTTATACTTTAAGGTAGTCCTACATAAATTTCAGAAGTGGGATCAAAGTCACCTGAATTTTAAGTTTTATTTTTTGAGTAATTGTTAGTAAGTTTTAAGTGGTTTATTTTTTTTATGTTATGTGTATATTCCATGTGAGCTATGGCTAAAGCGCGCGCAGAATGCCAGAGTGATTCTTTTAAAAGGAAAATTGTCTGCATTTGGTCTCGAATCGAGTGGTAGCAAGTTGGAGCTGAGACTTCGTCTCCAAGAACATGTGGATCAAGCTACAGATGCCCAGCTCGCAGAACATTTTCCGCTTAATCTGTTGGAAGTTTTCCATCCGTGTGGTGACAGTGAAGTTCCTTTTATGGAGAGCGCCGCTAGTCAACAAGTGTTACCAAGCGGTGAGTCGACGTCAGAACGGGAATCAACCGCTACGAACCTGTCTGTATCTAATGACCGCCAACGCCAAATAGATGACGAACAAATTAGACAACAGGAAGAAATTACGAGGCTAAGGGAGAAACTAGTATCGTTGTGCCGTGTGACTGAATGTCAGACGTACAGTTTGAGTTACAAAGATATTGAAGAAGCTGTACCAACGTTCTCAGGCGATGACAATTACTCCGTAGAGCAGTGGATAAGAAGTTTCGAAGAAGCGCAAGTTTTACACAAGTGGGATGAACAGCAGGCGTTGATATTTGCGAAAAGACTTCTTAAAGGCACCGCTAAATTGTTTCTGCGATTAATCAACTGCACATCTTGGATAGAGTTGAGAGCATTGTTGACAAAAGAGTTCCACCACGCTGTCACTTCAGCTGACGTTCATAATAAATTACGAAAACGAAAAAAACGAAGTGATGAAACCGTTCATCATTACACCTTGATTATGCAAGAAATTGCGTCCTTTAGCGAGATCGATGAAGATGATCTTATCAACTATGTTATTAGTGGAATTCCAGACTCCTTGTACAATAAACAACTTCTATTCGCGGCAAATAGCCTGGATTATCTAAAGAAGATGTTGCGAAAATACGAAAAGCTTAAGTCATATACGCATTTGAGTAGTATGCAACAAGCGATTTCACACTCATCTTATATCGGAATCAAGAAACAACATGCAAACAACAACAGATGCTATAATTGCAACGAAAGCGGTCATATTGCCACCAGCTGCACAAAACCTCGTCGAGCGAGAGGAACCTGCTACAAATGCGGAAGGCCAGGACATTTAGCCATCAATTGTCAAAATATTGCGCCAGGGAAAGGACCATCAGCTTCGAAAGATGTACTCGTACTGCAAGAGAAGGGCGAGGAGCCTGATCTGGAAGAAAATACATTTGATTGCGAAGACGACTTCTCTTTTGACGTTGAGTATCAATTTATAAATAATGTTAGTAACCATATTCTTAAATTTAAAGCAAAAACTTTACTGGATACAGGAAGCCCAATAAGCTTTATTCATGAGCACTGTGTACCACTTTCCACGTTTTCACCTCTTCGAACCAGAAGAGCTAAATATTTTGGCATAAACAACAGCAAACTAAACATTGTAGGGAGAACATGATGTCTTGTATCCGTGAGTTTTTATAAAAAGCATGTTAGTTTTTATTTGCACGTAGTAAAAAATAATACGATGAATAAGTCAGTTGTTTTAGGTAGATATTTTATTAAAAAACGCAATATTAAGTTAACGTTTGCCGATTTTAATCACAATTATAAGATATCTCACAGTAGTAATGAAAAAAATTTAGATGTTAAAAATATTAATGAAAGAAATAACTGTAATAGTTATGATCTATATGTTAAAGATAGTAATACTTACGATAAAAATGATTGCACTGATAATGATAAGATTCAAAAATTTAACTCTAACTTAACCGTCATACCTCTTGATTCTCTTGTAAATGATAATTCTAACAAAAAAGATGACATCTATGAAATAGCTTACGCGAAAGATAGTAATCATCTCGAAGATATACTTCAAATTGATATATGTTGCGTAACTAAAGATAATAATTTAAATATAAAAAGAACGTGCTGAAGCTATTATTAAAGAGTCCGTTTGCACTGACGAAAGTCCCTATAAAAAGCACCCGTATAAAATGAAAATTAATTTAATTAGTTTAAATGTTTCTTTTAGTTGTACACCTCGACGATTGCCTTACTCACACAAAGTTGAACTTAAGCAAATTTTAGATGACTTGTTGTCACGTAAAGTAATTCAAGAGAGTAGTTCACCCTTTGCATCACCAATAGTCCTAACAAAAAAAAATAATGGAGAGTTCCGATTATGTGTCGATTATCGACAACTTAATAAATTCAGTCAAAAGGATAATTATCCTATTCCTTTAATAGAGGATTACCTTGATAGATTGCGGGGAAAGAAGTACTTTTCTCTATTAGACCTTTAAAATGTATTTCACCATGTAAAAGTGGATAATGAATCCGTCAAATATACATCATTTGTGACACCCCTGGGGCAATTCGAATATTTATACATGCCTTTCGGTCTTAAAAATGCACCTTGCACCTTCCAACGTTACATTAATTCCATATTTAAAGACTTAATTGTCAACCACAAATTATTAGTATATTTCGACGATTTACTTGTTGCAACGGAAACTAAGGTAGAACATTTCAAAATTTTGCAAGAAGTTTCAAAAATTATACGCGATTACAACCTCAAGCTTAGATTCGATAAATGTTCGATAATGCAAGAAAAAATAACTTATTTAGAGTATGAGGTAAGTGCAAATGGCATAAGTCCTAACGCAGTTGGTCTTGCAGCAGTAAAAACTTCCCAATACCAAAAAACGTTAAAGAGCTCCATTCGTTTCTCGGCTTATACTCTTACTTTAGAAAATTTATTAAAGATTTTTCATTAATATCCAAGACCTTATATGATTTATTGAAACAGAATACAGATTTTAAATTTGAAACGAATGAACTGCGAACCTTTGAGTACCTTAAGAAAAAACTGTTACAAGCACCTGTTCTAAGTATTTACTCTCCACATGCAGAAACTGAGCTTCATTGTGACGCTAGTGCTTAAGGATTTGGTTTCATATTTATGTTACTGGAATTAAATTTAAGATAGTCACAGATTGTAAGTCATTGATAGTCACTCTGAATAAAAAGATGCTAAATCCCAGAATATCGAGGTGTGCGTTAGAGCTACAGGAATATGATTACACAGTTGAACATAGGGACTCCAGCAGGATGAATCACGTAGATGCGTTCAGCCGATGTCATAACATTTTATTAATAGAATCTGACTCTTTTGAATATGCTTTAGCCTCAGCACAAAACCAGGACGAAACCATCAGAAATATCTCTAAAATCCTAGAAAAACGCCAGCACCCATTGTACGAATTCGTTAACGGTCTCATTTATCGAAAACTCAATAATATAGTCTTGTTCTATGTACCTAAGAAGATGGAACAAACTGTAATACAAACACATCATGACGGATCATGCCATGCGGGGGTAGATAAATTGTACGAGCATTTAAGGAAAACTTATTAGTTTCCTTCTACGAGGGCGGGTCAATAAGTTTTGGATTAAAACACAGATTTTTTGATAAAAAAATAATTTTATTTTTCAACGTAGTCTCCCTTGAGCTCTATACACTTTGTCCAACGCTTCTCCAATTTTTTTATCCCTTCCAAAAAAAATGATTTGTCGAGGTCCTCAAAATAGGCCTTTGTTTGCGAGATGACTTCATCATTGGAGTCAAATCTTTTTCCACCAAGCCATTTCTTCAGGTTTGGGAACAAGAAGTAGTCGCTCGGAGCCAAATCTGGAGAATAGGGTGGATGAGGGAGCAATTCATAGCCCAATTCATGGATTTTTGCCATGGCAACTGCACATGTGTGCACCCTTGCATTGTCTTGGTGGAAAAGAACTTTTTTCTTGGCCAAATGAGGTCGTTTTTTTTTTCAAATCGTCATTGAATCGGTCCAATAAGTTGGCATAATATTCCCCATTGATTGTTCTTCCCTTTTGAAGGTAGTCAATGTGCATCCCAAAAAACAGTCGCCATAACTTTATTGGCTGACAAACCCACCTTGACCTTCTTTGGCGCCGATTCACCCTTAGAAACCCACTGTTTTGACTGTTGTTTGTTCTCTGGTGTGTTGTGATGGATCCATGTTTCGTCCACGGTTACAAAACGGCGCAAAAACTCCTCCATATTGCGATTAAACAACGCCAAACCTTCCTGTGAAGTTGTTACACGATTGCGTTTGTGGTCGACTGTGAGCAAACGCGGCACCCATCTTGCGGAAAGCTTTCTCATGCCCAAGTGATCATTCAAAATTGAAACCACTGAGCCATGCGAGATCCCTACGGCTTCCACAATCTCTCGCACTTTCAATCTTCGGTCGGCCAACACCATATCGTGAATTTTTTCGATTGTTTCGGGTGTAGAGACCTCAACTGGGCGTCCAGGACGTTCGAAATCGATGGTGCAGAGTCCCCATAGTATTTATCAAGCTTAGCCTTGGTCTCGGTAATGGTTTTTTTTCGCAAGAAATAATGCTTAATAAGCACACGAAATTCACTTTTTTCCATTTTCTCCTCAAATTAGTGAGTAGTCTGATAAAAATAGCTGTCAAACACAAACTAACTGACGCAGCAAGTTTAAATTTTGACAGGAGTCAACTGACATATGCCTGTTGACAGGAGCAGTGTTGCTGTTTCAGTAAAGAGGTCAGAAATTCAAAAAGTCACAGACTTATTGACCCGCCCTCGTATGGAGCAAAAAAAAAATTAGAGATTACTTGAAATGTATTTACTTTTCCGTACCATCTGGGAAAAAGGAAGGTGAGTTACATATTATACCAAAAGGTAATAAACCCTTCGACACACTTCATATAGACCATTACGGTCCCCTACCAACAGGCGTAAGAAACTTAAAGAAACACATATTTCTCGTCGTCGATGCTTTAACAAAATTATATCCTGTTAAAAGCACTTTGTAGTAAACAGTCTTTAAATTCGTATTTCATTAATTACAGTAGGCCGAACCGAATAGTTTCTGATCGAGGGTCACGTTTCACATCAGAAGAATTTTCAACTTTTTGTTTAGAAGCAAATATCAGACATAGAAAAATTGCAGTGAACTCCCCCCAATCAAATGGACAGGTGAATAGGGTGTTGACGACAATGTTATCGAAAGAAAGCGATGACGAGCCAGGTGGGTGGACTAAACACCTTAGTAAAGTAGGATTTTCCATCAATAACACTTAACGGAAGTACTGGGTTTAGCCCTAGTGTTTTAGTCTTCGGTATTCCTCAAAAGGGCGAGTTCAATGATAAGATACGAGACTACTTGCCGAATAATTCTAGTAACGATGATCCAATTAATTTGAGCAAAATTAGACAAAAGGCATTGCGCGTAATCAAAATACAAATAAAGCGTATTTTGATAAAAATCATAAAAAAACAAATAAATACAAAATCGGTGGTTACTTTCTTATTAAAAACATTGTGAGTACAGTCGGTATAAACAAGAAACTTTTGGCTAAATATAAGCGCCCCTATGAAATAATCGAAGTTTTGCTAAAGATAGGTATCGAATAAAAGACATAGACAATCTGCAGCTTTCTAGAGTTCCATACAGAGGAATTTGCAGTCCTGAAAACATGAAACCTTATAGCCTTTCTGATAAGCACGAATCAATTCAACATCAATCGTAATATAAATATTATGTACGAGGGGCGTTCAACACATTCTCGGTATCGGGGTGAAGCCGTGGTTGTATATATAAATTGACTTATTTATCAAGTAATACTATTATTTTAGTGCATTCATGTAAAATTTCATATAAATGTGATTATTAATTCGCGTTTTATCTCTAATTAAACAGAATCATAATGGCAACTGAGACGATGATGGTGAAAATTGAGCATCGCGCTGTAATTAAATTTCTCACTAAGCAAGGAAAAAGTAAAAAAACTATTCATGAAGAGATGGTGGCTGTTTACCAGGGTTCCGCACCTTCATTATCAACTGTGCAAAAGTGGTCAAGTGAGTTCAAGAGAGGCGGAGAGAGCATTGAAGACGACCCCCGCTCCGGCGCCCCGGCTACTGCTTGTACGGGAGAAAGCATCAAAGAAGTCGAAAAACTTGAACAATATTTCCTTAATTGTTGAAAGCAAAATATTAATAATTAGGCCGATGGCAGCAAATCTTCAGAGGCATCTTGAAAAAAAGTTGTCCGCCGATGAACCGTATAACTGATGACTGGATCATCTGAAATCAAAAAATCGAAATTCTATCATTAGATAATCACCTTTCCAAGGTATCCCTGGGAGGGCATTTTTTTTTTTCAATTTGTTAATTTTTGGTCACACTTAGAAGTGAAAACACCGATTTTCGCCTAAAAAGTAGGCCAATTTGATAATTATGAAAAATAAAAAAAAACTCCCAGATGTACCTGGTCATTTATGTAAAGAAGTAATATACTAAATTTCGGATAGATATTGATTTAAACCCTTCACCGGCTTCACAAATGACAAGTGTCAGAAAATCGCTTTAAAGTTTTGTATACTAGAAAATCTAATACGAGGGCGGGTCAATAAGTCCGTGACTTTTGGATTAAAACAGATTTTTTGATAAAAAAATAATTTTATTTTTCAACATAGTCTTCCTTGAGCTCTATACACTTTGTCCAACGCTTCTCCAATTTTTTTATCCCTTCCAAAAAAAATGATTTGTCGAGGTCCTCAAAATGACGAGATGACTTCATCATTGGAGTCAAATCTTTTTCCACCAAGCCATTTCTTCAGGTTTGGGAACAAGAAGTAGTCGCTCGGAGCCAAATCTGGAGAATAGGGTGGATGAGGGAGCAATTCAGAGCCCAATTCATGGATTTTTGCCATGGCAACTGCACATGTGTGCACCCTTGCATTGTCTTGGTGGAAAAGAACTTTTTTCTTGGCCAAATGAGGTCGTTTTTTTTTCAAATCGTCATTGAATTGGTCCAATAAGTTGGCATAATATTCCCCATTGATTGTTCTTCCCTTTTGAAGGTAGTCAATGTGGATTATCCCGCGTGCATCCCAAAAAACAGTCGCCATAACTTTATTGGCTGACAAACCCACCTTGGCCTTCTTTGGCGCCGATTCACCCTTAGAAACCCACTGTTTTGACTGTTGTTTGTTCTCTGGTGTGTTGTGATGGATCCATGTTTCGTCCACGGTTACAAAACGGCGCAAAAACTCCTCCATATTGCGATTAAACAACGCCAAACCTTCCTGTGAAGTTGTTACACGATTGCGTTTGTGGTCGACTGTGAGCAAACGCGGCACCCATCTTGCGGAAAGCTTTCTCATGCCCAAGTGATCATTCAAAATTGAAACCACTGAGCCATGCGAGATCCCTACGGCTTCCACAATCTCTCGCACTTTCAATCTTCGGTCGGCCAACACCATATCGTGAATTTTTTCGATTGTTTCGGGTGTAGAGACCTCAACTGGGCGTCCAGGACGTTCGGCATCTTCAGTGCTTGTACGGCCACAACGAAATTCAGTAAACCACTTTTTACCATTGAAATCGATGGTGCAGAGTCCCCATAGTATTTATCAAGCTTAGCCTTGGTCTCGGTAATGGTTTTTTTTCGCAAGAAATAATGCTTAATAAGCACACGAAATTCACTTTTTTCCATTTTCTCCTCAAATTAGTGAGTAGTCTGATAAAAATAGCTGTCAAACACAAACTAACTGACGCAGCAAGTTTAAATTTTGACAGGAGTCAACTGACAAATGCCTGTTGACAGCAGCAGTGTTGCTGTTTCAGTAAAGAGGTCAGAAATTCAAAAATGCACGGAATTATTGAACCGCCCTCGTATTAAACATGGAGAAACGAACGCTTAAAGTTCTATATCTTAGTTAGTTTTGCTCTGATTTGTTTCAAATTTTGACACAACAATCTTAAGATGTTGTACAATCATATGAAGCAATAAAAAAAATAAGAACGTCAGTTTGGCTCTTTGGACTGGGTTTTGTTATGTTGTTGTTTATCCTTGAGTAGTGATGTGTCATATGTAAACCAGCTGTTGACTTGAGTTGTTTCGATTGCTTGTTTGATAATTCTTAAAAGGTCAACCTCACTGTGGGTGTTGAATAAGATTGTAGGGGTTTTAATGTCAGAATTAGCAGCTTAGTCCGGGAATGCATTACCATTGATGCCTGTGCGCTGGAATCCACATAATGTTTTTTTTTTTTGTTTTTATGATAATATCTTTAAGCTTCATTACAGCAAGGGCGTTATTGTTCGGGTTCGTGATAGCGTGGGTAGCTGATAGGCTGTCGGTGCATACGACCCAGTGTCCTTTTGTGTTGGTGGCGTATTTTAAGGCTTCATAGATCGCACGTGTTTCCGCAGAGAAGATTGATGCATGTTCAGGAAAAAGACCTCCCCTAATGAGTTCACCATTGTATGTTGTTATAGCAAAGCGAGTATGATTTTTTGTTTTTGACCCGTTTGAGAATATAAATTTCCAGTTTTCAGCTTTGAGGTTGTTTTCAATGTCATTGAAGTTTTTTTTGGTAAATACATTTTGGAGTATTAAATTTTTTTTGCATTTGGGCAAATGGTAAGAATGGCGAAGGGCTATAGAAAGAGGCAACTGTGTTTTTTCAACACCTTTTTAAGTGGAGTGTGTTTTATTTGTAGAGATATTGAAATCGTCCGTTAGTTTGTGATTGTATGATTTAGGTTTGTGTACGGTCTTGCTACTTGGTATAGGTTCGGTAAAGGTCGGGTCGAGTGGGAAAGGGGAGAGAGCAGGTGTCAGATTAGCTTGTTTTGTTATATTTGCAAATGAGTAATGATTTGTGTTGGCGTGTGAGGGGAACTGTTCTTTGTAGATGCGTCTAGCATCTGTTACACTGTACTTTTTTTTAGTTTTAATTTTTAGAATCTGTTTCATCTCTATAACCTTTGGACAGTCTTTTGATAAAGAGGGATGAAAATCCAAACAATTCGAGCACATGGTTCGGGAGCATTCAGAATTAGTGTGTGGTGGATAATTGCATATATGGCGCATAGGGGTATTATTAATTTTTTTTTTGTGGTATGACCAAGTAACTGGCAATTCCAGCATCGCATGGGAATTGGAATGTACTCAATACCTTAGGCATTGTACACTTCAGTACCTTTTTGCAT
This sequence comes from Volucella zonaria, assembly GCA_963966105.1. NCBI lineage: Eukaryota > Metazoa > Arthropoda > Insecta > Diptera > Syrphidae > Volucella > Volucella zonaria. Next base: position 148,772,876 of record OZ014530.1, on the reverse strand, counting down.
TTTCATTTCCGAGACAATTTCGAGAACATTTCTAAGCCATGGGGCGTATACAATGCCTTTGACCAACTTAATCTGGTCATGCAGAGTGATAGTTACTGGGCAGAGGTTAGACAAGTTTTCTTATGACAATGAACCTTTCGGCAACAGTTTGATATGTGCACTTGTCATTGTTTGCGGCCCTGTAACTGTTACACCAGTTCATAATTCTAAATAATTTTAATGCACTTACAACAAATATATACATATTAAAGATGACTTTCCAATCACTCAAAAGTACCGCTAAAATAGTTGTATTTTTTAATTTTTTTTTTGTTATGGGTTGCCCCACTGTGCGACGGTGCGTTCTCATGGTGCAAAATCCACGAGCTTTCTGCCCACAATTCTGGTCTCTTTCGGCGAATTGCTTCACGCAAACGTCTCATAACGCCCAAATAATACTCTTTGTTTACTGCTTGGCCTTCTGGCAAAAATTCATGATGCACTACACTGTTGTAATCGATGAAAACCGTGAGCATTACCTTGTTTTTTGACTGAAAACGACGTGGTTTTTTTGGTCTCGGCTCATTTGGTGAACGCCATTCACTTGCCTGATGTCTGGATTGCGTGTCGTACTCATAAGCCGTCTCGTCTCCAGTAATAATCCTTTTGATGAATGTGGGATCGGATTCAGTCTCGCAAATCATCTCTTTTGCGACGTCAACACGATCTCTTTTTTGCATGAAATTGGTCTTTTGGCACCAACTTTGCTGCTACACGACGGAAACCGAAATCATTAACCAAAATGTCTTGGACGGATCCATACGCAATGTTGAAGTCCTCCGCTATCTCTCTGATGGTTTATTTGCGGTTATTGACCAATATTTCTTTTACTTCATCAATGTTTTCGTCGGTTTTCGGTGTCGATGGCCTGCCACTGCGTTCATCATCTTCGATTGATTCACGATGACTTTTGAACCGCTCGTGCCATTGGTAAACGACCGTTTTCTTTAGAGAATCGTTGCCGAAACACTTTTCCAACATTTCTAACGTTCGCGCACCATTAAATCCATTTTTTACGCAAAATTGAATACAAGCTCTTTGTTGCAAATTTAAATCCATTTCTAAAATTGTAAAAAATCGCCAACACACGCAGGGATAGATGTACTCTTGGCTACGTAACTTTTGCAAATGTCAAGCTATGACGCTAAGATTTAGAGAGAATGTCAACAACAGATTTACCAACTTAACAAAAAAAAAAAAACATAACTCAAATCGGAATAATGGGAGCGCCTCACGGTGGTGTCCCCCGGGAACTTTTTGATCAATGAGGTACACTGAAAGCTTAGCGCTTCATATAAAATACTTTCGAACATTTTAGGTTTGTTAGAAAGTTTAGCAATGGGACGGTAATTAATTACTTCATTCTTTGATTCTTTGTTGTGAACCAGGCTTATGAAAGAGATCTTTCAAACTTAGGGAAATTCCCCAGTGTGAGGGATAAGATAAAATAGGGGGGAAAGTGGGAGAGAAAGATTGGTGGCACAGTTTTTGAGAAATATTGTTGGGAGCCCATCTGGACCGGGTAAAAAAAATTCATCATTAGTTTTTTTAGGATCGCTGATAATCTTGGTATGCGCAGTGAAACCAGTTCCAAGACATTCATTTTATTTCAAGTACACTTAATTACTGCACTCATAGTTTGAAAAGTAAAATGAATGAATCACATGATATTTGATTACTAATTGAGTATTTCACCCATTTTCAACGAAACACTTAATGCAGTGTACTTATAAAGAACGGGTATTTATAAATGGGTATTAATAAAAATAGTGTACACTGAACTGAGTACACTTTTGCAAGCCAAAGCGAGCTTCTAAAATGACAGAATAATGGGAAATAACGATTATGAAAAGGAGGGGCAATAGAGAAAGGCAGAATGATGACAATAGATATGTAATTAAATTTACATTAAAATAAATAAATTCGATTTAATTTTTTTTTAAATATTTTCTTATTTTGTTTTATATTGGAACGTAAAACACATTATTATTAACCAAAACTGGGTGAAATACAATTTATTAAACAACGTTTTTCCAAAATTAACATTCTGGCTGAAGAAAAGATGCGTTCAGAAGCCGCATTACTTGCTGGCGTAGCTAATATTTTACAACTAACTCTAAACAAAAGTGACAATTCAACTTGGTGCAAGTGCCACCACTGAAAAACATCAATATCTTCATGATAAATTTATTTTATTTGGCTTTTTTTGGCACTTTAAGATGATTGCACCTACATGTCCAAAGCTAGAAACCAACTAGATTTTCTAATCGTTTTATTCAGTGCACTCAGAGTGTACTTAGTTTTTCCATTAAACATTGCACGCGATTCGCTCACATCAAGCCAGTTCAGGTACCCAAGCTTGGGAGAGAATGAAAACAGTACACTCACTTTGCTATCAGGTTACCGAGTATTGTACAGTAACTGCCTCTTATGGTGTGGGTACTCTAATTCACTGCACACTTAGTTGAATAACGGCAGTGAATAGAGTACACTGAAGTACTGCACTCGTTTGGTGAGAGCAAATGAATGTATTCATGCAGACCTGTATTGTCGATTGAAAAGGAAAAATAAAATAAATAAGGCGAAATAAGAATTAAAATTTATGGAACTAAGTAAGAATTCGACTGAATACCACTGATGATACAGAATATACTTGGTTTTGAGGCTAAACCCATTTTGGCAGCTTCCATTTTAAAACTAGCAAAGGCACCGCTCTCAGCCCGCCGAGTTAGTGCAATGTTGTTGATAACATCGGCGTACGCTTATATAGGATGACCAGATAAGAACGATAGGGAAAAAAGTTAAAAAAAATAACACTATGTGTGGAATAGCACATCATTTGAATGGCTGCCTCGGCTTCGCTGGCAGTGCTTCAAGCGGTCGGTTAAATTTTTGATAATTTGGCCCAATATGCACGGCGTTATTCCGGCAGTAGCTTGTCGAATGTTGGTCTCGAGCTCATCCAAAGCGATTGGCTTGTTAACGTAGACTAAGGACTTGGCGTAGCCTCAGTGAAATTAATCGAGCATGATCACGGCGGCTAATTGATGATCGCCGTGATATGACTCAGTCGCCAAATTCCTCCTTCACAACTTCGAGCGCTGCGTTGCTTGTATGGTACCGCCGTCTTGTTGGAACCACAGCTCGGATATATCGATGTTGTCGACCTCTGGACCATAGAAGGTCGGTTAACATCGCTGTACTCATTTCACACTTGTGAATTGTGTTCGCTCCAATAACGGCAATCTTGGTTGATGACATAGCCGCTGAGCCAAAATCCGGACCTCCAGCCAACATATCCAGCACCTAGTTAGCGAACTAACGGCGTTGTCTATGGTCGTTCGACTTCAATCCTTGCATCAGCACAATCTTATACAAATGTAGGCCTATAATTCAACGGCAAAATAAGCCGGGTTGTTTAGCGTCGAATCGACATTTCTGGGTCTTCGATACTGGCCGCTATGGCGACCATATTTTCTTCATTTCGGAGCAATCTCTGTCTGGTTCTAAGAGAGTGTACTCACACTCAAAGTTTTCCACGGTGCGACGAAGCGATGGTGACGACCGAACTTACGGTAAAATTCACGTTGCATATTTACAACTGAGCGATAATATTTTTTAATGATTTCTGCACGTTCGGCAAACGTAAAACGGTGCATGATTAAATGGCAAACCTTGCCGAATATTTTGCAAGCTGGATGTCATTGGTAACTTTGACAGCTACTGAAACATAATAATTGGAAAAACGATTATTGCTATCTGGTCCCCGTTGCAGAAACTTTTGAAAGATTGTGCCTCTACTGAACGTTTGTGAGTTCCGAACAATTTTTCAAATATAATTTTAAGGAAGTCACATTACAGCGCATCACCTTGTCTAAAACCTTTTTTGACATCAAAAATCTCGGATAAGTCGTTACCGACCTTGACGGAGCAGCGAACGGTCTCAATCGTCATTCTGCACAGACGGACGATCTTGGTAGGGATGCCAAAGTTGACATATCTCGTCTTTATAAATGCTGTGACATGCATTTCATGCAAACAGTGAAAAGACGGCGGGTATCGATTTGGACTACTTGAGTTTTTTTTCCCAGGATCTGCCGGAGTGTGAAGATTAGAAGAATTCGGCAAACGATGCTGAGATGTTCCAGTCATCAGGCATACACTCTTCAAACCAAATCTGAGAAATGAGTTGGTGTATGCCGCTAAGCCGTCAGCTCCAGTAGCTCTGTTTGATGTAAGCTTAGACATTGCTATCCTTTCTAGGTTTTAGTCGGGTGGACGGAAGTTTTGGCCCCTTCATCTAAGTGGATTGGTCTATTCACCAAATGAGGTGAGTTCACTAGAAATGTTCCACAAAGTGGTATTGGATGACCGTCGATTGAAAGTGCGTGAACTACCAACATACCTATTGTTTAACTATCAATCTGTACGAAGGTGTTTTTCTTTTTCTCCCGTATACCTATTTCAGTTAGTTTTCCACTTTCCTTCAAACTTCCGACTCAGTATTTTCTGTCGTTGTTCGTCGACTTAGTTTTGTCTTCCGATCTTCACATATTCACCTGTGTCAGTTGAGCAATTACCTACTTCAAGGAGGATTACAGTCTCTTCAATCTTTACTGCGACGAGAGCAAAGAGATCACCTAGGCTCACGTTATGCTGGCAATTAGCTATTAATGCAATGCTAACGGAAAATGGTCCAAGACCAATTTTTGACAATAGAAAAGATTGAAGACTCAGTAAGCTGCATTGACAGTAATGTGGAAGCTTATACGTCCAAAGGAAGAATGATCGAAAAGCAACTGGCAGCGATCCAAAATCTGTCCAAAAACCAATCTAATCGCTACAACTAGAGCGAAGTGATCAAATATTATTTCGATGGATTAAAAGCATTCCTCAAAACAAATTTCGCCAACCTTCTTAAATCCAACGTACTTACCCACATAAATGGCTCTATCAATCTTCTCCGTACAGATCTCAACTTGCTTTTTCAATCCTCCTCCAAAACAATACATCCCACCCCGCATCCATTAGATTCTACGCTCGATGACCTGACCCTAAGCATGATTGGCATCAGCGAGAACTCATAGCGACTCGGTTGACCGTTACCGAAATCGGTAAAGAAGTGTGATTCGTGGTTTTTCCCTACTTCCCTTGGTAGGGCCACTAAACCTGAAAGATAAGTCCCAACAAATGTTTCGATTAACGAGAAAACCCACATCTCGACCATAATCAAAGTTCTAAAAATAAACGTAGTTTTAATGATAACGATTGGGAAGCCAATACACTACCACTTGAGCCATATGTTACTGTGATAAGGCAAAATTCAACAGGGTGGGAATCTTCAAACTACAGGATTCGTTGGAAGTCCCAGTCATCAGGGTGGATACGAATTTGCCTGAACATTTTTTCCACGTCGGAAGAGAAGGAATATCGATTTTTACGCCACCGCGTTAATACATCTGGAAGATCCACATGAAGGTTAGGGCCTTCGTGCAGGCATTTATTTAGCGAAGTCTCTTGATGAGTTTTAAATGAACCATTGAATACGACCCGTAATTTTGTTGTGGAGCTTGATCCACGTAGTACTCCATGATGGGGCAGATAGAACTTTTTTCCTTTGATAATGGTGGTGCTTGCGCATGTGTCTCATGTCTTCATATTCCCTGATAAATTGTGACTAGCCAGCGTGGAAGGAAGGATTTTAAAGAAACCGGTTTTGGAGTCGATGAAGAAGTCTTAAGCCCTGAGATCTGGAGTCTCCAAAACTTGGCGGATAGGATTTAAAGGGAAGTCTGACAACATACTTTCTATCGGAATTTCGAAAGTGGGTTGTCTTGCAAAACTCTTCGCAGTGTGCTTCATCTGGGGTGAGACATTCAGTAGATATTTGAAAAACATCTTCCTGTATCCAAAATTGTTTAACCAGGTCATTTCGGCTATGATCGATATAACAGTGAAACGTCTGTGCTTCTGTAGGCAACGATGGAAGTGTTGTTAGTGTCGCACCAGAAATAACCCGCCCTAAATTAGTTTGCTGTGCTATCGGCTCTTCTTTGGATCCTTTTCGAACACCGCTTTGAATTATTTGACTGTAGATGTTCTCGCCGGGTATAAGGTCGATACGTCTTCGCTGATTGAATTGTGATTCCAATTTGGTCAATTTTGGATTGTGATGGTGTGGATGGAAGATAATTTATCGGCTTTTGAAATACATATGCGTCGAAGCTGCAAGTAAAGTCATTTACACAAGAAAGCAATTTCAAAGTTACCCTTCCTCTTGACTGATGAGTAGATGAATGTTCAGCTCCTATGCCAACAATAGACAAAGAAGTAAGAGACCGTTTCGCTTAAAGAAGTTGACTTAGATGTTCTGATATCAGATTTACTTCTGACCATTGATCAAGAAAGGCTCTTACTAGATGGAGTTCACCGGTAGAGGATGGAATTTAGACCAGCGCAGTAGTAAGCAGAGTTCCGTTGTGAGATGGACAAATATTGGTTACATTTGTTGAAGCGGTTTTGACAGCCTATGTGGTTTGTGGAATTGATGATGATTGTGTATATGGGTGAATAGAAGTATGATGATGTCCGGAACAGATATTACACCTCTTTTTAGAAAAGCACGAACTGATTTGATGATTCCCGAATCAATTGTAGCATAATTTCAATTGTTTGATGAGCTGATAACGTTGTTTAGGACTCATTTGTTGATAATTTGGACAAACGATGATATATTGATCTCCTTTGCAATTGTAGCATGAGCGGATTACATTTTTTACTGTAACAGTGTGGGATTTTACTTTCTGAGATGGATGTTTTGTGGAAGACAATGTTGACCTTCGATGTTCTTGTCATTGAGGCACACCTCTTTCGAATGCTTGAAGAGAGCGGATGCGTGTCTGTATGAAATCTTTGAGACCTTTCCACATAGCAGATTTTTTGGACGATCCAAGCTATTTCTCCCATTCTTTTACAGTACTCCATTCCACTGCTCGACTTTAACTTCTAACCCTTCAAGAGCGCTTAATGACTGATTGACATTATTTAGAAGTGTTTCGAGATCATTTGCTGATTCCCGAGTTATTGGTTTTGATGCAAACAGATGTTCTAATGCTGAATCGATCAATATTCTTCTGTTGTCGTAGTTCTCCACTAGATCATCCCAGGCAATCTTGAAATTAGCTGCAGTAAGTGGCAAGTTTATAAGATGTTGGGCTGCCTTGTCTGTGAGATAACCTTTCGGATATTGGAGTTTTTCTACGCATGTAAGAGAAGGATGTGCACCAATAACTGATGTGAATGTGTCCTTGAAAGGTAACCATTCTGCATAGTATCCACTAGACGAGAGAAGATTAAGCTGTGGGCGACGAATATTAGTAGTGAATGATGGTAGCTGTCTGATTACAGATGTATCGGCTAAAGATCCATTAGCTGTAGTTTTTAACTGAATTTCTTTAGACAGAATAGTCATTTCTTCCATAGCGTCGAGATATTTTTCTTCACAATTTGAGTACAGTTTGTCCTTGAAGTACGGTTCTTCTTCGCATTCCGTTTTGGCTTCTACTTTAAGTGAAGCTGTATTGACCCCAAAGTGATGTGATTTTGTTTGAAATTGTTCCAGTTTTCGGACAGAGCAGTTAATAGAGAGTGAACACGTTGATTTGTAATTGTGTTGCTGATCTTAAGTTTAGAGACTGCATTCGATATAACCTCAAAAAGTTCATATTATTGTACGATCAAATGTTGTAATTCAGCCGCTTTAGCCATAATGAGATAAAATTTCCCGATAAATACTCAAATTGACACCAAAATCCAGCAATCGAAGGACCATTAATGTTTAGATTTTTGTTAAATATGTTTTTTTCTGTTTTGAACAAATAAGTAACATACTATTTAAAAGAAAGAGAAAATAGTGTCTAAAAATTGACAACAACGTAGTATAATGAAAAAAAAAGATGAACCACGAGCTTTAACTGACAAAAAAGGAATGTACTTTATTCAAATGTTATTACATTTCACCCTTCCATTCTATTACAATTGTTTTTAAGTGACGTTTGATTTTAAAATAAATAAACAATATTTCAGGAGCTATTCAGTGGTACCAGCGTGTAGAAGATTCGTAGGAGTTCATTCCGCAGAAAAATTGCGGAAATTTCAGGAATCAATGCTGAGTTCGGTTTTAACCATTTAAATGTTGTACCCACAATAACAGATAGTGGTTCGAACTTCGTAAAGGAATTTAAGGAATTTTGGATTGACAATTTTAAATGCGAGGATGATGAGTTACTGGAGTTTTGTGACGAAGATTCCTACTAAACTTGTGCATGTCACACTATGAATTTGATGGCTATTAAAGACTTTCTTAAATTTTTGAAAGCTGGCGCAAATGGATGCAAAAAGCTTAGAAAGGTAATTTTGATGACGCGATAATAATGGCAAGCAGCATAAACGAATTAAACATCATTACGAACAAGCTTAGCGCTGAAAGTAACAAGTTTGCGTTAAAAATAAATGCAAGTAAACAAAATTCATACTGTTTGAAAAAGCCAAAAATTTCGAAATTATGAACTTAAAATAAACAACGGTACAGTAGATTAAATATCTGGGAACAGATAATAAATATTAAATAATAATACAAACCCCGCCAAGGGAATTCAATGCAGAATCGAACAAGCGACTGCAGCATTCTATATTGAAAATTTAAAAAAACATTTATAAACAGCAAATACTCGTAAATCTAAACCTTAAAATAAGATTGGTCAAATGCTACGTCTGGTCGGTTCTGTTACATGGAGCAGTAGCATTCACACTTAACACGCAACAATAAGGAGAATAGAAGTCTTTGAAATGTGAGTGTATAGAACAATCCTGCGATGACAGAATTGATAGAACCCTTGGGTTGAGAGAATAACAAACAATAATGTGTTAAGATGAGTAGGAAAAGAGAAATAATTCTTTTAATAGAGAAAATGAAGATCGATTACCAAGGGCATATTATGAGGAATAGTAAATATCAACTTCCCCAATTAGTTCTACAAGGAAAGATCGAAGGAAGACAGCGATCGGCATGGTTGTTAAACTTAGAGAATGGCTTACTTTTTCAACAATAGACATATATTTTGAGGAGTAGAAACAAAGAAGAACTTCTTAGTTTGACTTTCAACCTCCAGAAAGGACTAGAACTATAAATTGCACAAACTGTAATTACATGAATTGTATACTAAGTTATCTGCCGATCGGTTTTCGGAAATTGATCTACAATATTTAGAAGAATATTGCGCGATTATGAAGCCTTTGGCAGAAGCAATAGACTATCTACAGCAAGACAAAAACATATTTTTTTATTTGGCGATCTTAATCCAACTTTAGTAACGCTTAAGATGAAATTGAAAAGATTAAAATTATCTAGTGAGGTTATGTTGTTAAAAGTTATGGGTATGTTAGAAGAAAGTTTAATTAACAGATTTAAGTCGTATTTATATTTGGAACCGGAGGCTAATAATGTCATACGAGTATATACATATTACCTTTTCAAAGACAACATATTCACATGTTAAGAAAAATGTACTATGAAGTCGAGTACGTTTTTTTACCTACGATATGTGTATAGATTTTTGATTTTCGTATTATAAAATGTGCAATTGCATGTGCATGTATGTATTTGTTGCCAGGATGATAGCTTTAATAGGAACATACTATTGTACTGAACGACCTCTCAAATTAATTGGAATAAAACTATCCAACTATTCACCTCCTATAGTCGTGCACCTGCATAATTGCTTACATAATTCCAGAACGTTTTTTCTTTGGCAGTTTTATATAGGTTTTATGCAGGTGGTCAGGTCAGATCAGCCAAACCTTCAAATATGATAGAATAAAAGAACAAACAATTGCTTAAAGGTTTAGAGCTTATGTGCCCTGGTTTAAAACGAAGGAGTTAAATATGGGTTGGTCCCAGTACTTTGCTTATATTATTACTAAAATTAACAAGAACTATAAGCATTAAGAAGTAAAACACACATAACGGGGTCGTATGGTTTTTGTTATTTAGCTTAAATCATAATTTGTTCTTTTGGTTTTTACCACATTTATAATTGTTTTTTATAACTCAGAAAAAAAAACTAGAATAAATAATAACATAATCTGATTAATTATTTTGTACTACAAATAACGAGATAAATGCAAAATCTTGCGATAAATACAATATCTTTTATACAAGTATTTTAGGATTCGTTAAGAAATAATATTAAAATAGGTTTTTTTTTTAAATCTTTTTGAGATATATTTAAAACACATTCAAAGCCATCTGTAATTTGTCTTCAAATTTACCTCTGATTAGATACATGCTACAGAAAAACTTCTGCTAAATTATTTCCCTTACTTTACTCACGCACACATTTGTAGCTAAATTATTTTCTGCATTTAATTGCCGATCGCTCATTGTACTTACTTCGTGAGTATATTGCGAAAGTGTTTTCTCATTCATCCAAGAGGGCCGCAAATGAGTAATAAGTCGGCAGCAAAATATTTAAAAATATCAGAGAAATTTGTGAGAAACTAGATAAGCAATGCGGTAATGTAGAGGGACCATAGCAAGTGCATCCAGTAAGTAATTTGTGAAGTCTGAGGAACGCAAAACAAAAATTGTCCAGAAAAGGAATTAATGTGTCAATCAATACAATACCATGCCGTTTGGCAAAATCTGGCATCAACAACAGGAGTACCAAACCTTAACCGCTACTGATCCAAAAACATATTGAAAAGAGGCTAAGTTGGGCAACGCAGAATTTGGACCGGGATTGGAGCAACATCATATTTACAGACCAGTCATTGTTTTTTGTTTATAATTATTGGAAGAAAGTCTAGACAAAAAAAGTTGAAACGTTTCTGCAGCGCACCGTAAAACATGTTTATGAACGTTTCTCGACTAAAGGATTCGGAAGCTTAATAGTATTCAGTATTCACACAAAACCTCGATGCACAATTCATGATAAAATTATACCAGAAGAGTTTGCTAACGTCTACCAAATCTCTGTGTGGACCAAACAATTACGACTGGATTTTGTAAGAAGATAAAGATACAAAATGTCAGAGGTCTCCTCTGCATGCGTTGGAAAGAGGAAAAATATAGAGGCGTAAGATTGGTCGTCCCAAAATCTTGATGCGAATCCAATAGAAAATGTGTGGTTTTTAATGAAGCAGCGGCTTAAGGGTAAAAGAAATAGCTACGATAAAGCAACTTGCGCGCGACTTGAAGCAAGTTTCTAGAGGCCTAAGCTTAGAATATGCGTAAAAATTAAGTGAAAGTTGCAATAGACGATGCTAAGCAATTATAAATAATAACAATGACTGGACTCCATTCTGTCGTAACCCCTGAAGTACCCGACTTTCCAAAGAAAACCCAAAAAAAATGGGGAAAATATGTTTATTTCTTTACGTAGTCTTATTTTAATTCAAGACACTTTTCCGAGCGACGTTCAGTAACCTCGATACCCTGTGTATAGTGAGAATCGTCGAGCTCCTTAAAATAGCAATCAACAGCAGACTCCACCTACTTACTATTGCCAAATTTTTTACCACCGAGCCATTTTGTCAAATTCGATAATAGAAAATAATCCGAAGGGCTAAATGTGGCGAATAGGGTGTCTGAGGAAGCAATTCGAACTTCAACTCATTGATTTTGGTCATCGCGACGTCGGATGAGTGAACTGCTGTATTGTTTTTATGAAACAACAAAACTTTTTTTTCCCCCAAATGCGGCCGTTTTTTCTTGATTTCATCTTTCAAACGCTGCAATAAGCTCGCATAATACACTTCGTTGATTGTTTTTCCTATCTGAAGATAATCAATAACAATTATCCCACGCGCATTCCAAAAAACTGACGCCACCACCTTGCCTGCAGATGGAACTATCTTTGCCTTCTTTGGAACCGATTCTCCCCTTTGAGTCCATTGTTTTGACTGTTTCTTCGTCTCGGGTGTGAAGTGATAGATCCATGTTTCATCCATGGTTATGAATCGTGGCAGAAACTCTGCCTTATTGCTGTGAAACTTCGCCAAACACTCGATTGAAATATCCGCACGACGCTGTTTTTGTTCCATGTTGAGTAATCGCGTCACCCATCTTGCGCACAGCTTTCTCATGTCCAATTTTTCAGTCAACATGCGATCTACATTAATCTTAATACAAGCTGCAACTTAAAATTAAACTTAAACTTTAACTTTAACTTAAACTTAAACTTAAACTTAAACCTAGGTTGGTTGGATTCGTGAACTTGCGATCTACATTAATTTTGGTGGGGGCGAACGCCCCCATTTATTCGCCTTAATAATTAAACTTAAATTTTAACTTAAACTTAGAACTAAGGTTAGTTGGATCGTGAAGGAGAACGGATTTAAGGCAGGGAATGGTGCCGTGGAGGTCAACGACGGTAGGGTGTGAATTGATTTTTCGTAGCATATGGTTCATTCGCACCATAGGAGGTGTTTTGGGTTGGTAGATAGAAAGGACGAGGGGTACGTAGATTACGAGGGTTAGTGTTGAGGAAAATAGAGTTGTGAAGAGATGCACATTCAACGTGACCTAAAAGGAGTCGATGAATGAAGAGAAAGTCGGCTGCATCTCTGCGTTCCTCAAGAGTGTTTAAATTAATAAGGTTGAGAAGGTTTTGATAAGGGGGCAGAATAAAAGAATCGTTCCAGGGCATACCTCGAAAAAAGCGGCGCTGGATGCTTTCGATTCTCGAGATCTGAACACGATGATATGGGGACCACACTTGGTAGGCGTACTCTTGGAGGGGGCAAACAAAGGTAATATATGTATAGGGACCTGGTCACGTATGGTTAGGTGAATTCTTTGGACTAGCGTTTTACAAAACCTAGCGCGGAGTTTGCTTAAGGATTATGCCATCCTTATGCAAACGGAAGTTGAGCTTTCTATCACACAAAATGCCGAGGTCGCGAAGCGATTGGGCGCAGGAGATAGGTTGGCTGTGGAGAAGTTATAGTCGGAGAGAAGATCGGTGCCGCTTACGTGAAAAGATGACTGGCATTTGAGGATATTAAGTTACAAACAATTTTTGAGGCACCAGATCGAAAAACTATCAAGCTCTTGGTAAAGGAGGAAGGAGTCATTGGGAGAGGAAATGGTTTTGAAAAATTTAGTATCGTCGGCGTAAAGGGAGGCAGAGGAGTGTTTGATGATCCTATTGAGATCATTTATAGTTAATATAAAAAGAAGGCGACCGAGATGGGTGCCTTGTGGAACTCCAGAGTTGGCCAAAAATGGAGCCGAGTGTGCTGACCTAAGACAAACACTGTATAAACGGTTTTCGAGGTAAGAGGATATCCATTTTAACAGTATTGGTTCAAAGCCGAGGGCAGACAATTTGAAAAGTAATCGATGAGAGATTTTATCGAAGGCCTTGCTAAAATCGCTTGCAACTACATCGACTTCGTTGCCATTCTCTAGGGAAGAGAGGGCAAAGATACGAATTCAACGAGATTTGTGGTAGTTGACCTACCCTTTAGGAAGCCATGTTGTCTTGGGAAAATAAGTGATTTGCATTGGAAGCTTAGAGCTTCATACAAAATAATTTCGAGGAGTTTGGGTATATGGGAGAGTTTAGCGATTGGACGATAGTTTGCTATTTCGTTCTTTGATTCTTTTTTGTGGACCGGGGTTATGAAGGAGGTTTTCCAAACCTGAGGAAATTCTCCTTGTGAAAGGGATAGACGAAAGAGATTAGAAAGAACAAAAGAAAGAGAGGAAGATGGGAGGTCATCTGGGCCGGGTCTGAATTCGTCAATAAGTTGGTGTAACTTATCGATATAAAACGGGTCCAAGGTTGGAGAGAGTAGTGGGCCATTGGAGAAATTCAATAGGTAATTAAAATAGGATGGATGTGGTACACTGGGGTCGTTGGTAAAGGATTGTTTGTAAAAGGTGGCAAATAGGTTGGCAATGGTGAGTGGATTGGTTGTTGACTTGAATGACTTAAAAAAGGACTTGGGGTCGTTTATAAGGTTGACTTGCGTATTATTAAGGTTGTGCTGGTAAAGGGAATCGTAAAGTTCGGTGAAATGAAGATAAGCGCCAAGATAATTGGAATAGTCGGAAAAGGATCTGGTACGAAGGAAAACAGCCCATAACTTGTTTCTTTTATTTCATAAGGTACAAAGTATGCGATTATACCAGGGAGAACTAGTAGATGATGTTTTAAGGAGGTAAAAAGGAACGTAAAGGGAAAAAGAATTAAATATTTCTCTGTAAAAAATGGATAAGGCATTATTTATACTTAAGTTGTGAAAGTTATCTGTTGAGATAGTCACTGATTTTGTGAAAGTTTGCTTTATGAAAGTCGTAGGATGAAAGAACTGTGAGACGATGACAGAAGAGTTATGAAAAAAGGATAGAAGAAGGGGAGGGTGGTAGTTATCGATTGTTGAGAAAGATAGGGGACAAAGTGAGACGAAGGAGTTAATTGCATCTGTTGTGAAAATAAGGTCTAATTGCTTGCCCATGTAGTTGGATATACCGCTGACTGGGCATAGACTTGAGTTTGTTAAGCGATCTACGAAAAGACATTCCTTAGCTGAGTTATCATTTGAGGCGATGAAAAATTGATTGATCATCTGATGGGGTCCACTGTATCTGAGGAAGATTAAAGTCGCTGAAAATAAGGATATCGTCAATAGAGTCAAACAGGTCAATTAAATTGTCGATCGCGTCGATAGCAAGTTGATAGGATTCAATAGGTTGACCAGACAAAACAAATTTAAAGTCCAAATAAAGTGCATACGTCTTTAGCAAAATTTTCATCAAATAAATTTTGAAAGTTTTCACTCATCATCCAAGCGTTTTTGCTGGATCTATAATTCAGTGGAACTTTGAAACCCGAAAAAGCTCTAGAGCATTTAGACTTCCCGATAACTAATGGAGTGAGCTTATGCGTTCCAGTTGGATTTGTGCAGACCAAAAACGTTATCCTTCCCTGGCTAGTTTTCCTTCCCGGTGCTGTATGTTCATAGACAAAACGTGTGTTTTACTGGAAAGAAGCTTTCAAAATAGGCCGGTTTCATCAGCATTATAGATTCGTTCCGGTGTAAGAGACATCTCTCGAATTGTTTCATGTTATTTTTTCAAAAATGGATCAACTGCACTTTTATTACATGACAACTTATCGCCGCATATTTTTAATATTCTTACACCATGCCTTTGCTTAAATTTGTATACCCAACCTTGACTAGCTCTGAAATTCGTAGCTTCTTTGAATTGCAGATCGGGGTGGTTTACTTTTCGGCAGAGTAAATCTGTTGAAAGTGGAACGTGGCTCGCTCTTTGCTTTTTAACCACTCGAACAATGCATTTTCCATTTTAGGCATTTCAGATTTCTTATGCGTCTTCCTCTTCTCTGGTTCAAATTCGGTTTTTTGGAAATGGTCCAACAGCATCTTCGAATTTAATTTTATTCCAGTAATTGTTGACACAGCATATTTTTCAGCTAATGCAAATCCAGAATGTTCAGCATCCACCCAGTTCACGTAAAATTGTACACTTATCTTTTATCGACAAAAATCGATGGGCTTTCTGATTAGGTGCCATTACGCAAACTGATCACCAAACATCACAATAAAAAGTATAACAATATAAAATGTACCTACGCAATTGGCAGGAGAGACTGTTTGGACTGCAGCTGCATTCTAAACCTTGAAGTATGTCTACACAAATAACTGTTAGTTAGTCCCTAATATCGCATGCAAAACTAACAAGGGAAATATAAAATCAAAAATATGAATATAAAAAGAAATTCACATTTTAGGTTCCGAAAATTTCAAAAGTTCACGTTATAGAGATGGCAATGTAAAGTTTTGACGGTTCACATTTCATCACATTATCGGTAATTCATATATTCATATTGTACATATATTCATAAGGGCTTACTTACTTACTTGCATAACAAATTTTTAATCGGTAAGATATTAATATTGATATTTTAAAACATCAGAAATTTAATCCTTGTACATATAATGTTAAAGTATACGAGTTTCTGAATATATACATATATTATAATATATTTTTAAGTGATACACATTTTTATTGCTTAACAAAAACATTTTTTTTTGTTTTTAAAGACCCTGACTACAAGCGGTTCAAAATGTATTGCAACGAAGAGTTTCAAAGGAGTAAAAAAAAAGGACACGAATCAGAAACTCTAAAGGATGGATTGAATAATTTCCAAAGCTTGCCGGCCCAAAGTTCTAAGGTAAATTGTAGCTTACAATTATGTTAAAAAGATATTAAACAAGTCAACAAGATGTTTAATGAACAAATTTTATTTACTTAAAAAAATATATCAAAATTGGTCACTATTAGGATTTGTATTTTGTCATACAAAAAGAATCTTAACTTTCATCAAAAAGGAAAGGAAAAAGGGGAAAAAACTTGTGGTAGAGTGAAGGGTAAAAGTTTATAATTATAACAATCACCGTGGTTCTACATATACGAGGGGCGTTCAACATATTCTCGGTATCGGGGTGAAGCTGTGGTTGTATATATAAATTGACTTATTTATCAAGTAATACTATTATTTTAGTGCATTCATGTAAAATTTCATATAAATGTACGGTGATGGTGAAAATTGAGCATCGCACTGTAATTAAATTTCTCACTAAGCAAGGAAAAAGTCAAAAAACTATTCATAAAGAGATGGTGGCTGTTTACCAGGGTTCCGCACCTTCATTATCAACTGTGCAAAAGTGGTCAAGTGAGTTCAAGAGAGGCAGAGAGAGCATTGAAGACGACCCCCGCTCCGGCGCCCCGGCTACTGCTTGTACGGGAGAAAGCATCAAAGAAGTCGAAAAACTTGTTCTTGAGGATGCCCGAATAAAGGTGAAAATGATGGCAGAGATCACCAAGCTATGAATTGGTACCATTCACACCATTCTTCATGACCATCTTAACCTTTCAAAGGTCAGTGCAAGGTGGGTGCCACGAATGCTCACAGCGCCTCAGAAAAAAGTGAGAATCGCATGCTGTAGAGAGCTTTTGGAGATGTGTAGTGAGAACGCGGACGGTGTTATGGATCGAATTGTAACTGGGGACGAAACATGGGTCCACCACTATGACCCTGAAAGCAATCAAGAGTCCATGCAGTGGCATAAAAAAGGAACAGACCCCCCGAAGGAGTTCAAAGTCACTCCGTCTGCCGGGAAGCTCATGGCCACAGTTTTTTGGGACTCAAAGGGAATCTTGCTCATTGAGTACAAAAAAAAAGGTGAAACCATCAACGCCACATCCTACGCTTCCACTTTGCATAATTTGCGGGAGGAAATTAAAAAGAAAAGACGGGGTAAACTCGCAGCGGGTGTGTTGCTTCTTCATGACAGCGCTCCTGTTCACACGGCGCGAGTTTCCAAGGCTACTGCGCGAGATTGTGATTTCGAAGAAATCCAACACCCACCCTAGTCCAGACCTTGCCCCTAGTGATTATTTCCTGTTTCCGGATTTGAAAAAATGTCTTCGTGGAAAAAGATTTTCGGATGATGAAGAACTCAAGTCGGCAATAAATGGTATAAGAGGAAATTTATTTTTTTGAGGGTTTAAAAAAAGCTTATCTCAAGATGTAACAAATGCATTGATGTTAGGGGAGATTATATTGAAAAATAAAAACAATTTAAATTGAATTTGCATTTTCCTTCATATCGATACCGAGAATATATTGAACGCCCCTCGTATATTATAATAATTTTTTTTAAGCTCACTCGATTCATTTAGAGTAACGACAGAGTACAAAGAAGAATTCAGTTCTCTTGATATATATAAACTGCTGACGAAGGAAATTCGCACTGGATCAGAAAACCTATGTAAACAATTTAAACAAGTCAAGGCAGTAAATAAAGAATTAAGGAAAAAAATGAGTGAAATCGATTGATTGAAATATTTAATTGGGGAAAAATAAGCCGAGTGAATTGATGAAACGGTGGAGTCACACAACAATACTAAGGGGAAAAAGAGTTAATAGACGTTTTTTTTTTTTATTGGAAAGAAAGCGGAAACTGTGCATAAGCCGATGCCCGGTCGGGTTTTTACCGAATAAAATTCTACTACCTGAAAAGGCCGATTGTGCCCTCGTGGTATGGAAGTCGGCTTAAAGATTTAGCTCACTCTTCGGTTAGTTTAACTGTTCGCTTCATACTACCCCTCTAAGGTCGTTGAGTATATTATGCACTAAAAACTCCAGTTTTCTTCATTTTGAAGCATGCGCGCAACGATATTATCGGGATTAGGCCACTCTCAAAATTGGTCTCGAAGGTCTACCTCCTCGATTCCGGATCCTGGAGAAAAAATGTATGTTCCGCATTTTCGCGGACAGTGAAAAGTTTATAATGTCTTCGTACGTCGATCATTGATATACGAAACCGAAAAGTTTCCGACCGAATAATGATACAAGACATTTTTTCTCAATTTTTTTTTTTTTATTTTTCTACATAGTCTCCTTTGTAACTCTACACACTTCTCCCAGCGATGCTCCCATCTCTCTAACCCGTCCAAATATTACTTGGCGTTTTTCTCTTCAAAATAATTGCCTCCTCATTTGACGCAAATCTCTGCTCTCCGAGCGCAGTTTTTAGATGAAGGAACAAAAAGAAGTTGCTTCGGGCTAGATTTGGTGAATAAGGCAGATGGACAAGCAGTTCATGCCGTAATTCATGGATTTCCGCAATGGCAACCGCTGAGGTGTGAGACCGCGCGTTGTCTTCTGAAAATGTGGCCGTTTTTCGGCAATTTCTGCCTTCACCTTGGCAAGCAATGATGCGTAGTATGCTCCAGTAATGGTTTTTCCTTTTTGAAGATGATCGATTAAGATAACTCCTTTACTATCCCAAAAAAAAGTCGCCATCACTTTCCCAGCCGAAAAAACAGTTTTTGCTTTTTTTTTGGAGCCGGCTCGCCCTTTACAGTTCACTGTTTTGACAGAATTTTTGTTTCGGGCGTATAATGGTGTATCCAAGTTTCATCTACAGTAATTAATCGGCGCCAAAACTCGGATTTATTGCGCCTAAGCTGCGCCAACAGATCAGATCGTTGGAAATATTCATTCGAACACGTTTTTGGTCTAACGTGAGCAAACGCGGCACCCAACGCGCGGACAGCTTTCTCATGCCTAAATCTTGATTTAATATGTAACAAACACGTTCTTTGGACATTTTCATAACCTCTACTTTCTCTCTCACTTTAATTCGGCGGTCGTCTAACACCATTTGGTGAACTTTAGCAATGTTATCGTCAGTGGTTGCAGTTTTTGGACGTCCCGAACGTTAAATTCAGCTGCCCAAATTTTCACTGTGGTAAATAATGGTGCAGAGTCCCCATACACAGAGTCTAACTCATTTTTGATTTGCGTAGGCGTATTGCCTTTCAAAAACAAGAATTTAATAACAGCCCGATACTCAATTTTTTCCATTTTCACAAAAAACACTCACATCGACTTACTCAAACGACTGTCAACTAAAAACTGCTCGTCCAAAATGACTGAAACTTCGGTAAGTAACTGTCAAAAGATGCATAACTAGCATTCATTAGCTTTTATTGACGAGTGCCGCTATCTTTACGTTGCGGTCGGAAACATTTCAGCTAACCCTCGTAATACGATGTGTCTATCTTCCTTTTAAGGATAAGTTAAATTGTTGTTGCGATACCACTGCTCCTTTCATATTTCCTTTTTCCGTCGTTTACACGGCCATTCTGTACTCACTCAATTTTGAGTTATACCATTTCTTCAAACATAATCAAGAAAGTGACTTTTTAATCATATCTGAAGTGGTTTATAATTTTAATCTGTATTTGCATATTTGTTTCATAATTAACGGCTTGTCACCTTACATATAGTAAGTAAAATGTCTGTAAGTAACCACTGTAGAGACGAATTACACCTTGCGGGTGACTTTATGACGTGTTCCGTGTGCTCCCGTAAATTACACTACCGTGATAGAGAGATCTTGGCGGTCTATGGGATTCAAACGAGATATTTGGAAGTGTCCATTTTGCAGGAAAGCAAAATGGACACTTGATTTTTCTCGCTTCCAATAAAGCAAAGAATCTGCAGAAACAACAAATGTAAGCACAAACACAATAATGGCAGAGCTTCTGAACGTGAAAACCGAAATCAAAGGGATAGACGAGATCTGTAACTTTATTTTCCAAAAGTTTGATAGAATAGAACATAGAAAAAAACAACACCATAATGGATATACTTATGAAAGAAAGACAACAACTAAAAGATTCACATAGAGAAAAATTTAATAATTTCCAGCATGCAAACACAAATAAACAAACTGGAACAACAACAATTAAAAACACAATCAAAATAAAAACATTCCGCCGAAACAGAATGAGAATCTAACACAAATCGTTCAAGCAATCGGAAAGACTGTTAAACAAGATTTAACAAACACGAATTTAACAGACATATACCGCACTAGGACAAAAAATGTAGAAAGATGCTCAATAATTGCTATGTACTTTCCACAATCACATAGTAAAAGCATCTTTTATACAAAACGCCCGTGCGACACGCCCGCTGACAATAGCCAAAATCAACCAGCAGGGAAATGCCAGTGCTAAAATAAGAGAACCAAAAGATACCAAATATGCTGACCAATATGAACAAAACACTTGCTCTGGGAAACAAAGAACAGAGCGAAAAAAGAAGATTGGAAATTTGTATGGGAAACATCTGGGAAGATATTTGCAAACAGAGAGGAAAGAGCGGAAGCTTTGCTTATCCAATCTGTCAACGCCATTGATAAAATAAAGCGAAATTATACGAATGAAGTCAGTGTATTGGTGAACAATATCTTTTTATGTTGCAATGGATGATCACAATAATTTTAGGTTTTAATTTTCTTGAATATAAAGATTTTATGGAAGCAAAAAATGAATTTTCTTTGTTTTTGTCTTGATGTGCGATCGTTGAGGAAAAACTGGGATATATTTTGTGCAAGTGTTTGCCCAATTATGGATTACATTGATGTTATTGCATTAGTAGAAATAAATATTAAGGAGGAAGAAAATGATTTCTACTACTTGGATGGTTTTTGTTCGGAATACACGAACAAGGTGCATAAAAAAGGGTGTGGAATAGCTGTATTTATTAAAAATAATATAAAATATGAATGATTACGGATTGAAACGGAATCTTATGAGAACCTGGCTATAAGGATCTTATAGGAAAAAGGAAAAATTGTAAGTGCAATATATAGACCGCCGAAGCACAACGAATTTCAATTTATTGATGAGTTGGTAAAGATTACAAACTTGAGAGGAGCAAACGGTGATATCGTATTTTTGGGTGATATAAATATAAATATTAAATCTAGAGCGAAGAGTTATGTCAAAAGTTATGGAGGAGTGGTGGCCTCGAAGGGATTGTGCAATATTATAAAGCCGCGACCAGCATAAACCCCAGGCTAGACAGTTTTTTTTTATAATTTACGCGCGCCTAAGGAGTTATGATACCCTTTTACTGTTGTCACGGCGCGGGCGGAAAGATAGAAGGAGGAGAAAGGAAAGCAATGTTGTGATGTAGTGGTTTGAAAATCAGGTGTGTTTGGTTTCGATATTGACTCTCCAGGGGTGATAGTCCGAATAGGACGGAGAGATTTTCTTCACTCGGAATGATTCAGGTTGTGGATTTTAACGGTTGTTTTGTGCTTGAAAACTCTACAACAGCCAAATCTACATGTCAGTGTACCCTAATTGACCATATATTGGTAAACCTACCAGATAATAACATTTTTTCCGGAATAGTAGAGAGCGACATTTCAGATCACTATGGCATATTAAACCGCATCTACGACGTTTGCCCCAATAGAAATAACAATACATTCCTAGTTTCAGTAGCTGGAGTACAGTTTTTAAAGAAACAAACGTCGAAGCGTTCTTCATTTCACTGGTTGCGAAAATGAGCGACATATCATCCAACATTTATTAGGAAAGAAGGAACTCGCCGAAAAATACCAGAGACATCATAGAGTGCTGTAAGGAAAGTGATAGACTTTACCGCCGATGGAAGAACAATCAGAACAACTTAGCATATGAAGCAGAGTACAAAATATTACGCAATCAGGTCAAGAATAAATATCAAAAAGTAGGACCGAATACTATAAACTAAAGTTCGAACAAATAAAATGTGATCCCAAAAAAAACATGGGCTTTGATTAACGAAACGTTGAGAAATAAGCCGTCTATTGATGGAATCATTACGAAAATATTTTTCCATGAGTTCGAGTAGTGCTACATTTCTAGCAAACGATTTTGGACATCTCTTCTCACTGCAAGCAGTATCTCTTATCCCCTCATGCAGTATGGTAACTTCCACCCAACACCACCCAATTCAATATATTTGAGCGAAATAGAATGCGCAGAGATTATGAATTTATTGAACCATTTAAACATAAATAAGCCGCATGGAGGAGATGCAATCAGAGCCAGAGATTTGAAATCAAATGCTGATATCTTTGCTCCGATAATCACGAAACTTGTGAACCTGAGTTTCGATACGTCAACGGTACCGAAGAAGCTAAAAGAAGCGGTTGTAAGACCAATCTACAACGGAAGTTCGAAAACTGCAACGTTAAACTATCGAGCAATTTCAATACTGCCAACAATAAAAAATATTATGTAATACATTGTACGAATTCCAAAATAGGAAAAGTACAAACCCACTTCTTAATGACTTTGGAGATTTAGTCAACTCAAGTCTAAGCAAACGCCATCACGTACTAGTTCTGTTTTCAGAACTTAGTAAAGCCTTCGATACTCTTGGCAGAATGTGTGGTAGACTATTTGAGAGACATGAGCTTTCGTGTAAAAATGAAAAAAAAACTGTTACAGTAATGAAAACGGAGTGCAGTACAGTAGTTCACAGGGGTCTAAACTTGGCCCTTTGTTCTTTCTTCTGTTCATGAATCCA
This sequence comes from Volucella zonaria, assembly GCA_963966105.1. NCBI lineage: Eukaryota > Metazoa > Arthropoda > Insecta > Diptera > Syrphidae > Volucella > Volucella zonaria. The sequence goes on along the minus strand of OZ014530.1, from coordinate 148,749,861 downwards.
ATGCTAAATTGTTTCAAAATGAGTCAACCATTCACGTGTGCAGATGACATGGCAATCGTAGTATGTCACAAGTCCATAGAAGAATCAACAAGGATGATGCAAAGTGAATTTGCAGAAGCGGGGAGTCATGATAATGGCCTTGTTATTAATGGGTCGAAAACCAAGTTTAAGCACATTCGCAGCCCATAGTACCCAGCCACAAATAGAGTTCAATAACTTCAATTGTGCCACTCCCTTAAGAGCTGAAGTAATAGAGTTAGAGGATACCTACAAATACCTCAGCATCACTATAGACAGCCGTTTCCTCTGGGAAACACATATCCACGATTACGTAACAAGCAAGCATTAGCTTGCTTACAATATAAAGCGACCACTCACGTCTAAAAACACGTATATCGCGCTCTTGTGGATTCTAGGCTGCGGTATGGAGTCCTGGCGTGGGGAGGTGCGTTACACACTCACAAACGAACTATAAAAACATAAAACATTGAGTCAAAATTTCCAAACATTAATTTAAATCCAATCTATAGGTAATTATAGTTAGTTTAGTTTTAAATGCATTTTATTATATTAATCATTAACTCTTACATACTAACAAAAAATGTTTAAATGCTAGCTTAACATTACTTAACAATCTTATACTAACTTACTGGCCCCACACAGGCACTCTAAGCTATTCTAAATTCTTATATCTATGTCTTTCGACTTCATTTACATTTTACTGAAATATATATTTTGTATACTTAAGGCTAAGAAAAAAATTGTTAACATCTTGAAGCATCTTCTCCATCATTCAACCACCAGAAATGCTGGTGCTGCCGAACGACATCCCTCTTATCGCGATTCCCCACCGCCCTACTGAACCTGAGATGATCCACACTGCCGGCGCACACTCTCGTGGTAAAGGTAATTGGGGTAGTAAGCCCCAGATATCAGGTTATTCTTCGAGGTCATTGCTCTTGCAATGTGCCTTCAAGTCAGCTTAATTACGAAGTTGTCCACTCGTATTAGGTTTGCCCTGTTGTAAAGGACCTCATTATGATAAAATTTTTTGTACTCCGACTCTGGTGTTCTGTACAAACAGTCTCTTTGTAAGGGCAAAAGCGCCTTTAGCTCTGGCCAGAGCAGCATCTACATTTTTGTCAAAATACAGAAACTGATCTAGCCAGATCCCAAGGTATCTGATTACATTTCGACAGGCAAGAGGCTGTCCGTGTTGTCCAATGATCAAGAATTTTTCTGGTATCCCTAGAGGCTCCAGACAACGGCGTCAAAAGAGAATGGTTTCCGACTTCTGAAAGTTGATTTTCAATTTCCAGTCCTCGCAAAATCGTCTTATCTTATCGAAGTCACGTTGCAAGAGTGTATTAATGACCTCGATTTTTGGACCTGTTCTGTACGCTATTAAATCGTCTGCGTACGTAACAGTATGGGGAAGTGAACCTATCAAGTCGCTTGTATAAATGTTGAATAGGATCGGCGAATTGACCGCGCCTTGCTGCAAACCATTTTTAATTTGAAATATCCAACAGAAGTCACATCACCATTTTTCACAATGAACTGTCTGTTGGTTAGCATATTATAATGAGTCAAAATTTTCAAACAATAATTTAAATCTAATCTATAGGTAATTATACTTTAAACTTCTATGTATACAGACATTTTCTATATATTTTTTTCTTCTTTTTTTTTTTGCTGGATAAATAGTAAACAACAAATGTATAAATAATCTCCTGCAGATACCTTCAACGGGTATGTCGATAGGTAGCATTGAAGATACGATGAGTATAACGTCATCTGAAACTGTTCGAAACGCACTGACAACTCTGCGCTAAATCAGTGGATAGATATGACTCACCTCACGTAAGACTTAAACTTTGCGGCACTTGGCCATATTTCTGCTGTGTACATGAGGATACTAGAATTATCGAAAAGTTTCATAGCATCTGCTATTTCTCAACGTGCAGGTTAATTACGAAGTAATTCCTATTGAGTAAACAATTAAGGAATGTATTAAATTAAGAATACTAAATAGATGGAGTGAAAAGTGACCTCCTTGACTGCCAAAATGCGCTACTACTGCAAAAAAGGTTATGGTCCGTTCATATTTAGGCAGACATGAAAAATTTCAGTGCGATACTGTCTTTAGTTTTGTTTTGACAGCTAATTGTTGTGGACGTGTTTGGCATCATGTTGAGAATGGACAAAAACGATTTTCGTTCTCTCATAAAACATTATTTCTTGAGAGGCAAAACGGCGAAGGAAACAAAAGAAAAGTTGGATAAATATTATGGGGCTAATTCTCCGTCAGATTACACAGTACCGATCAAGTCCGCAGCGGCTGCCCTCCGATGCGGTTACTTACAGCGAACAATGTCAAAAAAATACAGGAAATAATGTTGACTGACCGGAAAGTGAAGGTGCGCCAGCTAGCAGATACCACAAAGATTAGTACTGAGCGCACACGCCATATTTTGGGCCGTATTCTGCATATGAAAAAGTTATCCTGCCGCTGGGTTTCGCGAATGCTCTCTTTTGACCAAAAACACGGATGCGAGTGCACTTCGAAAAAGTGTTTGGACTTGCTGATGCGGAATCGGGCAGACTTTTCGCGTCGATTGGTAACTGGATTTGGATCCCTCGGATTATCATCTCTTCCCAAACCTCAAAAGATGGCTCACCAATAAAAAATTCAGCTCATGCGAGGAAATCATCGACGCAACGGAGGAGTATTTTGCAGACCTTCCGGAAAATTACTTTTCGGACGGGATCAAGAAGTTGAAAAATCGCTGGAATAAGTGTATCAAACTAAAAGAGGATTATATTGAATAATATAAAAAAAAATTTAAAAAAAAAAATTTTAATTCCCAAGGAGGTCACTTTTCACTCCATCTAGTACGTAGTGACATTCGTATTTAGAATTCAAATAGTGTTGAATGCCACATCAGCAGAATTTCATGTAGATAATATAATTAAGATGGAAGTGATATTTTGACGTTTGAACAATAATTAAAGAAAGTTTAGAAATAGCATTAAATAAAATTCACCTACGTAGGAACTCAGTACTCCGCGTGCTGTTGACAAAACGCGCCACATGAGCATAGTACTACGACGGTAAATCCCGGACCCTTTAAATTAATTTGTAGCGTACCCTTGATAATAATAATAATAATAATAATAAAATTAAATTAAATTACGTAGGATAGCAAAACTTCAATTTGATCGTGATCAAAACTTAGAAGCCAATTTTTGATTTTGTTTAAGAAAGATGAACGTGTTGTAAGTGCGCGAATCGAAACAGGAAGACGATTAAATAATTTAAAGCTTACGACGGAGTAGAAGTCTCTAAAATGATTGGTTCGGAATGAAGGTATGTTTACCAGGGATCCGATGTTGCTGCGTAGACTGCGGGCATCAGAGATCGGGCTCTGCAAATAACCGCTTCTCATAAAGAAAATATTAAGCACCTTATATTGTAGTAATACAGGTGTCTAACCGGCAGGTTTTTCAGTATAGGGCATTTCTGCAAAACAAGTAGAGACTGCATTTTCGTGAGGTAAGCACCTCCCCAACATCCTAATCCATATTGTAGTTTTGAGTGAAATATGCTGAAGTAAACAGTTCTTAAACTATTGTTTGTGCAATATTTACGAAGATGAAACAAACTACGGATACAAGAACGAAGATACTGTTTTAGGTTTGTAATATGATCAAACCAATTCATATTTTGAACAATTTAAAACAGTTCGCATTAGACGCTATATCCACATCAAACACAGTCTTAGAAGAAGCTTCATTACACGTGCAAACCGACACGTTTTGGCGAGTGCAATTAGCGGCATGAAAGTGAAAATCAAGGTCCGGCACAGTCTGCAACCTAAGGCTGAAAAACAGGTGTACATCATAGTTTATATCAGCTACTAGCTGGAGGTGGCTAATAGAGTCGTACACGATGCCAAGATCGTCTGCAAAAGCCGTAACTGCAAAAGGTTGACAAAACAGGGAGTTTATGTAGATGCGGATAAGAGTAGGGCCCAAAACAGACCCTTGGGGTACCCCTAGTTTAATAATCCTATTATCACTAAAAGAATCTCCAATTTTAACTTTTTGCTTTCTGTCTTTGGGATACGATACCAGCCAACTGTAAATAACTTCTCGAAATCCAGCCCGATGTAATTTCCTCAGAAGAATTGTATGGTTTACCATATCAAAACCCTTGGTTATGTCAAGCAACAGACCGGTACAAATTTTTTTTCGATTCTAAGCCTTTATTTATAATCGAACCGAAACCCATAAGAGCATTTTCTTATTCTCTTATTCTTTAAAAACCGCAGAATTCTATTTTTACAGTTTTTTCATAAATTTTTGAGATAGAAAAGAGTAGTGAGACAGACCCGTAGATGTTTTTATCTCTTTTGTTGCCCTTTTTAAAGATTGGTAAAACGTTTTCATATTTTAACCTGTCTGGGAAGATACCAGTGGAAATACTTAGGTTAAAAAGGAAAGCGAATATATCTACTACATTCAGAGCGATGTATGTTACTTTAATATGTAATTAGAGAGGCCATCATCTCCACAGGAAGGCGAGCGATTAACGTAGTTTACGATGGATAAAACTTCAAGACCACTGATTGGTTCAAAGAGGAAACTGTCTCTATAAACCGGATCTTCCACCAGATTCCCTGCCATATAGTTCGAATAGTATTCAGATTTGAAATTGGGGGCAGACGTTTCAACAACTTTACCAAAAAATCATTGAAAATATTCGCCACCATTGTAGGATCTTTGACAATAGAATTATCAGTCGCGAGTTCGATAGAGTTAAGTATTTTAGAGGCATCGCGGTTCAATGTACTATTTAATACTTCCCATTCCTTTTTAGAGTTCCCTTGAGCGTACCGCATTTTAGAAAAATTGTATCTATCACGACACAATCGAATTTCGTTATACAGGGTGACTTACTCGAACTATAACTTTTTAAAATCCTATAGTTTTTTTATTTTTTGATAAATTTGTGCCAAAGCAAAAAATGTTGGAAAATACATCAATTTTCAAATTGTATCAGTAATTTTCAGTATGTCCACCTTTGGCGCGAATAATGGCCTTGAGACGGCCGGAGAAAGCATCGCACGCTGCATGCAAGTGGCTCTGCGGTATTTTGGCCCATGGGCGAAGTGCTTGTTTGAGGTGGCCTAAACTTTGGTATTTTTTATTGCTAACCTTCGCCCTCAAAATACCTCAGACAGAGAAATCCAACGGATTTGCGTCCGGAGAATTTTCAATCCATTGTGTCGAAGAAATGAAGTGTGGAACATTGTTTTTTAACCAATCTTAGTTGACGCGCGCTTTGTGAGACGGTGCCGAGTCTTGTTGAAAGGTCCACGGTCTCCGACCGAAATGATTGTTTGCCCAAGGCTTCAATACTGCCTCTAAGACAGTTTCACGGTATACGATCGCATTAATTTTGACGCCACGGTCCAAAAATACGAGCGGAGAGCGACCATCGGCGGTTATGGCGGCCCAAACCATCACCATCGGTGCTGCCTGCTTTCTGGTGGCCGTCCGAAGGTGTAAATTTTCGAAGGACCTCTCTGGCAAGTAAACTCGGTCATTTTGTTTGTTGACATACGAGGGCGGGTCAATAATTCCGTGCATTTTTGAATTTCTGACCTCTTTACTGAAACAGCAACACTGCTCCTGTCAACAGGTATTTGTCAGTTGACTTCTGTCAAAATTTAAACTTGCTGCGTCAGTTAGTTTGTGTTTGACAGCTATTTTTATCAGACTACTCACTAATTTGAGGAGAAAATGGAAAAAAGTGAATTTCGTGTGCTTATTAAGCATTATTTCTTGCGAAAAAAAACCATTACCGAGACCAAGGCTAAGCTTGATAAATACTATGGGGACTCTGCACCATCGATTTCAATGGTAAAAAAGTGGTTTACTGAATTTCGTTGTGGCCGTACAAGCACTGAAGATGCCGAACGTCCTGGACGCCCAGTTGAGGTCTCTACACCCGAAACAATCGAAAAAATTCACGATATGGTGTTGGCCGACCGAAGATTGAAAGTGCGAGAGATTGTGGAAGCCGTAGGGATCTCGCATGGCTCAGTGGTTTCAATTTTGAATGATCACTTGGGCATGAAAAAGCTTTCCGCAAGATGGGTGCCGCATTTGCTCACAGTCGACCACAAACGCAATCGTGTAACAACTTCACAGGAAGTTTTGGCGTTGTTTAATCGCAATATGGAGGAGTTTTTGCGCCGTTTTGTAACCGTGGACGAAACATGGATCCATCACAACACACCAGAGAACAAACAACAGTCAAAATAGTGGGTTTCTAAGGGTGAATCGGCGCCAAAGAAGGCCAAGGTGGGTTTGTCAGCCAATAAAGTTATGGCGACTGTTTTTTGAGATGCACGCGGGAAAAAAGGGAAGAACAATCAATGGGGAATATTATGCCAACTTATTGGACCGATTCAATGACGATTTGAAAAAAAAACTACCTCATTTGGCCAAGAAAAAAGTTCTTTTCCACCAAGACAATGCAAGGGTGCACACATGTGCAGTTGCCATGGCAAAAATCCATGAATTGGGCTATGAATTGCTCCCTCATCCACCCTATTCTCCAGATTTGGCTCCGAGCGACTACTTCTTGTTCAAAAACCTGAAGAAATGGCTTGGTGGAAAAAGATTTGACTCCAATGATGAAGTCATCTCGTCATTTTGAGGACCTCGACAAATCATTTTTTTTGGAAGGGATAAAAAAATTGGAGAAGCGTTGGACAAAGTGTATAGAGCTCAAGGGAGACTACGTTGAAAAATAAAATTATTTTTTTATCAAAAAATCTGTTTTAATCCAAAAGTCACGGACTTATTGACCCGCCCTCGTATTACTCGATAACAAATGGCTACTCATCGGAAAAAACCAAATTCGGCAACTAACCACTTTCGTGCAAGCGTTTCTTCGCTCTTTCGACTCTAAATTTTTTCTGTTGCGGTGTAAGATCGTGTGCTTTTTGGAACTTCAATGGCTTGCGCCCAAGCTCATTTTTCATTATGTGTTGCATCCGTTCCAACGATATGTTGAGCTCACAAGCCAGTTTTCTTGCACTTCGGCGCGGATTTTGCTCAATTCGAGCCTTCACTTTCGGAACCATTTCTGCCGATGTTGCTGTTTTTTTTGTGACCACCTCCATGGCGTTTTGCAACGCTGCCAGTATCACGGTAACGAGCTATGGTTAGACACAAGTGATTTATTCGTTGAGGTGCTGGAGGGCTCTAACGATAGCTAGATAAAAAATTTTCAACACAACTGAGACGCAAATTGTTTAAAAGGCTTGTAGATAGTAAAATTATCTGTCGTGTGTCAAAATTTGAGCTCACTGTCATGAATGGTTTGGAAATTATAGCAGTCTGAAGTTGGTCGCAGTTCGAGTTATTCAGGGTGTAGACTTTAATAACATAGATATGTGTTCAAAGCTACTCCGGAGTGCAGAATTAAGCGGATGCTTTACACATTTTCGGCGCAGCTTGTTTTATGCTTAATTTGTTTAAGAATGGAGTTGCTTATCCAGAGCTTCAATTTATTTCCGATTTTCTTGGCAAAGGGGGAGAGATAGACGAGCTAGAATGAGACTGCAGTGTTTTTAGAAAGTAGTTATAAGCGAAAGAAGAATCATTTTCAGCATAAACAGCCTCCCAGTTTTCAGACCGTAGTTTGAAATTATGTAGTTCAAAACTCATTTTAGTAACGGTACGAGTAGGAACTCTAACTTCGCCTCTCAGATCTTTTAAACCGCGTAACCAAATACCTGTCATGCAGTGATCCGTGATATAGAGGTCAAGATTAACACCGACATTCTAATTGGGAGATATATTTCGAAAACGACCGAATACATGGTCTAGACAGGTATTTGAAATAGGCCTTATAGCCTCATTCACAAAGAAAGTAAGACCATGTGCAGCTATAAGGCACGGAAGTGACTCCGATACTTAGGTTAATGCTAGGACGTCAATATTAAGATCACCTAGAATAATAAGGTTTTGAATCTTAGTTTTTGTCAGAAATGGAATTAATTCATTTAGAAATGCCTGAGTATTATGGAATTGCAGATGAAGTTAAAGGGCTCATTGCATAACTTACAACTAACCTACATTACATCCGCAGTCACAAACCTATGATGGTAAATATCAAATTCCAGAGAATCGCTAATAAACGGTTGTCTAAAAAAATTGGTGAACTTGGGCGATATTATCGTCGGTGGTTGCAGTTTTTAGCCGTCTCAAAATTTTATCCTCGCCCTACCTAGTACGGCCAGATTTAAATTCAGCTGCCCAAATTTCAAGGTGGTAAATTGTGATGTAGAGTCCTCTATACACAGCATCCAACTCGTCTTCAATTTTTCTAGGTGTATTGCCTTTCAAAAACAACTCGATAACCGATTTCTTCCATTTTCAAAAATGCACTTCCAACTTTTGTTTAGGACTGCCGCCATCATCATGTTGAGATGGGAAATTTTTAGACAATCTTCGTATAACTCGCAGCTTCAGCAGGGAGTGTTTGTTTCGGCTGCCGACATTACTCATCAGCGTTACAGTTTTCAATGATTTCTCGCATATTTGCTCTAGGTGATGTTTAAAAGTTCAAAGATTGTCAATGATAACTGCGAGATACTTATAAAATTGTTGAGAAACAATTTCATGCCCTCCAACTCTGATCGTTTTCCAATTATGAGTATTTCTTGATGCCTTCTTTCCAGCCTCTGCATTGTATAGCGTCTGGAGCCCTTGTTATTACCGTCGACTAACAAAATCCGTATTGGCGTTCCGATAGACTTCCTACCAATTCAATTGCTGGCAGGAGTCTATTGTAAATGATCCGTGCAAGAGTTTTTTCGGCCGCGGAAATCTCGACCAGCTTACATTCGTCTTTACTTTTTGACTTGTAGAATCCGTCTTTATTTTCCGAAGCATGATGTCAGCATACCATAAATCTCTTGATTATACAAGGTGCGCTCCAAAGTAAACGGGACTTTTTAAAAATAAGAACAAGAAATTTTTTTTTTTCGCAGAACTGATTTATTTTATTCAAAATAGTCATAAAAGCAAATCAACATTATCTTCACTTTTGACTTCTCCAAACGGGACTTTTTGAGTTTTGGCTCGTCTGGCGCCTTCTACTCGGCACTTTGGCCCTTGGTTTCTGAGCCATATTGAAGACACCTCGTTTCATCACCAGTCACAATGTTATAAAGGAAATTCTTCTTGATGATGTCCTTTGAAGGTATAGAGTGACCAGATAAGAACGATAGCAAAATTTTTGTTAAATAAAACAACAACTGTGTGAGATATAAAATTGGTTCTGGCTATGTTCATGCCATTATGTGTGGAATAGCACATCACTCAAATGGCCGCCGCGACTTCGCTGGCAGTACTTTACGCGGTCGGTCTAGTATGTGCGGCGTTATTTTGTATTTGTATTGATTATGAAATTGCTTATCACAGTAAGATAAATCTTATAAGATAGTGAAAGCCTTAAAATTAAGCTTACAAATTGAACATAATAAAATAAACATAAGAATAACAAAGGATAATGGTTGAACAACAAAAAATATTTGAATAATAAACAAAAATAAGAAAAGAAAACAAGATTCAAATTAATTAAGATCACATTAATTAAGAATTTAATCGAAACAAAACAAATAATAAATAAATACCTAACAATACCGGCAATAGCGTGTCGAACGTTTTCCTCGACCTATTCCAAAGTGGTTGCCTTGTTAGCGTAGCTAAGGACTTGACGTAGCCCCAGAGGAAATAATCAAGTGGTATCAAATCGCATGACCACGGCGATCAATTGATAAACGCTCGCTGTGAGATGACCCAGTCGCCAAATCTCTCCTTCACAACTTCGAGCGCTGCGCCGCTAGTATGGCATGTAGCGCCGTCTTGTTGGAACCACAGCTCTATGCCTGAGACCATTAACGGTAACGGTGTCTCCTTCTGTTCGGAAGTACAGTATGCATTTGAATTTATATTATAACTATTTTCTTTATCTCAATTAAAATTACAACTTAATTTAACATGTTACAACTTAATCTATTGTACTTAAATGTGAACGAAGAAATCGTAACGGATGATTTGTAATACAAGTGTATGACAGTTAAAGGTTAAAATGGATGTAATTTCCGGAGGAATAAACTTGCTCTCTCTTTGCAAGTTTTACTTTTCTACCCTTATACGGATGTAGGTAAAGTCCAACAGCAACATAAGCCGGGTTGACTCTTTCGATGCCCAATTCAGCTGATCGCCGCCGAATCGACATTTCTGGGTCCTTTTTGATACTGGCCGCTAAGGCGGCTATGTTTGCATCATTTCGCACCAATTTCTATCTGGTTGATGGCTTAAGTTCCAAAAGAGTGTACTCGGACTCAAACTTTTACACAGTGCGATGAATTGCCTGCACCCTGAAGCCATGATGACTACCGACCTGACGACGAAATTCACGAAGAAGAAGAAGAAGAAGAAGAAGGAGAAGAAGAAGAAGAAGAAGAAGAAGAAGAAGAAGAGGAGGAGGAAGAAGGAGAAGAAGAAGAAGAAGAAGAAGAAGAGGAGGAGGAAGAAGGAGAAGAAGAAGAAGAAGAAGAAGAAGAAGAAGAGGAGGAGGAAGAAGGAGAAGAAGAAGAAGAAGAAGAAGAAGAGGAGGAGGAAGAAGGAGAAGAAGAAGAAGAAGAGCTGCCGCTTGAGTTCTTGGAATGCTTTTTCACACTCTGTAGACCACCGGCCTTTTTCCGTAAGTTGGCGCAAACCCTTCACAATACCATCAAAATCTTTTACGAACCTCCTGTAGTATGTGGCAATTCCCAGAAGCTTCTCAGTTGGTGTTCATCTTTGGGGGCAGGCCAACTTTTCACCGCCTCGTTTTTGTCAAGATACGCCTTTACTCCTTCCGCTGATATAATGTGACCCAGATATTTTACTTCTGGACGCAACAAGGCACATTTTTCTGGGTTCTGCTTCAATTGAGCGCTTCGAAGCCTGTTAAACACTTTTTTTAGGTTTTCTCGATGTTCCTCGACCGTCCTACCTATGACGATAATGTCGTCCAGATACACTAGGCAAGTTTTCCACGTGAAGCCTTGCAATCGTTCCATTAGTCGCTCGAAGGTGCCCGGAGCGTTGCACAGTCCAAACGGCATCACTGTAAACTACTAGAAACCTCTTCCTGTAGTAAAGGTAGCTTTTTCACGATCCGTACGATTAATCTTTACCTACCAGGAACCCCTCTTCAAGTCAAGGGTTGAAAACCATTTTGCTCCACAAAGCGTATCCAAAGTGTCATCGATTCTCGGAAGTGGGTAGCTGTCCTTTTTGGTGACGTCGTTGAGACGTCAATAGTCTACACAAAACCTTGTGCTGCCGACTTTCGCCTTCACGGGGACCACTGGAGATGCCCACGGACTCTGCGATTCTTCAATCAGCCATTCCACTTTCATCTTCGACACCATTTCGGCAATTTCTGTTCGCATAGCCAATAGAAGACGCCTTGCAGGTTGACAATCCGTCAACCTGCGTCGGGCGTCTCCGGTGTCAAAGTAGTGTTGAACAAGTTTTGTGCGTCCGCCTTGTGTAGCAAATATATCAGCGTACTCACCGATTAAGTTTTCTGCCAGTATTCGCTGCTCTTGATCCAGAAAACAGAGGCTGAGAATTTTGTTCTTGATTTTTGTACTTTGAACTGTTGCCACCGGTGTGGACAATATATGTAGCCTCAACGGGTACACATTTTCCCAATATCTCCCTTTTTTCACTTTTACACTGAATGTCTTTGGATTTAGAATCTTTACAGGGGCCACGTTGTTCTTTGGTTGCACTAAGGTCTTTCTCACCATGAAGTCTCTCCCATTTTCTGGCTCTATCAAATAGGATCGGTGGCTACCAGGACCACCTTCCACTTTTGCTCAAACAATTGCTTCCGACGAAGGCTCTAGAATCTGATTTCTGCAGATGACAACTTTCAAGACTGAAGGGTTGGCATTTCCGTATATCATTGGTCTCTCCCAAGTTTCTGTAGTCCATGCTCTTTCATGAAATCTGTGCCAATAATACACTTATCGTATATATCAGCCGGAGAAGATTATTCCGCCCAGGCGAATTTTTATGCGGACTTCACCCTATACCCTGGGCGTTTCTCTCGCAGCTATTCTCAAGCTATAACTGCTGGTGTTGTGGAATCAGGATGTCTGCACTTGTTGCAGATGATCAGCACTAATGATTAATACTATGTTTAAATAATAAAAGAAGAAAGTGTTAACTCCAAAATATAATGTAGTAGAATGTCAAATGTAATTGTTAGTACCAAATGTCAAAATGAGCAACTATTAACCGCTGTTAACTATTTATAAAACGTATGGAAAACAAAAAAAAAACACGCTGTTAATTTTATAACGTTTAAGTACGGTCGTTTTCTTAAAATCTCTAGTCATCGGTAAATTAGAAACGCTCTTCTCAAACCCCGTTTATTCGATTGTTCTGCAAATCCATCACCATACAGCACCAGGTTCCTTCTGATGATTGAGGCCGTGGCACCGGTGTCTATTGATGCCATCCATTCTTCCTTTCTACTGACTACTTCTACTAGAAGGTTAGCGAGACTTGGATGATGGTCCTGGAGCCGTCGACTTAAGCATTTCCCGACTTATGGCTTCGGGAAGGTTGAACACCTTCTTTTGTTCATCCATTTTTAACAAGAGGAGTTGCATCATCGGAGCCATATAATTGCCGGTACTTATCTGTTCTTCCTCGTCAATGTCAAAGAACTACCATATGTATCTGTATTATATCCCTGGTTGTTCAAAGCGTCCTGAAGTCGGAACACCAAGTCATTTTTACTCCACTGGCGCTGAGGTTTCTCTTGTTCAACTCGGATTTGAGTTGGACGAGGGTCAACTGCAATACAATTATAGCTTTTTCAAACAATCAACAATGACAAAACACTTCTTTTTTTTTGTACACCATAAGTCCTATCCCACTTCTGGTATCAATGTAAAATGTTTGTGTGGATGCAAATGATAGAACTTATTCCTTTTCAATACGATCTCCTTACTTAATATAGTTACAATTCACACTCCAATCGCTTGCCTTAACCACTTTTACTTAAACCACATAATCACTTTCTTAATTCACACTTCAAATTCAACTGATGAACTGACTTGCATACCTTGGGGATGCTAATATTTGTACTCGAATGAAATACTTTGAGAACAATCTGCGCCATCCAGCGTTACATAGAAATTTCCATTTTGCTAGAAAATTCGATTCCATTCTCCATTCACCAATGGTAGAAATCTTCTACTCTTTTTTTTTCTTTTTGTTTTTATAATCATAAAATGTTATTATAATAAACTGTTCGTTCACAGCGCGGGCGAAAGAAATTCAGGGATAGAGAGAAGCAAAAAATTTCTAACTCAGGACTAAATCATTGACATGTTGTTTTGTTCTCAGCAACTACTCACCTCACTGAAAAAATTAATGCTTTTCGGGATGGTTTGGGATTCGAACCTATTCATTCCCAAGATTTGGTCGGCAAAAAAATTTGCCTGAAGAATGAAACCTGATCACCGTTTGCGCGATCAACAAGAAAGGAGATCATCCTTAACATCGTATTGTGATATCCCTTAAATGCAAACAGCGCCATCTAAATTTCAATAAAAGCTACCTGGCTACGAACTAGTGACACTATTCTTTCCCCATCGTGGTTTCGCCATTTATGTGCGCAGTGATGTAGCTTACCAAATTCCACCATAATGTAGTCCCTGTTCCAATCCGGAATTCAATTTATGTAGTTAAAATTCCATCTCCATAAGCAAATTATCCACTACTGCTTTATGCCCCAAACTGGACAGCAACTCGACCATTCACGAGTTTGATGCGCTGCCTGACTCCATTCAAAGAATTGTATCCCTGTATCCTCATACTGAAATCGTCATTACAGGCGATTTCAATATACACAATTCATAAAAACTTGAATTTTATGTTTTTGAAAGGTGAAAGTTATCTTTGGCTAGCTTAAATAATTTGGCAGGTGGAACATACGGTAGTGTAGCCTTGTTGTTCTTAGTTCTAATGCTTTTGTATTACTATCCTTACTTCATTTCGTTCGAATGAACAGGTTCCATAACTTCTTCTCCGTTCCGTTATGTGGTTCATTGTGCTTCTTCCTGACAGCGGAATTTGGGTTCTCCTGGACGTTTGACAGTTTACGGAAGTGGTTTTTCCATATCCTCAGTAATGACTTTGACTTTACAACTATCATATCTTTTTTGGTTTATTTCTACAGGCCTTGGTTTAGTCTTATTGCCTTGATACGTTCTTTTTACCTTTTGATAAAACATCCGAGCATTATTCCTGGATTAGCACCTCCCTGCTTCCTCGATCGCGGGCTTCTCATGCTCTTTTATTTCCTCTGGAGTAGCCGATGTTCTTCCTTTTCCTTTTTTTCTCGTAGAGCTCACGGGTAGATCTCGTTGTACTATGTAGTGCCGCTTCGTATGCACTGTTGTTGTTCCCTACATGTACTTGTCTCCATTCTTCATCAAACTATGGGTTTCGTGGCAGGGGTCAGGTGAATCCCAGCACATTAGTTGCGGCTTCCTGTCATCAATGCCACTGGTCAGCATTTAACGTTGGTTGCGTAGGACATGTCGAGTGGTTGAGGTATACGGCGGTTTGTTGCGATTGCAGCTGTTCATCGTTAAATCTCCTAACAGAGAATTTTATTGTTTTTGTAGTGTTTCGAGATATCCGTGAACTTACCTTGCCTGCAACGAGGTGGTGGCCGGAGTCTATGTTCGCCACTCGGGAAGTCGATCGCAACATGATCAATTTCCACCGCACTTCCTGAATGGCGGTGATATCTGCTTTATAGCTGTCGCGGGTCGCCGCAAGTTGTTCGGCTGCATGCGGTCTATTCAAGACTCGAAACCTTACATGTACCAGATTCGATCGTCGTTGTCCATTTTTCGTTTTGCAGGGCCACCAACACTAAATCCGTTCTTATCCTTCGTGACAGTGAACTTTTTACGTAGCCGGGTAGATAACCCCACGCATAACACCAAACCTGGAGAGCCAGGCCCTTTTGTGACCCATTGGGCGAAAGAAGCCGGATATTCCGGAGCAGTAACCCACTTCGGGGGTATGAGAGCTGCCGTTTACTCATTTAGGATTCATCTATTACCATCTCTATTTTAGCATCCTGACTAGTCCTGAAAACTCTTACTAGTCCTGAAAACCCTGACTAGTCTGGAAAGCCCTGACTAGTCCTGAAAACTTTTACTGGCCTCAACTCCAAGTAAGTTGAAGCAGCATATACAAGGTATCTGCCATGCTAGTATTTAAAGCCACCGTTGATTCAATGATGTGAATTCATCCGCCGTTTGTTCTCTCTCCCAATTCAATCATTTCTGACTGTGAATTATATTGTTTTTCTCTTGCTAAACCCTTGTGCTTACCTTAATCGTACACACCAGCTCGAACAGTCTTCGATCTCAATCCGAATGGACAACACTGTAGAGGGAAACTTTAGCTTGGGTGGCGCGCGCAATTTGAAAGGACCTCAACCAACCGGACTGTAGTGCCATCAAAGAAGTAACTCCCCTCGCAAAAGTATTTCCCTAAACATTTTCTTCGACTCGCATTCACGCAGTATGTGGTCACCGCAGAATACGCAAATATCCATATCTGATAATTTCGGCCTCTTTGCGTGTTTCCGCAGGAGACAGTGTCCTGTCAGCTATTACTGTCCTAAGCTTGTCCCTGTTTAATTTTATTAGCTTCCTAGCTCTTTTGAAGTCTTGGATACCCTGTGTCCTTAAAGACTTGACCACCATAGGTTGGGAGTCTTTGGGATTTTTTCCTCGACAGTGCCCCTCATTCTGCAAAGGGGTGGTTTGATGTTGGCAACCTCACTTTTGTCGAGTAGCCCTCCTTTTCTTGCAAGCTCATCCGCTTGTTCATTTCCTTTAACACCACAGTGTCCTGACACCCAGCACAGCCTTACCCAGTTCTAACTGCATAGTGCCTTGAGCACGGTAGTTGATTCCATTGTCTTTAGTGTGGTGTGGCTATCGATGTAGATAGCGATATCTCTTTCGGATACCGATCTTATTGGCAATAACTCAGCCGCCCAGATGACAGCTAGAACCTCTGATTGGAACACACTGCTTGCGTCCGGTACTCTTATAGACACTCTTAGTTCTGGGTCTTCCGAGGAGATACCAAAACCTGTTTCTTCCTCTGTTTTTGAGCCATCTGTGAAAATTGCAATTTCATTTGACGTGATTATTGAATTTTTTTCTCAGTCCTCCCTCTCTGGATATATTATATCATACGGGATGTCTAGGTCGACCAAGGAAGGAATTTCATCCGTTTGAATTAGATTGTCTGGCGGTAGCTCCGCTGGGACCGTGCCATATACGAAACTGCTGCTCTTGAAGTAACCCAGATTTGTGAGTCGTATCGCATTGTTGCCAACAAGTTTTTTGATCTGTAAGGTGTTAGGTGCAAAACGGTGTGCAATGTTGCCGTACGGCTGGTACGGAGCGCACCTGTAATGGCTATGGAAGCCATTTGTTGAACCGCCACTCATTTTCCGTAAACCGATTTCTTGTTTGTTGCTTTAGTATAATGCGCCATATGTAAGTATGAGTCTAAGCCTCAACTTGTTCCTACTGTTCTTTTACAGATAAAAACAGCATTATATAGTATGCCTTTTTGATTCTTTCCGCTACATTAAGATTTCAATTCAGTTGTTTGTCCAGAAGCACACCCAGATACTTCGCGCTGCCCGAAAGGGACAATTCCACTCCGTTGAGTTTGGGAGTTTGAATTGTGGTATTGTATCTTGTACTTTCTGGAAAAAGAACCAGTGTCGTTTTGGAAGGGTTGGCAGTGAGACCACTGCTTTTTGCCCAACTGCTGATCGTCTTCAGGGCAACCTCCATAATGTCGCTTAAAATATTGAAGTCATTGATAGCTAGCACCCACAGGAGTGACGATATACGAGGGTTGTCTGAAAAGTTTCCAACCGAAACGTAAAAATAGCGGCACTCGCCAATAAAAGCTAGTGAATGCTATTTGTTCATCTTTTGACAGTTACTTACCGAAGTTTCAGTCATTTTGGACGAGCAGTTTTTAGTTGACAGTCCTTTGAGTTAGTCGATGTGAGTGTTGTTGTGAAATTGGAAAAAATTGAGTATCGATCTGTTATTAAATTCTTGTTTTTGAAAGGCAATACGCCTACGCAAATCAAAAATGACTTGGACTCTGTGTATGGGGACTCTGCACTCTCTTTAGCACAGTGAAATTTTGGGCAGCTTAATTTAAACGTCACCGTAAGAGTTTGGGAGATGATGAACGTTCGGGACGTCCAAAAACTGCAACCGCTGACGATAACATTGCTAAAGTTCACCAAATGGTGTAAAACTACCGCCGAATTAAAGTGAGAGAGATAGTAGGGGTTATGAAAATGTCCAAAGAACGTGTTTGTTATATATTAAATCAAGATTTAGGAATGAAAAAGCTGTCCGCGCGTTGGGTGCCGCGTTTGCTTACGTTAGAACAAAAACGTGTTCGAATGAACACTTCCAACGCTCTGTTGGCGCAATTTAGGCGCAATAAATCCGAGTTTTGGCGCCAATTAATTATTGTAGATGAAACTTGGATACACTATTATACGGCCGAAACAAAAATTCAGTCAAAACAGTGGACTACAAAGGGCGAGCCGGCTCCAAAAAAAAAGCCAAAAACTGTTTTTTCGGCTGGGAAAGTGATGGCGACTGTTTTTTGGGATAGTAAAAGAGTTATCTTAATCGATTATCTTCAAAAAGGAAAAGCCGTTACTGGAGCATACTACGCATCATTACTTGCCAAGCTGAAGGCAGAAATTGCGGAAAAATGGCCAGATTTGCAGAAAAAGAAAATCCTGTTTCACCAAGACTACGCGGGGTCTCACATCTCAGCGGTTGCCATTGCGAAAATCCATGAATTACGGTTTGAACTGCTTGACCATCCGCCTTATTCACCAGATCTAGCCCCAAGCGAATTCTTTTTGTTCCCTCATCTAAAAACTGCGCTCGGAGGACAGAGATTTTCGTCAAATGAGGAGGCAATCGCCTTCGTGAACAATTATTTTGCAGATAAAAATGCCAAGTACTATTTGGGCGAGTTAGAGAGATGGGAGCATCGCTGGGAGAAGTGTGTACAGTTACAAGGAGACTATGTAGAAAAATAAACAAAAATTTTGAGAAAAAATTTCTTGTATCATTATTCGGTCGGAAACTTTTCAGTCAACCCTCGTATATATGATATATTTTTTTTTTTTTAAGAAATAATACTCAGATAGGTATGAATACACTTACGAGTATAATGCCTCAGCATGTGTTAAGTTTTTTTGGAAAATGGTATAGAGAGAGAAAGAAAAATGTTTGGGTTTAGTGGTTATTCGCTTCATGGGTGGCTTCCAACATTTAATGGCTAGACTAAATTCTTAGTGAAAGTTGGCTTGTTGTTCATTTCTAGTCAACTACTTATCTTATTTGATTTTTGTTAACTGGAGAAATGAATGTCTTTCGGGCGAAGCTAGCATTCGAACACCGAACCTTCCGATTTGGAAGCCAGTCCACTACCACTTGATCCACAGCCACCCACTCTCCATGAGGCCCCCCTGAGTGGTTCCCCTGGTTACGGACATTCTAACCGAGCTTCGCCCAATGGAACAATTTATTTTCCTGCTTGCAAGCATGTTGCAAACCCAGTTTGTAATGCCCTACTCAATGTTAGCCATTTTTAATGGCGGTGCCACTTTATTGAAGGCTCCTTCAATATCGAGGAAGGCCCTCATCGCAAACTCACCGAAGTGGAGACTCTTCTTTCTATTTTCCCCTCTACTTATATATGCCTGCTGTAACTCAGTCAAAAAGGCAGTATTGCATCTATTCCTAATGTGAATTTCCAATAATCGCTCAAGGGTTTCGATCATAAATGATGACAGGCTTGTTGGTCTGAAATCTTTTGCTGTTATGTTCCCATATTTGCCAACTTTAGGTATAAAAACCACCTTAATTTCTCTCCAAGCTATTAGTATGTACCCAAAACCTGTTACTCTGTATAAATAATTTCTAAAATTACATTGCTTATAATTCTTTTTGATTAGCCACATAGTTGCGTTCTGCTTTGCCTAAAGTCTTCGAAATGAAGGTTATTGGTTTACCTTCTTAAGAGAGTACTGCTCCTATAACATCGTTTGATGCGTTTGTGGTTAATATTAACTTTTTTGAGTAGTCTGGTTGATTTAATCCAACTTCAGCTACTAAATGGCTTTTTAATGAATTAAAAGCGGCTGTACTTCATTTAATAACACATTGGTTTTCTTTGCCATATAAGTGGAAACTTGTCCATTTTCACTTTGTAGGTATTTGGTAAGTGGTTTTGCAATTTGGGCATAATTTCGGATGAATTATCGATAGGTATAATATCCTATCACGCCAAGCAAACTTCATAGTTGGCGAAGAGTCGAGGAGGCAGGGTGTTCTTTAATTGTTTTAACTTTGTTTGGATTTGTTTTGGTTATGTTCTGGGCGGTGACCGCTTCTCTATACAAGGTTGTTTTTTCTATGGAAATAAAAATATAATAGCCAATATTATTTTTCCGTAAATTTTTATTCAATCAAAATAGGATCCATTGGCATCTATAACATTCTTCCTAGAAGTGCTGACATTTTGAAGTAAAGATGTAATCCGTTGGGGAAATATCAGGAGAGTAAGGTGGATTCGAAAGAATTTCTAATCCCAACTGCGACAGTTTTTGCACCGTTACTTGTGAGGTATGGTTGCCATGCGAACGGATCGGACTGTGCCTATTGACTAATGCAGGTTGCTTTTCAGCAAATTTGGCATGCAATATGTCGATTTCCTCACAATATTTGATACCGTTTATCGTTTCTCCTGGTTGAAGAAGTGAAAAGTGTATTTGTCCTTTCCATGTCCACCAAATTGTCACCATAACATTTTTTGGGTGAAGATCGGGCTTGAGGCTGTATTTTGGTTTTTCACCTGCATCCAACCACTGCCCAGACCTTTTACGTATATCATACATTATACACTTTTCATCATAGGTGACTATCCGGTGCAAAAACGGTTCAGTTTGGTTTCTTAATGTAACCGATGCGCAGATTTCCGTAGTGTTTGGAACTCGTTCAGTTCATGGGGTACCCACTTATCGAGTTTCTTTACTTTTTATATGGGAGAAAGGTGTCGACTTATTGTCATTCGGGATACTCCCATGCTTTCTGCAATCTCCCGCACCGATTTCGTTGGGACCGCATCCATGGTTGCTCTTCAAACATCGTCGTCAACTAACGTGCCCGGCTTCCCACGTGGTTTATTTTCGAGGCTGAAATCTCTCGAATGGAATTTTCCAAACCAACGTCGTATAGTGCATTCATTTACCGCTACATCCTCAAATGCGCATTAAGGTTGTCCATTGCCAACTACGCATTATGTCCCATTTTAAATTCTTAAATGAAGAGGGTTTGAATTTGAACTGCCGACAGCATGGTAAATAATTCCTAGAAAGGAATAACGGTACTTGTAACGAACCCTAAAATTCTCACACGTCAAGCGCACGTACCACTTTATTTTATGAAATAAAAGAAAATTTAACGTTCTGGCACAGATATTCACTCGAGAACTTATTTCCGACTGAGCCAAAATCGGACATTTCAAGCGGTACAACCCAATATTAACATTTGCCATTTGTAGTTCTTCCATAACAATTTCTAGATCTTTTGTATGTTGTTCTAGAGTTTCTGAGTAAATGTTGTTATCATCCAAGTATACGTGACAGATTTTACCGATGTGAGATCGTAGCATGTCATCCATGGCTCTTTGAAAGATTGAAGGTGCGTTCTTCAATCCGAAAGGGAGTCTGGTGAATTCGTAGTTGCCATTATTTAGGCTAAATGCAGTTTTTTCGATATCTTCTTTTAGTTTAATCTGGTGAAAACCAAATTCTAAGTCAATTGTGGAAAAGTATTTGGCTTTCACTAAGTTAGATATAATCACATTAGTATCTGGTATGGGATATTTATCGGTGATCGTATTTTCATTTAATTTTTTATAATCGAAGACTAATCTTTCCTTCTCAGATCCATCTTTATTGAATCCCTTTTTTTGGTACTATAACTATAGGTGAGTTATAGGGGGAGATTTTGAAGTTGGGATGACTCCGGCTTCTAATAATTCTTTTATTTCTTTATTGACAAAATCGTTCAAGCCCTGGGAATATGGATATTGTTTAGTCCATATGGGTCTTTCTGAATTTGTTTTGCAATGACGTTAGTCATAAGTGGTTTGTTAGTATTTATGCTACTGTGAATGTCAGCCTTCGTTTTAATCACTATGCTTTGTAATTTACCAGTAACTACTGATATTGTTTAAAATTTCGATGTTGTCGTCGAAATATATTTTCGTTTCTTGAACTATAGTCGAGTATTTATTTTATTTTATTTTATTTTCACAGGTACGAATACAAATAAATTTGTATTGTCCGGAATATAAAGCCCATATGGCTTAAATGTCGTACGATTTACAATTTTTACAAATATTTACAATTTTATATTTACACGAACCTTAAGATTGACTATTCTTATACATATAAGGATACTAGATTTAAATTTGCTTTCAAATTTAATTTAATTTATGTTTAGTCAATAATGGAAATAATTTAGAATTTTGTGGCGGGAAGGAGGGATCAAGCAACTCCGATAGGGTTGGGATATTATCAGGAAAATGGTTTTTAGTAAGTTGGCAGCTTTGAAGCACATGATATATTGTTAAATTCTCCTGACAAACGTTGCATAATGGTTGAGTATCTCTGTTGTACAAGTGGGCCTTATTAAACAGTGCATGCCCCAATCTCATTCTACAGAGTTTAACCGATTGTAGTCGGCTCAAGGATTCATTGCAGAATACAGGCGCTAAAGATGGCATATGTGTTCTTAAGAAGGAACTTGACAAGATCCAGCGGTTTTCTGCTTCTATTTGTATTTTTTGCACTTTTGGTCGCCATATTGCATTTGCGAAAGGTGGTATGGAATAAACCAATGGCATATTAATTGCTAGACGGGCACCTGCGTCTGCTTTTTCATTCCCTGGAATGCCTACATGTCCGGGTGTCCATATAACATGGATCCTGGGGGAGTTTAAAGCGATCACGGAGCGTAGAAAATGAAAGACCGGCGTTTTGCTTTTATTGTTTTGGATGCCGTGTATTGCGCTGAGGTCGGTGCATATTGCTGTTTTTCCATTAAGAACTTTTGCGAAGTTGAAGGCTTCTACTAGTGCCATTACTTCACCAATGAAGGAGTTTTGGTTGGGAGTAGTAATTTGTTGCGTGATTAATCTGTCAAATTGATTGTCTAGCCTGTAGACACAAAATCCTGTGGTTCCTTTGTGACACGAAGCGTCTGTATATTGTATAAAATACAATCAAAATTACCCTCTGACAACAATTCCAGAAAGTGTTTTCGATAGACTACCGGCTGCGTGTGTCCTTTACGTGAAGCGCTGAGCGAGTCGTTTATTAGGTGCCGAGGAAAAAGCCGAGGTGGTGTTGTCTCATAACTCACTCAGTGGTTTCGCAATAGTGACGCTTGCTAGATTATTGCTGCGAATGGAGTTGAAGAGTGCACTTTTGTTTTTCGATTTTTTGGCATTAAGGCAGCCAATGATGCATATATTGTGGAGTGGGTGTTTCCTATCATTTAAGCTTTTTGCAATCAATTTAACTTGGGTTGTGGTTCTTATGTCCACGAAGCGCATGGTGTTAGATTCTGCCAACAAAGAGTCGATAGGTGTCGATGGTAATGCTCCTAAAGCATTACGTAGTATTGCATTTAATTTTGTTTGTGTTTGTTGGTCGCATCTTTTCGTCCAGTTTGAAAATAAGGAGAGCCCATGCTGTATAGCGCCTCTTATTAGCGTTTGGGCTATATTGATGGCTGTGTTATGTTGAGGTCCTTTATGTTTATTGCATATTATTTTGAGCAGGTTGTGAACTTTTGCTAGTTTCTCTCTGACGGCTTTTGCGTGGGCATGCCATTTCCAAGTTTTGGCACAGATCAGACCAAGCATTTTACCTTTTTCCAAAAGAGAAAACCTGACATTCTCTATGTTTATCGCTGCATTTGTACAGCTCCGTTTGCGGCAAATGTGCAAGGCTTCCATTTTTTCAAGAGGCAATTTTGACACCACAGTAATGATTTCGAAACCATCCGTCCCAGCGCTTCTATCACTTCCTCAGGTTTACCAGATGCTAAAACAAAGATGTTGTCGGCGTATGTTAAAGTAGACTTGTGTGTTGGTTGGCCGCTTCTATCTCCATAAGTAACGAATTGATATAGGCATTATACAGTGATGTCGAAATTGGAGATCCTTGAGGGAAGCCGTTTTCGATTGGTGTTATTGTGGATAGGTAACCATTAACTTGGAAAATTATAGCCCTATTAGACATGAATGAGTAAATTATTCTTAAAAGGTCCCTGTTCCAATTTTCGAGTTGTCTTATTACTCCCCACACGGAAAGCAGGACGTAATGTTTGCATAAAGCCAACTCTGTTCACTGCTTCGTCCAGTTTATGGAACAGAGTATGTGTCCCTCTGCTTGGCATGAAGCCATGTTGTCCACAATTAAGATGTTTTTCCAAGATCCATTTAAGCCTGTTCCCAATTATTTTTTCAAATAATTTCGACAGGACTGAAAGGAGGGAAATCAGTCGGAAGCCACCAATAGAATGATGATCATGATTTGACTTAGGGATTGTGATCAAGAGTCCTTTTTTCCATTCGTGTGGAAAAATACCTTTATCCAACATGCTGTTATAAAGTCCAACTAATCGCAACATGACTTGCACTGGTAATCGTTTGATCATCTTGAAAGTAATTTTGTCTGACCCCCGACTTTGTCCCTTTAAGTTATTCCATGAACTCTGCTAAAGTAATGGGATCAAGACGTTTGGTGGTAGCGCTGGGAACTGAGGAATTAAAATTTTAAAGGCATTCTTTTCCTGAAGGATGAATGGGGTTTAGTTTCTGCCGGAGCAGTATTCCGCCCATTTGTTCGCGAAGCGTTGTGCTATTTCAGCTGGGTCTGTCACAGAGGTGTTCTGTTCTGTTTGATATAAGTAATTCGGTGATGTGCTTCATCACTTTAACCTTGCTCCAAAGTGTCCTGGAATCCAAAGAGGGTTTGAGTGAACCCAAGAAGTTTGACCACGCTTCGGCCTTGGCTACCAGTACCGTGCGTTTTATTACGGCGGCTAAGCGGCGATAAGCAATGGCATTCGCGGTATTTGGATGCTTTTTTAGGTGAAGCCATGCCTTTTCTTTTTCCTTGGTCAACTGTTTTATTTTCGAATTAAACCAAATAGGTTGCGAAGACTTATGAGGGGGATGCGAAGAAAGAATGGATGTTGCCGCTGATTATTTTCCTTAAATTTGCTGTTTCTTTATTGATGTTTTGTGCAATTGGTGTTGAAGAAGCTAAATGTTTAGCATTTGTGGCAAATTTATCCTAATTGGGTTTCTTTTCAATAAAAGGAGAATGAAATATTCTACCATATGTGAATGATTCTGCGGTTTCAATTATAATGGGAAAGTGATCCCTGCCCAATAGAGAATCATGGACTTTCCAGCTGGTGTTGGGTGCGATTGCAGGTGATGCTAATGTTAGGTCTACTGCAGTAAATGTATTTTTGGTGGAAAATAAAGTCGGGGATCCATTGTTCAACAGAATCAGGTTAGAGTTTTGAAGCCAATTTTCCACAATAGTTCCTGCACTGGTGGTGTTAGGCGAACCCCAGTTGGAGTTGTTGGCATTAAAATCACCTAGGATAATGCTGTGCGAGAGCTGGTTCCCCGCCAGGTTCAGATATTCTTGCTGAGATACAGTTGTTTGGGACTGTCTGTAAATGTTTTGTATTGTTATTGGTTGGGATAGGTTAACTTGTAAGAATCGATGATGGCGAGCTCGTATATGAATGTGAGATGCTTGATTTTATCAGTAAGGCCGCGCCGTCTTTGTTTCTCTTGTGTGGCTTATTATTAGAATAAGCGATGTAATTTTTATATGTAGTGGGAGCTTTATTTACTAGCACCTTCGTTTCTTGCAGCGCAATAACCGTAGGCGAATACTTTTGAATGAGAATGTCCAGATAAGGCAGGTTGTTGAAAAATCCTTGAATATTCCACTGGAGAATTATTAGATTAATCTTTTTATTTTTATTGTTCATGTCGTGATTTAAAATTTAAGTTTTATTTGTAAAAATGTTTTTATTGGTGGTGTGATTTTGATAGTGGAGGAATTGTTTGTGAAGAGCTTGCTGTTGAGTTTTCTAAGTGGTTGTCAAAGTAGGAGTTATGTAGTTTAGTTTTTCCTTGTTCTAGCTTTTTTTCAGATTCTGGAATTACATATTTTAATAAGGACATAGATGCCTTACTTATTGTGACAGGGCTAGGACCATGGTAGTCCTGGAATGTTTTGGGGCTAACTAAGTGAGATGGATGCATTTCCATATCATTTTCTGTAGTATTACTAATGATTTCTGCTTGTATGTTCTTTTCTTGTAAAGATAGTAAAGAGGTAGTTTTTATCTTATTATTGTCCTTGTTGTGTTGAAGCGTTGCAAACATTGTTTTGGTAATTTGATTAGTGCCTGTAACATTAGTGTGTGTATTTGTGTTATTTGCGGTGTGCTTTGTTCAATATTGCTTGTGCTAGGGATGGTATTCGTATCAATTGCTTTCTCTGAGAGTTTCTCTTTTATTACTTCTGCCAGTGATCGGTTTGTTCCCCGCGGGGTAGTTTTTGGTGCATAAAGGTGTCCTGATTTATTGTATTCCTCCCTTACTTCTTTAATCGTACAACGTTTCTTTGTTTTTATAATCAGAACAGTCTTTTCTCTCACAAATGTGGGGCAATTCCTGTCTTTAGAGGTATGATCATCCGCCATACAATTTACGCAGAATGTTCGCTTACATCCTTCTTCGTGTGGGGAAACTTCGGCACAAACTGCACATATGTTATTTGTTTCCCGGCAATGGTTTTTGGTGTGTCCTATTTTTTGGCATATACTGCAAGACATGGGGTTAGGGTAGTAAGGGTTCACTTCTAATATCTGCCACCCTAGTTTTATTTCTGTAGGTGGTTCAGGACCTCGAACGTCAATATAGCAGCTCCAGTTGCCTTAAGAGTTCCTCCTTCGTTTCTAAAGAGTTTTTTTACTGCAATAACTTTGAATTTTCTTAACTCTTCCAGGATAGCATCTTCTTCGAGAGGAATGGAGTTATAGGAATAAATACGGCCTTGGCAAGAATTAAGAGATAGATGGTACTTTATTTCGACTGGAACCTGACCAAGAGACTTGCACTTGAAAAATCTGTCGGCGACTTCTTTATTATTTACCTGGATCAGCAGGTCACCATTTCTAAGAGCTTTGACGTCTTTGTAGTAGGTGGAGACAGCGTCAATGCCTTTACCTATGATTATTGGGTTTCGGTTGGCAATTGGTGTTTTATCAGTATCCATTACTGAATTAGTAATAACCCGGAATCGCGTAAAATCAAGGGATATTTGCGATTTACAGATTAGAGTTGGCCATTGTTCACTTTGCGCATGTGCTCCGCTGTCTGTTTTTTTTCTTTTCGCCGTTTTGCTGGTTTGCATTGGGTCGTCCGGGTTCAGCCCATCAAACCGGTTTGTTGTTTTTGCCGCCATATTGATAAAACTTTGATGTGTAGTTTCTTTTTGTGTAAAGTTTTTGTAAAAAGTTATATTGTGTAAAAATTACTTATAAGTGGAACTGTTTAGGTTTATTGAACAACACTAGCAACTAGGTCGGTAAGTTTTGTGTACTAGAAAACAGGTGGAATAATACTTTCTATGATTCTCTCAATGTACGATTTAACGAAAAAATACCGCGCTTCACTTTAAGTACGTGTGTCACTTAGAAGAGTTTGCTTGGTAATGTAGTCGAGTACGAGGGCGGGTCAATAAGTCCGTGACTTTTTGAATTTCTGACCTCTTTACTGAAACAGCAACACTGCTCCTGTCAACAGGCATCTGTCAGTTGACTCCTGTCAAAATTTAAACTTGCTGCGTCAGTTAGTTTGTGTTTGACAGCTATTTTTATCAGACTACTCACTAATTTGAGGAGAAAATGGAAAAAAGTGAATTTCGTGTGCTTATTAAGCATTATTTCTTGCGAAAAAAAACCATTACCGAGACCAAGGCTAAGCTTGATAAATACTATGGGGACTCTGCACCATCGATTTCAATGGTAAAAAAGTGGTTTACTGAATTTCGTTGTGGCCGTACAAGCACTGAAGATGCCGAACGTCCTGGACGCCCAGTTGAGGTCTCTACACCCGAAACAATAGAAAAAATTCACGATATGGTGTTGGCCGACCGAAGATTGAAAGTGCGAGAGATTGTGGAAGCCGTAGGGATCTCGCATGGCTCAGTGGTTTCAATTTTGAATGATCACTTGGGCATGAGAAAGCTTTCCGCAAGATGGGTGCCGCGTTTGCTCACAGTCGACCACAAACGCAATCGTGTAACAACTTCACAGGAAGGTTTGGCGTTGTTTAATCGCAATATGGAGGAGTTTTTGCGCCGTTTTGTAACCGTGGACGAAACATGGATCCATCACAACACACCAGAGAACAAACAACAGTCAAAACAGTGGGTTTCTAAGGGTGAATCGGCGCCAAAGAAGGCCAAGGTGGGTTTGTCAGCCAATAAAGTTATGGCGACTGTTTTTTGGGATGCACGCGGGATAATCCACATTGACTACCTTCAAAAGGGAAGAACAATCAATGGGGAATATTATGCCAACTTATTGGACCGATTCAATGACGATTTGAAAAAAAAACGACCTCATTTGGCCAAGAAAAAAGTTCTTTTCCACCAAGACAATGCAAGGGTGCACACATGTGCAGTTGCCATGGCAAAAATCCATGAATTGGGCTATGAATTGCTCCCTCATCCACCCTATTCTCCAGATTTGGCTCCGAGCGACTACTGCTTGTTCCCAAACCTGAAGAAATGGCTTGGTGGAAAAAGATTTGACTCCAATGATGAAGTCATCTCGCAAACAAAGGCCTATTTTGAGGACCTCGACAAATCATTTTTTTTGGAAGGGATAAAAAAATTGGAGAAGCGTTGGACAAAGTGTATAGAGCTCAAGGGAGACTACGTTGAAAAATAAAATTATTTTTTTATCAAAAAATCTGTGTTTTAATCCAAAAGTCACAGACTTATTGATCCGCCCTCGTATTTTATCTTCACAGTTCACTCTAGCATTGACTTAGTTTAATAAATATGTTCCTGTGAGTTCCTATTGTAAGTTGTTTATTATATAGAAACGGGTTTTTGTTCCAAGAATAGAAACATCATGGCACTTGGTGATGATGATTACACCATTTACTGTGCATGCTCGTTTCTTAATTGGAAGAATGAACTCATCATTGAAAAGTAGTTGCTTGTGGCAACGGTGTCGATGACTATTCTCTTTTTTTTGTTATTTATTAATCGTCGTAAGTGGGGTAATCCACACTTCTTTCTAAAAAATCACCATCCTCATTGAGGTTGTTAATTCTCTCTGTTTTGATAGGAAAAGGTGAATTAAGAATTCTTAATGTTCGTCACTTATACCGTTTCAAGGTTCTAAAAGCGTTCTTTATGAAGTCCTGCATCCGAAATTTTCGAATCTTTTCAAATTATAACCTGCGTAAAAGCTTCCTAAATATGTTACATATAGTATACCTAGTTTTCGTTCCACTGCTTATAATAATTTTTATTCCATTATATGTAATCGTTTATTTAATTTACTCCCAGAAGAAATCAGAAAAGTTCGCACGTCCAAAACATTTCTAAAGCGGTTAAAAAATTGGTTGTTTCTCTATGGTTATAATAGACTAACTTTTCTCACTTCTAATGTTTGGATTTAATATTTTGATTTAATATTGTCAAGTACCGTGTCGACGACCGACGAGTGCACACATCACCTAGTGCACTCGTAATTTCTCCTGTGCCGCACACCGAAAAAAAAAAAAACCAAACAACCAAACGATCGCGCGTGTGTGCAAAAAACAAAATAAAATAAATTAACGTGCAGTGCACACATCACCTAGTGCACTCGTAATTTCTCCTGTGCCGCACACCGAAAAAAAAAAAAACCAAACAACCAAACGATCGCGCGTGTGTGCAAAAAACAAAATAAAATAAATTAACGTGCAGTGCAATTAATTAAAAAAAATCAAAAATATCACAATGCTACCCACCTCTCCCGCTCCTGGTCGTAGTACTGTTGCTTGCACTCGGTCACTGCCGTTACTGTATTTATCATACGGTACGGGCAGTGACTGAGTGTATGTAACAACTGATGGATAGCGGGTTGTGAGTGAAAATTATTTCAATATACAGAATTCTGGTTGGCTTCGACATTCTGGACAGACAACACCCGAAGGACAGTGTGTTGAGATCTTCGCTGCGGAAAATAATTTAACCCAGCTTGTAAATGAGCCCGCACGAATACCAGACGTTGATAGTCATACCGCCAATACCCTGGACTTGTTTTTAACTTCTCACCCTGACAAGTACTGCGTTGATGTGCTCTCCCCTCTAGGATCGTCGGACCATTGTGTCATATCAGCTAAATTCTCGTCCACCCACCACACAGTTAGAGAAAAGATTCCTAAAAGAACCGTATGGCAATACGAGAAAGCCAACTGGAGCGGTCTTAACAGCTTCTTTAGGAATTTTAACTGGTCTTTATGTTTCCTCGATAAAGACGTGGATGCCGCTGCTGATATGATCATTGGATGAAGAGTATCAAACCAAAAGAAAATGCATGGTACGACTCGAGCTGTAAAGAGGCTGTCAGGGTTAGAGAATTGTTTTTTCGGTCCTACAAGACCAGCCCAACAGAGGAAAACCGAAAAAATTTCAATCGAGCCAGAAATGACTGCGACGCCTTTCTTAAACGTGTAAAATTCTAATACGACCAACTGAGGCAAAAAATACTACAATGTCCCAAAGGCATTAAAAATGTTTGGTCATTCGTTAAAAACATTAGAAATTCTGCCTTATCCTCCATCCCAACGCTCATTTACAATGACATTCCAGCTGTCAGCCCTTTGGACAAGGCCAATCTGCTTGCCGCACACTTTGCGGCTTGAGTGCGTTGAATCCAAAATGGGACGAATCCACTTTCGCACTCGTGTAGTAGCAAGAGCACATAAAGATCTCAACATACATAAATCCAGATGGTATATCTCCCCTTCTTCTGAAGAGGTGTTCTTCCACGCTGGCAAAACCACTGCGTAAGCTTTTTCATCAATCCTACTCCTTAGGACTCTTTCCGAGCAGATGGAAAACAGCATTTGTTCAGCCCGTCCCTAAAAAAGGCGAATCTTCTTCTCTCTCCTCCTACGGACCCATTGCACTTACGTTCCTTCTCTCCAATGTCATGGAAACGCTGATAAACCGTCAGCTCATGAAATATCTCGAAACACGAAAACTTGTCAATGACCGGCAATATGGTTTTCGTAGCAACAGGTTCACTGGTAATTTGATGACATGTCTCACCGAAAAGTGGAACAAAAGCGAACATCAATCTGGCGAAAGCAAGATAGTTGCACTTGATATTTCTAAGGCATTTGACAGAGTTTGGCATCAGGCTCTTTTGTCGAAAATGGATTAGAAATTACCTTTCGGAACGCTCAATTCAAGTTGTCTTGGATGGTTTCAAGTCTGATATTTACAAAATAAATGCTGGTGTGCCCCAGGGCTCCGTTCTGTCTCCGACACTCTTTTTAATTTTCATTAATGATCTCTTGTCTGCTGCTTCTAATCCAATATATTCCTTTGCTGATGACAGTAATTTCTGCTTTTCATATTCTTTTCCGGCCGCCCACGCCCCTGCTCTTCGGCTGTAGAACGGGAACGGCAGCGTATCTTAAGCTCATTAAATTCCGATATTAACAGCATAACCAATCGGGTTACTATCAATCGAGTGAAATTTAATGCTTCCAAAACTCAATGCTGTCTGCTGTCATTAAAGCGAATTTTTTTTCTTATATTACATACTACTTATTAAGATATTGAATTTTATATTATGTTTAATTTACATGTAATTAAGAGAAATAAATAACATACGAGGGGCGTTCAATATATTCTCGGTATCGATATGAAGAAAATGCGAATTCAATTTAAATTGTTTTTATTTTTCAATATAATCTCCCATAACATCAATGCATTTGTTACATCTTGAGATAAGCTTTTTTAAACTCTCAAAACAAATAAATTTCCTCTTTCTCTGCAAAATACTGACTTGAGTTCTTCATCATCCGAAAATCTTTTTCCACGAAGACATTTTTTCAAATCCGGAAACAGGAAATAATCACTAGGGGCAAGGTCTGGACTATAGGGTGGGTGTTGGATTTCTTGGAAACCACAATCTCGCGCAGCAGCCTTGGAAACTCGCGCCGTGTGAACAGGAGCGTTGTCATGAAGAAGCAACACACCCGCTGCGAGTTTACCCCGTCTTTTCTTTTTAATTTCCTCCCGCAAATTATGCAAAGTTTAAGCGTAGGATGTGGCGTTGATGGTTGGTCTGGTTGATTAATAGGATTTATTTGCCAAAACCATGTTTTATTTTTGTTCTTAATGATGGTTTTTTCCCTCAATTTGACTTTGTCAACCACCACCTTTTTATTTAATTTTAAAGTACTTCATGAAACAACCTTTTATTCAAACTATTTATTGTTAAAAAAAAAAGTATTAAAATAAAAATAAAATCATACGTGCTAACTAAAAACAATATAAAAGTGGTCAATCGCCAACATTTGTACTGTCTTCACAAGAAAGACATTTTATTAAGTTCTTCGAAAACTTTTTACAAACAATATTATTGTAAGAACCAAACTTCATTGTCGTCAGTTGATTACCTTTGCGACCACAGAGAACACAGCCGCCTTTCCTCACACATTGTTTTTCTTGCACGGGTTCAGGCTCATCTTTATCTTGGAAGAGCTTTAGGTACAAGCGAACATCGATCGGGAATGCGGTTATTTTAGAGGGCACAGAAAACCATTTTTTGATAAAGCATCTTCTCAGCACTCTTTGTTTCGCGTTGCTGTTGTAGATATGTATTACATAACAATTTATTCCACTTACATTTAGCTGTGTGAAAAACAGTCACATTGTCCACCTATTGCTCTTTCTTGACACATAGTACTTTCCCTCCATCTGGTCGGAAGTGTCGACCCCAATTTTTGTCATATTATAATTGTTTCATTGTTAGATTATCAATAGAAGCAGAATTGTGCATCGAAGAAAGTAAAATAACGGCTTTAGTTTTTTTTAGGGCCATGCGACAACATTATAATCTCATACTGAAACCCAAATATAGTTGAAATCACAGGACGTTCTTTATTAGGTAAAAATTGTGCCGGAATTTCTCTCTTGTTTTTTCGTAAAGTATCACCTAAAATACTCAAAACGAGGTCATACGATGTGTACCAGCTACCAATCGTGAGATTTCTGTTTTTTCCTGTCAGATGATCCATCAAGCGGTGTAATATATCGTAGGGTTCATTTGAAACTTTGTAGGGCCGTGCATGTTGTTTTCTACAATATAGTTCTAATGTTGACGTGTAGAATGTTTTAGCATCATTGACTGCAAAGAATTAAGTCCGTATTTTGCCGGCTCACTTGGAGTATATTGTATAAAAGAGCAGGGGCCCCTGAAAGGTATTAACTTCTCATCAATTGTAACAAACTCACTGGGAGTGTAACGGTTCTTACAATTTCTTGTAAACGATTCTAAAAGAGGATGAACAGCCGCTAACCGATCTGTTTTTTGCCTTTCAACTCGAGTACTCTTATCGTCAAGGCATATACCTCAATAGAAATAAAAATTTTTTCGAGGACATGGAACTTCTTGCTCCAATCAGCCCGTCGCCTGATATGGTGTCCTTGTTTTATTTTCAATAAAATTGCAAACCTATCACTGCCATTATTTCGTTACGGCTTGTCATTTTTGCTTCGCGTTCACGGCTCTATATTTCACTTCCTAACGTTTACGAGAAATGTATAAATTGGTACAGTAAACTATTTGATCAATCATTTCAGGACTTATAATCTGAAGAAAGCAATCAATTTCACTTGACGCATTTTTAGCGTCACTCTTTGGCCCAGGCAATATTTTCACAATATTTTTTTAACTTTTCCGGAAAGTAGTTTTACAAAAATCTGTCTAGACCACATTATCTGATCTTTTGTCTTCATCTCTTCGATCTCGCGATCAGATTCACCTTCTTGCTCACTTTCGCTATTATGTTCTTCATCTGAATAATTAATCGGCTCCTCGTCATCATCAGAAAAATTCAAATCAATATTGTCTTCTAATGCGATATTTTTTATTTGCTCATCTGATAATTCATGAAAGAAATTCAAAATGTCTTCATCCTTCGTTAACTGATTCAAATAAAACATTTAATTATTCCAAATAAAAATTTCAAGTTCAAACTGGTCCAAAACAATAAAAAATAATGTTTGTTGTAATGACTTTGTCAACTACTCGTATCTTGGTTTACTATTTTTTTTTTAATATCTCTTCAATTGGTGATTGTTTTGTTGCAAATACACTACTGACTGAATATTTAGGACTTGAAGATAAGGCACTGACGGCGGTAGTCGAGCAAGATTTTGACATGTACAAAGAATGGCACCACAATGCTTCAGTGGTTGAATAAGTCAACCAGTGCTCCCTGTTTAGGGTTAATAAGCATAATACAATACGAATATGTTAGTTATAGCCCTGAACAGAACCAAGGCTGCTTTTGCCTTTACAAACAGACTAAATTTAACAGCCAACAACATGTGAGTTGTTGAAAGCCCTTACCTGGCTCATGCTCGTACTTATTGTAGATATGGTTCAATGTGGGAATAAGCTTGTTGGAAAAGATTGAGGTGTTTGAGATTCCTTCCATTAGGGGTCTCGCAGTCGGAATACATAAAATTTTATTCATATATTTTAATATATCATGGAAGTGCGCGCTCTAACTGCTTCGTACACTCTGAGATGTTTTTACGTTTTGATATGAAAGAGTGGTAGGTTGATCTCGTTCGAACGGATGTGTACAGTCGATTCAAATACAACAGAGATTTTGCACACGGCAGTGCGGAGCATGTCTGGTTCAGTAGGACAGCAGGTAGGCGCAACATGAGGGATTTGCTTACGGGTGGCCGTGGTGTAGTGGTACTAGCTATCGCTTCTCACTCGGAAGGTCAAGGTTCGAATCCTAGCCACAACAAGTTTTCATTTGTGTAATTGGAACTCAGTCAGAAAAATCTGCGTGTGAAGGCATAACACTGACATGTAGATTTGGCTGTGGTAGGGTTTTCAAACACAAAAACAACCGTTAAAATTCACAACCTCACTATTCCGAGTGAAGAAAATCTCTCCGTCCTATTCGGACTCCCACCCCTGGAGAGTCAATATCGAAACCAAACACATCTGAGTTTCAAACCCACTACATCACAAACTTTCCTTTCTCCTCCTTCTACCTTTCCGCCCGCGCCCTGGCAACAGTGTAAGGGTATTCATAACCCCCCTTTTTTAAATTATAAAAAAAAAAAACATTAAATTGAAGATTTAAAACCCCTTATAACATGTCATGAAGCTCGTGATGCACTATATGGTATGTTCATCAGCTTTTATGGTATCATTTACTCTTTTTCGTGTATGGAAGCACCGTCACTTAACAAATACCTGCTTTAGGAATTGTAACTTGTGTTCGATCACAAACACTATTCTCTTTGGAATGAGATTTTTTTTTATCCCTCAAACAAAGGCGTGGAGTGACATTAGTTAGTTAGTAGAAATGGTTGGCCATTCAATCATTCAAAATCTTCAAAAGGACGAGTCAACTTTCGTGCTCGTGTAGTAGTATGAGTGTTTGAAGACCTTAATATACAAAAATTCTTCTTCTGAAAAGATGTTTATCAATCCTGGAAAAACCACTCCCCAACCTATTTTTTTTTAATAATCTTACTCTTTAGGATTCGTTCTGTCAGACTTCATTCTGTCTCCAATGCTCTTATTCATTTTCAATAATGATTTTCTTCTTACTTAGAGGTATAGGTTAAAGGTCTTTTACCTGCAATCCTTTATATTTCATTGTTGATGGCAATATTCTCTGCTTTTCATACTTATTTCCGGACTTCCACCCATAAACGTCGGTCGGAGAATGGCAGCAGCATCGTATGCTAAGCCCATTAAATTCCAATATTAACAACATAACCCCCAACCGAGTGGATTTAAACAGAGTCTAAACACCCTGCCATAATACATTAATTGTACTTCCATCACCATCACCGAAACCTAAAACATATTTATGATTCATTGCAATGACCATATATATAATACGTTGATGCGAAATGTATAGGTTCCGTTGCCGGATCTAACTCCAATATTTAAAGCATTCATATGCTCCAAATTGGTTTACAATGTCCATATCTGGTCAGGCATTCCTAAGACGACTCTGCACTTGCTAGATGGAATTCAAAACCAACGTAATACATATCTCTTTGGTTTCTTACCTTGTTCTATGACCATTTTCAACACCTTCGGCACAGCTTTGAGGTATTATTTTCTTATTATTAGTATTAGTATATTGTAATTATTATTATTAGTATTAGTATATTATATGGATGACGGTTTTTTTTTTATTAAAATGCGTGTTCTTTGTATAAAATGGGAGGGTAGTTGCCATTGATGACAATTCACACGTATTCACAGACAGGGTCACATGGATAGCCCGATCAGTAGAAAACCGGTTTTGATTTTCCAATATCTGGAAAGTTTTACATCTAGGTTAATTTATCTATGATCTATTAACAGGAACTTCCTAACGATATTGCACGTATCTAACAGCGTCGCCCATTGTATTATAGCTATCCGCTTTTCTAGATTATGTTTCCTTAGACTGGCGATGAGGTATTTCGGCACCAACCAGTAGCTGAAATAAAAATTGGTGTAATCCCTACTACACCACGGCCACCCCCCACCCACACCACTCGATTATTTCCTCTGGGTCTACATCAAGTCCTTATTCTACGCTAACAAGCCAACCACTTTCGGCTAGCTCGAGGCCAACGTTCGACACGCTATTGCCGGAAGAGCGCCGCACATATTAAAGCGAGTCATTAAAAATTGGACTGACCGTTTGAAGCACTGCCAGCGAAGTCGAGGCGGCCATTTGAATGATGTGCTATTCCACACATAATGATATGAACGTAGCTTCAGAATAAAATCAGACTCAGTGTGAGATATAAAACACCGTTATTGTTTTACTTCAATTTTTCTTCCTATCGTTCTTATCTGGTCACCCTATAGTACAATCGTTTTAAGTGATGGTGACAGGCTTCTCTAGAAGTTCCTTCGAAGATTAAGATTTTGCTGGTGGTGCCTTTGGTTGATGCCAACTATTCCGCTACCACCCTCTTTACGAGGGAGCTTTGTTCTTTCTATTGCACTGGGTGGTTGTTGTTTGTTTAATCTTGTTAGCGATGTGCAAATCAGCATTTCGAGATTCCCTATATCGGTTAGTGACCACTTAATTACGCCAAATGAATACGTTAATAGAGGTATGGTCCGACTATTGATAGCCTTGCATTTGTTTCTTCCATTGAGGTTCGATTTCAAGATATTCCTTAACCGTGCTTTGAAGTGTGTTGTTAAGCTGCTTTTAAGGAAACCTTGATTAATACCTTTAGTTTAATACCACTTCTAACATTCGGTGTAGTTTTTCTCTCATGTTGGTATAGAGTTTTGGATCATTGACGTATAATAAGTGGTTAAGTGTGTAATCGAAAGTAGCAGTCTTACAGCTTTAATTTTGAGTAACAATCTGCTGAGGGAAGGGACAAACAGAACCAATAGCACTGGGAAAATCTCCCTGAAATATCCCTTTTCCTGTAGATATAGCTCCGCTTATTGTTCCTTCTTGCCATAATCTAATGTTCCATTTCTCCATCAGTGACTGTAGGCAAGTGGCTATAGGAGGATCGTTTTTATATACTTCGAGCACTTTAATCAGGTACCCATGGGGCATTGAATCAAATGCTTTTTTATAGCCAATGAATGCCCTACTAAGATTATTCTTTAATACCAGACCGGTAACCACTGCGACGATGGCTAATTGATCTTTCCAACCCATGGTTTCTCTATTGCAGGCCTTCTGATTTTCTGATATTATGTTGTTTGAGGAGCAATGATGGTATACGAGTATTCTGTTTGCAATAATTTTTTGTAGATAGCTTGTACGTAGTACACAGGCATGTGATAGGGCGATACTTCGAAGGATCATTGCATGGCTTTCCTTTTGTAAAGTAAAAATGTTAGCCCGTTTTTCAGGAACTGTTCTAGAGATGATGTCGTCTATTGGTGGTGGTGTCAGAAATTTGTGGCGTTGGTGTGGTTGACAGGTTGTTAGGCTAGCTGTGGAGGCTTTGTTTGAGGCGGAAAATTTCCAGTTCTGCTAAGAGTGACGGATTGTCTTATGCCAGTTGTTGCCGGCATAGAGGCAGTCTTTCTTCGATCTCGACCATTACTTCAGCTTTGATTCGTTGTCGTCGGCTGGTTTCCACATATTCATTCGTTAGAGATAATTACGCCCTTTCGTCGAGCTAAGTTATTGTCGTTAATCCTGCCATAGAAGTCTCCATAACTTCCCGCGAATATGTCGAACATCTTTCTCCTGTAGGTGGTCATATGTTGTGGGTTCTTACAGCTAGTTGCCATGTAGTAGCAGCGCAAAACAAATTCATTCATATCGTTGGTCCATTGGATGCCCTGTCTATGGCGTCCTGCTCTGGTGGTCCCAAGATTACCTTGGAAAATACTTGTCGCAGTTTCGAATATGTTCTGTTAAGCCGCTGGCGACTCATCTCCTTGCGGAGCGAAGCCCTCGCAGGTAGTCGCGGCCTCTACCGCCGTGTATCAATGTATCATTTTGCTCCAGATCTGAATATATGGTTTGGGATGATCGGTTCGCTACACTATTTTACTTCGACCTGCTTGACATGGGTGACCCTGAGTCAATAAAAAGCTATTAGTTTCACAAAGAAATAACTTAAGTATTAAAATTATCTAAGGTGACCCACATGGGTTCAGTGGCCGTGGCCGTCTGGCCGTCTGGCTTCTAAATCGAACGGTTGGGAGTAGTATGTTTATGGTATATGTATTTTATATATATATACATATATATATATGTGGGAAAAGAAGCAGACAAAGAACGAACGAACGACTACGACAGAGAGCGGCGATGCAACCGACTTACACATACACGCACATGCACAATGACAAGAACAGACAAGAACGAAAGTAAATTCCTTAACCAGTCTGCAAACTTAACTCAGCAAAGTCGGCGGGTTATTCGCTTACGTGGTTGTCATAGTATAAAGCATTAATTTTAATCGTATTTTAATAATAAACCTGAATTTTTAATATCTAAGCGGTGTGTGTTATTACTACAAGTAGGATCAAGAGCCAGATCCTACATATATATATATATATTAAGTGTATTTATGTATGTATACTAAGTAAATATTTTAAGTTTACATATATATTTAAGGGTGGATTATTCAATGAAAGTAATGTTAAGCGCGGCATTTAGTTTTGGATGAGTGATTTATTGAGTTTTGTGTTTTTGTTTGTTGATTCTTTGAGTGAAGTGGTTTTTGTGGTTGTATGATACAGAATTGGAATGGGTAGTGATTGGGAAGGTTTTTTAATGGGGGAAGCGGATTAGTTATTAGTAATGTATTCGTATGTTGTTTACAGGAGGAAGTGCTATTTTCTGAGAAGGAATTAGATGATTGTTCGAAGCTATAA
This sequence comes from Volucella zonaria, assembly GCA_963966105.1. Taxonomy (NCBI): domain Eukaryota; kingdom Metazoa; phylum Arthropoda; class Insecta; order Diptera; family Syrphidae; genus Volucella; species Volucella zonaria. The sequence goes on along the minus strand of OZ014530.1, from coordinate 148,710,841 downwards.
AAGAATTCGTTAGACAATTGTGGAAATAATATTTTCTAAATGAAAAGAAATTGGTATGAATCGATTATAATAGAGCTTGAGGAAGAAACTTACTTACTTACATATATACTTATGTGGGGTAAAGTTCGCGTTGTACTCAACTTAAAAGCCTCTCTAGTTAGCCCAGCTTTTAGATGATTGTCTCCAGTTACGCACGATTGAGATTCCCTTCTACATGTGCGCACCATCTAAAGTCAATTCTATCTCTATTGCGTTGTCCCTCCGTGTTAAGTTCGAAGACTTTGCGGGCCGGAGCGTTGGCGTATATTTGCTATAAATGTTCTAACTATCTCAGGCGGTTGTTGCTGTACAATTCGTATAGTTCGTGGTTGAATCAAGCCCCTCAACGCAAACGGGACCAAATATTTTTCGAAGGGTTATTCCCTCTAAAGGAATAAAGTCCTACTTTATGCTTCAGCGCCATAAAGTAGGACTGAGATGATCAAGGTCTTATATAGAGTTTCCTTAGTTTTTCGGGATACAACTAAATTTCCTTCTTAGCCTAAAGAAACAGCAACACAGCAATAGTGATTCTACGTTTTATTTCTGCTGAGGTGTTGTTGGCAGAATTTATAGACAAAGTCCCGTACTACCTGGAAATTATAGCTGTCAACTAATCTTTCTTTTATATCTTTTTTTTTTATTAATTGCGCGCGCTCAAGAAATTTTAAGGATAAAATGCTGCTTGCACACAGCGCGGGCGAAGGAAAATTAAGGTTGAAGGAAGAGAGGCACCGTTGAGCGTTGGTTTTAAAGGCTTGAAGATCCCGGCAGGTCATTCAATAAGTGAGTTGTATTGCTTAGAAACAAATCATGATATTTTACCGTATTTAGAGCAGAATACTACTTAGGGCGTACTGGTGGTGGGAAATAGCGATCAGGTGTCCATTGTCAAACTTGTCATTGAGACAGATATGGATGAATGAATGAAAAGTTTTTCGTTATCGACGATGCAAATGCCATTCATGGACAATGGCTTGGTGATTAAAGTACACGAGTGCTGACGTGAATTCGTCCCATTGAAGATTCGACGCACTCAAGTGTAGCCGGAGGAAAACAAGCACAATCTGGAAGTGTTGAGCTGGCCGCAAAATGTGCAGCGAGCAGATTAGCCTTGTCCAAAGAGCAGGCAGCTGCAATGTCATTATAAATGAGCGTTGGGATGGCGGATGATGCAGAATTTCTGTTCAAATCGTCGATCTTGTGTGTGCCTTCATGACAGCATATACTTGGTTCACAATCATTTTCGACTTAGCCCATTTTGGCAGCTTCCGTTTTAATACTAGCGAACGCACCAGGCATTCTCCACAGATGGACGGTCTTGGCAGAGATGCCAAAACTAGACATGGCTCTATATACATAGCTCGTCTCTACATATAAATGCTGTCACATGCGGCTTTAAAATCAGAGAAAAGGTGACGGGTATCGATTTGGATTACTCGGGTTTTTTTCCAGGGTGAAGATTTGGTGAAGTGTGAAGATTTGGTCGTTTGTGGATTTTCCTGGCCTGAAACCGCACTGACTGGAGGCAATCAGGTTGTTGACGAAGGGTTTCAGGCATTCACAGAATATGTCAGATAAGATCTTGTATGCGATGTTGAGGAGAGTTATGCCGTTGTAGTTGGCGCAATTGAAGGGGTCTCCATTTTTGTTCCATATTCTTAGCAACGACTGACTGTACTACAAGTTTCCTTTTTCATCTCTACAGGCTTCTGTACTGGTCTTCTTGCCTCAACACATTCTTTTTACTTGTTGGTAAAATCTCCATACGATACTCCTGGAGTACAACCTCTGAATATCTTCGATCGCGAGCTTGTCGGGAAGCCGATGATCTTCCGGTTTCTTTTGCTCGTAACGAGCGGCTGTCGTCCCTTATTGCAGCGCCGCTTTCTACGTTTCTTGTTTAGCTGTATGTGCTTCCCGGTATTCTTCATCAATTTTCTTTGTGGTGGTCAGGTGAAACCCAGCACATCAGTTGCAGCGTATCTGATGGTACTATTCTAGTGCTGCCACTAGTCTTCGGCGCTTGATGCTGGCGGCATGGGAGTTGTTGAGAGATTTCGAGATACGTGTTCGTGAAGATTCAGATAGTCGCTTGCGATTGCAGCTTTTCTACATTATATCTTCGCCACAGTCCTTCTTTGTTGTGGCGCTTGGGAAATCGCACCTTGGCTGCAGCAAGATGTTGACCCAAGCCAATGTTGACTGCCCGAAATGCTAGGACGTCCAGATTATTGGAGGCATGCCTTACATCAATCTTATCACAGTCTTTCATCCTCTTTACGTCCGGTCTATTCCATCGCAATTCCTGGATGGCGGTGATGTTTGGGTGGTAGTAGCAGTTCTAGGCCTCTAATAATTGTTTGGCTGCATGTATCATGTTAGGGGTCCAAGCATTCCACGTGCATATCCGAAAGTCGCTGCCATTTGAACGGCCGTCAATATTGAATCCATTTTTATCCGAGGCCATTAGTTGGTTCGTCACATTATTTGAATCTCTTCCGTATAGGGCTGTTAACCAACGAGCCTAGGCAAGCATTATGCCACTGGGCGAGCGTGATCTTGCCATCTTAGCCTGAATAAGTAGGGGTTTACTCATGCGGTTACCTGGGACCACCACTACCGGAAGGTAAGGCAAGCACTTCGCTATGAACTTGATTATTGCGCTATTGGTCCGATCCAAGTTATAGGACAGACAGCTATAACCCGATCAATCGCCGTGTAAGTGTGTGTGTACTTGTGTCTCTTTTGGATTTGTCTTACTCCAGAAATCGCAATTTGGTCTTTCGTATCATTAAAGTTTAATAATAACTAATTAATATTTTAAGTATAAATAATATACAACTTACTTCCAAATATATACATAGACTTATAAATATATGCATAGACTTATAAATATTTTTTTTTATTAAGCACTTACGATAATCTTTTACTATATTTAAGCTATTTTTTTTTTTGTTATCTTTTTAGGTGTGTTTTTTTTTTTGTTTTACTACTTCTCCGTTATCTATAGAAACTGAATACATTTCATTTTACATTTAATCCAATAAAGTCTAACTTTCTCCAAAAGTTATTGTCATTTTTAAACATACCAAGTACTATGAAGATTGTTTTGAGGGTAATTAGAGATATGAAAGCTAGATTTTTCAGGATTAATGACATTATAAATATACACAAATTATCAGTCTTCAAAGACTATATGTATACATATATGCTTTATTTTGGCCAACACTGTATATACATATAGTTTGATCGCACTGAATTATAATGAACATCGTTCATTAACCACTTATAGAGCTCTAAAACCATAAATCTAAAGTAAATAAATTTGTTGAACATTACCTTTCTTTTTTCATTTCAAAAGCAATCATATCTGGTGAGAATATGGAACGACAATGAAAATTAGATTTTGCTATTAGATCGTCATCATTGTAATATCTTCCCTCAACATCCCATTTTGTTGGCGACAATATATCCAACTTTTCCTGCTTATTTACTCGAGAGCAAGCCACGTTCAGTTGTCCATGCAAAAAGCATTCATTACTCAAATCAATGCCCGTAAATTTAATACGTTGGCCTTGAGCCTTATTGATGGTCTTAGCAAAGCACTAGTTTTATTGGAAATTGAAACCTTTTAAAAAGAAATTCGTTATCCGAAGGTATCATCGGTATTCTTGGAATAAATACATCTTCACCTGTACCTGGTTCTGTTATAATAGTACCTAAAATTATTTAGGTCCCATATCTTTACCCAGCAATCTTGTTCTATTACATAGCTTTGGGGGACATAAGTTTCTGAATAAAATTATTGGCACCCCAACTCTTAAGAAAATTAAATGTCCTGGTAGTCCTGCTGGATTTATACAAAAAATTCTGTTGGAAAGTGTACAGAGCATCAGTATTTATAACAGTGTCAATGGATCTATAAATTCGTACATCACCATTACTCTTGCTTAAAGTTAATTCATTAACTTTGGACGCAGAATCACTTTTTGGTGCAAGAATAGCTCTTTCTCTGAACCAAGAAGGAGTCTTGCTGTTTATAAAAACTGAAACGAATAAAATTTGGAAACTTCAAAGTAAAAAAAAAATGTTTTCGTAATTCATGTAAATTTTTTTTATTTGCTTTAAAACTCTGTTTTTATTAAATTCATTCACAATTACAAAAAACAAAAAAAATTATTTGGGTTCCCATTCTTTCATCAATTACTTTCGAATGCCCTTCATAAGGTTGGTGACAGTTACATCCGTTATCTTTTTGGACGCTCTTTTCCATTTAGCACTAAAATCTTTTACGTCCTTTGCACACTGCTCACTTTTCCTCAATTTAGCTTTGACCAAAGCCCAATCCCTTTCAATGGGACGGCACTGTGGAACATTGTGTGGATTCGTGTCTTTTGGCACAAAGTCGACATTTTTAGCAACAAGAAAGCTCAACGTCGCATGAGCATAGTGAGCTGAAGCTAAATCTGGCCAAAATAATGTTGAGGCCTCGTGTTTGCTTAAGAAAGGAATCAACCATTTTTTTAGGCACTCGTTAATGTACACTTCTCCGTTAATTGTTCCCGTTGTAATAAACGATGAGCTTCTGTGTCCACATTGGTAAATGGCCTGCCAAACGAGATATTTTGACCCGAATTTTTCCTCGGCTTTAACATAAGTTTCGTCATCCAAAACCAAGCACGCTTTCTTGTTGCCGATCAACTCGTATAGCTAGCTTTCGGGCTCGTGTTGTTATGACTTTTTTTTTGCTTTTCAGTAACTTTTGGTATTTTTTTGGTTTTTTTTTTGGTTTTTTTTTTTGTTTTTTTTCGTGTTTTTAGACCGTTACGTTTTTTAGATCTTTGTACCATTGTTTGATTGGTATTAAATTTCCGAGCAACATCTCTGGATGACATAGTTCGGTTTTTTACGATGGTACCCACTATTTTCCTGTACAAATTTGTATCATGTGCTCCACTTTTAGCTCCACTTTTCTGTTTTCGCTTAACTGTCAACGTCTCCAAATATCGTTTAATATCGGAATCCACTGTACTGCGTGCTATGTTTAATTTTTTTACGTTGAAATGGTTTGGACGCGAAGTATTTTCGAGCCATTTGTCGATGATCTTTTTACGACGTTCGTCTTGACTCATATTTTATAAATATTTTAAACCGCACCGAACTAAAATCAATAACAAACTGAAGCTAGAGAATATACAGGCTAATTTGGGTACAAAATGGCATTGCAATTTTTACGCACTGGAAGTATAGCCCCTATTAAAATTTACAGATTTTATTCGTTTCAGTCCTTATGTTGAACAGAAGGACATATGCAGTCCACTAATTCATTGATGTTGCTAACTTGGTTTCCAACGAAAGAGTAATTTTACCATTTTCTTCTGGTACTGCTCCATTTTCGATTTGCAGAAGCATATTTGAAAATGTTTCAGCATCGGCGTCATTTTGCAAAAGAACTCCCATATTCTGTAAAAGATTAATTTTTTCAACAAATTGCCATATTGCAGATTTCTTCAAGTAGGCGTTAACTGCGTCAGCTCGAGTACCTCGAGTTACAACTGGCAATGTTTGGCGGAAGTCACCTGGTAGTAATATTGTTACACCCCCAAATGGCGCATTAGTTGATCTTAAATCCCATAAAGTTCTGTCAACAGCTTCTAATGACTTTTTGCGCGACATAGTACATTCATCCCAAAAAATTAGAGAGCATTTTTGTAACAATTTTGCAACTGCACTTTGCTTAGAAATATTACAAACTGTACGACTAATGTGCGCATTACTGACTGGTAATTTAAAAGCTGCGTGTGCTGTTCTCCCATTTCGTAGAAGTGTCGCTGCAATGCCAGAAAATGCTACCGCTATTGCAATATTCCAGTAGATCTAATTTTTGCTAAAACTAAATTTATTAAAAAGGGTTTTCTCGTTCCTCCTGAAGCATTCAGAAAATACATTTTGGTATATAAATTCGTGCGGTTTTTTTCAAAATTTGAAAGTTTATTTAAGAAAAACATGTATAATAGTACGAGGGCGGGTCAATAAGTCCGTGACTTTTGGATTAAAACAAATTTTTTGATAAAAAAATAATTTTATTTTTCAACGTAGTCTCCCTTGAGCTCTATACACTTTGTCCGACGCTTCTCCAATTTTTTTATCCCTTCCAAAAAAAATGATTTGTCGAGGTCCTCAAAATAGGCCTTTTTTTGCGAGATGACTTCATCATTGGAGTCAAATCTTTTTCCACCAAGCCATTTCTTCAGGTTTGGGAACAAGAAGTAGTCGCTCGGAGCCAAATCTGGAGAATAGGGTGGATGAGGGAGCAATTCATAGCCCAATTCATGGATTTTTGCCATGGCAACTGCACATGTGTGCACCCTTGCATTGTCTTGGTGGAAAAGAACTTTTTTCTTGGCCAAATGAGGTCGTTTTTTTTTCAAATCGTCATTGAATCGGTCCAATAAGTTGGCATAATATTCCCCATTGATTGTTCTTCCCTTTTGAAGGTAGTCAATGTGCATCCCAAAAAACAGTCGCCATAACTTTATTGGCTGACAAACCCACCTTGACCTTCTTTGGCGCCGATTCACCCTTAGAAACCCACTGTTTTGACTGTTGTTTGTTCTCTGGTGTGTTGTGATGGATCCATGTTTCGTCCACGGTTACAAAACGGCGCAAAAACTCCTCCATATTGCGATTAAACAACGCCAAACCTTCCTGTGAAGTTGTTACACGATTGCGTTTGTGGTCGAATGTGAGCAAACGCGGCACCCATCTTGCGGAAAGCTTTCTCATGCCCAAGTGATCATTCAAAATTGAAACCACTGAGCCATGCGAGATCCCTACGGCTTCCACAATCTCTCGCACTTTCAATCTTCGGTCGGCCAACACCATATCGTGAATTTTTTCGATTGTTTCGGGTGTAGAGACCTCAACTGGGCGTCCAGGACGTTCGAAATCGATGGTGCAGAGTCCCCATAGTATTTATCAAGCTTAGCCTTGGTCTCGGTAATGGTTTTTTTTCGCAAGAAATAATGCTTAATAAGCACACGAAATTCACTTTTTTCCATTTTCTCCTCAAATTAGTGAGTAGTCTGATAAAAATAGCTGTCAAACACAAACTAACTGACGCAGCAAGTTTAAATTTTGACAGGAGTCAACTGACAGATGCCTGTTGACAGGAGCAGTGTTGCTGTTTCAGTAAAGAGGTCAGAAATAAGTCACGGACTTATTGACCCGCCCTCGTATTATTCAAAGTTTTGCCCATCTGAAGCTACGACTTTTCCCCACCTTTCTGGCAATTTGTGGATCCCATCCCAAAAAAACTGCGCCGGATTGGCAGCCAAGAATGAATCAAGCCAATTTTTGATATTCTGCTCTGATATGAATCGTATTTCAGTGAGGGCGTTCTGCATCGACCGGAACAAATGGTAGTCAGAAGGGGCAAGGTCTGGGCTATAAGGCGGGTGGGGTAAGACTTCCCATCCACTGTTTCCAAATAGTTCTTAACCGGAATAGCAACGTGGGGCCGAGCGTTGTCATGATGGAAAATTATTGCCTCGTGTCTGGTCGCATCTTCAGGGCGATTTTCGGCCACTGCTCTCTTCAAGCGGATTAATTGTGTTCGGTAGCGTTGTCCATTGATCGTTTCACCCGGTTTTAGCAGCTCATAGTACAGCACACCCATCTGATCCCACCAAATACAGAGCATTACCTTCGCGCCATGGATATTCGGCTTTGCCGTTGATTTGGCTGGTTGGACGGGGTTTCACATATGATTTTTTGGGCTTGGGATTGTCGTAATGGATCCATTTTTCATCAACAGTAACAATCCGATGCAAAAATGACTTCCCTTTGTGGCGTTCCAGCAGCATTTGGGACATGCAAAACCGCCTTTCGACATCTCTCGGCTTGAGTTCACGTGGAACCCAATTTCCTTGCTTTTGAATATATCCAGCTGCTTTCAAACGTTTTGAAATGGCTGCTTGAGTGACACCCAAAAAGTCTGTAAGCTCTTCTTGTGTTTGGCAACAATCTTCATAGAGTAATGCTTCCAGTTCTTCATCTTCAACCTTACTTGGCTGCCCAGGACGTTCATCGTCTTCCAAACCAAAATCACCACTTTTAAATCGTGCAAACCACTGTTGGCACGTTTGCTCAGCTAGCGCATGTTCATAAACTTCCACCAAAATACGATGACTTTCGGCAGCAGTTTTCTTCATATTAAAGTAATGAAGAAGAACTCCCCGCAAAAACAATTTTTCAGGCACAAAGTTCGACATATTTGAGTGAAAAAAAAAATTATTGTTGTTCACGCTTCAAATTAATGACATATACTGAAATGACGTACAATAATAGTAGCTTTCCAACGCATGTTCCAATGGAATAATAACAATGGAATACAAGTTACGCTATCTCTTAGCAAACCGCACGAATTATAGACCCAATATTTAGAACGTTATTGAACACTAATTTTTGCTCCATACTTAGTCGAGGGCTGTTCACATTTATCTACTTCTTGCAGTAGCTCCTCTCTCTTGTATGAGGTTTCTTAAATAAAATCCGTATCAAGTAATGTATCATCATTAGCACAAGTATTGCAGTCCAAATCGCTAATACTTTTATTGCTTATTGATTGTAGGATTCGCTCAAGAAGCCTAATAGCTTCATTATAAATGCTGTCGGTGTAATCAGCATCTGCAAATACATTCCGCATGCGATTTAATATGTCTTCAGCAAAATTATTTCTGAACTCCTAACAAAGCCTTCGTGTCTCGGAGGCATGAAAAAAAACCAGAAGAGTAGCGTCAGATAGGAATTCATTCCAATGTGTATCATATTTTATCATTCTTAGAGCCTTGCAAGTAGATTTGTAGCTGCATTGAAATACTCCGTTTACTAACTTTAAGCTGGATGAACCTCGGATATAGTGAAGCAGCATGCGGAGATAAAAGCACTCTGAATTGTTAGGATGTACCGTATATATATACACGTCATATGGCATTAGTTTTCCATACACTGGGATAACCACTCACATTCTTGCCTTGTTTTCAACGTTGGAATGTATTTCTATTCTATGTACAGTACATTGGTATTTCATTGTATAGCAGAGTTCTTGTTAAAGTAGTTTCAGGCGGTGCATCACTAATGTCCAGAACATTTTCTTCTTAAAAAAAAACCCTTTAGCCATTTTCTAGGAGAAGCGCAAGGTGGACGACAGTGGGCGGGTCCTCGTTAATATTACGATTGGCGTTCAACATATTCTCGATATCGGGGTGAAGCTGTGGTTGTATATATAAATTATTTATCAAGTAATACTATTATTTTAGTGCATTCATGTAAAATTTCATATAAATGTGATTATTAATTCGCGCTTTATCTCTAGTTAAACAGAATCATAATGGCAACTGAGACGATGATGGTGAAAATTGAGCATCGCGCTGTAATTAAATTTCTCACTAAGCAAGGAAAAAGTCAAAAAACTATTCATGAAGAGATGGTGGCTGTTTACCAGGGTTCCGCACCTTCATTATCAACTGTGCAAAAGTGGTCAAGTGAGTTCAAGAGAGGCAGAGAGAGCATTGAAGACGACCCCCGCTCCGGCGCCCCGGCTACTGCTTGTACGGGAGAGAGCATAAAAGAAGTCGAAAAACTTGTTCTTGAGGATGCCCGAATAAAGGTGAAAATGATGGCAGAGATCACCAAGCTTTCAATTGGTACCACTCACACCATTCTTCATGACCATCTTAACCTTTCAAAGGTCAGTGCAAGGTGGGTGCCACGAATGCTCACAGCGCCTCAGAAAAAAGTGAGAATCGCATGCTGTAGAGAGCTTTTGGAGATGTGTAGTGAGAACGCGGATGGTGTTATGGATCGAATTGTTACTGGGGACGAAACATGGATCCACCACTATGACCCTGAAAGCAAACAAGAGTCCATGCAGTGGCATAAAAAAGGAACAGACCCCCCGAAGAAGTTCAAAGTTACTCCGTCTGCCGGGAAGCTCATGGCCACAGTTTTTTGGGACTCAAAGGGAATCTTGCTCATTGAGTACAAAAAGAAAGGTGAAACCATCAACGCCACATCCTACGCTTCCACTTTGCATAATTTGCGGGAGGAAATTAAAAAGAAAAGACGGGGTAAACTCGCAGCGGGTGTGTTGCTTCTTCATGACAACGCTCCTGTTCACACGGCGCGAGTTTCCAAGGCTGCTGCGCGAGATTGTGGTTTCGAAGAAATCCAACACCCACCCTATAGTCCAGACCTTGCCCCTAGTGATTATTTCCTGTTTCCGGATTTGAAAAAATGTCTTCGTGGAAAAAGATTTTCGGATGATGAAGAACTCAAGTCGGCAATAAATGGGTATTTTGCAGAGAAAGAGGAAATTTATTTTTTTGAGGGTTTAAAAAAGCTTATCTCAAGATGTAACAAATGCATTGATGTTAGGGGAGATTGTATTGAAAAATAAAAACAATTTAAATTGAATTCGCATTTTCCTTCATATCGATACCGAGAATATATTGAACGCACCTCGTAAATAATAGAATTCGCCACACAACTTCCGAGGTACTATTGTAATATATCATCCACTTTCATACATTTCTATCTCGTCCTGTCGATTTTGTAAGGAAAACGTTGCTTGATCACTTCCTTCATTAACTGACTTGCAGACATATTTGATTGGTTTAACTGAACTGCATAGTGCGAAGCAAAACCGAATTATACGGTACAACCCAACGATTATCAATAGTAACGTTTTGTTTGCCCACCTTTATTTCTGCAGTTCTCCCACCATCTGTTGGAGCACGTAACCTGTATTTAGGGTAGCCATTATCTCCTGTTACAGTTTGCTCCATAAGAGATTTTGAATATCTTTTGGTGCACATATTAGAGCTCATACAGGGTGAAGCTAGGTTAAGAGTACCGCAAGGACCATGGACCATATTCTTTATTACGATATCGTGCAATTCTTTGTCTATTTCAGGATCGATTATTCCAGAATGTATCACGTAATCAATGTCATTGCCATGAATCTTCTCTGACAGTCGGAGTAGCAAATGTACGAGAGGGAGACCTCTCTTTTGCCACTCAATGCTATACATATAACAAAGACACTTTCCGAAAATATTCTCTTTGGTTGTGAGGTTCATAACTTTTCCATGAAAGACCCTGGCAATGATATCATGCCGATCATGACTTTTATTACCCGGAAGCAAGTTGGTTGTTATTTCCGGCCATTTGCTGTTGCACGTCACAGTAATAAAAAGATCAGGACAACCATAAGCTCTAACGTACGTCATTGCATCTTGAGTCCTTTCGTGCATATATTGAGGACTCCCGGTCACAGTGGAAGATAAAATATACAGATTACCAATGCTCCAAACATTTTCATCGGCACACAAGGCGTCGCGTAGATGTAGGCATATAGCTTTCTGCTCTAAGTTTTTCCTGAGTAAGTCGAATACTCGTATAGTTCCGTTTAAATTTTTGCATACATTCCAAGCCAATACTGGATTGCCAATTGTCCGAAACGGCGGATTGCATTGAACGCATTCTCGCTTACCATCATCCGATAAGCATAAAAATTCATGCAATACACGGTTTTCTTCCTTACAATATAAAAGTGGGTATTGTAGGGCGTCATAAGATCTGTGAGTTTCACAAGTTCTACGCAAAGACTCATTCCGACCGTGCAATACAATATCCCTGCTCTCAAATTCCTGTCCAGTCTATACGATTGTAATCTCATTTGTTGCAGGGGCATTAAATCAATCCACCACGATGCTGTCCACCAGGAACTATATTTGCGTGGATAACTAAACGAAACTGCGGCAAATTTTGATTGGATTCTATTGCAGTTTTAAAAGATTTTATATATTCGTTATTTTGGTGTAACATTTATTGCAAGTCCCATACGATTTGTATATTTAAGCCTGGTTGTCGATCGCATCGCATAGCTACTTGATATTCCATGTCTGATATGAAATAAATTTGAAGGAATTTGTGAAAATTATTTACTGGAAGTAGACTTCCGACTAAATGGTAAACTTGCCTTTGAACTTTAAAAGTTAGCATAAATCCTTGCTCAGGAATTTTCTTAGCACCATTTGAAAGCATTATGAATTTTTGAATATCTGTGCTGCATAGATATTAGAGAATAGAGCGGCTCAGCCGGATTAGCAATTTCGTCAAATTTCACCTTCACCTTCCCACCTAAGCAACACATTCCAACTGATTCATGCTTCCATTTTAGAGCTTTGCAGTGTTCACAAACTTTTGTCATTGTCCATAATATGACAACTGGATCATCAGTATATTTTATTTTATGGTTTTAGTTCAAAGCAGATCGAACCTTAAAATAAAACCCATGAAGTCTGTACTATTTGAAATTCTGTACACCGGAGTCAGACACACTAGCACAGAGAAACAGGCAAGATTCGTAAATGTCATAAAATGAACTTTTAATGAATGAAGGACGAATAAGAATAAGCTAATCCATAGTTCTTCTAGCTTGTAAAATTACTTACCAAAGAATGATTTATGATACGATGCACATTTTAAACTAAAAAATAACACATATTTTGTAAGTGCGGCACTATTTATTGTATTTAGTTTGAAAATCTGATTCAATACAATTATTCGTTAAAGAAAACTTTGGGCATATTTGCTCACATACCTGGTGTACAGGTAATCAAACAATCATTCAATTTTTTTGATGTAGTTCGCATTGACATAAGCTGACAAGACATTACATCACACGATTTATAAATTTTCCCTTGGTGCGTGTTGCTGCACGCCGTAGAAATTTCCACTCGTCCCTGCTCCAAGTAAAGATCGACTATCTTCAACTATTCGATTTTATTTTCTGCTAGTAAAAGGTTACAAATGTTAACAAATTTTACGATATAAATTTACTTCATAAACTTACATAGGTATCGGGAAAGTGTACCCTTTCACCTTCCACCAGTAGCAATTCACACACTCCAACACCGATAACCGATAAATTTCCAATGCAGCGGGAAACCTGTGTTAGCGCGTTGGTATGGCAGTTAAACAAAAAATAGCAGTCTAAACTGCATTTGCAGGTTCTCTGAAGAGGGAGACAAAGCTATTTGAAATTTAGCACGGTTCGAAACTTGGTTTAAAAGATGCCAGCAGGTGGAAGAAACATTTATATTACCACTGGGCACACCTTCCTGAACCTATGGGTGCTTTTAATTCAATTAAATTAAACTTAAAATATTTTTAATTTAATTCATACAATAAAAAAAAAAACAAACAAAAAACAATATTTAAGCTTTGTGGCTCGATGACCGTCTGAACACATAGTGTGAAGACCGGTCTAAAACAGCGACCATTCCTACCGGCCTTCTCAGTTTAATGGATCCGTTAGGGAGTCGCAAATCCGCGACACGGATGACTCCATTTGAACCAGGCAAAACTTTTGTGATACGGCCCAATTGCCATGCCGAGCGAATTTCGTTTGGTTTGATGAGGATAACCACGTCACCGACTTCTATTGGCTTCGTGATTTTGTGCCACTTTGACCGCCTCGTTAACTCAGGAAGGAACTCCACATACTAGCGACTTTTAAGTTGCTTCATCAGATGTTGTGACCGCCGACTGCAAAGCTTACTGAATGCGTCCTTCTCGGTGAACATTCCGGGGGCCGTAATGTTTCTGTCAGCCTCGCCAAAGAGCATCGAATTCGGGGTAAGCTCATCGGGTCCTGCGGATCGACAGGAATATGTGTGAGTGGTCGGCGATTAATTTCGCCTTGGGCTTCAATTAGGGCATTACGCAAAACATATTCTCGTGGAAAGACTTCTTTAAGAATTAATTCAACACTAATTTTGATTACATGGATTAGACGTTCCCACGTACCACCCATCCATGGAGAATATGCCGGGATGAATCGCCAGAGGGTCCCCTCATATTTCGCCGAGTGCTCACTTAGCGCGGCTTCCATCTCGCGGAACTTGGCCCATTACCGGAGCTGCTGGTTGTGCCTTGCTTCGTTTGCACATATTGCATCTTGATTTCATCTTTTGGACCGCCACTCATATACTCACGATCCACGCTCGTTCTCTGATGTCTGAAATTGTCGAAGCTGATAATTTCGTGTAAATTTTGTTCGTGATGATGCTAAATGAAGATGTCTATTAGTGGGTGTTTTTTCGACAATATTGCAGGATTACGGGCAGAGTATGAAGTAAGCGCCTTTTGAACTCTGGAGCTCATACGAATTGTGCCCTCGTCATCCATAAATGGCGATAGGGAGTAAATTGGGCTTGAAAGGGCAACTCCTCGTTTAGCTTGTAAGCACCCGACCTCATACTGAAAAGCCTCTTCCTGTATCTTTCTGAATAGCCACAGCTCTTCGCGAATAAACTCCCTCGGCGTGACAAATAGCTCTTTATCAACCTCCTTTCTTTGACAAATGTTCTTGAAGCGAAGTATTAAGGCGATAACCCTGACCGACGAAGACCACCTTCCTCTGAACCTAGGCCCCAAATCGTCATAAATGGCGAAGGTTGGTCCTCTGCCACGTTCATGTAAGAGGACTCTTACGTTCTGATCTCCATCAGCTACCAAAGTTTCGTCTGCTCTACCAGGAGTGATTGGCCACTCTACAAAGGGACTCCTCACGAAATCGGGGCCCTTAATCCAACGCGTCTCATGGTTACTCATCGACGGATCAGCCCACTTGGTACCATTATCCGCTATATTGTCAAGGATTCAGACATAATACCATTGGTAAGAAGACGACGAATCCAAAATTTCTCCTACCCTTGTTGCAACGAATGACGGAAATTTGTATTTCGATGAGTTGATCCACGCCAGAACGGTTTTCAAGTCGGAAAGGAAAATTACCTCATGAATCGGGTTAGTGTGGGCACCTTAGATCGTGACTAATATACGCACTCCAAGGACTGCCGCTTGAAGCTCCAAACACGGCACAGAAAGTTTTTTCACCAGAGCTACCTTTGCCTTACCATCGCCAGTGAGACCTCCGCTGTACCAGTTCATTCGAAGCGAAAGTAAGCAACTGTAGCGAACGCCTTCTCTGAAGCATCTACGAAGACTATAAGGCTGACCTTTGTCTCATCAGGATTCCAAGAATCGTAGTGTCGCGGAATTTCGAGTTGATTGACATTCCTTAATTCCTTGACGAACTCTAGCCACTGTCCTTTCAGCTCGCTTGAAACGGGAGTATCCCAATTCAAAACCCTCCCGCCAAACTTCTAGAAGAATTATGCGTCTACGAATGATGTAGTGTGAGATTAGTCCAAGTGGATCAAATATTCTCATGATGGTCCTTAGTATTTCCCTCTTGGTAACCCGGAAATCTGAGAGAAACATTTTGTGAAAGAGTCCATTATCTGATCGCACGTAGATGAAGTGATCGAGCGCTGGATGCCAAAACATACCCAGGACCTTGGCGAGAAAGCCTTTTGACTCGTTTGGGTCTATACTTCCGAGTTTAGAGTTGACGTGGCTCTCAGCCATTCTCAATAGCAATTCACGGCGGTTTGATCAACCCCAATATGTCGTTGTTCATCCAATTCAACAGATCCGGGTTCTTCTTCAAACTTCTCTCCAAGTCGATTGAATGTCATGGGGTAACTATCTGGAAGTTTGATACCGTCCGAAGCTCATAGCAATCCGATCTCGCAGCGGCCATCATTCATCCTTAAAGTCTGCTCCATAACGTCTATCGCCCAACGAACTTCTTTGCTTACGAGTTCTCCCTTCGGAGGCATCACGCCAAATTCCTCGGTCGTGAAATGCCGCTTTACATTTGACGTCATGAAAGGTCAAATGTATCCCGGGTTTAGCTACCTGATGAAAGCAAGACGCTCTAATTGTGGGTATTGATTGACCGTAGACGATCCAACCCAGTAGAGTTTTCAAGGCACATGGTTCTTCTTCCTTACCATGTCGCTGCCCATGTCCTAGCAAGAATTTTGCCTGATCAAGACCCACCAGGATCCTCGGTTTAGCATTGAATAGGTGAGTATGCGGAAGTCCATGCAGATGCGGATACAGATCTTTTAGGGCCGGAACATTGACAGTCTGACTTGGCAAAACTAAACTCTTGACTGTGTATACCCCCTTCAGCAGATAGCGCTTACGGTTGCCTATTCCGGAAACAGCCAAATTGGTCCGAATTGCATCCTCCACTCTGGAAAGACCCTTCATCCATTGAAGAGTTAACCCCTCAGGTGTACCATCCAAATCCAATTCGTCAAAAAGCTCTTTCTCAACCATAGTAAGACACGATCCGTAATCGAGGAAAGCGTACGTATTGACGAATTTGTCGTTGTTGCCATGGATCTGGATGGGGACCACCTTAAGCAAAACTGGTATCTTAGCGTCGACATGCGAAGAATTGAAATTTGGTTGAGGTTCACATGGCTCAGCGGAAATATTCAGCTCCGAGTTCTTCTTCGGAAGTGCAGAGTGTATCAGTTGATGATGTCGCCCATTACAGTCCTTCAGACCACAAGTTTTCTTCTTTGCTCTTGCCCGCCAGTTGTGTTGTGATTGATCCAAGCAAGTGAAGCAGATCGCTTTTTGTCTTACGTAATCCAACCGTTGCTGAGCTGTACGATTCTTGCAGTAATCGCAATGCGTCAGCGTATGATCTTTTCGGCCAAACTTGCCACAATTGGGCCTTTCGGCTGCAGACGAGGATGGTTCATGTGTCAGTACTTGATGTGATGCCTTGAGGTTTTTTACTCACGGTGGATTCTTTGCCAGTAAGAAGCTTTTTCCACTCCTGGTACAAACCTGCACCTAACTTGCAGGCCAGATCGGTCATCACGTACCCATTGGTGAGGTTCTGTTCTCTCCTCATTGACTTAAGATCAGTCACGAATACATTGACCTTGACTGCCCATAACTGCAGGTTTGCATCGCACTTTGACTTCAATGGGGATAACCTGAGAAGGTCCGATGTTAACCCGTGCACCAGCACATCAGCACGTCCAAAGATAGTACGCAGGGAATCCATTATCGCCACATCGTCAGAAGAATACTTCTATCGGTCACTCACCCACAGAGAAAATCGCCAGCTATTGAACATTGGATCTGTTTAAGATGGTCAGCAGGTTCGCCATATCTGACTGCTGGATAGAGGAGTCTTGAAAACTGACTTGACGGCTACGCGCTCCACTAACAGGCGTAGATTGGTGATGCCTCACAGGATTTTTCATTGTTTGACTTTGTGCAGTACTCTAACAATGCGTGGTGATTAGCTTGGATTCTTCGGATCAATTCCAAACTGTCATTCGATAGATTAAGCGAAGGTCGGCTGGATCTTGGCTTACCCACCTCGGAATTAGCAACAGCAGGAGCGGGTTGCATGGTATGTGCCAGTTTCAAGCTTAACTCATCCAACTGTTTCCGCATCGCAACGAGTTCGGCATCCTTCTTAGCAGCTGTCGCCTGTGCTACTACAGCCGCCTCCATCAACTCATCCAGAGTAGCTTCCAATTCATCTTCCTCAGACGGACAGGACTCGACGACGTTATTCTCGCCCCACAACGGCAGGCCTTTCCTCAATCTCAGTTGCTGACCGATACGAGCTTCCGCCACAGTATCAAGGAGTGGCTGTGTCACACAAACATGGGTCGATATTGACACATGAAAAGTGCCACCACCGCTTACAAATATCGCAGCTCACCATAGATGTTGAATCTGCCTTACGACATTTAGTGGCACTACAACTTCGCTTACTTGCTGCCATTTGTGCTTCCAAATTCACGATAAAAAAAAAATGATAAAGTAACCGACCTGGTTAGCAACTATAAAATAAAATTTTGTTGCTGCACGCCGTAGAAATTTCCACTCGTCCCTGCTCCAAATAAAGATCGGCTATCTTTAACTATGTGATTTTATTTTCTGCTAGTAAAAGGTTACAAATGTTAACAAATTTTACAGTTTAAATTTACTTCATAACATAAACTTACATAGGTATCGGGAAAGTGTACCCTTGAAATTCCACCAGTGGCAACAGCAACTTCTCTTGTTACAATTTTAAATTTTTCAAATTGAACTGTTGTATGACAGTACCAAAACCCAAGTGTCTACCAAAGTAAAAATTCACACACTCCAACACCGATACCCGGTAAATTTCCAATGCACCGGGAAAACTGTGTTAGCGAATTGGTATGACAGTTAAACAAAAAACAGCAGTCTAAACTGCATTTGCAACTTGCAAGTTCTCTGAAGAGGGAGACAAAGCTATTTGAAGTTTATAACGGTTCGAAACTTGGTTTAACAGTGATGCCAGCAGGTGGAAGAAATATTTATATTACCAATGGGCGCACCTTCCCGAACCTACATATGTGTGCTTTTAATTCAATTAAATTAAACTTAAAATATTTTTAATTGAATTCATACATTTAGAAAATAACTTTATTGATCATCTTTTATAATACAATAGCTTGCTGATTTTTGGAAGGAGACTTACGACCCAAGATTCACCTTTTGGGAATGGTATGCACAACTGCTGTCTTCCAATGCGTTGGATAATAGACATTATACAAAACAATATTAAACAGGGTGGTGTAAATGTCCGCCGTCACTACCGAGACGTTCTAACACAATGTTCGGTATGCCTGAAGTTGCCATCATCGACTGTTTCCACTGGATCTATTCCTTCTGTTAATAGTAATTGTTCGTTGTTTATCGTTCGAATTGAATTGTTCCAATACAAACTTACAGCAGTTCTGTAATTTTATTTTAATATTTTTTGGAGGTTTTTGATCAGCAACTTAAGTGCTGATCTAGGGGTTACGTCTGTCAGTAAACTCCCTCTGTAAGGTTTTTAGTTTCGACAGCAGTTTACTTTTGTGTTGGTGCATTGCGTCAATAGTTGCTTTGCTGAATGTGTTTTCATTATCCGTATGTTGGTGCCGAGGTATCGTACTATCCATCTTTCATTGTACGGTTGACTTATTTTAGATCACTGTCAATCTCCTCGCTTGACAAATTTCTACCGGACGGCGGGTGAGCGAGTACCCTACTGTAACTGCAGGAATATCTTTGAACAAACTTGTCCAATTGGGCAACCTCGTTAGGAACAGTTATTTCGGTACAGAGACCGCAATGGTCACTGTCATAAACGAACGTGCCTAGACAGTTTATAGTATTTTGGCTCGTGCCCGTCAATTTAATACGTGGGTCGAACAGCAACAGATCCAGATAGGAGAACTGTCTGGGGAACGACGGACAATCAATCGCTCTAAAACCGAGTTGGTATATAAAACTGTGTAGTAGATTTTCTCGATCGTTTGGAGTATTATTTCCCCAATATTTGTTTGTCGAAACAGCGTCTCGAGTTTTGAGATAATTAAGCTGAATTGAGTACCTTCAGGTGCATAGCAAAGACAATGTACAACCGTTTTCATAACGGAGAGGGATGTACACAGAGCATGCCTCAATCATCCGGAACCTATGCCATACTATGGATTTGGGACGGTTTCTCCTTACTACATATTTTATATCTTTTGTGCCTTATATTTATTCTTTTTACTTTCAGCAGCTAAAAGAATGCAGCTTTTTGCTCGATCCTTATTGGTGATTTTACTTTCAACGTAAGGAACTTAAGGTGCGTTAGGCCAAGCAGCAGTGCGTAGATTTGGTTCCCACGCGTAGTTTGTTGCGTTATCTGACATTGAACCTAACCCATCTCCCCTTGCATATAAAGGAAGTTAGCTAGCATGTAAAATACAGCTTCGGGTGCTCTGTGGAGTGTGGCTTTTCCTTGTTGTAACGGACTTCCTCTACCTACCGGCATTTGGACGTAGGTAATTTGAGGAATGACGGCTGATGTTTGAATGTGTACGAGTGGACGTTTGATATCCACTTCTTTCTTCCCAGCCAGATTTACCCTCATTATGTATTGAAACTTAGGGAAAACCTGTTTGTCCCGAGTTCTTGCATAAAGCACACGTGAGCTGATATTTTCTGCATTGCAAGATGTCGTTTCTTTTTATTTTTTTCTATTATACAGACTGAAAGTCCAGGAATTGAATATTCCGTTGACCATCCAGTTTGCTGTTGCAAATAAGTTGAACCAGGAAAAATGGTTGTTTTATATACAATATTTTATTTTATTTTCCCTTTTTTTCTCTAGCCGGGTGACCGATTTGACCCCAGCGAAAGTGAGCTAGTCCCACTTTTTCTCTTTGAGCGGTGCGAAGAGCTCCTCCGGATAGGCGGACGGTTGTAACACCTTCAGCAGCGTTGATTGCAGCTTTTTACCCTTCAGTATGAAGGAGAAGAACTCCGCCGTTATATGCAATAAGTTTTTTATCTTACTCATATTATAGCGCTCTACAGTGGATCGCATGCATACTCGTATCTATACTCAAAAGCTTAATAGATAAATTGGTGGCATGCTTTGATCTGTGGTCTTCTGCTGTTGTTGTTGCTGCTGCTGTGGTTGTTGCTGCTGAGGTTACTTTTCCTGCAGTTTCTGTTGTTGTTTTTTCTTAGTTTCCTTAGCTGTTGTTGTTGATGTGTCCTCGTAGTATTATTTAGCTATTGTTGCTGTTCTTTAGTGTTCATTTGTTGTTGTTGCTGGGAGCTCTGCTGGTCTTGTTATTCGCTCTGCCCACTTGGCAATTGTTTGGATTTTATTATTTGTTTTTAACCCTTTGTTGCATTTTTAAGGCTGGTATTAAGGGATTTTACTTCATCACCCTTGTCTTCAGATTCCTATGTGATGCTCTTCCTCACCATCGGAGATGTAGTATGTGTACTCATAGCAGTCGGACCCATGCCGCTTTTCTTTTGCTGCTGCTGATGTCGATGGAGCCCCTTCCTTTACTTCGCATTGGACTTGACAAGTAGGAGCGCTTTAGTAGATTGACTCTGACTCTGACTTCTTCCTCTTCCTCCTTACGCTGCTGCTGACTGTTAGTATGGGACCTCGCATTATTGTATCGGACGATCTCACACCATTCGCTGGTCCTGTTATAGGAAGAGAGGACCGCTCTCTATCATCCATCACCTGATTTTGGTGTTCACTTTCGCATGCACAATAGTTTTATTTATATTGTATTGGGTATATAACTTACTTCGTGCGTTTTTTTTCAAAATTTGAACGTTTATTAAAGAAAAACATGTACAATAGTATTATTCAAAGTATTGCCCATCTGAAGCTATGACTTTTTCCCATCTTTCTGGCAATTTGTGGATCCAATCCCAAAAGAACTGCGCCGGCTTGGCAGCCAAGAATGAATCAAGCGAATTTTTGATATTCTGCTCTGATGTGAACCGTATTTCAGTGAGGGCGTTCTGCATCGACCGGAACAAATGGTAGTCAGAAGGGGCAAGGTCTGAGCTATAAGGCGGGTGGGGTAAGACTTCCCATCCACTGTTTTCCAAATAGTTCTTAACCGGAATAGCAACGTGGCGCGAGCGTTGTCATGATGGAAAATTATTGCCTCGTGTCTGGTCGCATATTCCGGGCGTTTTTCGGCCACTGCTCTCTTCAAACGGATTAATTGTGTTCGGTAGCGTTGTCCATTGATGGTTTCACCCGGTTTTAGAAGCTCATAATACAGCACACCCATCTGATCCCACCAAATACAGAGCATTACCTTCGCGCCATGGATATTCGGCTTTGCCGTAGATTTGGCTGGTTGGCCGGGTTTCACATATGATTTTTTGCGCTTGGAGTTGTCGTAATGGATCCATTTTTCATCACCAGTAACAATCTGATGCAAAAATGACTTCCTTTTGTGGCGTTCCAGCAGCATTTCGGACATGCAAAACCGCCTTTCGACATCTCTCGGCTTGAGTTCATGTGGAACCCAATTTCCTTGCTCTTGAATATATCCAGCTGCTATTAAACGTTTTGAAATGGATGCTTGAGTGACACCCAAAGATTCTGCAAGCTCTTCTTGTGTTTGGCAACAATCTTCATAGAGTAATGCTTCCAGTTCTTCATCTTCAAACTTTTTTGGCTGCCCAGGACGTTCATCGTCTTCCAAGCCAAAATCACCACTTTTAAATCGTGCAAACCACTTTTTGCACGTTCGCTCACCACTCTTCACCATAAACTTCCACCAAAATAGGATGACTTTCGGCAGCAGTTTTCTTCATATTAAAGTAATGAAGAAGAACTCCCCGCAAAAACACTTTTTCTGGCACAAAGTTCGACATATTTGAGTGAAAAAAATGACGTACAATGACGCATGTTCCAATGGAATAATATAAGTTACGCCATCTCTAAGCATACCCAATATATACATACAAATTCAAAATAGAACGTCTCCGGTCCCAATATGGAATCTAATTTGGGCCATTTGAATTGGTGTCCGTTGACATTTATTTTAAAAAGTACAATTCCTGTATGCCCTAATTCTTATATGCTATACAAGTAAACGCTACGCTATATTTCGAATTTATTCTTAGTAAATTAACTTTATTATAATATAAAACTTGAGCTACTTAAATTAACTTATTGTATATATCATACACATTTTTCTGTATATCGTTTATTCTTTTAATTTTTTTTTTTCGTTTAAATTTTATAATAATTTGTTTTTAATCCTATCCTACCTAATGGTATGTAAGCTAAGGAACTAGCCTAACCGACTTTGCTCCCTAATGAATCTACCATGTAGTGGAGGAATTCGACGAAGAAGCGTCCCCTCCTTCAACAAGCCAGCAAAATTGTTTATACTGCCGATGAACATCTCTCACGTCGTGATTCACTACCGCTTTATTAAACCGGAAACGCTCCGCCCTGCCGTGTGCAATGATTCTATCGTAGTTAAGTCGCCTGTATACAGCTGTTCAAACGAAGTGGAAGATTAGCGGTGGCGCTAATCTGTCCTGGATCAGACCCTTCTTATCCATGTACAGGAAAACTTCTGGAGGAATAAAGTCGTCAAACGCACTCTCTCGTGATGCATATAATTGGGAGTATCCATGCACTCTTTCACTAGGCTAACTGGAGCTTTATGCGATGTTTGTCTTATTTTAATATTAAGCTCAAGTTAAGTTCTATATTCTTAAACAAAAAAAAAAATTTATTTAATTGACAAACACTTGACAAAGTTTTAGTGAAATGTAGTATTTTTAAGCTGTTTTCTTTTAAATGATCAGTTTTTTTCTGTTTTTTATTTTAAACATAATTATTTCAAATCAAAATTTCCTTAATTCTAAGTAAATGGTAATTAATTTTGTATATTGCATTTTTTGTTTTGTTTTAGGATGTTGTAGCCTATGTATTGGCTGGAGGAAATGAAGAACATATATCGAAAAACTATTCTTCTATAAATGTTTCGACGGCAAATGATTTTAATTTGACTAAGAAGAAAATTACCTGGGCCTCTATAGCTTCTCAGCCAGCAAAACCGAACAAAGTAGGTGTTTAAAAAAATTTGTTTTTACCTTCTGTTAATTATATTTATTAATTACGATTATTGAACAAGTAAAGGCAGTGAATCAATTTCAATTGTCTTAGTATTTTAATGCCAAATTAATCTTTTTACTCACCTTTTTCTTATAAACAAACAAACATGTTTTATTTATAAAGCGCGTATAATATTTTTATTCACTTAATTTTGGCAAATCATTGTTTAGAGCCCCAGTAACGCTTGTGCATCGTGATGTTCTATTTTCGAAATTTGCGTTCTATTCGCCTATTTAAAAAAAAAAATCCATTTTATGGTGTCAACGATACCTCTGGGAAAACTCTTCGTATCCCAGAATCTGAAGAATTTCTTAAAACTCGAGTAAATCGACGAACATGTACAGTTAGGTTCAATTTACATGGCGACTTATTCTTTTAAAAATAAGACCATAGTTCGCGTTACGATCAATGGATATCGTTCTCGGACAATGTTCAAAAGGTCCAAACCAGCGAGATGGAGCACACTCAGAAAATCTGTGTTTCATGCTCAACACTCACTTCTTAAATAACCAAATGGTTTGAAGTCATCTGGAACCGACGGCGTATATCCAGTTATGCTAAAAAAAGGTGTAGATCAGTTGCTGGCAACTCTAGAGAAAATCCGAATTGCTAGCCAAAGACCTAGGGAGTATCAAAGTCATGGGAAAAGTGAAAAGGAGCGATAAAATTTTGCAATGTGTTCGCTGCCAAAGGTACGCGTACGCTGCGTCGAACTTTGAAATGCAGCCTCGGGAAGTGTAGAAACTGTAGAAAGAACCAAAAGTACGCGGAACGCACTCTAGGTAAGGACGGAACACACCGCAAATTATCGTGGTTGTCCTGAATTCCAATACACAAAAAGAGTAATTCTGGCTCGGCAGCAGAAAGTGGAGCTGAACGTCCACCTGTGAATACACAAACACTCGTCATTACTCCCCAAGTTGCCTATGCCCAAAAGTTTGATCTTTCAAAATGGGAAACATCTGAGCGCTATCTCATAGCTGTCGTCACTGGACACTGCCTTATAGGCAAGCATGCAAAAGGGCTTGTAGTCCTTACATATGATTTCTGAAAAAGCTGCATGGACGAAGAAGAGGAGGAGGCAATCCTCCACTTACTCCATTTAGCAGCTTGCTTCTACAATGACTTAAGCGATCTAGAAAATATAGACCTTAACAGTTTCCTACGGTTCATCATAAGCTCAAATTGGTTTCAAGAGCAGGAGGATCACAGATCCACGTGGCATCACAATGGGCAGGTAGGCCTTCTTTAAGAATTTGAGTTTGCTCGATAACGACGTGGATGCCGCTGCTGATATGACCACAGATACTATTCTCTTTAGCATGAGATCCCTTATCCCTCCTCGGATGAGGAGTATCAAACCAAAAGAAATGGATTGGTATGATGCTTACAGCTCGGCTGTCAGGGTTGGAGAAATATTTTTTCGGTCCTTCAAGACCAACCCGACAGAGCAAAGCTGAAAAAAGTTTGAACGAGCCAGGAATGAGTGCAACGTCTTTCTTCAGCGTGTAAAATGTCCGAACGACGAAAAAATACAACAATGTCCCAAAGGGAGTAAAACTTTTTGGTCGTTCGCCAAAAATTCTGCCTCATCCTCCATCCCAACGCTCATTTATAATGACATTCCAGCTGTCAGTTCTTTGGACAAGGCCAATCTCCTGGCTGCACTCTGCGGCCATTCACAAATCCGCTGGTCCAGATGATATATCTCCCCTTCTTCTGAAGAGGTGTTCTTCCTCGCTGGCAACACCACTGCATAAGCTTTTTCATCAATCCTGCTCTTTAGGACTCTTTCCGAGCAGATGGAAAACTGTATTTGTCCAGCCCGTCCCTAAAAAAAGGCGAATCTTCCTCCTTCTCCTCCTATAGACCCATTGCACTTACGTCCCTTCTTTCCAAGGTCATGGAAAGGCTGATAAACCGTCAGCTAATGAAAAATCTCGAAACACGAAAACGTCTTAATGACCGGCAGTACGGTTTTCGTAGCAACAGGTCCACTGGTGATTTGATGGCATGTCTAACCGAAAAGTGGAGCCAAAGCGTACATCAATCTGGCGAAAGCGAGATAGTTGCACTTGATATTTCTAAGGCATTTGACAGAGTTTGGCATCAGGGAGTACCGTGCCGACCACCGACGAGTGCACACGTCATCTTGCACTCGTATTTCTCCGTGCTGTAAAAAAAAAAAAAAAAACCCCAAAACCACCGCGCGCGCGTGAAAAAAAAAAAATAATAATAATAATAGTGCAGTGCCATAGAGAAAAAAAAAAAAAAACATTATCACACAGTGTGGGAATCCTACACCTCTCCCGCTCCTGGTCGTAGTACTGTTGCTTGCACTCGGTCGCTGCCGTTACGGTATTTATCATACGGTACGGGCAGTGACTGAGTGTATGTAACAACTGATGGATAGCGGGTTGTGTGTGAAAATTTTGTTGGTGCACTGTTTCATATTGTTGTAAGGGCATAACACCTACAGCAATTTGATTCAGTAAACCATCGTCAGAATTTTCACTTCGCAGCCCTGCTTAGTATCGTCGGTGTTTGTGTTTACTATGTTTGTTTGTGATTATGTCTAGGGAATTCAGGGTGGACGTAGCCAATATACGCGGGCTAAAAAGCAATCACTTTTCTGCGTACGTCCACGTCTGTAAGTACCGACCAGCTGTTTTGGCACTTAGCGAAACACAGGTAGATCCCCGCCCACACCTCTCAGACCACAATGATCTGAAGCTACCTGGCTACGAACTAGTGCCATTATTCTTTCCCCGTCGCGGTCTCGCCATTTATGTGCGTAGTGATGTAGCTTACCAAATTCCACCACAATGTATTCCCTGTTCCAATCCGGAATTCAATTTCATGTGGTTAAAATTCCATCTCCGTAAGCAAATTATCCACTACTGCTTTATTTACAGAAGCCCCAAACTGGACAGCAACTCGACCTTCCACGAGTTTGATGCGCTGTCTGATTCCATTCAAAGAATTGTATCCCTGTATCCTCATACTGAAATCGTGATTACGGGCGATTTCAATATACACAATTCTGGTTGGCTTCGACATTCTGGACAGACAACACCCGAAGGACGGTGTGTTGAGATCTTCGCTGCGGAAAATAACTTAACCCAGCTTGTAAATGAGCCCACACGCATACCAGACGTTGATAGTCATACCGCCAACACCCTGGACTTGTTTTTAACCTCTCACCCTGACAAGTACTGCGTTGATGTACTCTCCCCTCTAGGCTCGTCGGACCATTGTGTCATATCAGCTAAATTCTCGTACACCCACCACACAGTTAGAGAAAAGATT
This sequence comes from Volucella zonaria, assembly GCA_963966105.1. Taxonomy (NCBI): domain Eukaryota; kingdom Metazoa; phylum Arthropoda; class Insecta; order Diptera; family Syrphidae; genus Volucella; species Volucella zonaria. The sequence continues at coordinate 148,684,059 of OZ014530.1, read as the reverse complement.
CCTAAAAGAACCGTATGGCAATACGAGAAAGCCAATTGGAGCGGACTTAACAACTTCTTTAGGAATTTTAACTGGTCGTTATGTTTCCTCGATAACGACGTGGATGCCGCTGCTGACATGATCACAGAAACTATTCTCTTTGGAATGAGATGCTTTATCCCACATCGGATGAAGAGTATCAAACCAAAAGAAAAGGAATGGTATGATTCGAGCTGTAAAGAGGCTGTCAGGGTTAGAGAACTGTTTTTTCGGTCCTACAAGACCAACCCGACAGAGGAAAACCGAAAAAAGTTTAAACGAGCCAGAAATGACTGCAACGCCTTTCTTAAGCGTGTGAAATTCCAATATGACCAAAACCTGAGGCAAAAAATATTACAATGTCCCAAAGGTAGCAAAAATTTTTGGTCATTCGTCAAAAACATTAGAAATTCTGCCTCATCCTCCATCCCAACGCTCATTTACAATGACATTGCAGCTGTCAGCTCTTTGGACAAGGCCAATCTGCTTGCTGCACACTTTGCGGCTAGCTCAACACTCCCAGACTGTGCTTTGTCCCCGCCTACACTTGAGTGCGTCGAATCTACAATGGGACGAATCCACTTTCGCACTCGTGTAGTAGCAAGAGTACTCAAAGATCTCAACATGCATAAATCCGCTGGTCCAGATGGTATATCTCCCCTTCTTCTGAAGAGGTGTTCTTCTACGCTGGCAAAACCACTGCGTAAGCTTTTTCATCAGTCCTACTCTTTAGGACTCTTTCCGAGCAGATGGAAAACAGCATTTGTCCAGCCAGTCCCTAAAAAAGGCGAATCTTCTTCTCTATCCTCCTACAGACCCATTGCACTTACGTCCCTTCTTTCCAAGGTCATGGAAACGCTGATAAATCGTCAGCTCATGAAATATCTCGAAACACGAAAACTTCTCAATGACCGGCAATATGGTTTTCGTAGCAACAGGTCCACTGGTGATTTGATGGCATGTCTCACCGAAAAGTGGAACCAAAGCGTACATCAATCTGGCGAAAGCAAGTTAGTTGCACTTGATATTTCTAAGGCATTTGACAGAGTTTGGCATCAGGCTCTTTTGTCGAAAATGCGTGCTCTTGGGATCGATGACTCTCTTCTTCAATGGATTAGAAATTACCTTTCGGAACGTTCAATTCAAGTCGTCTTGGACGGTTTCAAGTCTGATATTCACAAAATAAATGCTGGTGTGCCCCAGGGCTCCGTTCTGTCTCCGACACTCTTTTTAATCTTCATTAACGATCTCTTGTCTGCTACTTCTAATCCAATTTATTCCTTTGCTGATGACAGCACTCTCTGCTTCTCATATTCGTTCCCGGACTCACGCCCCTGCTCTTCGGCTGTAGAACGGGAACGGCAGCGTATGTTAAGCTCATTAAATTCCGATATTAACAGCATAACCAACTGGGGAACTATCAACCGAGTAGAATTTAATGCTTCCAAAACTCAATGCTGTCTGCTGTCATTAAAGCGAAATTCAAATACCCAGCCATTATCCATGAATGGCACTTGCATCGTCGAAACCGATAAACTTTCCATTCTCGGTATGTGTATCAGTAACAACTTACGTTGGAATGACCACATATTCGATGTCGCCAAAGATGCTGCGAAATGTCTAGGTTTTCTCAAGCGATGTAAGAAATATTTTACCCCCTCTGATCTGGCCACAATATATAAGGCATTTATCCGCCCAAAATTGGAGTATAATGCCCACATCTGGTCAGGTGCTCCTAAAACATCTCTGCACCTGCTAGATAGGATTCAAAACCGTGCGATAAAACTAATTGGTGATACTAATATCAGTCAATAAATTGACACCCTCGAACACCGACGTAAAGTCTCCTGTCTCACTTTGTTTTATCGCTATTTCCACCACCAGTGCTCCATTGAAATTGCCAGTAGCATTCCGCCCATTCAAACTTTCAACCGTAACACCCGTCTCGCTAGGAATGCTCATCAGTATACCCTCAAGCCCATTTTCGGACGTACTCTTAAATATCGTGATTCTTTCCTAAGCCGTACAACTCGCTTATGGAATGCCCTGCCGACCTCTGTGTTTCCTGGTCGTTATAACTTGCAAACATTTAAAAACAATTTACATCGGTACCTGTCTTTTCTTCCTCCCTAAATTTCCTTCGCCCGCGCTGTGTACGAACATTTTAAGGGTACAAAACCCCTTGAGCGCGCGCCGATTATAAAAAAAAAAAAAAAAAAAAAGGCACTTTTGTTGAAAATGAGTGCTTTTGGAATCGATGACTCTCTTCTTCAATGGATTTGAAATTACCTTTCGGAACGTTCAATTCAAGTTGCCTTGGAGTCTGATATTCACAAAATAAATGCTGGTGTGCCCCAGGTCTCCTTTCTGTCTCCAATACTCTTTAATTTTCATTAATGATCTCTTGTCTGCTACTTCGCATCCAATATATTCCTTTGTTGATGACAGTACTCTCTGCTTTTCATATTCTTTCCCGGACTCACGCCCCTGATCTTCGGCTGTAGAACGGGAACGTCAGCGTATGTTAAGCTCATTAAATTCCGATATTAACAGCATAACCAATTGGGGTAACTATCAATTGAGTGAAATTTAATACTTCCAAAACTCAATGCTGTCTGCTGTCTTTAAAGCGAAATTTAAGTACCAAGCCATTATACATGAATAGCACTTGCATCGTCGAAATCGATAAACCTACCATTCTCGGTATGTGTGTCAGTGACAACTTACGTTGGAATGACCACATATTCGATGTCGTCAAAAATGCTGCGAATTGTCTAGCGATGCAAGAAATATTTTACCCCCTCTGATCTGGCCACAATATATAAGGCATTCACCCGACCAAAATTGGAATACAATGCCCACATCTGGTCAAGTGCTGCACCTTCTAGATAGGATTCAAAACCGTGCGATAAAATTCATAGGTGATACTGATATCAGTCAATCAATTGACACTCTCGAACACCGACGTAATGTCTCCTGTCTCACTTTGTTTTATCGTTATTTCCACCACCAGTGCTCCTATGAATGTTCATCAGTATACCTCAAGCCCATTTTCGGACGTACTCTAAAATATCGTGATTCTTTCCTAAGCCGTACAACTCGCTTATGGAATGCCCTGCCGATCTCTGTCTTTCTTGGTCGTTATATCTTACAAACATTTAAAAACAATGAACATCGGTACCTTTTCTTTCGCCCGCGCTGTGTACAAACATTTTAAGGGTACAAAAACCCCTTGAGCGCAAGTTAAAGGTTCGACCTACAGGTTGGCGAAAAAAAACACAACTGTTTTTGGACATCGTAACGCCGTATTCCACTTTATTCACAAGACTTCAAAGAATGATTCTTTTTGGATTGGTTTTTATACTGACTCTATAATAATTGGGGATAAGTTCTGTGGGAAAATGCATTTATTAATTCGAAGCGAACAAAGTGTAACTGGATTTTTATTTTATGCTTATTTTACAATAATAGAAACAAATTCTGTGGGAAGATGCATTTATTAATTCAAGCCGAACAAAGTGTTATTGGATAAGTTTAAATATGATAATGGATTAATGCAGGGTAAATGAAATGTGGATGTCGTCGTCTTGGATATATAACTCCTCCCCCTTTAAAGTGGAGCGTCGTCCAAAGAAACTGCATTCCTGCTGATGATGATGATGAAAATGAGACTGCAGATTAGTCCGGCGTTGAGCATCAATATGTTAGTCCGGGTGATTTTTGTGTGTAGTGCGGTAATAAGCTTCGAATTTTCAAACTGATAGGCTTGCAGTTTGTGTAAGCTGGGTGTCACCAGTATTGATGATGCGTTGATCTGACTGAATGATGATGGAAAAATGTGTATGCCTTCCCAGTATATTTTTCGCTGCTTTCGTAGACAATTTGGTTTATCTCGATCTCGCAGTTTTCGAAGTGAATGAGGTATGTTCCTTTTAATTTTTGGCGGTTAGGTCCACAAGTTGTTCGGATGACTGTTTCCGGAATGATGATTACTAATATAAAGTTGTGTTCTGGTTGCCAAATTTCGACTCTGTCTGGTTCTTCTTTTAGGTTGCAATTTGCTGGAAGGTTGTTTAAGGACTGAAACGAATAAAATTTGGAAACTTCAAAGTAAAAAAAAAATATTTTCATAATACATGTAATTTTTTTTATTTGCTTTAAAAAAAACTCCGTTTTTATTAAATTCATTCACAATTACAAAAAATAAAAACAAAATTTTTGGGTTCCCATTCTTTCCTCAACTTCTTTCGAATGTCCTTCATAAGGTTGGTGACAGTTACATCCATGATCTTTTTGGACGCTCTTTTCCATGTAGCACTAAAATCTTTTACATCCTTTGCACACTGCTCACTTTTCCTCAATTTAGCATTGACCAAAGCCCAATACCTTTCAATGGGACGGCACTGTGGAACATTGGGTGGATTCATGTCTTTTGGGACAAATTCGACATTTTTAGCAATAAGAAAGCTCAACGTCGCATGAGCATAGTGAGCTGAAGCTAAATCTGGCCAAAATAATATTGAACCCTCGTGTTTGCTTAAGAAAGGAATCAACCGTTTTTTTAGGCACTCGTTAATGTACACTTCTCCGTTAATTGTTCCCGTTGTAATAAACGATGAGCTTCTGTGTCCACATTGGTAAATGGCCTGCCAAACGAGATATTTTGACCCGAATTCTTCCATCCCAATCGATGTTGTTGATTGCGGAAGAATCTCAGCTTCAAACGAGTTGTAAAACTGCGCACCTGGAAGAGTAGTAGAGTCGGCTTTGACATAAGTTTCGTCATCCAATACCGAGCACGCTTTCTTGTTGCCGATCAACTCGTATAGCTTTCGGGCTCGTGTTGTTATGACTTTTTTTTTGCTTTTCAGTAACTTTTAGTATTTTTTTTTTGTTTTTTTCGTGTTTTTAGACCGTTACGTTTTTTAGATCTTTGTACCATTGTTTGATTGGTATTACATTTCCGTGCAACATCTCTGGATGACATAGTCCGGTTTTTTACGATGGTACCCACTATTTTCCTGTCCAAATTTGTATCATGTGCTCCACTTTTAGCTCCACTTTTCTGTTTTCGCTTAACTGTCAACGTCTCCAAATATTGTTTAATAGCAGAATCCACTGTACTGCGTGCTATGTTTAATTTTTTTGCGATGAAATGGTTTGGACGGGAAGTATTTTCGAGCCATTTGTCGATGATCTTTTTACGGCGTTCCTCTTGACTCATATTTTATAAATATTTTAAACCGCACCGAACTAAAATCAATAACAAACTGAAACTAGATAATATACAGGTTAATTTGTGTACAAAATGGAATTGCAATTTTTACGCATTGGAAGTATAGCCCGTATTAAAATTTACAGGTTTTATTCGTTTCAGTTCTTAGTAGCTTGGTTATGCAGGTACGAGTATCATTAGCGTTATTTCTGTATTTCCTGTCATCTCGTATAGTTATCATTTTAGTAAAATTTGCTTTGATATAATATTGAGCCTAGCGAGTACAATAGCTTCTGCTATGTTTGATAAGTGACTATTCAGCAAATCAATATTGTAGTTGATTTGATTGAGGTATTGGGCATACCTTATTGCAATCTCGTCTGATTTGATTCTATTGTTAATTTTTGTTGGCGAATGCCTTGAATAATTTCCTGTGGTATGTTTATATAGTCAGTAATATTACTAAATCTCTGTGTTATTTGATGGTTAATTTGGGTAAGTTCTTTTTATCTCGTCTACCACTACTAATTGGCTGTGTGTCAATTGTTCTATTTGTTGGTTTACATGTATAGCATCGTCTGCGTCCATGTTGCCTGTTATGCCTTTAATTACTGATCGTAGTCCATTAATAAGTCCTCTCTTCCTTAATTTTGGCATTAATGACTTTAATTTTGCTTTAAGTTCGGTAACTTTAATATTCAAGATGGTTACTGAGTCTTCAAAGACGGTTACATTTTTAAATGCTGATAGTGAACTTGTAATATTATCTATATTTGCTTGATTGGCTTCTAATTTTACTATATGTATCAGATTATTAAAGTCACTTATGATTTTACCTACTCCTAGTCTCATAGGAAGTATTCCCATGTTGTTATTAAGATTTTGTATCTCTATTTTCTGTCCGTTGGTCATTGTCGTCACTATTGTGAGTGTTACTAACCTGAAACTTTCGTTTATTTTTAATTTTAGATTTTTGTAATTTTTTATTATCTGTCGTAATAATCGTAACTTTCCTGTTTGACTTAATTCTATGTTTGCTAAATCTAGGTGTTAACTTATTTCTTCTAAATTCTTTCCTAAATATAACAGAGTCTTCTTTGTATTCATTTGGTTCTATCCTGTCATCGTTTAGTTTTTCTATATTCTTAGATATTACTTTCTCGATATGTTTTTTATGGGTGGGTATAGTTTTTCTTGAAATTCATTTAGTTTCTTAATATATTCATGTTCGTTATTAAATTTTACTTCTTTATCAAACTTATAGGTTCTACCGTTAAATAATTTGTAAGGTGTAAGCTTAGTGCTAGAATGAATGGCGTTATTATAGGTAATTATTGTTTCACTTAATATATCATCGTGGTCTCTTTCCTTTTGTTTGTTATATATTATTCTATAAATCTCTGTAGGTGTTGAGTGCGAGCGTTCTACGGGGGAATTACTACTTGTTTGTTGGAACGAGGTTGTGTTGAAGTCAATATTATATTGCTTACAAAAGTCTTTAAATATGATTGCAGTAAACTCTGATCCTTGATCAGAGATTAATTTCTTCGGTATGCCGTGAAGGCTCATGAAATGCTTTATATATTTGATTACGTTGAGACTGTTTTGTATTCGGAGTGTATATGCCGCTGCATATTTTGAAAATTTGTCTATAATTGTTAGTATCTTCATAATTCAACATGAATTATGTCTAAAGGTTTATCCGGAGTAACTGGTTTTTCGAATTTTACCCTTAGAGGGTTCCTGTCGTATTTCATTAACTGACAGCTCTCACAGTTGTTGATCATTTTTGCAATTTTTGTCTACATGTAGGAGAAAAAGTATGCTCTTTTGAGATGTAATAGAGTTTCGTTGTTATTATTGTGATAAACTGTAATGATCTTATCTTGTACGTCTTCTTCAATTATGTCTGTTAAAGTCTCTGTGCAACGAATTAGTTCAAAAAATTTGCCATTTAAAAAGTATTTCGAATAAGCACTTTGAGCAATTCTAAATGTGTCATCGTCTATATATATAGCGCGTTGTTTATTATGAGGTAAGAATTGCTTAAAAATGTCAGTAATATTATTTTCGGAAAACTGTTGTTTGAATATCGTTCGTCTTTGCTTATTTTTAAACAACATTTGAAGTGTCAATGGTCTGTTTTTGTCGGTTTTCTTGAGAATTAGCTGAATATTAAATTCATTCAGTGGACGTTCGGAAGTATATATATGGTCGTCTAAATTTTCGTTGGCTGAATGTAAAGTAGAGCAGCGAGAGTTGGGGTTTGCCTGATTATTACTTGTTGCTTTATTAGTGTTATCATTATTAGAGGGTTGTATTCCGACTCGACTAAGGGAGTCTGCATTTAAGTTTAATATACCTTTTTATACACTATTTCATAATCAAATTTTTCGAGTTTCAGTCGCCATCTAACTAATTGCGAATTAGGGTATTTTAGACTCATAAGCCATTGCCATGGTTTATGGTCAGTTACCATTTTATGTTTATGGCCAAATACATATGGTCGAAAGTATTGGGTAGCCTACACGATGGCCAAAAGTCCTTTCTCTATAGTTGAGTACCTAGTTTCTGTATCAGTTAATGTCCTACTGACGTAACATATTGGCTTGTCACTGCCTATAGTGCCTTGCAATAAAACTGCATCTAATGCGAAGTTACTCGCGTCGGTGGTCAAAACAAATGGTTTGGAGAAATCGGAATATTGTAATATTGGTTCGTTGATTAGAATATCTTTGCATAGATCAAAGCTGCGTTTGTATTCCTCATTAAGTTTTATTGTAAAATCCTTTTTTAGATATTGTGTTAGGGGCTTGGTTAATTTTGTAAAGTCTCGGATAAATTTCCGATAGTACCCAAGGAGTCCTAAAAATGATTTAATTTCTCTGTCAGGATTTGGCTTAACGCCTTGGCTGGTAACCACATGTCCAAGGAATGCTACTTCTTTGTGCAAAAATTCCGTCTTATCTAATTTAATTTTGATTTAATTTTTGCTTCACGTAATCTATCGAAAACTTTCTTTAGATTCTCAGAATGTTCCTGCAGAGATGTAGAAAAGATGATTATATATAAATAAACTAGGCAGATTTTGCCTTGCACGTCCTTTAAAACATTGTCCATGACTCTTTGAAAGGTCGAAGGAGCGTTTTTCAGGCCGAAGGGCATTCGGACGTACTCATAGTGTCTGCCCTCTACTGTGAATGCAGTTTTTTCTATGTCTGCCGGGTTCGAGTGTAGTAAAATATACGCTTCTACCAAGTTTATCTAAAACGTCATTTATGTTTGGTAGGGGGTATTTGTCGCTAATAGTTTTTTCATTCAATTTGCCGTAATCGATCACGAGTCGCCACTTTATTTTTCCGCTAGTGTCTTTTTTCGGGGCGATCCAAATTGGTGAACTCCAAGTAGTAGCTCGGTCTTATGACACCTGGTTCTAACATTTTCTTTATTTGCGACTGCTTAATATGGGGGTAACGATAAGATTTGGAATATACATAGCCCATAACTTCTGATGATATTATTGATCTTATTTGAACTTTTCACCTCAACGGTGAAGAGAAAAAAGTAATTACAAACTATGCCGAGCATATGAAGACATTTTTTTTAATGACGGGCAAAAACGAACCTTCACCAATATGATAAAACATAGTATCAAAACCGCGGACGAGAGTCCTATACAGGGTGTCCCAGTTTAGCATTATAATCCTTTAAGGACATATTCTCGAAGTTCCGCCGAGGAAGAAATTGTATGGCAGGGGGTGGTCTATTCTCACTCCATTTCAAGTTACAACCCATCAAAGTGGGTGACCTCTAATTTGGAGGTGTGACCACTTTAAACGCTATAATTTCTAAACTAGTGCAGGTACAAAAATAGTTTTGAATACTTTGGCTACATCTGTGCAGCAACAAAAAAGTTATGGCTCGTTAAACTCAAAATTATGAAATTTGCTGTTCCATTTTTTTTACTTTAAATGCATTTTTCTTAAAATTTTTACTTAATAAATTTTCTGAAATTTTATGAAATTTTTATCCTTGCAAAATTTCCTAAAAATTATGTTTAGAAACTTTTTTACGTACGATCAACAGATTTTGTAGTAAACGCCATTTTTCGTCAAAGAAAAATGGTCAAACAATTGAGAATAACAAACTAACGTACAATGCAGTTAACAATTAATTGTCGAATAGGAAAAAAAAATCGTAACAAAGAATAATTCTTTGTTAATCTTTTTTTTCAATTTGACATTGTTTCAACTGATCTGCAATCGACATTTTTCTCTGTGTTCACTTACAGCCGATTGATAAATTGATCTCCACAAAATGTATTCAAAACGTGAATTCGCGGAAATAGTGTTTGCATACGGAACGCTTCGTTGGCAAGATTGGAGTATCAACGAGTACCTTCAGGAGTATAAAGATAGGGTGTGATATATGTTGTGTTAATGAAAATATCTGATTCTTTGACATCAACTGGTAACTTTATAATGGTTTTTAAGTCTGCTGATAGAATATATTTTGGGCACATAAAATTGGGTTTTAATTCTAGAGGTAGTTTAGAGTTTTGTGTTATTTTCTTTCAACTTTCGCTCCTAGTGCGGTGAGTGTATCAAGTCTTAGCAAACCGTCGAAGTATCCGTGATAACGGAACACTAAGAATCTAGTTTCTCCAGGCTGATTGAATTCTATAAAATTGGGTAATCGAACCTCTTTGTTTATTTGATGAGTATTTAATATAGTTTTTATAGTTGTGGGGCTTAATGAGGCTAGATTATTAGGGTGTATGAGCTCGAGATTGATGAACGAGTCTGAGGCTCCTGTGTCAATTAAGAATTTTATGAACGCCCAAAGGGTGAAGAAATATTTATGTAGGGTAGCTCAGTGCTGTGTTTATTTATGTCTATATAGACTGTTGGTCTGCGGAGGCAGGTGTTTGAAAATTTTCGTCATCTAGTTCATGCATTACGTTTAGTAGGTTAAGATCTCTTTGATCGAAATTGTAGTCATAATATGGGTCTAGCTGTTGGTAATTGCTTGTTTCTGCTTGGTAATCTACGTTATTTTTAGAATTATCTGTATTTATATTATGTAATGGTTTGTGATTTTCGGAGACCAATTTTGTACAAAATTAGTAGGTTGCTGGCTTCTTCGGGTTTGTCTGGTGTTTCCAGAACCGAGTTCCATTGGTTCTACTGGTGATAAGTTTCTTTGCTGAGTTTGGGGAAATTGCTGGATATGCTGTTGAGGAGTTGATGTTTGTTGCTGGAACTGTTGTCGCTGTGGGAATTGTGGCTGGAAAATTGGTTGTTACTGTAGGAGCTGGAAACTCGACTGTTGCATTGGAGAACGTTGCTGGAAAGGTTGTCGATGTTGTCTAAGATTTTGGCTGGAATGTGGTCGTGATTGATTCGTTAAATGTGAGTTGGCAAGTTGTGGCTGTCGCCTTTACTGTAGGTGAAATTGTTCTGGTGGCTTCTTGTGAGTCGTTCTTTCAGAACACCAATTTGATTTAGAGTGGAATATATTTTGCTCTTTTATGCATAGGGCAAATGCTTGGGGCAATGTGGTTGGTTTCATTGCACGGATAGTTGAACCCAAGGGTCCACATAATCCGACCAAGAGTGTGTTCAAGCACATTTCTTCGTAAAGGTTGTGTTTTGCCTTTATAACTTTCGAATCTGTCTCATGAACTTGTACATGATTGCTAATTGTAGCGAAAATTTCGATCGTTTTACTGTACAATTACTCTACAGTACCTTGGCCTTGTCTTAGACCGTGAAGGTCTCTAATAACAGAAGTCTCATTCCTCTTATCTGAATAATGTAGTATGAGGTTGGATCTTATTGAAGTCCAAATGGGTGGTGTTCCGTACATATTTAATATCTCATTGGCTGGCCCAACGATTTTATTTCGGATTGCTCCCAGCAATATTTTGCCTTGAGTTGTGCCATCTAGTGTCGGGATAAGACTCAATATCTCTTCTGCATTGTGTATAAATTCGAAAAGGAGCCGAGGATTACCATCAAATTTTTGCATCTGGCACTATTAATGCAAGAAATACGTCTATTCGAGTATTTTGCTGTGGGACTGGAGCGTGTTGTTCTTGATTTAAAGACATTTTTATTCCTACTGTAATATTACCAAAATCACTTAATGTACTGTTTTCGTTTCCTAGTTTTAAATTATGAAGTGAGTTGCTAAGGCTGTCTAGATTATTATCTGAGTTTCTTATTCTTAGATTACTTAATGCATTATTTTCCTGTTTTAATTTTAGTACTGTTATATTTTAGTTGATTGACTGAATTGTCACTTAATTGTTCTTTTTCAATTGTATTATGATCTAATTCTACGTCTAAACTTTCACTTAAATCATTTAATTTAAATCTATGGAAGCTTGAATAGTAGGGAACTCTCCTTGGTCTAGCCTTTGTATTATTATTATCAGACATGGAATTTGGATAGGGATATACGCGTATAGTACTTTGACTTACATGCAAGGAGCTGACGTGAGCGTTGTCTTCATGTTCTTGAAGTTTTCCCTGTTGACTGGTCCTGAACCAATGTGTTAAAACACTCCAAGATTTCTTTCCCTATACCAAAGTACTGGATTCACTTAATTTTTCGATAAACCGTCGAAAATTTATTCGATGAAAACTAATTTTGTGTTCTGTTTTTCTTCACATACGCAACTTTCGTTTCACTGAGTTTGCTTATCAATAACCTGCTGATTAACTACAGTACTGAACGTTTTTAAGTATACAAGAAAATTTCCTCCGTACACGACTGCGCCAGTTAAAAGTTCGACCAAAGAAGTTGGCGAAAAAACAACAACTGTTTTTGGACAGCGTAATGCCGTATTCCACTTTATTCACAAGACTTCAAAAAATGATTGTTTTTACATTGGTTTTTATACTTAATTTGTGCTTACTCTACAATAATTGGGAATAAGTTCTGTGGGAAGGTGCATTTATTAATTCAAGGTGAACAAAGTGTTATTGGATAAGTTTAAATAATGAATTAATGCAAGGTAAATAAAATGTTGATGCCGTCGTTATGTCGCACGCCCATTATAAAAAAAAATAAAAAAATATTGAAAACAGCATTAGTCCAGCTCGTCCCTAAAAAAAGGCGAATCTCTCCTCCTACAGACCCATCGCACTTACATCCCTTTTTTCCAAGGCCATGGAAATGCAGCTCAGCTCATGATATATCTCGAAACACGAAAACTTCTTAATGACCGGCAGTATGGTTTTCGTAGCAACAGGTCCACTGGTGATTTCATGGCATGTCTCACAGAAAAGTGGAACCAAAGCGCACATCAATTTGGCGAAAGCAAGGTAGTTGCACTTGATAATTCTAAGGCATTTGACAGAGTTTAATATCGGGCTCTTTTGTCGAAAATGCGTGCTTTTGGGATCGATGACTCTCTCATTCAATGGATTAGAAATTACCTTTCGAAACGTTAAATTGAAGTTGTTTTGGATGGTTCCAAATCTGATATTCACAAAGTATCCCAGAACTGCGATCTGTCTCCGACACTCTTTTTAATCTTCATCAATTATTATCTGTTTTCTGCTACTTCTAATCTAAAATATTCTTTTGCTGAAGACGGTGCTCTCTGGTTTTCATATTCGTTCCCAGACTTGCGCACCTGTTCTTCGGCTGTAGAGCGGTAACCACAGTGTATGTTAAAAATGTAATGTTTTTTTTTTAAATGAAACTTACCACTGAAGTGTGTATGAATACACTTATAATGCCTCTGCATGTGTTAAGTTTTTTGGAAAATGGGATAGAGAGAGAAAGAAAGATGTTTGGGCTCAGTGGTTATTTCGCTCCATGGGTGGCATCCAATATTTAATGGGGAGACTAAATTCTTAGTGGAAGTTGATTTGTTGTTTATTTCTAGTCAACTACTCATCTTATTTGATTTTTGTTAATTGAAAAAATGAAAGTTTTTCGGACCAGGCTGGGATTCGAACACCGAACCTTCCGATTTGGAAGCCAGTCACAATCACTTGAGCTAAGGCCACCCACAAAAACAATGTTGTCTGATGTCCTTAAAGCGAAATATAAATGCCCAGCCATTATCCATGAATAGACTTCCATCGTCAAAACCGAAAAACTTTCCATTCCCAGTATGTGTGTCAACGACAACTTAGGTTGGAATGACCACATATTTTATGTCGCCAAAAATACTGCGAAACGTCTATGTTTCCTCAAACGATCTAAGAAATACTTTTGGAAATTAGAATGACAATGTCGCATACGAGTATAGAGTCAGTAGGGTAAATGGCACGAAAACTCCGCTGTATTTTGGGACAGAAAAATGAAGCTTAATAATGGTTTTGAAGCGATAGTCGATCTTATTAAATATTGTGATTCCAACATGAGAGTCAATTACGAGGGGCGTTCAATATATTCTCGGTATCGATATGAAGGAAAATGCAAATTCAATTTAAATTGTTTTTATTTTTCAATATAATCTCCCCTAACATCAATGCATTTGTTACATCTTGAGATAAGCTTTTTTAAACCCTCAAAAAAATAAATTTCCTCCTCCTCCATTTATTGCCGACTTGAGTTCTTCATCATCCGAAAATCTTTTTCCACGAAGACATTTTTTCAAATCCGGAAACAGGAAATAATCACTAGGGGCAAGGTCTGGACTATAGGGTGGGCGTTGGATTTCTTCGAAACCACAATCTCGCGCAGCAGCCTTGGAAACTCGCGCCGTGTGAACAGGAGCGCTGTCATGAAGAAGCAACACACCCGCTGCGAGTTTACCCCGTCTTTTCTTTTTAATTTCCTCCTGCAAATTATGCAAAGTGGAAGCGTAGGATGTGGCGTTGATGGTTTCACCTTTCTTTTTGTACTCAATGAGCAAGATTCCCTTTGAGTCCCAAAAAACTGTGGCCATGAGCTTCCCGGCAGACGGAGTAACTTTGAACTTCTTCGGGGGGTCTGTTCCATGCCACTGCATGGACTCTTGTTTGCTTTCAGGGTCATAGTGGTGGATCCATGTTTCGTCCCCAGTAACAATTCGATCCATAACACCGTCCGCGTTCTCACTACACATCTCCAAAAGCTCTCTACAGCATGCGATTCTCACTTTTTTCTGAGGCGCTGTGAGCATTCGTGGCACCCACCTTGCACTGACCTTTGAAAGGTTAAGATGGTCATGAAGAATGGTGTGAGTGGTACCAATTGAAAGCTTGGTGATCTCTGCCATCATTTTCACCTTTATTCGGGCATCCTCAAGAACAAGTTTTTCGACTTCTTTGATGCTTTCTCCCGTACAAGCAGTAGCCGGGGCGCCGGAGCGGGAGTCGTCTTCAATGCTCTCTCTGCCTCTCTTGAACTCACTTGACCACTTTTGCACAGTTGATAATGAAGGTGCGGAACCCTGGTAAACAGCCACCATCTCTTCATGAATAGTTTTTTGACTTTTTCCTTGCTTAGTGAGAAATTTAATTACAGCGCGATGCTCAATTTTCACCATCATCGTCTCAGTTGCCATTATGATTCTGTTTAACTAGAGATAAAACGCGAATTAATAATCACATTTATATGAAATTTTACAAGAATGCACTAAAATAATAGTATTACTTATATATACAACCACAGCTTCACCCCGATATCGAGAATATGTTGAACTCCCCTCGTATATCCTGGATTTCATACTATCATCTGACCATGTTTTCAACAATGTTGGCTTTCGGCCAACTTTTGTTACGAGATTAAGACAGCAAGTAATCGATTTAATGTTATCCAACAGGTGTGCTAAGTAGATTACCTTTGGGAAAGTACAGGCGGAGGTCTCCATGTCAGAGGTATAGCGAACTCAGAATAGGATGCACGGTCTCGACTTGGTTGAGAAGAGGGAATTCGCAGAAAAGCAACCGGTTACGATTTAAGGACGAGCTCGACAACTCCAACAGTTCTTTTCCTGAACTCAAGTCAAATCAAAGGTTTGAAGAAGCTCTTCAGAACCTGAACGGTACTCGCACCTAGGTATTTTGAATTGGCCTGTCCAACTAGAAAGCAATCCAGCAGATCGCACGTTCATTTGTGGAACGGAATCAAAAACAATATGAGATGGTAATTCTGATTTCGAAGAATGCCTCTTATAAAGACTTTTGGGAAAAAATCGAGACTGTCGATAAAACCAGTAGACTGGCCAAAATCTTCAAAAGGGGAAAATCAACCAGGCTGCAATCACCATCAACCATCAGAAAATCTGATGTCACATACACGAAGTCGAAAGCAGAGTCTCTGTCTCATATTTGAGGCTCACTTCCCAGGTAATCTAATCAGAACCAGCTCACAAGAAGCTGTTAAGCTATTAACGAAGTTACTAGTAAGCTGAATAACAACACGCGGTAGCTGAAATATCTCATCTATTATGGTGACGGATGAGGTTATTAAACATGCTGTTACTTCTTTTCATGGCTTCAAGTTGCTTGGCACCGACGGCATATACTCAGATATGTTACAAAATAGTATAGACCAGCTGCTGGTAGCCTAGTCTCCCAGTGGCACATGTGCAAACCCTGGCGAACAGTGAGAGTAGCCTTTATATTGAAAGTCGTAAAAGAGTACTACGCGCTTCCCAAGAGCTTCAGATCTATAAGTCTGACTTCCTTCATGTTCAAGAGCATGGAGAGAATGGGCGAGATCCATATGCACAAAACCGTTCTGCGAATGCATCCTCTGTCTAATATGCAACTTGCTTACCAATGCGCAACATCCTGCGAAAGCGCGCTTCAAAATCTGGTACGCAGAATTGAAGGCGCCTCGACAAGGAGGAATACGCGCTGGCTATTTTCTTTCACATTGAGGATGCTTTCGACAACGTAACATTTGACAGCATGCTTAACTCGGCGTAGGCGAATAACTAGGCATAGATGAACCGCAAGGCGGCGTTCTGTGTCCACTACTAGGGTGCATGTTTGTCGAGTCACTGTCTGTCCTACGCTCTTAATAGTTTAGATGTCTATGCACAAGCATACGCAGATGATGTAGATTCACTGCGTGTTGGATCTAAAGCGCAGGCAACAATAGATATGTACAATTGGCGGTTGTCGCATTAGATGTCGGCTTTCAGTGAATCCTCCCAAAATCGAAGTTGTTCACTTCATGAGAGCGAAGAAGCTGACTGGTCTGACTCATCTTGTCTTTACAGGAATCACCCTCCAATTCTCTAAAGAACCTATGTTTTCGACCTCTAAGGCGCTGTCGGCTTTCTGGTAGTGCAAAGGAGCTGGCGGCAAGAAATGAAGCCTATCACCGAGAAGGGTCTTTTAGATCTACATGCTATGATAAGGCCAATAATATCGTATGCGTCGGTTGTCTGGTAGAATAAACTCTGATTTAAATAACTCATTGCTGCTTTTACCAGACTCAAAAGAATGGTCTGTCTCGGCTGCATTTGGTTTTATCCTGGCACGCCTGAATTCGCTCTAGATATACTGACGGATCTGCCTTCCCTTGATATTTATATTATGGGCTGCACTTATGAGGCCATCTTCCGTTTAAAAAGAAGTGGTCTTTGGTACAGCACGCACTAGAGCTTTGATGACCTTGCGCTTCGATTTTCTTCTGACTCTGGTCTTACGGACATGCCGTCTGATGCAATGTCAGAACTTTACGAATGGTTCCAAGACCGATTTAGGATGGGAGGCAGGTGTCTTTCTGGAGGACTGGAACCTCAGATTTCACTCCATGTTAGAAAAACTTGCTTCTGCCTTCAAACCGTATATATACGCAATCCAGATGGCAACGAACTATATTGTAAAGAATCAGTGGGATGGGCGAAGCATTTGCATCTGTAGCGACAGCCAAGGTTTATTTGTGTGTTTGTTTATTTATTAGCTTTTACAAAGCCTTAAAATCAAAGGAACTTTTATAATATATACATATTAAGTTATATTTTACTACATACATAGTTTAACTGGCATTTAGTATCTTTCTCTAACCAAATTAATTACATGCTTTTTAAACAATTTAATTCTCGTTTCTGTCTTCATATGGTTTGGCAACTCATTAAACAGTTAAAATCCTTTATAAATTAGTGAATTTTGAACGTTTGGTCTTAAAAATTTGCTAGTCTAAAATCATTTATATTCCTCAAGAAATAGGGTTGTATATGTATGTATATCCCTTATGTCTTGCACGTATTGAAATAGATATTTAGGCATTAAATTATTTTTAATCTTATAAACAAATAAAAGAACATTCGTAACCCGTCTTTGCTCTATAGACAACCATCTCAATACATTTAACATAACATTAATTGACATATATCTATTGCACTTCAAAATTAACCTCATTACCTTAATTTGTAATACCTGAAGTCTTTGTTTATCACCACTGTTACACAGAAACAAAATTGTCGAACAATACTCGAAATGAGGTGCCCTAGATCGTTGCTGAACTCTCTTACAAACCTTCAAACTAGTTCGGGAATGGAAGACTTCACTGAACCCAGTTCGAACGCTAAATTCACTGGGTCCAAAGTCACAATAAGGTCATTGGAAATGAAACCACCAATAAACTTACTAGGCACGGCTCAGAGGAGTTTTTCACGACTTGAACCTACGCATGTGTACGTCGTGACGGAGCACTACACTTTTGGTAAGTACTTAAATGTGCTGGGCATAAATAATACAACATCCTGCGACGCTTGCTGTGAAAGTCATAACGACAACTGGAATATCCGTTTTACGCTCAGGCTGCAGGTACTCGGCGTTGACGTGGTGGGTTTTGATACTGTAGGCACTTAATTACTGAACCGCTTGCTCATCTTTTTTCGAAAGACTAAGAAATTCCATTAAAATGAACTTACAAGCAGTACAATGGACTAGTTCTTTGTCTGTACTCTGTTCCGAAAGAAAAAAAAAAAAACACAAAATCGTAATAATAATGCTTTCTTGTTATATACGTCAGTTGTTCGTCCAGTTTTAACAAACGCATCGCAGTGTTTGACGATGTACGTTGCCACAGAAATGGAAATGTTATGTATGTACGAGGGTTGTCTGAGAAGTTTCCGACGTAAAAATAGTGGCACTCGTCAATAAAAGCTAGTGAATGCTAGTTTCAGTCATTTTAGACGCGTAGTTTTTAGTTGACAGTCGTTTGAGTTATTCGATGTGAGTGTTGTTGTGAAATTGGAAAAAATTGAGTATCGATCTGTTATTAAATTCTTGTTTTTGAAAGGCAATACGCCTACGCAAATCAAAAATGAGTTGGACTCTGTGTATGAGGACTCTGCACCATCATTTACCACAATGAAATTTTAGGCAGCTGAATTTCAACGTGGCCGTAAGAGCTTGGGAGATGATGAACCTTCGGGACGTCTAAAAACTGCAACCACTGACGATAACATTGCTAAAGTTAACCAAATGGTGTTAGACGACCGCCGAATTAAAGTGAGAGAGATAGTAGAGGTTATGAAAATGTCCAAAGAACGTGTTTGTTACATATTAAATCAAGATTTAGGCATGAGAAAACTGTCCGCGCGTTGGGTGCCGCGTTTGCTCACGTTGGACCAAAAACGTGTTCGAATGAACATTTCCAACGATCTGATCTGTTGGCGCAGCTTAGGCGCAATAAATCCGAGTTTTGGCGCCGATTAATTACTGTAGATGAAACTTGGATACACCATTATACGCCCGAAACAAAAATTCAGTCAAAACAGTGGACTGCAAAGGGCGAGCCGGCTCCAAAAAAAGCAAAAACTGTTTTTTCGGCTGGGAAAGTGATGGCGACTGTTTTTTAGGATAGTAAAGGAATTATCTTAATCGATTATCTTCAAAAAGGAAAAACAATTACAGGAGCATTCTACCCATGATTACTTGCCAAGCTGAAGGCACAAATTGCCGAAAAGCAGCCATATTTGCAGAAAAAGAAAATCCTGTTTCACCAAAACAACGCGCCGTCTAACACCTCAGCGGTTGCCATGTCGAAAATCCATGAATTACGGTTTGAACTGATTGACCATCCGCCTTATTCACCAGATCTAGCCCCAAGCGACTTCTTTTTGTTCCCTCACCTAAAAACTGCGCTCGGAGGACAGGGATTTTCGTCAAATGAAGAGGCAATCATCTTCGTGAGCAATTATTTTGCAGAGAAAAAAGCCAAGTACTATTTGGACGTGTTAGAGCGATGGGAGCATCACTGTTCGGTCGGAAACTTTTCAGACAACCCTCGTATGTCAGCGGGTGTAACAAAACTTAATTTAATGCGAAGTGCGCGTATCCGCGTATCATATTTAGAAATTAATAATAGAGAAATTTCAGGCTGAGCAAATCAGCTCGCTTTACCATGTCCATTTGCGTTTTATCATGACCGGAAAATCCGATCCAAAAAACAAAAGAGGCTCAAACTCCTGTCTATCTTCAAGCAAAGAAGAGTCCGAAAAAAATATTGGAACATGCAAATGCAAAAGTATTAACCTCAATAACGAGGTGATTTAAACTTTAGTGATAAAAGTTAGGTTCGAAAATTTAGCCAACTCCAGGAGCAGCACAGTGGCAATGCAAATACATATGTACGTGTGGAAAATATGTAGCACTAGATATGATTACACGCGTTACATATCTCAGCAGTTAGTAATATAAGAAGAAGAATATATTATTATTATTAGTCCTTTATTATTGTTCAGTTCAAGTACCTGTGTGCTGACGACGCGCAATAGCCTGATATAAGTCAAGGTAATACAGCTACTTCACATCAACAACAACCATCGTGCTGACGCCACCATAACATGAATACAAAATTTATTGGGTCAAGCCAACGACCTATTATGCTGACTCTGCAGTACCCCCAATGACTTTAATTTTAAGCGTTTATTGTAAATGTTAGGATAAGCAATATTTTTGTATGAAAGACGTGAAATAAACGAATGAAGTCAGTATTGATTAATATCGACGCCATTCGCCCTTAATTACTCTTTTGATTTCAGCAACCAGCGGTTTTTAGTGAACAGGTTTAAGTGCTTGTTTCACATTACATACCTTGAACACAATATCAAGTTTATGTGCTTGATATAAATCAATTCAGAAAAACGCTTCTGAACATTTTGGTGACCCCGACGTGATCCGTAACGGATCAGATCATATATACTGCGAATCCATCTTCTACTATCAAGGGAAAGCAGACAAGGCTGACCAACATATACGGACTTTGATTGTTCCGGAATCAAGATGACAACATTTGAAGAACTCATTGTGACACAGTTGGCAACTGGCCAAGAAATCCAACGAAATATAAAAAACTTTAAAAAGGATTCCTCAGACAGGAAAAAGTCAAGTACCTATTTTGAAGAATGACTCCAACGTCTACAAGAGTACTGGAGTACGTTCGAACGCACAGATTCGAAGATAAATTCATTACCGAACTTTTCTGTCGAACATGATTACTTCGCCAATCAATATTTCTCCAAAAGATTATAAATGTCGTTTCCAAGAAGCGATACTGTCGACATCGGATATCTACAACCAACCAACCACATCAAGGGTTGATCCACTGAAGGCATCGACCAAAACAGTGAAAAAAAATCCACCAAAAATCAGTGGTGCGATACGAAGACAAAGGGCAATCATATGCTCCCTCAGAATAGTAATCGAGGAATTGTCTTTAAGGCAAGACGAACCCATGCAGTACTATGAGTTGAAACGTAGAACAATTGAACAGTCCTGGCAACAGATATAATGCCTGAACTACACAATATGGGAGTTGACTGACGACCCTGCAGCAGTTGGGCATAGTCAATCAGAATTCATCACCATGGAAGCAATGGTGGAAGAAATCCTTATTGGTTTAGCAATAAGGCTAAGAAAAGATACAAAAGAATGGAAATATCAAAGATGCCCCTTCAACGAGCGTGACAATTCAGAATTCGCTAACCTTACCAAAAGTAACAATTACAAAATTTGATGGCGACTATTTAAAGTGGAGACAATTCTTTGATATGTTCTCCCAAATGGTTGACAAGTAACAAATACCCAGCATACAAAAGATGTGGTATTTCAAAACTCATCTTAGCGGAGAAGCCGAGAACCTCATCCGTCATTTATCACTCACGGAGGACAGTTACAGCACCACATGGGCAATCCTTCAAGATCGATACAGCAACATTAGGGTGCTCACGTCAACCCTGTGCAAAAAATAATTGAACAACTAAGGCAAACGCAAGCTCAACCATCAGCACTAGCAATTAAAACCCTTCACGATACGACGCAAGAATGTTTGATGGCATTATGCAACATCGTCGTGGACACTTCAACATGGGATCCTCTTCTGCTTCATTTGCTAGTAAATAAACTAGACCAAGGAATAAGGATCCTATATGAGCCGCATCCAAAGGTCCAGAAAGGTATCATTACGTCCCCCTCAGTACAGTCATGTTGAATTGGTGGCAACCAATGGACAGAAGTTGACATGCAGAGTCATTTTGGATTCCGGCTCTCAGGTGAACTTGATTACCACATGCGTAGTGAAGAGATTAGGCTTTCATACAACAAATATCTCAATGAATATCCAAGGAATTGGCGATGGCAGGAAAGAATCCTATCAACGCGTAAATGTACAACTACACTCATGAACAACTGCTTTCACTACTCGTCTAGAAGCCTTTGTACTGCCACATATCATAGCAGCACAACCTTCGCAACATTTTAATATCTCGTCATGGCCAATACCAGACAATGGCCGCTTCATTGTGAAACTACAGTTTCATGAAGATCCGGAACCTTTAGGCAAATCCAGATAAATAGCAGTTAACAGGCCCCTGACCCGGGAGCGACGTTTGGAGAAAAACAAGGAAGTGAAGGAGCAGTATATTCACTTTATGGGGGAATACGAAGAATTGGGTCACGTGACAGAAATTGACTTTAATGACATGGTTGCACCAAACTACGTAATTCCTCATTATTGCGTGTTTAAGGCCGACAGCAGCACCACTAAACTTCAAGTAGTTTCCGATGCTTCGTGCAAGACATCATCCGGAAAATCGTTAAATGACATCATGTAAACTGGTCCCACGGTACAGGGCGAATTATTTTCATTATTACTTCGATTTCGGTTACCACGATATGTCTTTTGCACAGATATTCATTCACCCCGACGATCGAAAATATCAAACAATCGTATGGAGAACAGATGTAAAGGAACCTTTACGCTACTATCAACTAAATACGGTGACTTACGGCACAAGAGCAGCACCATATTTAGCCACGAAGTGCTTGCAGCAACTAGCAAAGGAAAATAGCGAAAGGTTGGCATTAGGCGCTCCACACAACGATTTTTATGTCGATGACTGCCTAACTGGAAATGACAATTTATCAACTGCATTAGTAATACAAAATCAACTCACAACCATCTTAAAGAGTGCAGGATTTAAACTTCGAAAATAGTGCGCCAATCATCCCCGTCTACTACAAGGCATCGCACCAGAGGATAAGGAAATCGATCTCGACTTCAGCAACGAAAACAGTGCGTCAATCAAGGCATTCGGACTAACATGGCAACCGAAAATTGATACATTTTGTGTTAAAACCAATTTATGTGCGACAAGTAGAGTAACAAAACTGTTACTTCAGATCTTGCTAGATTATTCGATCCATTGGGTGTGATGGCTCCAGTAGTTGTTACAGCAAAAATATTCGTCCAAGAGTTATGGCTATTGCAGTTATCATGGGATGAGCTACATACAAGATGGATTACATTTCGAAATAACTTAAAGGAACTAAACAATTTTCAATTTCAACGCCACATGTTTAACAATGGTGTTCCAACAGTAACACAGATCTACGCCTTCTGCGATGCATCTGAAAAGACTTATGGAGCAGTTATCTACCTAAGAACAATTATGAAGGATAACAATCGTAAGATTGTTATGTTCCAAATCAAGAGTTGCTCTACTAAAAAAACAAACTTTGCCAAGAATAGAATTGTGCGCTGCAGTTCTAGGCGCTCATTTAACAGTCAGAATTAAAATGGACCTGAAACTCACGGATACACCCACATTCTTATGGACTGATTCTGAAATTCTCCTCGCTTGGATTAACTCCCCTTCTTCATCGTTCCCAACGTTTGTAGCCAATCGAGTTGCTGTTATACAGGGACTTACGCTTCCCGAGCAATGGCGACATGTATCGTCAAAACACAATCCAGCGGATGTATTATCAAGGGACCTTCAACCAGATAAGTTACCATCATGCACACTCTGGTTTTATGGTCCACTTTTCTTATCTGGCCATCAAAATATATTAAGGAGTTCTCAATTCCAGAAGACACAGAGAGAAAGCGAAAAATACCAACTGTAGCAACAGCTACTTATAGTTCCAACCAAGAAATGATTTATAAGATTAACCACCACAATTCGTTCAAAACTCTTTAAAGGATAACTGGATATATCCTACGCTTTTGTAATAATTCCAGATGCATCAACGCCCAACGGTATACTGCTGGCGCCAAGGGAGCTAGAAGATGCACTCGTCATAGTTCGAGCAATTCAGGCATTTGATTTCATGGAAGAAATCAGTGACCTGCAGACCTACAAGGAATCAGGGCAGAAGAGTAACTTCAACAGCTTCTCTGCATTTCTGGATGACAAGGGAATAATTCGACTTGGAGGCCGATTAAAGGCTGGAACACTGCCATTTGACGCCAATGCTTCTTCCATACAATAATTCTCTAGTGAAGCTGTTGATGCAAGAAATCCATGAGAAGCATAGACACACTGTGGCCCCCAAACATTATTGGCGCAGATGAGACAACGATTTTGGCTAATCAAAGGCAAGATAATGGCACGATCAATAGTACATACTGCGTGAAATGCAGCAGAGCAAGACCTGAGTTACTTCAACAAGTTATGGGGAACTTACCGCCACCAAGAATAACGCTAGCGAGGCGGTTTGTAAATGCAGGAGTCGATTACTGCGGACCATTTTGGATACATTATAAAATTCGCGCTAAACGACCTCATGCCTTATGTGACAATCTTCTGCTGCTTCGCCACAAAGGTAATACATATAGAGCTTGTAAGCGATTTATCTACCGAATCATTTATTGGAGCGCTAAAACGATTCATCAGTCGTAGAGGACATTGCCAGCACTTATATTGTGATAACGCAACAAATTTTGTGGGAGCAAATAATAAATTGTCCGAATTGGAAAACGTTATTTACTCAGAAAAGGCGCGTACTGCTATTATAAGGGAATGCAATAATAATGCGGTACACTTCAACTTTATTCCTCCAAGGGCTCCACATTTTGGAGGTCTCTGGGAAGCAGCAGTGAAATCAGCAAAACACTTGCTAAGAAGGAGTGTATCAACAGCGTCATTGACGTATGAAGAGTTGGAAAGGGTACTAATTGGTATCGAAGCTATATTAAACTCTAGACCACTCACGCCACTTTCAAGTGACCCTAACGATATAACAGCATTAACACCAGGACACTTTCTGATGGGAGAATCTATTACTGCTCAAATCGACACGCACCCAGACCCGATGAAACAAACTCTTGTGACTAGATGGAACTTGGTTTCGCATCTCAAGCACGAATTTTGGAAGGGATGGTCGCAGGAATACCCTTCCGAACTTCAATACCGTCACAAATGGAAGAAATTGTCTTAGAATATCAACCCCGGGAACATGGTCATTGTAAAGGAAGACAACGTTCCAGCACTTCAATGGCCGCTCGGTAGAATCATTAAAACGTATAAGGGTGATGATGGTGCTGTTCGAGTAGTCGATGTTAAAACAAAATCTGACATCTGGAAACGTCCAATTCACAAATTAGCACCACTACCCATTGAGAATGAAGTAAACAATGACACCGCATCTGAGACTGTAGATGAACATAGCACTCAAGCACAAGAACCAGTGCATACAACACCGTCCAAAAGACGAAGGACATCTGGCGCCAGTGGAATTGCGTCATTATTAACACTTTGTCTAATTCTGCCGATGGTAATCAGTAAAAATATCGAAATCAGCAAATTCCAACCCAATCTCGGAATCTACTTTGAAGACATTGGCTCAGCAAAAATAGCGACAAGCGAATGGAACTTCATCGTACATTATAATCTTAATCCGTTGATAGAAGAATATATCCAATGGAACATTAACGCTCAAACATTTATGTCAAGAAATTCAGCAAAGAAGCTTTTGCACAAACGTACTAAATCAACTTCGACATATAATATTCGAACTACAGTCGGAAAATATGGTTTTACCAACCAAAAGAACTTAAAGAGGAGCTATTAACATAGTTGGAAAAATTGCTAATTCTCTATTGGGAGTATTGGATTCGGAGTATGCAGAACGGATGACAGACACAATAGAGCAAGTTAACACAAATGAAAATCACTTATTAAGGTTACCTAGAAATCAAACCTCAGTTATCGACTCAACAAAAAACATTGTAAAACAAGACCAAGTAATTATTAAAAATAGATTTGATCAGATCAACAACCAATTAAGCGAAATAAGAGCAAGGATACGTGATAACGGTGAAGAAAGTTATCAAGCAAAATGTCTCAGATCGTCGCATCTCTCCCATCTCAACTTATTTTAATGATAATCAACATTCGAAGACTGAAATCATCGCTTATTGATGTACTCACGCTACTCACCACCGCAAAATCAGTTCACTGTTGTTGTCAACGCATCAACTAAAAAGGGAGCTGAAAATTATCAACACTCACTTACACTCAGATACCCGCAGACGAAGAAGATCTCTTAAAGCTATACAAACTGATGACAGTAAAGAGAGGAATAATGGATAACCGAGCCATATTTTAGATCACTTTTCCATTAGTAGACCAAGAACACTACGAGCTGTTTAGGATGACACCTATACCAAACTTAATAAACAACACCATGTTAGCAATAAAACCCTGTGCACCAATACTGGCTCTGAACGCACATCGCGACCAATATTTTCCAATTCAGTCTGCCACTTTAGAAGGCTGCATCAATTTAAGCTATGAACAATACTTATGTCTCAACGTACAAACAAGATACAGCGAAGGAACAGAGGTCTGCTCTTGCGAAGTGGGTCTTTTCAATAACGAAACTCAACCTACTTGTGTAAGTATTAAACAAATCAACAACAAATTCAACTTGGGTTTAACTCGAGCACAAAAATCAATGGTTATATGCTACAAACACTCCATCTCGACTTACTGCGCGATCTGTGGAAAGGAAAATGTACAAATGCTTTTAGAAGGTGCCGGAATGCTAACATTGCAGCCCGGATGTATACTTAGACAAACATTTATCACTATCCATGGTCATAACACATTCTCCACCAACTTGAAAGGGTCTTACACGAGCTTTGGGAACATATCGGAAATTTCAACACCAGAGCACCACAAGTCATTGTTCCAAGAATTCAATGCTACGCGCTACGATATCCAAATTGAAAATCTAACAGACTTACAAAGGATTATCTTACAACAAGAAGTTCTTGACCTGCCTCATAAACTTCAAGTTAGCAGTCATCACAACTTCGCTATCGGATACTTGGCTCACACTTTGCCAATTATATTAATCATCTACATAATCCGGAAACATAAAACAACAAGATCAGCAGTTATCACGAAGACACCACAACCTACACTTCAACCAACACAATCAAATTCGGATTTCGTTGTCACCATTGTTTAGTTCGTTGAATAGCCATTCAATACGGGGGAGAATGTTCAGTTTAAGTACCTGTGTGCTGACGACGCGCAATAGCCTGATATAAGTCAAGGTAATACAGCTACTTCACATCAACAACAACCATCGTGCTGACGCCACCATAACATGAATACAAAATTTATTGGGTCAAGCCAACGACCTATTATGCTGACGCTACAGTACCCCCAATGACTTTAATTTTAAGCGTTTATTGTAAATGTTAGGATAAGCAATATTTTTGTATAAAAGACGTGAAATAATCACGAATAAAATCAGTATTGATTAATATCGATACCATCCGCTTTTAATTACTCTTTTGTTTCACATTACATACCTTGAACACAATATCAAGTTTATGTGCTTGATATAAATCAATTCAGAAAAACGCTTCTGAACAATTATTAAGTAATCAAATTACAATAAAAATATATAAAATATATAGCACTAGCTACCACATCTATTGGCAAGAGGAAGAAGAATAAACTAGTCAATTGTTACTAAAAATTATAAATTATGAACAAGTTTCGTTTTAAAATTTGAATGCCTACGAGTATTTCAAAACTGTATTTGCTTCATAAAAAAGCAGAAGCCGGAATAAAAATATGTTTAGACTTTTGTAAGCAACTAGCTCCTAAATTGCCGTGTGGGGATTTCATAAAAAGCAGTTTCAATAGCCTTAGCAATTAATTCCCAAGGATAAAAAAAACGAAAAACCTTTCACATACCATATATCATTTTATTTCAAATAAAATTATGATACAAATAGGAAAAATAGCATGAAAATGGGATAATTTGAAGAAGCCCACGGATGAACATGCTCTTCACTAGTTATATCCTTAATATGACTAACACGAACAAAGAGTAATGCAATAGGCTTTAAATTTCTTCTATCTTAATTTTATTTTTTCTTCAACCATTTTATAACAAAAAAAAGGGTTAAAAACTATTATAGATTAACTATCTAATTCTAACTTACTAACCAACCAAGCGCTCCAAGTTCAACATTATATGACACTTAAGACTTACTTCGAACGTTATCGTTTTTTTGTTTTTTAAGGTATCTGATCCGCCAACTGCTTTACCACGACGACGTTAAAGATCTTTTGTACCACGAAATCAGTATTACGAAGCCAAGAGGGGTTGAACTCTTTTGATGTAATTGATAATCTCTGTTGTAGATTTCGAGAATTTTCTTAAAATTTCTTTGATGAGATTGGAGTAGAGATTGTAGTATCTTTCCTGTGCTGAAGTTATTTTTTCATTTTAAAAAACCAACATAAAGCATATGAGCCAATAATACAGTCCTATTTCCATACACCCAACATTGTTCTTGATGGTACGTATAGTTACTTCTTTGCTCAAGAATAATTCTTTAAGTAATTCTTAATTTGGTCTTTGTGAGAGAAAATATTTTTTTTTCGCGATAAACTGTCTACTGGAGAGCATATCGAAAAGAATGTATACCGGTTCAGCTTAGAGAATAGTCCCTCTAACCATACGGTTTTGAACGCCTTCTCCAGGTCAATCAGGCAGGCTTCTGTGCATTGTTTTTTACTTTGGTTCCACTGGATATCAAATACCAGTGTATACGCAGCATGTGAGATATCATGCCCGTTTTATACGGAACTATATTTTTGTCTTCAATCCACTTAGTCAGGACTATTGATCCTGGCTGATATTCGGAAGGAGACTTATCGATCGAAGATTCGCCGGATTGGACGTGTCTTTATTTCTTTTGGGAACGGGATGCACCACCGCTGTCTTTCAATGCATTGGATAATAGGCATTATTCGTTGCATTATTGAACAGCGTGGTGTAAATATCCACCGCTTCTAGTGAAAGACGTCGTAGCACAAAATTAGGTATGTCACTGATTTCTTACTTCTCAGTGATTCGACTATAGTTTGGAGGTCTTCCTTCAAAATGAACGGAGGTATTGTAGTTCCCTCTTATCGGCGATGACATTATTTGCCATATTTTCGTCATTGAACTCAATGAATCCTTAGTTCTTGAATCGCCAGTGTTCTATATCATTTCGAAAGTTTAATTGTGAAAAAGGACCTGATATCCAAGTCGTGTTTTAGGCCAGTGATAACATGTGCGTTGTATACTTCCTGGAAAATCGCTCCTACGGTGATTCTCCTGCGGATCTTCGATCACAAGGATATTATCATTATCTACATCTTCTTCCGGATCTATATCTGCTCTTATCAGTATTTGTTCATTGTCTTTCGTTCAGGCGATCTTTCGGCATGGAAGGTCGCGGTAAAGGAAATGTACTGAGGGTGCGATGTTAAAGTTATGCAAGGAAATAACAGGTGGTTCGAAAAGTCTCGAGACTTGGACAAAATTTGATGACATTTCGACCATTAATCATCGATATATTTCAGTTGTAGTGGCGCGCCTTTTGACATTTTCAAAATTATGAAAAAAAAAAACAAGTTTCATACCTTGATAAAATATTGATGGGGAAAAATACCGTTCAAACTCAAAAATGACTTGAAAAGAGGTATAAGGAATCTGCTCCGTTGAAAGCAACCATTTGTTACTGATTTGCTGACCAAGAAAATGCGCCGTATCAAATGTCGGCCGCAGCGGTGATACACTTGCATGAATTCTACTACGAATTGCTTTCGTATCCACCGTATTAGATTTTCCCCCTGCGACTATAACCTGTTCGTAAGTCTCAAAAACATGATCCCCGGAAAGAGATACGAGGGGCGTTCAAGATATTCTCGGTATCGGGGTGAAGCTGTGGTTGCATATATAAATTGACGTATTTACCAAGTAATACTATTATTTTAGTGCATTCATGTAAAATTTCATATAAATGTGATTATTAATTCGCGTTTTATCTCTAGTTAAACAGAATCATAATGGCAACTGAGGCGATGATGGTGAAAATTGAGCATCGCGCTGTAATTAAATTTCTCACTAAGCAAGGAAAAAGTCAAAAAACTATTCATGAAGAGATGGTGGCTGTTTACCAGGGTTCCGCACCTTCATTATCAACTGTGCAAAAGTGGTCAAGTGAGTTCAAGAGAGGCAGAGAGAGCATTGAAGACGACTCCCGCTCCGGCGCCCCGGCTACTGCTTGTACGGGAGAAAGCATCAAAGAAGTCGAAAAACTTGTTCTTGAGGATGCCCGAATAAAGGTGAAAATGATGGCAGAGATCACCAAGCTTTCAATTGGTACCACTCACACCATTCTTCATGACCATCTTAACCTTTCAAAGGTCAGTGCAAGGTGGGTGCCACGAATGCTCACAGCGCCTCAGAAAAAAGTGAGAATCGCATGCTGTAGAGAGCTTTTGGAGATGTGTAGTGAGAACGCGGACGGTGTTATGGATCGAATTGTTACTGGGGACGAAACATGGATCCACCACTATGACCCTGAAAGCAAACAAGAGTCCATGCAGTGGCATAAAAAAGGAACAGACCCCCCGAAGAAGTTCAAAGTCACTCCGTCTGCCGGGAAGTTCATGGCCACAGTTTTTTGGGATTCAAAGGGAATCTTGCTCATTGAGTACAAAAAGAAAGGTGAAACCATCATCACCACATCCTACGCTTCCACTTTGCATAATTTGCGGGAGGAAATTAAAAAGAAAAGACGGGGTAAACTCGCAGCGGGTGTGTTGCTTCTTCATGACAGCGCTCCTGTTCACACGGCGCGAGTTTCCAAGGCTGCTGCGCGAGATTGTGGTTTCGAAGAAATCCAACACCCACCCTATAGTCCTGACCTTGCCCCTATTTCCTGTTTCCGGATTTGAAAAAATGTCTTCGTGGAAAAAGATTTTCGGATGATGAAGAACTCAAGTCGGCAATAAATGGAGAAAGAGGAAATTTATTTTTTTTAGAGTTTAAAAAAGCTTATCTCAAGATGTAACAAATGCATTGATGTTATTGAAAAATAAAAACAATTTAAATTGAATTCGCATTTTCCTTCATATCGATACCGAGAATATATTGAACGCCCCTCGTAAATTTATAAGATTTCAAAACGTTTTTATAGTAAATTTTCGGTATGTTGCCCGTGTCTTTGGATGCACGTTCTATCGCGTTTGATGATTTCAGACTGCAAATTAATGTTTGGTAAAATGTCTCCTCTGCCACTGTATTTATTCTCTTTTGGAGCTTTTCCCGACTTGAAATTTTAGTCAAATAAACCCTTTCTTATATGGCTCCCCAGAAAAAAAAAATTCATTGGCGTTAGGTCAGGAGATCTAGGTGGCCAAGGAAAAGGACAAAATCGGCCAATCCACCGTCAATTAAATTTTTGATTTAAAAACGAAGTTACATTATTGCAACAATGGCAAGGAGCTCCATCGTGTTGGAAAACCATTCTTTGCATCTGAGCAAGAGGAACATTTTCCAGGAGTTCCGGCAATTATTCTCTCAAAAATTCTAAATACAATATTGAATTTAGGACATGTGGAAGTATGAATGACCCGACTAAAGTACTACCCAATATTCCGGCCCAGACATTCACGCTAAACCTTCTGTAAAATGTTATACAGTTAAGAACTCTATCTTTACCTTTGAGAAGATGTCGTTCGTATTAAGTGAGGGTTAGACACTGCTCAATAGTGGGAGTTTCGTTGGTTGGTAATGTCGATTCTCGTAAACATAATTTTTTTGGAATAAACTGCTCAATCTCATCTTGTTGATGCAGCAGCCATTGGCAAAATTCAACCCTTTTTTGGAAGTCCCCTGGCAAAAGTTCCTCTACGGGCGTATAATGAAAGGGGTAAACGTGGTTGGCTTGAAGAACTCTATGGATTGTAGCTCTTGGAGTTTGCAACTGTGTTGCAAGCCTTCTGGTATTAATATAAGGCTGCATTCTTACAGCATTTCTTCCTCTTCTGCTGCTGTTATATTAGACAATCTTTCTCTTCTTAATCCATATGCTGAGCCGATGGTTGAAAGGCGATGAAAAGCATTGATAAAAGTTGGCCTAAAAGGGATCCTCCGTCTAGGATATCGCCCTTGGTACTCTAATCTAGCTAACCCTGCATCCCCATTACAGAAACCGTAAACGAAAATTATATCGGCGTATTCACGAATCGAAAACATTTTTTCTTAAATATTTGCTAAACACTCGGTCACTCTTAATCAGTAAATAAAGTAGCATCGGCACATTTCCAAAGTTGTCACCGAATTAAACAAAAACATTCCACAAAATAGCGGAAAATTTACCGTCGGCTTAATTCTCCCACTTTGTGTTATTTGAACACACTATTTATATTGTGACCCATTTGCCTGAATAAAATAGTGGTTTGCAATAACTTGCGTTGATCGTAGGTGGAAAAGTCATACATAAAAATCGTAGACAATGAAGAGAAGACAAAAGTTTTGATAAAAAAAGTTAACCTAAAAGTTGAAAATTTCTGAGGAAACGTATTTTTCTGGTGAAATTGGTCCAACGACTTTTCAAAATGTTAGCTTTAAAATGCCATAATTTTGACTGGCGTTCATCGAACTCGACGAAATTGTAGCATGTTATGCACACTGAAATTCTCTTTCAAAAATGTGCACAACGGTTTCTTAAGCTGAATCCGTTAGAAAGCTGCGCCCTTTTAAGAATTTTTACCTCGAAATCAGAGGTTCCTCGCTTTAACGGAGGGGTGGTGAAAATACAGCTAGTTTTATGACTAACATCCCAGCTTGTGAAAAATTATTTCATTTCAGAAAGAAACAAAAGAGGACCGGTTGTCCGATACTATGACTCTAGGAATACCAACTTTTGGAAACATATCTTTACGTTTTCTAATGATGTTTGAACTTATGTATTTTGTAAGCTTGCCAGAATCGATGTATTCGGAAGAATAGTAATCGACAATCAACGAAAGACACCCTCATGCATGAACGACATGAATTCGTTACGCTAATTTTGTGGAATTATGACATTATTACTCTTAAAGCACAAAAAATCATTGAAGTGTATTTCATAGCAAACAGACCAAAATGGAAGTACTGAGTTAACAAAATGTTGTCTATGTTCCGGATATTTTTTGTCCACACTTAAGCATTTGATATCTTTATTGTTAATAGGACGATATTGAATTTCTTCAAATCTCTTTTTAAATATTTAGAGAAACTGAAATGATGCCAACATGAATATAAATCTCCTTTTCAGTATCTAAAATTTCTGTTTGCGGAAGTGGGGTCCTTACTAATGTATTTGCAATCTGCATTAATTTACCTTGTTTGAAAGTGACTTGTAAATCGTATATTTGAATGCATCATTCTCTGCAGACGCAGTGGAATCTTTGCAAGTGTTTAATTTTTTTTTTAAGGAGGGAGATACGTGTACATATACATAGAGCCGTGAATTTTATTCGATTTTGATTAATTTTTTTTTTAAGAATAATTCATTCGATCTTTTTGAAACTTGGTATATACTATATGTACATAGTTTATTTATATTTTAACTATTACAAAAAATTTTACTTTTTTTTTTTTTTTACATTTCAAAATGTACAGTCTTCCGAAAAGGTCGCAGCGAGAATTGTTGATTGTCGTAGCTGCTAGCTTCTGTTGTATTGATCTGACATAAATAAAAAAATTCTGAGTGTTTATCAATATTATATTTTGTAGATGAACCTAAGGAAATTAAAAAAAGAAAGAATTATTTGAATTTTAAACCAAATTTTTCAATTGTTTTTGCTTCGAAAAAATAATCGTTTCAACCAATTTTTCAACACAAATAACATAGGTTCATATAGAAAATAATATTATTGAAGAGGTGTGTGTGCAAATTTCAGCGCGATTGATAAAAAACTTTTTGAGTTATCGCTTACGCCGATTTGAAAAATACAGTTTTGAGAAAAATGCATTTAAATTTTGGTGAAGGATTGTAGGTAGTGATTAGTCAGCAATTCCAGCGCCGTATAATAGTCCTTCGGTATCCTCTTCAAATTTCACTGTCTGTTTACACCCACAACATACTCGTATAACTGACAATGCAATAAACACCGTAAAAAATTCAATAAGCCGATAGCTATGCAAATAATTGTAATGAATGTCCTCAGTACTGGCACTAGAGAGTTAATGAAAAAAGTCTTTTAATAAACAACATTTTTATTCATACTTCATAAAAAGAAAACAATATGCAACAGAAAAAATGCTTTATTCATTTTAATAACAAAACAAAAGCTAGGTATGTATTCAAAACATTCGTAAAGTTTGTACATACAAATTTCAAAAATCACAAAATTAAGGAACTTTAAAATTAAAAGAATTTTGTTAGTGTTGTCTGCCGTCGAGGTCTAACTCTTCGTTTTTCTTTTAGAAAATTTTAGTTAATGCTATAAATTTGCATTATGTCCTGAGTTGTTATTCCTGGACAATTAGAGTTTTTCAAGAAATTCAAAAGCATACAACTTGCTTTTATTGCGTCATCGATCGGAATTTTAGCAACTTTGACGTCTGATGATTTAGCCGAAGTAGCTTCTGTCTCATAGTCTGATTCAACTGGGTTATTTATCATCTCTATTATTTCGTCTTCCATTAGAACTGCAGGAACATTTGCGTCCAAGTTAACCAAATTTCTGATTTCGTTGGCATCGAAATTCTCATCAAATTATTTCTGAAACCGGGTCAAAAGAATCTTTTTCTAAAAAAAAAGTTTCAATTTGAAAAAAAAATCAACATGGAAATCGTTACACTTACGCTCTTCTTCATCTTCGGGACAAACCAAATTGTGCTAAACATTTTTTAGAACATCGGTGGTGACCAAATTCTAGGACTTGGAAATAGCCCATAAATCAGTTTTTATGTTAAGTAACTTGGAAAATTGGTGCCGGTTTTCTGAAGTCACTAGCTTTCAGATTATCTCTTTCCGGTAATGGCATTTCAGACTAAGAATCACGCCCTGGTCCATTGGCTGGATCAATGAAGTGCAGTTTGGTGGAAGGTATCTCACAATAATATTAGTACTCCTAAAACCGTCCACATCTGGATGAGTTGGACAGTTATCCAAGAACAATAAAACTTTTGAATTCTTGTCAAGATTCCCTCTTTCCAGGTGGTCTTTTACTTCTGGAACAAAGTGTTTATTAAACCATTCAAGAAATGGTTCTTATTTTACCCATGTTCGCTTATTGGCTTTGTAGATCACTGGAAGATGGCCAGCGTTTTTTAAAGCCCTAGGTCGAGCACTCTTACCAATAACCATCAACTTGCATTTATGAGTTCCTGCAGCGTTGGAGCAAACCAGTACTATGATACGCTCCTTCGATTCTTTATATCCACTTACTGAACTCTCTTCATTGCAAGCCAAAATGTTTTGTGGCAAACACTTCCAAAAAAGACTGGTTTCATCAGTCTGCAGATTTTTTTTCTCCTTCGAATTCCTGTGAATGCATGAATTCCATGTCGGTTTTTGAAGTTTCCCAGTCAGCCTTGTGAGTATACACAGTCAGAGGCTATGTTAAACTTGGTATGAAAGAATTTTGCTTGTTCTATAATTATCTGCCCTGAAAGCGGAACACCGTTAAATCTCTATTGCCGAAACCATTCATAAGTTGCTTTATCGACCTTAGGGTTTTCTGTTTGTTTCAAGGTTTTTCGTTTCACCAATCCCTTAAAACTATTGCTTTCTACGAAAAATTTCAGGATTTCTTCTTTGTTTTTTAAGATGTCGTAAGCTGTTTGTGTACCGATCTTATATTTTTTTTTACTAACATTTGCACCGGCACATTGTTTTTACAGTGTTCTTTAATTAATTTCAACTTTTCTTTTATTGAAAGCACTTTATGCTATCTTTTTAGTGCACATAAACTCCCATCGTTGCATAAATTAGTTACTATGTATAACCACAAACGATATGGAATACAAGTCGAAGGATAATGGAAAAAAGTTTTCTGTGCATCTCTGAACAATGCAACCCAACAGATACAGGAATTCCGTTAGCCAAGCAACTTGTTTGGTTTTGTTTCTGTTACGGATAATAGAGTTAATAGAGTGAAATACAAAACTCATTTCCGAAAAAAAAAAATACCTGTTAATTGAGTGCTCCGGTTGGTTAATCTGATCTCGGATAATCGAGTTTCAACTGTATAGAACAATTTTAAAACATTTGCTCACCCTAATTTTTAACAATAGAAAGGTTTCAAAGTAAGAGCATTCAAAGAGCAGGTAGGCAAAATCGACCACTCAACTACACTTTTGACGGCGCTGGAATGACATGAGAAATACTATGAATAAAGTTTTAAAAATTTGGTAACATGTATTTCCCCCCATAAAGATTAAACATACGATCAGTCTCTACGGAGACTATTTGACGGGATAACATATGTATGTACTATTGAAACTTATTACATATGTATACAGTGCTTTTACTGTATATTCTTAATAGACAACGGTTCTGTACCGTGACTATTGGTGGTATTTCCAGTACAAATTAGAACACCAGAATTGAGATAAGTTGGCAGCCTTCCAAGCAGACTCACTTGGAAAATGAAAAGTCTTGGTTAACTGTCGAATTATATCTACCTGTTCAATGTTTATTGGGCGGTTTCTATACAAGAAATTTGCTTACTCTAACAACAATACAAAAATATACAATACGACGAATTTGCTTACTTTAGTATAATTCTTAGCTTACTTAAGTTTTGTGCAAATATATGTAGTGCAAACGTGAATGTAAGTGAACGGAAGTATATACAAAAAAATAAAGAAAATAAAGGTGTTATGTTGCATCCACATTTGGGTTGAACTTAGTTCAATATCAGGCAAGTGGGTTATCCGATTCAATGTCGGGCGACTGGCAATTGGATACCGGCGCACTGTGAATGCTGAACGTACTCAACAACATACAAAAACAATAGCGTATAGCTCCTTTTCAATTTGAACATATTTTTGTTGGCATCTGTTAATGTTTTTGATGCAAAAGGTTTCATTTGTTGCTGTGGTACTGCACCCGCAGCCCAACGAGAAACATCAACCAACACAGCAATAAAGTGTAGAATCCGGGTCAAAGATAAAATTGTACGGAACGTTACAGCTCTTTTCAATTGGTTAAAACATTTTTCATGATTTTCATCCCATTTCCATGAAGCGTTCATTTTTAATAAATTCTTCGGTATCAGACAATTTTCGGAAAAATTTGGTATAAATGGACTGAGGTAAGATGGCATACCTAAAAAATTTGAAATGTCTTTCATGCATTTGGGATCTGGAGAAATTCTTTTCTTACTAAAAATTTGTCCAAATTATTTTACTTCAGCAACACCTAGTAGACTTTTTTCTTATTAAATTTATTATTATTATTATTATCAAGGGAACGATACAAATTAATTTGTAGGGTCCGGGATTTAACGCCGGGGTACTATGCCCATGTGGCGCGTTTTGTCAACAGCACGCGGAGTACTGAGTTCCCATGTGGTCACCCACCTACGTACTTACCGCGCCCAACACTGCTTGATTTCGGTGATCTAGCGGGAACCGATGCAGTTTTTTTTTTCAGTTTAAATGCATTTTTATTGATTTTACTTAATTTACTCTTACATGCTAAACAAAAAAACGCTTAAAGATTAGCTTAAGTAACTTACAAGTAATCTTATACTAACTTAATGGCCCCATGCGGGCACTCTAAGTTAAACCTAACACTTGAACTAAGTCTTTCGACGGATCTTACAGTCTATATTTAATTTCATATTTACATTACAACTAAAACTAAGAAAATAAATTTTAAGCAAAAACTTAGTATATGGACTTTTTTTTTTAATTAAACTTACAGACTACCTAAAAAAATTAATCTTAATCTACTTAACCTTACATATAATACGTTCATACCCACATATATACAATATACAATACATACACACTTTATATATACATATATGCATATACACATATGTATATATTGTATATACAATATATATTTTTTTTATCATTTTCTATTTTTATTTATTTTTTTTTTGTTTTTATATATTTTTTTTATCATTTTCTATTTTTATTTATTTTTTTTTTGTTTTTATATATTTTTTTTTTCTTAAAATCTAACTTAATACTACCTAAAAATTAAGCCGGCCATGGCTAAAAAAACAAAAATTAGGCTGACCCACTCTGCTTCACATGAAGCTACCTATCACTGGAAGAGTTCGACGACGAAGCATCCTCGCCTTCATCAAGCCACCAAAATTGCTGGTGCTGCTGAGCATCATCCCTCCTGTCACGACTCCCTACCGCCGTACTGAACCGGAGACGCTCCGCACTGCCATGTGCGACGTCTCTGTCGTAGTTGAGTCGCCTGTCCGCAGCTGTTCGAGCGACGTGGAAGATTAGCGGCACCGCCAATCTGTCCTGGATCAGACCTTTACTATCTAGAGGAACGCTTCTGGAGGAATAAAGCCGTCAAGGCGAGCTCTCTCGTGATACATATAATTGGGGTAGTAAGCCCCTGAGATCAGGTTGTTCGATGAGGTCATTGCTCTTGCAATGTGCCTTCGAGTCAACTTAATGATGAAATTGTCCACTCTTATCAGGTTCGCCGTATTGTACAAGACCTCATTAGGATAGAAGTTTATGTGTTCCAACTCTGGTGTTCTGTATAAGCGAAGACAAGTCCTAAGACAAGCCCTCTCAAACACCCGAATCTTTTCCAATAAACTTGCTCTCACGTTGAACCACACGGGACACCCAAATACAAGCATGGGCCTGATAAGGGCCATGTAACAGATTACCTTCACCCCCGCATCGAGTTGGCTGTTATAAAACAGTCTCTTTGTAAGGGCAAAAGCAACTTTGGCTCCGGCCAGAGCAACATCTATATGTTTGTTAAAATACAGATATTGATCTAGCCAGACCCCAAGGTATCTGACTGCATTTCGACAAGCAAGTGGCTGTCCATGTTGTCCTACGATAGAGAACTTTCGCCAATTCTTTCTGGTATCCCCAGAGGCCCCAGACAAAGGCGTCCTAAACAAAATGGTTTTCGATTTCTGGAAGTTGATTTTCAACTTCAACTTCGATGAAAATCAACTTCCAGTCATCGCAATATTGTTTAATTTTATCGAAGTCACGCTGCAAAAGTATGTTAATGACCTCAATCGTTGGACCTGATCTGTACGCGATTAAGTCGTCTGCGTACGCTATGGCATGGTGAAGTGAACCTATCAGATCACTTATGTAAATGCTGAATAGGATCGGCGAATTTACCGCACCCTGTTGCAGACCGTTTTTAATGTTAAATGTTCCAGCAGAAGTCACATCGCCATTCTTCACGATGAACTGTCTACTGGAGAGCATATCAAAAAGAATATACAGCAGTGGTTTACTAATGCCCAACCTGTCCAGCTTGAAACAGAGTCCTTCTAACCATACGGTATCGGATACCTTCTCCAAGTCAATCAGGCAGGCACCAGTGGGCTGGTTCTTGCCTTTGTTCCATTGGATATCAGAAACCAGTT
The DNA here is from genome assembly GCA_963966105.1 of Volucella zonaria. Classification (NCBI taxonomy): domain Eukaryota; kingdom Metazoa; phylum Arthropoda; class Insecta; order Diptera; family Syrphidae; genus Volucella; species Volucella zonaria. The sequence goes on along the minus strand of OZ014530.1, from coordinate 148,644,727 downwards.
TCGACACAGCATGAATGGCGGGAACCGATGCTTTCAGTGGGCGAGGCCGTTGACTATTAAATTTAACCTCAGCTGTTTTAACTCTTTCTAATACCGCATTAAGGTAAGCGTCATGTCGTTCTTGTTTTTACCATAAATTAGGATATCGCCTAAATAAATAGTTAGAAACTTCAAGTTCACCAAAAATATCTACATTGACACGATGAAAATTTTCTGTGGCTGCCTTTATGCCGGATGGAAGTCTTTTAAGCGAATATCTACCAAATGGCGTATTGAAAGTACAAATTCGAAGACTAAAGACTAAACGAACTATCCAAAAGCCTAGCATCTAACACGGAAAAAATTGCCACACTTTTGAAACGATTTTTTATTAGTTCAGGGGATGGAAGTGGGTAAGGAGAGCGTTGTATGGCATCGTTCAATTTTCGGGGTATAAACAAACATGAATGTTTTTGTTTTTCTTTTCTACGAAAACTAACTATTCAGTGGCACTTGTGTTTTTTTTTTTATAAAACCTGCGGCTACCAGATTCTTATATTTCCGAAGAACATTCAATCAACATGGATCTACCAGTAAATAAATTCCTGTTAATGCTGTTTTCTTTGATATTTTGTTTGTTTTGTCTAATGATTGTGTTTACTTCCAATTTTCTAACAACAAACTTAGGATACAATTTTTGTTTCATTTCATTCACTTAACAACCAGATTACATTTTCTTTTACACGTATTTACACGTGCGCGGAATGAGCTTAATTTATGATAACTTCACAATATTTAATTGTAACTTGAAATATTTTTAAAACATCGTACTTCTCGTATAAGGAATAAAATTAACTTACGCATTTGCGTCTAGCTGGAACGATAAAATTCTACTTTAAATATTGAATTGAATTCTTCCATCCAAATACTTTATTAACTATTATGGCACTCAAAAAGAAATTTTCGCATCGTTCTTCCTCAGTTGGAGAATTTGACTCTCACAATTAATATCAGATTCAGCTTGCAATGTTTTGACATATTTCGTCATATTAGCAAAATGATTAAGCATTTTTTCACATTGAATATCCATATTTTGAGTATTTCTTCTTTGATGACATCGAAGGTTTTAATTTATGTCTGCCAGTGCTGCTGTTTGATTCTGTATACTATTGCCTTGACGATTTTTTTTTTTTTTAGGAACTTTTCTGCCGCTGATGGAACTGTTGTCTGCTGATCGCTGCGTGTGATTTCATGTTGATTCTTGTAGTCTATGTTTTCCATATTGCTGCACCGATAAGGCTTCTTCGTGTCTGCGAATTTCAAGAGCCATATCCATAATTTGCTTCATATGCTTTGACAGTTTTTCTAATCTTGTGAGCATAAGGTTTTCTTGTATTAGGAGTTTCTTCTTCACAATGCCAATGTTAAAGACGTCTTTTATCATATCAATTTCATTGATTCCGATTGCTAGCAAACATACAATAGATTAATAATTTGTATGATGTCCGATCAGTTGATTTTTATAAATCACTGGCTTTGTTTTAGTTTCTATTCCGTCTGTACTGCCCGAGTCACTCATTACTACCTGACACCACGTTATATGTTCAGCGTTAAATTCAAGACTGGTTTATTGTTTCTTAATTCGTTTACAGAGTAATGCATACACCTAAATTTGTTAAATACAAAGAAAACCTAATCTGAGTGTTCGAGCTGAACTAAGAACTAATGCACCTATTTGTCTCATATATGTGTACATATATGTACCTAGAGATATATCGTATAACACTCTACACTTATGGCAATGGTACGCAATGGTACATGTGCTTTTAGTAAGTAAAAATACCAATTTTATGATTTGTATTATGGTTTGAAATGTTCCGATTTTAGTGATTGTAATTGTTGAGTAGTTTTACTCGATCGATGGCTGGTTCGATGAAATAAAAAGCGATGATTTTGCTGATACTGTTAAACTTCATTCAATTGGACTTTATTTGCTCCACCGCACGCCGGTAAAACTCCAAACAGAATGAATGAGAGTTAAAACCGGAAAAGCTTACAATTGGGGAGAAAAAAAATGGCGGAAAGAAATGAAGTGGCAAACGTACTAGATTATTGATTGACTTGATCAAGTACGATTTCACCTAAACAGTAATGATAATAATCTTAATTTGAAGGCACATTTTTTTTTAAGAATCTGATCTTACAATTGCCAACTGCGATCTAAAAGATTTTTTGTACCACAAAATCATTATTAAGAAGCCACGAGAGGCTCAATCATTTTGATGAAATTGAAAATCTATTTGTTGGAGGTTTTGAGAATTTCCCCAAAGATTAAAATTTCTCTAACGAAGTATCGTCCTTGGCACTTAGAACCATGCATTGACAGAGAATGTGCTCCGCAGTTTCGTCGTCTTCTATGCAAAGACGACATCCAGTATCCTGAATAAGACCTATTTTGTGTAGATGATGTCGAAGGCGGCAGTGTCTAGTGAAAAATCCTACCAGCCTTCTGGTATAATCCGTTTTAAGTTGTAGGGAGTTTTTTGATTTGTTGTGGAAGGTTTTGATGGCTCTTTTAGCCTGGCGAAGCCCTGGGATGTTTTCTTAATGGAATATTTTGTTCTTCCAACACTTTATTATTGATTTAATTCCCCCTGCTCTTCGACTGTAGAATGGGAACGGCAGCGTATGCTAAGCTCATTAAATTCCGATACTAACAGCATAACCAATTGAGGAACTATCAACAGAGTTGAACTTAACGCTTCCAAAACACAATGCTGTCTGCTGTCATTAAAGCGAAATTCAAATACCCAGCCATTATCCACCAATGGCACTTGCATCGTCGAAACCGATAAACTTTCCATTCTCGGTATGTGTGTCAGTGACAACTTACGTTGGAATGACCACATATTCTATGTCGCGATGTAAGAAATATTTTACCTCCTTTGATCTGGCCACAATATATAAGGCATTCATCCTCCCAAAATTGGAGTACAATGCTCACATCTGGTCAGGTGCTCCGAAAACATATCTGCATCTGCTAGATAGGATTCAAAACCGTGCGATAAAATTCATAGGTGATACTAATATCAGTCAATCAATTGACACCCTCGAGCACCGACGAAATGTCTCCTGTCTCACTTTGTTTTATCGCTATTTCCACCACCAGTGCTCCATTGCAATCGCCAGTAGCATTCTGCCCATTCAAACTTTCAACCGTAACACCGGTCTCGCTATGAATGCTCATCAGTATACCCTCAAGCCCATTTTCGGACGTACTCTAAAATATCGTGATTCTTTCCTAAGCCGTACAACTCGCTTATGGAATGCCCTGCCGATCTCTGTGTTTCCTGGTCGTTATAATTTACAAACATTTAAAAACATAGTACATCGGTACCTGTCTTTTCTTCCTCCCTAAATTTCCTTCGCCCGCGCTGTGTACGAACATTTTAAGGGTACAAAACCCCTTTAGCGCGCCGATTATAAAAGGACCAATGAAGGAATCAGCCAAACCGTTTCTAGCAAGTTCGTCGGCTATTTCATTTCTGACAATACCTTTATGACCATGCACCCACCAAAGTTTTACTTTGTTCTAATAGGAGAGATCTTGTAGTGTATGACTAATTTGGAGTCAATGAGACTAGAGCCTAATACTTTGATGCCTGCTTGATATTCTGGTGTCTATCTGGGGGTATCCATATACCACTGGATACCTTTAAGGTTTACGCAGATTATATCAAGATCGTGAGTTTTTGAGAAAAGATTCGTTTGATCGATGTGATCTGAGTGATTAATCTCTGCTGTTTGTAGTAGCCTGACCGTGCTGCGAATTGCCGTCTTTTTATAAACCAATGAAGTTTTAAACATACATACATCTGCTGTGGGGCATGTGTGCTTTCCGCTGGTGATTCTGAGGCATGAAAGTTTTATATCCCAGATTTCCAGGGGACTAGTATTGCAAGTATAGGGGTTGACTGAGAGATTTTCTCCAACACTGTCATTTACTACCTTTAGAGTAGTCTTATAGTAAACGTCTTTATGACTGAGTCGTCGGCATATTACCAGATTACTAAGTTTTACTAATAGGTTATCACTGACCAGTGACCACAAGGTGTGGATAACCTTTGATGGCTGAGACAGAAATTTTAGCTTCATCAGAAGATGTGGGGATTTTCCGGTTTACGAGCATCGCTCTAACCCAACGGTTAGTGGAATGGTCAATATTCTTTTTGGACATGGCTTTCGAAATGGATTCGTATCCGGCATTATCAAAAGCACCTTCAATATCTCCTTTCGTCGATAGGCCTCCTTAATCTTACCAAATTAGTAGAGCGCCTTCCATGAATCTTTCCTGTATTCGTATGTTGAAGGTGGAGAGATGAATTTCTGTTATGAAGGTCTCTGAGAAATCGATAAGTCTTTCCATGGTTTTCCGAAAAAAATTATGTAACGTGATGTTATGTAATGATTAGGTTAATCTGTTTTGGGGATACCTCCCTGTAGGCTTGTGGGACATATCCCCAGCTGAAGCTATACCTAAATAAGGCGGTTAAAGTAGGAAGAATCTGGACCAAACTTTTTTGAGTCAGTGCTGGAAAGATTACGTCTGATCGAGGTGCTTAAATGAGTTTATGACCAATTAACCTTTGCCTATGCTTTACATATTTCCAGTTAGGCTTTTAATTCTGTTGTTGTAGGATAAGCTCGTGGCTTTAGAATTGACATATTGTGTGTTGTTTAAAAAGGTCGAGTCTGGGAAATGAACCTTAAGTAGTATTTTTAGAGTTTTCTCTCGACAAACCATGAAAATACCATCTTTTTGCAACGGACCTAAGCTTTTTGAAAAGTCCTTTCAGGGAACTTTTCGGAGACTCGAAATTTCTGGTCGGTTAAGGCGGACTTGTATAGGTCCCAATTACCGGTGTGTTTGGATATGTTAAAAATTGCTTTCACCATTTTACGCATTAAGTTGAGGGTTCCAACATCGTGTTTCAACTTGCAACTCCATTTAAATGCTTAATGGCTTCATTTAGTTGATTTGCTGCCCCATTTACATCTCCAATGGACTGCAGAGATGAGGTTAGTGAGTCAGATTAGGTAGCGAGATTTACTCAAGTCCGTGAGATTCTTTATGTATCTAGTTTGACCCTGTCCGATATTGCATCCTATATTGAATCTTATGTGCATATGACCCGATAAGGATGCCGCCTCTGACGTCCTTATCCCTGATAAGAGTATGAAGAAAGCTGGACGAGATGGTGAGGCCAAGTAAGTATAAACGGGTTTGTTTACCCCTATTACATAGAAGCAGAGTTTTGCTAAAAATGTAATTTGAAAGTAACTTACTTTTTATTGTTGTCGCTGCAACCCCATATATTTTTGTGAGCGTTGGGGTCACATCCAAGAACGAGATGCCAATTATGACGGTGGCACAGTTCGATCACATCCTGTACCAGAACAGGAGGAATCGCATCTAACATATAAGTTAACACACAAAACATTAATTCTTTACGCCCACTTCAAATTAACACAGTTGCACGCGCACATAGAGTGCAACATCATAAACATACGCCAGTGACAGTAAACTGCTGACCCAATGTCTGTGCCACCTGAGACATCCACATTCCATCCCGTTCGGCAGCTGGAAACCAGAGTGCACCCGTGGGAAACCAACTTAACAAAAGGGCAAGCAATAGTATTTAAGGTAGAATTAAATAAATTGTAACTTAGTCTTAATTTGCATTTTGTAAGGGTACGTTATGCCCAAAAAATAAATAAGTTTTTTTTTAAAAGAAAACAACAGGAAGTTGTGTAATTTATATCTCCGGGGAAATAGGCTGAGGCCCATACGAACTCGGTGCCGCTAAATCTGTGGTGTTAAATCCTGAAATGAGAAGATATTCCATTTTGGAACTGATAAGTAAAGCAGCCCTCGCTCTAAAATCTGCTCGGGCAAATTATATTTTTTGCTCATTATTGTTAAGGCCAAATATCTTACTCTCAATAGCCCAAAGTTCTTGAATTAGTCCTAGGGCGATGTGTTCTCTTCCGCCTCGTTAGTTAAAGGTATACGAGGCACCTTTAGCATGGTATAGGTTTCCCTGCAAAACTTTTAGGTTGTTTAGCCATTTCACTGCCACGTCATTTACAGCAAAGATAATGCGGACGAGATCTTTCTCTCCCTGTTTTATGCATCCGAGGACGCGAGAATTTTCTCGTTAGCTAGGCTGATGCTTTGCGGAAGGAACCTGCTTATGATGTGTGGTTTCGGAAATGAATTTTCCTCCACTAACATCACGCATTTCTCCTTGATTTTAGAGAAATTACTCGACGCCAATTTGCTGTAGCTTCATTGGAGCAAAAAAACACGACTCAGCCCTGTAGCAGAGCTGTCAAAAGAAGGTTTCACCTCTTCGTCTCGAAGCTCAATCGAAACAACAATAACTCCCTCCTTTATTTGAGCCATTCGCGAAATACGAGGGCGGGTCAATAATTCCGTGCATTTTTGAATTTCTGACCTCTTTACTGAAACAGCAACACTGCTCCTGTCAACAGGCATTTGTCAGTTGACTCCTGTCAAAATTTAAACTTGCTGCGTCAGTTAGTTTGTGTTTGACAGCTATTTTTATCAGACTACTCACTAATTTGAGGAGAAAATGGAAAAAAGTGAATTTCGTGTGCTTATTAAGCATTATTTCTTGCGAAAAAAAACCATTACCGAGACCAAGGCTAAGCTTGATAAATGCTATGGGGACTCTGCACCATCGATTTCAATGGTAAAAAAGTGGTTTACTGAATTTCGTTGTGGCCGTACAAGCACTGAAGATGCCGAACGTCCTGGACGCAGAGTTGAGGTCTCTATACCCGAAACAATCGAAAAAATTCACGATATGGTGTTGGCCGACCGAAGATTAAAAGTGCGAGAGATTGTGGAAGCCGTAGGGATCTCACATGGCTCAGTGGCTTCAATTTTGAATGATCACTTGGGCATGAGAAAGCTTTCCGCAAGATGGGTGCCGCGTTTGCTCACAGTCGACCACAAACGCAATCGTGTAACAACTTCACAGGAAGGTTTGGCGTTGTTTAATCGCAATATGGAGGAGTTTTTGCGCCGTTTTGTAACCGTGGACGAAACATGGATCCATCACAACACACCAGAGAACAAACAACAGTCAAAACAGTGGGTTTCTAAGGGTGAATCGGCGCCAAAGAAGGCCAAGGTGGGTTTGTCAGCCAATAAAGTTATGGCGACTGTTTTTTGGGATGCACGCGGGATAATCCACATTGACTACCTTCAAAAGGGAAGAACAATCAATGGGGAATATTATGCCAACTTATTGAACCGATTCAATGACGATTTGAAAAAAAAACGACCTCATTTGGCCAAGAAAGAAGTTCTTTTCCACCAAGACAATGCAAGGGTGCACACATGTGCAGTTGCCATGGCAAAAATCCATGAATTGGGCTATGAATTGCTCCCTCATCCACCCTATTCTCCAGATTTGGCTCCGAGCGACTACTTCTTGTTCCCAAACCTGAAGAAATGGCTTGGTGGAAAAAGATTTGACTCCAATGATGAAGTCACCTCGTCATTTTGAGGACCTCGACAAATCATTTTTTTTAGAAGGGATAAAAAAATTGGAGAAGCGTTGGACAAAGTGTATAGAGCTCAAGGGAGACTACGTTGAAAAATAAAATTATTTTTTTAGCAAAAAAATCTGTTTTAATCCAAAAGTCACGGACTTATTGACCCGCCCTCGTACTAAGGGGATTGACATTGATATCTTCTGGAATTACACCCAGGCTGATTCGGGCCAGTATATTGCTATATTGAACCTTGTCGATTATTGCATTTTCTATTTGACTCTATTTGCTTCCGTCGTCGGGTGAGTAGAGTCGTCGGATCGGGTTCGATTGGCTTCTGTACCGTTGTTTTCGATTTTGGCGCTGACAACCTCTAGAGCACGTTCCTTAAAGTTACATTGTTCCAAGGCTTGTTAGAACCATCTTCGCTCCGATGGTCTTACTTTAATGTGGCAGATTTTTGTGACATGTTCATAGAACCTACAGTGTACATATAACGATGGTACACATAACTCATTCTAATTGTGTCATGCTAACTGTGTCATCACACAAAGTGTCTAAGTCGCTCAGAAGGGGGGAATTCCATTCCGTCGGGTTATGTATTGTAGGTCACCTAACATTAGAGCCCGTTTTACTTAGAGGAAGGGTGGGTAATTAAATCGGACGTAGCTCGGTATCCGAAGTTCGTAAACTAGAAATTAAGGATCCTCTGCATCCCTCGGTGCTTGATGTTTCACCTTGGAAATCGATTTTTTAAAAGAGGTTAGCTCCTCTTCGTCTCTCATTTTTGGGGGTGTTATGACGTGTGCTCAGAGGGAAAATCCTTCAACACTACAGCCTGCGATTGCGCAGAGCATACGCCATCTGCATTATCAAAGGGAATTCATTAACCGTGAAATAATCACGATCGCCCCGTGGAGGCAATGAATCTTCTTGTGTCGGTTACTCTTTGGGATCGTCCTACGACTTTAGCCTACAAGTTCGCACCTGTTGTTGTTGATTCCTTTAGTAAAAAGACAATTATTTTTAAAATATGTAAAACGTATAAGTTGTCTTAAAACAAATTCCAACCCCTCTTACCTACCTAACTTTGTCTTAATGTAATGTGATTTATGCTTTTTGATCTTCAAATTTTACTCATCGCATCATCTCTCCATCCTATCTGTCTCGCTGTAGGAGTATATTAATAGCTTAAATCATTGGATCTCACCTGTGTCCGCTGTGGTATGGTAAAGCGATCCCACAAGATCATTTCTTTAGATGTTGACTAGAATCGGTGAAATAACCGTATCTTGTTTCAGAGATTTGAGGTCTCAAATCGACAGTTCTCTCTGTTATTTCGAAAGTAGTTTTCCTGTATGTGGTTGTGGTTCGAGCGATCTTTAAACAGCTATTTTCTACTTTTTCCGGATTGCTAATGTTTACAGGAAAAACTTTGTTGTTTCAATACAAACATACAAGTTTATTTTGTTTTATTAATATTTGCAGGTTTTTGATAGTCCTAAACTGTCTGTATACGGTTTTTAGTTTCGACAGCAATTTACATTTGTGTTGGTGCGGTGCGTCAATACTTACGTGGAGGAATGTGTTTTCGTTGCCAGTGTGGTAATACCGAAGTATCGTCTACCGTTGGTTTTATGGCTTTTTGAGCTACACATCAATCTCGTTAGATTTTTATTGGACGGAGCGATTTCGCGTAGAGTGCTCTACTCTATTTTTTTGGAGAAATGCGTCCAACACATATTATTATAATGCTAGGGAAAGTTTTGCTATACTAAACCCTTTAGTTACGAACGATACTGATACCGTAATGGCCACTGTTATCCAGGAACGTACGTAGACAATCTGTAGAATTTTGGATAGCTTCAGGCTCATACACACAGACCGTGTACAACCGCTTTCCACTGCGGAGTGGGATGTACACGGTGCATGCTTCCGTCACCTGAACCTTACGAACTACACTGCTTGTATGGTGTTATATGTTCGGAGTTTAGATTAGAACTGACTTTGTTATGGGCTGACATGAGCAATGTATAGACACATACATAGATATGTTAATACTGTAACATGCCCCCTTTAAAAAAAAAAAAAATACATTTCAAAAAATAACAACTCAAAAATAACTCATATGTCCTACCTCTACTTACAAAATTATTATTAGGGTCATTACGAGGGTCAATAAGTCCGTGACTTTTGGATTAAAACACAGATTTTTTGATAAAAAAATAATTTTATTTTTCAACGTAGTCTCCCTTGAGCTCTATACACTTTGTCCAACGCTTCTCCAATTTTTTTATCCCTTCTAAAAAAAATGATTTGTCGAGGTCCTCAAAATAGGCCTTTGTTTGCGAGATGACTTCATCATTGGAGTCAAATCTTTTTCCACCAAGCCATTTCTTCAGGTTTGGGAACAAGAAGTAGTCGCTCGGAGCCAAATCTGGAGAATAGGGTGGATGAGGGAGCAATTCATAGCCCAATTCATGGATTTTTGCCATGGCAACTGCACATGTGTGCACCCTTGCATTGTCTTGGTGGAAAATAACTTTTTTCTTGGCCAAATGAGGTCGTTTTTTTTTTCAAATCGTCATTGAATCGGTCCAATAAGTCGGCATAATATTCCCCATTGATTGTTCTTCCCTTTTGAAGGTAGTCATTGTGGATTATCCCGCGTGCATCCCAAAAAACAGTCGCCATAACTTTATTGGCTGACAAACCCACCTTGGCCTTCTTTGGCGCCGATTCACCCTTAGAAACCCACTGTTTTGACTGTTGTTTGTTCTCTGGTGTGTTGTGATGGATCCATGTTTCGTCCACGGTTACAAAACGGCGCAAAAACTCCTCTATATTGCGATTAAACAACGCCAAACCTTCCTGTGAAGTTGTTACACGATTGCGTTTGTGGTCGACTGTGAGCAAACGCGGCACCCATCTTGCGGAAAGCTTTCTCATGCCCAAGTGATCATTCAAAATTGAAACCACTGAGCCATGCGAGATCCCTACGGCTTCCACAATCTCTCGCACTTTCAATCTTCGGTCGGCCAACACCATATCGTGAATTTTTTCGATTGTTTCGGGTGTAGAGACCTCAACTGGGCGTCCAGGACGTTCGGCATCTTCAGTGCTTGTACGGCCACAACGAAATTCAGTAAACAACTTTTTTACCATTGAAATCGATGGTGCAGAGTCCCCATAGTATTTATCAAGCTTAGCCATGGTCTCGGTAATGGTTTTTTTTCGCAAGAAATAATGCTTAATAAGCACACGAAATTCACTTTTTTCCATTTTCTCCTCAAATTAGTGAGTAGTCTGGTAAAAATAGCTGTCAAACACAAACTAACTGACGCAGCAAGTTTAAATTTTGACAGGAGTCAACTGACAGATGCCTGTTGACAGGAGCAGTGTTGCTGTTTCAGTAAAGAGGTCAGAAATTCGGACTTATTGATCCGCCCTCGTATATGTTTTTATTTTTATTTTTTTTTAATTTATTACATATTTGGGAAAACAATTTAAAAAATAAAAATATTTAAAGGATAATTTATAATCATTCAGTTCAATATTTCAAATAATATTTTATATATTTTACATACAATTATATTGTTATTCCGCAGCAATCTTCAATTTTCCGGATCTTAATTGCTCGAAATCCTGTGGTTTCTCTACATCTTCTTCATTTGTTGCACTTGTTAGACTACTAGTTTCTACTATTTCTTCTAAAAAGACGACCATCTACAAACTTAACAACGTAAGATCTAGGTTCTTTACAAAGTCTGGATAAAGTACCATTAGTCCATGGAATTTATTTTGGATTGATTTTAAACAGAACTTTATCTCTTTCCTTCAAGTTACTTAACAGTTTTGCCGATTTATCATAAAATTCCTTCGCGCGTCCTTGATTACTTTTTAATTTGGTTCTAGAAGCTTCATTGTCAATGGTTTCAGTTGCCGAATTTGTCTTGGTATTTTTGACCTCAAGGTCCTCCCCATTAGGAATTGGGTCGGTGTAAGGCCGGAACAATTGGCGGTATTTCTTAGGTTCAATAAGGAAATAAAAGGATTAGTATTCAGTTGCTTACACTTTTTTAATATCTTTTTAGTCGTTTGTATTGATCTTTCTGCCAAACCATTTGCCTACGGAAAGTGTGGACTACTAGTTTTATGACTGATATCCCAGTCTTTAAAAAAACGTTTTCATTTCAAATGAAACAAAAGAGGGCCTGTTGTCCGACACAATAACTCTTGGAACATCTAGTTTTGCAAAGATTTCTTTAAGATTTGTAACAATGGTTGAGCTGACGCATTTCGTAAGCCTGCAGAATTCGATGTTTTTTGAATAATAATCGACAATTAGCAAGAAGTCATTTTCAATTTGAAAAGTATCTATTCCTCTAATATCCCAGAGAAATTTCGGGATATCGTGTGGTTTAAGTGGTTCCTTGGAATTGTTATTCCGAAAACTTTGGCAAATATCACAGCAGTCTACAAATCTGGTATGTCTTGAGTGACTCCTGGCCAGTAAATAGAAGCTCTTGCACATCGTTTCATATTCTCTATTCCTGCATGGCACTCATGCACGAGGAACAAGAATTTGTCTCTCAAATCTTATGGAACATTGACATTATGCCCCTTAAAACACAAAGAATCATGAAAATATATTTCATGTCGAATTGACCAAAAAGGAAGTGCTAATTTATCCACATGTCGCTTTTGTTCAGGCCACTTATAATCTGTGTAATTTTTAACCAGTTGTAAAGTCTTATGGTTTGAAGTATTTTCCTGAATTTCCTTTAGTCTATCTCTGATATTGAGAGGGAAACTGATATGATACCAACATGGATATGAATCTCTTTTTCACTGTCAAAGATTTTTGTCTCTGGAAGTGGGCCCTTGATCATGTGTCTGCAATCTGCATTAATTTGTCCGGTTTGAAAATGACATGTAAATCATAGCTTTGAATACAAAGCATCATTCTTTGACGACGTAGTGGAACGTTTGCAAGAGGTTTTTTAAATAGTGATATCAGAGGTTTGTGATCAGTCTCTACGGAGATTTTCTGGCCGTATACATATGTACTGATGAAACTTATTGCATACAGCTCTTTTTCAATTTGTGCATATCTTTGTTGGCAATCTTTTAATATTTTAGATGCATAAGCTATCGGTTTCTCATTTGCAGTACCGCACCTACAGCAAACTGAGAAGCATCAACGGACAAAATAATTTCAGATTCCGGCTCAAAGTAAGCGGGGATGATATTGCAACAGTGTTGAAAACTCTTTTCATAATGGTCATCCCACTTCCAAAAGACGTGTTTTTCAATAGATTTCTCAAAATCTGTGAGCTTTCAGATAAATTAGATATAAATGGATTTAAATACGTTAACATACCTAAAAATCTTTGTACATCTCTTATGCATTTTGGGTTTGGCATTTCCAATATAGCTTTAATTTTAGACTGATCTGGTGAAATACCTTTCTCATTAAAAATATGACCAAAGTATGTGACTTCAGAAACTTGCAATTGACCCTTTTCTTTGTTAAACTTAACATCCGCTACTTGTACTCTATCTAAAACAGCAAAAAGGCACGCATCATGTTCTTTACGAGTATCTTTGCCATGAATTAAGATTTCGTCTAAATAAATTGAAACTTCCAAATCACTAAATATATCTACCATAACACGATGAAATATTTCTGCGGCTGCCTTTTTACCAAATGGGAGTCTCCTGAAAGAATACCTACCAAAAGGTGTGTTAAAATTACAAATTCTAGCACTTCCGCTATCTAAAGGAAACATCCAAGACCGAAAGAATCTTTGCACATTTCAAACGATTTTTGATTAATTCAAGTGTTGGAAATGGGTAATGGGAACGTTTAATGGCCACATTTAACTTTTCGGGGATCCAAGCTAACACGTATTTTCTTATTTTTCTTTTCTACCAGCACTAACGAAAAGAATCACTCAGTAGCACCTGTTGTTTTTTTTTGATAACACCTGCCTCTACCATTCTATTCAATTCTTCCTTTAATACAGAATGTAATTTAAATGGGATCTTACGTGGTGGATCAATACTAAGCTTAGCCCTATGCTCCAGTTCCAAATGACATTTCATTTCAACGGAACCTATTCCATCAAAAAAACTCTTATTGTTGCAGTCGATTGGTAACACTTTAATTGCACATGAAGTACTTAAGAAAACTAACAAGCTCTTCCTTCCAGCCAATTTACTCTCTTTAACTTTCTCATTTCTTTTATTGCTCTATTCTTCTTTATCTTCTTTTCTTATGGAATTGCCATCCTATTAGTAGTAGTTTTTCTTCGGCCTTCTGCACACGAACCACCTGCACTCGGCGGTGTTTAATATGGTAATCGGTATTTTTTTTCTTAATAATAATAATAAAGTTCCTTTTTTCTTTTAATTTGTTGCAAACGATCGCGTTTTATTTCCTTCGCAAACACTTATATTTCTCGAAAACTTTACAATAATCTACGGAGACGTGATCGACATGCAAATGATCCGCTAAGAAATACCTATTTTTTGATTCTATATTCGAACTTAAATTAACAAAACCAAGACGCACACAATCAGATAACCCAATGATGGTATTTGCTTTCAAAGTCATAACAACAAACTCTAAGACAAATTTTTTGTTTGATTTAATGCACTTAACATCCAGATTACATAAGGACTGAAACGAATAAAATTTGGAAACTTCAAAGTAAAAAAATTTCATAATTCATGTACCTTTTTTTTATTTGCTTTAAAACTCTGTTTTTATTAAATTCATTCACAATTACAAAAAATAAAAAAAATTATTTGGGTTCCCATTCTTTCCTCAACTTTTTCGAATGTCCTTCATAAGGTTGGTGACAGTTACATCCGTGGTCTTTTTGGAAGCCCTTTTCCAACTGCTCACTTTTCCTCAATTTAGCTTTGACCAAAGCCCAATAGCTTTCAATGGGACGGCACTGTGGAACATTGGGTGGATTCATGTGTTTTGGGACAAAGTCGACATTTTTAGCAACAAGAAAGCTCAACGTCGCATGAGCATAGTGAGCTGAAGCTAAATCTGTCCAAAATAATATTGAACACTCATGTTTGTTTAAGAAAGCTTGTTGATTGCGGAAGAATATCAGCTTCAAACGAGTTGTAAAACTGCGCACCTGGAAGAATAGTAAAGTCGGCTTTGACATAAGTTTCGTCATCCAAAACCAAGCACGCCTTCTTGTTGCTGATCAACTCGTATAGCTTTCGGGCTCGTGTTTTTATGATTTTTTTTTGCTTTTCAGTAACTTTCAGTAACTTTCGGTATTTTTTGTTTTTTCGTGTTTTTATACCGTTAGGTTTTTTAGATCTTTGTACCATTGTTTGGTTGGTATTACATTTCCGAGCAACATCTCTGGATGACATACGAGGGGCGTTCAACATATTCTCGGTATCGGGGTGAAGCTGTGGTTGTATATATAAATTGATAAATTATTTATCAAGTAATACTATTATTTTAGTGCATTCATGTAAAATTTCATATAAATGTGATTATTAATTCGCGTTTTATCTCTAGTTAAACAGAATCATAATGGCAACTAGACGATGATGGTGAAAATTGAGCATCGCGCTGTAATTAAATTTCTCACTAAGCAAGGAGAAAGTCAAAAAACTATTCATGAAGAGATGGTGGCTGTTTACCAGGGTTCCGCACCTTCATTATCAACTGTGCAAAAGTGGTCAAGTGAGTTCAAGAGAGGCAGAGAGAGCATTGAAGTGAGAATCGCATGCTGTAGAGAGCTTTTGGAGATGTGTAGTGAGAACGCGGACGGTGTTATGGATCGAATTGTTACTGGGGATGAAACATGGGTCCACCACTATGACCCTGAAAGCAAACAAGAGTCCATGCAGTGGCATACAAAAGGAACAGACCAACCGAAGAAGTTCAAAGTCACTCCGTCTGCCGGGAAGCTCATGGCCACAGTTTTTTGGGACTCAAAGGGAATCTTGCTCATTGAGTACAAAAAAAAAAGGTGAAACCATTAACGCCACATCCTACGCTTCCACTTTGCATAATTTGCGGGAGGAAATTAAAAAGAAAAGACGGGGTAAACTCGCAGCGGGTGTGTTGCTTCTTCATGACAGCGCTCCTGTTCACACGGGGCGAGTTTCCAAGGCTGCTGCGCGAGATTGTGGTTTCGAAGAAATCCAACACCCACCCTATAGTCCAGACCTTGCCCCTAGTGATTATTTCCTGTTTCCGGATTTGAAAAAATGTCTTCGTGGAAAAAGATTTTCGGATGATGAAGAACTCAAGTCGGCAATAAATGGGTATTTAGGAAATTTATTTTTTTGAGGGTTTAAAAAAGCTTATCTCAAGATGTAACAAATGCATTGATGTTAGCCGAGATTATACTGAAAAATAAAAACAATTTAAATTGAATTTGTATTTTCCTTCATATCGATACCGAGAATATATTGAACGCCCCTCGTAGTCCGGTTTTTTACGATGGTGCCCACTATTTTCCTGTCCAAATTTGTATCATGTGCTCCACTTTTAGCTCCACTTTTCTGTTTTCGCTTAACTGTCAACGTCTCCAAATATCGTTCAATAACAGAGTCCACTGTACTTCGTGCTATGTTTAATTTTTTTACGTTGAAATGGTTTGGACGCGAAATATTTTCGAGCCATTTGTCGATGATCTTTTTACGGCGTTCTTCTTCCCTCATATTTTATAAATATTTTAAACCGCACCGAACTAAAATCAATAACAAACTGAAACTAGAGAATATACAGGCTAATTTGGGTACAAAATGGGATTGCAATTTTTACGCATTGGAATTATAGCCCGTATTAAAATTTACAGATTTTATTGGTTTCAGTCCTTAGATATTAAATTTGTGAAAAGAAATTCATAAAAAATTAGGCTTATTGGTATACAAAATTCAGAATTTTTAGGTAAAATCATAAATAAATGATATAAAAAATAATATAAAAAATTAATCATATAAAAAATATTTATAACTTTAAATAGGTTTTTAAGTATTAAATTTGAATTTTATGATAAAAAAAAATAAAAAAATTCTATCGAAATAATAAAAAAAAATAGTATAAGCGTTGTTGTATTTTTATGGTAACAAAAATAGTTTTTTTTATTATATGTTACACTACCACTAATATATTTTTGTTCCTCCCCTGGCGTTGATGACGTCATCACCTCTGCGTGGCATGGAATCATACAATTTTTGTAAATATTCCGACGATATTTCATGAAAACAAACCTCTTCAATCACAGTTTTCATTTCAGTGATATTTTTTGACATTTTTTCTCTAATCTTTACCTATTTTCTATAGGGTTTAAGTCTGGACTATTCCCTGGCCAGGAAAGGCTTTTAATTCCCAAATCATTCTTATAAGAATTCACCTACAAATAGAAAACAGCATACAAATTAATATTTGAGCCAATTTAGGTTTAGGCAAGCATAGTCAAAAACTTTTACCGAATGAGCTCGATGACATGGTGCAGAATCATCCTGAAAAATTACTTTATCTTTGTACTCGAAAAGTTGCTCTATTTTTAATAATTTTTTTATATTTATTTTATATTTTTTAAAACTTATTTTGGCTCTATTTTGTAGAGATAATATCATTTTTAATTCCGACTGTTTCGATCAACTTTAAGAAGCTCTTTTAATTACCTCTGCAAGACGCAAATGTGTCATTAAATTTTAAGATACCATATATACTTTAGAAAACAATTTCTGAGATCATTTACGCGTCTTTTCAGTGAGTCCCAATACAAAAATGCACCTAAATTTCAATCAAAAACCAGAAAAATAAAATTTTTTCGAGTGCGAACTTTTTTTTGCCACAGGGTGTATACTATGATGATTGCTATAGGAAAGATAAACAACGCTTATTCGGGTGCGGAGTTTTCATACGCGCTGACTTAAGCAAGAAGTCTTGAGCTTGCGAAACGTAAACGAGCGTCTTACGGCAATCCGCATCAAGGATAAATCCGCTAATATAAGCCTAATGTTCGCCTATGCCCCTAGGGACTACAAGAACGACGCGCCCAAAGACTGTTTCTAGGAGCTTCTCGACAGGACATATGAGCAATGTCGGAAGTATGACGTTAAAATCGTACTAGGCGATTTTAGTGCCAGGATAGGAGAGGAGGACATCATTGGTTAGACAGTTGGTTAGCATAGCCCACACGACATTACTTCTGTCAGCGGGCTTGTGCTTATTGACTTTGCGGCGGGACGAAATATTACTATAGCAAGCACACGGTTTCCTCATCTCAATATATACAAGGGACGTAGCGAACTTCGGAACATCGAATGCTAAATCAAATTGATTATTTTGCGATAGACGTAAGTCATACCTCCACTATGCTGGACATCCGAACGTTGCGGGCACCAGCATTTACTCGGATCGCTAAGTTGCTGCAACCAAGGTACGAGTGCGGATTTCTCAAGCGCGACAACAAAGAAGAACTACTGTGAGGAAATAAAACGTAGAAAAGCTGCAATCGAGAGACACCCTTAGAATCTTCGCCGGACGCGTATCCCGAAATCTTGCAAGTACCGAAAACCAGCGGCAACTCTAGCAACGTGCCATCAGAGACGCCGCAAATGATGTGCTGGGTTTCACCGGACCACCAGCAGGAAATCCCTGGTTCGATATGAAGCAAACGCATGCACATAAACAAGAAGCGTGTAAAGCAGTATTTCAATGAAGGACGAGAGCCGCTCGTGAGCTCCATGAGCAGAAGAGACGAGCGATCGAAGATATTGAGAGGTTGTATCCAGGAATAAGATACGTGTCAAGGAAACCTTATAGCAAAGTCACAGTCGGTGCTGAGAATCTGGAAAAACATTTTCTACAAATGAAGAATCCCAACATGCAGCTGCCAGGCAGAATAGACCATTAAACATAGACGATGATAACCAAAACTTCCGTCAACCTGACTAAAAGGACAGGAATATCCAAATCACCTGGACCTGACGGCTTACCATCCTAGCTATTCAAAGGTGCTGGAAATGACTTGCATGCACCAGCTCATTTCGCAGATCTGTAGCCATGTTCTGTAACTCTAACATCGTGAAATTTGTTGACGGATCGCTGTGAATTGATCGAAAATACACTTTCTGTCATCCATCTGTCTCTGTAACTCTCTTCGAAAAATGTCGAAAAGCTTTTCGCATGAAAGAAATAACTGGAAAGATGCAAGAAAACTGTTCTCAGATACGAAAAGTTTTTCCGTTTTTCTGTTACTAAGTGGATGGCGTGCGAAAGAAGCAGAATGGTCGAGAATAACCCAGAAAAAGTAAGTAAATGCCAAATTAATACGTGATATGTAAATATTAAAATATAATTTTTATTCATTTCAGAAATCATCCAAAATTTCAAAAGAACAAAAACAAAAATTAGTTAATTACATGGACAAGCGCAACGCTTATAAAAAAATGCGTTTACCACTACATTCAACAGAAAACCACTCACATAAACACGGAATATCAAATTTATGCCCTGATTCGTATCCACTCATGTGTTGACATAAAAGTTAACTAACATGCCCTGATGTTAATTTAGCCATGGATTATGGTGTCTCCATGTTGTGACATATTCATGGCATGTTTCTACTGAAGTGCAAAACAATGTCGAGAATTGGTACAAAAAGTGCATAACGTGTGCGGCTATCAAGGACCCGAATGTTATGCCGCAGGAGCGAAATAACCACTAAGCCCAAACATCCAATTTTCCAAAAAACTTAACACGTGCTCCGACATTTTAAGAGTAGTAATACAATCTAGACTGTTAAGTATTAAAAAAAAAGCACATTGAGCACATTTCGAGCATATAGCTGTTGACATCGCTAGCCCGTTTCCCGAAACCGTTAATGGCAACCTCGTCATGGATTACGTCAGCAATTTGCTGAAAGGGTTCTCGATCCTAAATCAAGAGGCTAAGACCGCATCAGACTTGATAGTCCACTAATGGCTGAGCAGATTTGGAGTCCCAATGGAGCTTCATTCTGAACAAGGACGAAACTTTGAATCAAATCTATTACAGGAAGTGTGCCAATATCTTAGAATAAGGAAGACAAGGTTTGGTCGAGCGATTCAATAGGACCTTAAATGAGCATCTGTCTATGCATCTCAGCGGGACTGGGATCGTCACATAACTCTATTTTTAATATCCTACTGAAATGTGGTCCATAATTCAACAGGGCATACACCATCGGAGATACTATTTGTTCAAACATTTCGGTTGCCAAGTGAAACATCAAAAACAACCGAGAAAAGATGACATCAGAGAACAACCACATGAAGACTAGGCTTCAATTAAGGAGATCTAGTGTGGCTGTATAATCCTGTGCGTAAGAAAAACAAATCACCAAAAATTGCAACAGGATTGGAAAGGTCCATACAAGATAATAACCTGCATCAATGACGTTGTCCACAGGCTCCAGCGTGAGGATTGGGAGAAAAAGGAGGTACTGCCTGTGGAAAGAATGTGTCGCTTCAACGGAACGATGAATAACGAAGTTGTTCGGGACCTCTTATTTTGAAACAAAACCGTGTCGTCTATATTTGAATAACGGCAGACTCATCGATTGGAATAATAATGGAAAATCTTTAGCAAATATTCTGACAAAATGGAATGTTCTTAAAAGATGACAGGCTGTATAAATATCAGCATCGAACCTCTGCTAGTTCAACAGTTGAATTTGAAAGTGAATGAAGGGTAGTGATAAAGTGGTTTAAAGAAAAGATAAAATAAAAATAGTTGATAAAAGGTATTGCATTATAAATTGTAAAGGGCGATTTTTTTGTTGTTTGGTTTTTCAATGTTCTATTGTTGACAGCTCACACATGACTCGGGTGTCAAAGTCAAACATGCTCAGTTAGCATTGCCATTTCATCATGGAAAGACTTACGAACAACGCTTACAAATGATTGAATTTTATTATCAAAATTCGTGCTCTGTGAAAAATGTTTTTCGCGCACTTCGACCGTTTTACAGACGTCATAATCGACCTACTGAGCAAGCAATTCAAGCCATGGTGACCAAATTTCGCACAAACTTGACGCTATTGGACATCAAGCTACCTAGCCGTATACATAGAGTGCATAAATAGGAAAATATTGCTGCTCTATCCGACAGTGTTAATAAAGACCGTGATCATCGCCGTTGGCACCAATTGGGATTGTGTTACTCGACTACATGGAAGATTTTACGCAAGGATCGTGGTTTAAATAAATAAATAAAATACAGTTCGTGCAAGAACTGAACACAGCGTCGAAATTTGGGTTGAGTGGGCTTTGGAAAAACTGGAGGAAGATCCGCTTTTATATCGAAAATTGTCTTCAGCGATGAAGGTCATGGGTGTGTTAATAACAAAACTGCTGTATTTGGGCCGATGAGCAACCTCATGCTATATAAGAGCTGCCAATGCACTCGGAAAAATGCACCTTTTGGTGATACTTATGGTACAGCGGAAACATTGGCCCATATTTTTTCAAAGATGACCGTGCGATGGATTACCGTCAATGGTGTTCGCTATTGTTCAATGACTTCGAACTTTTTTTTAGTATTGTTAACTATTTTCTAGAAACAAATAAAACTATTAATAATGTGAACAGTAGACCGAAATGTTTAACAATATATGGTTATATATGTATACATATGTTTAGTAACATAAGCAAACTGAAATAATAAATACATAAACAAACATACTAAACATGAATCAAACACACGAATGAATTTTGCTTCTTTTATATTAGAGGCGCAACCAAGTTATAGCTGTGTTTTTTGATGAAAATGCAACTTTATTGTGAAAAAATGGTTACAAATGAATCATTCAAAGTTTTGCCCATCGCTAGCAGCAACTTTTTCTCATCATTCTGGCAGAAGTCGAATACCGTTACGGTAAAAGTGTTCATCTTATGGAGCTATCCACGAATCAACGTAGTTTTTGATGTCTTCATATCAGCGGAACTGCTGATCAGCCAGACCACGGGCCATCGAACGGAACAAATAATAATCGGAAGGCGCAATATCTGCGGAATATGGCCGATGGGGTAGGATCTTCCATTTGAGCGTTTCCAGATAGGTTTTAACGGGTTTGGCAAAGTGAGGCCGAGCGTTGTCATGCTGTAGAATCACTTTTTCGTGTCTCTGCTCGTATTGTGGCCGTTTTTTGCGCAGTGCTCGCCTCAATCGCATCAATTGAAGTTGATATCGTTCCCTAGTGATGGTTTCGTCGGGTTTCAACAGTTCGTAATAAATGGCACCGACCTAGTCCCACCAAATACACAGCATAACTTTCGCAACGTGAACATTCGGCCGAGCCGACGACGTAGAAGCATGATCGGCCATCCCCACGACTTTCTTCCCGTGAGTTGCTGTAATGAATCTATTTTTCATCACCCATCAAGATGCGATGAAGAAAATCCTTGCGTTTTTGCCGCTGGATCAGTTGTTCGCAGGCGAAAAAACAAAGCTCAATGTCCCTTGGCTTCAAATCATACGGAAGCCAAGTTCCTTGTTTTTAAACCATTCCCAACGCATGCAATAGGTTGGAAATGGCTTGCTGGGTAATTCCTAAAGCTGAAGCAAGCTCTTTTTGCGTTTGGCACGGATTCGCATCGAACAATGCCTTCAATTCAGCGTCTTCAAAAGATTTTGGCCTTCCTTCACGCGGACGGTCGTCAACATCGAAATCACCGTCTTTGAACCGACGGAACCAATCACGGCACGTTGTTTCATCTCCGTAAACTTTTTGGAACTGTTGATGCGCTTCCCGCAAATGAAGATTATTTGGCACAAAATCATGAATTTTCACACAACCAAAAGTATATGACGCCAAAACAAAATTACTAATATGTCAATACGGTTTGTTTACCATATGTCTCAGCTTGGTTCATGACATTTTGAATATGTCAAAATCGACCAGCACTTAATGCTGGAGCCATCTATTGACTTAGTTGAGAAGAACATAATAATCGGGATGCTTTGAATACAAAACTAATGAATTAAATTTGATTTTACTTGCTTTGTTTTGTTCTGATAAATGGTTTTCCACGATTTTTGCACTGAAATACGAAACCATTTTCTCTTTTTCAAAGGCGAGAAATAGCGGAATTCTTTGTTTCATGTATTCTCGATGCGAAAAGTTTTCGCACAAGTTACAGAATATGGCTAGTGGTCAGAAGAGTATATGCCTGATGAAGGGAATATCGGCAATGTATGCCAGGTCCACAAAAAAGGAGACCACCTCAACTATAGAGACCAACTATAGAGGATACAAGATCTTATCTCCCATATTGTTTGAACCTCTGAAACCCTTCGCCAATAATTTGATTAGTCCCTATCAGTGCGGCTTCAGACCAGGAAAGTCCACATTCGACCAAAGCTTCACACTCCGGCAGATCCTGAAAAAACTGAAGAAGTTCAAATCGATACACACCAACTTTTCATTGATTTTAATTCCGCATATGACAATATTTATAGAGACGAGCTATGTAACATTTATAGAGCCATGTGTAGTTTTGGAATAGCTGCCAAGCTCTCCTGCCTTTTGCCAATCGCTTTTTCTTTCAGCTAATAATGCAATTGATTAATCAGGCCCTATCCCGAAAACTAAGGAGACTCTATATAAAACCTTGATCATCCCAGTCCTACTTTATGGTGCAGCAGTATGAGCTCTATCGAAAGCCGATGAAGATATCCTCAGTCATTTCGAGAGAACATTTCATAGAAAAATATTCAGTCTCGTTTGGGTTGATGAGCTCCGGAGGAGAAGATTCTGCGACGAACTACATGAGCTGTACTGCATATTAGTCGCCTAAGACGGCTGTGACATGAAGAGCGAATGGATACCAATGCTCAGGCCCGCAGAGTACCATGCGCGGTTTTTGAATGTCTGTTTAATGTTAATTAATTTGTCGTCAATGACAAAATTTCTGTCCAACTCTCACAGGCAACTTCTTAAAAATTGTTTGGCTTTGACGAAAAAAATAGCCCAAGAGCTTCGTGACGAATCTAAAATCGTTTCCATCAAAGAAATTTTGCAGCCTTCAGTGTAAGTGGAAATCTGAAGGTGCTAAATCTAGAGAATAAGGCGGATGCATAATTTTTTCCCAACCTAGTGGTCCTAGCTGTATAAGCGCGAGCGTTATCCTGATGGAATAGAACACAACTCCGTGTAACCAGACCTGACTGTTTCTGCTCTAGTGCCGACTTTAATCTGCACACGCGGCAACATGTAATGTAATGTAACAATGCATGTCATTTTGATTCAAATTTTATTGTTGTACGACTATGCACTATCCACATATAATATTCCAGGATACGAATCTTATTTTAACTGCAATAATTCATACAGTTCAGGTGGTGTCGCTGTGTATATTAAAAAGCAGGAAACATCAAATAGCAAAGATCGCAAAATAAATCTAGTGAGTGCTGATGTCCTAAAAATTTGTTGTCATATATGTAATGAATGTTTTACTAGCACACGGTATATGTGCTTAAAAATAATCTGAATATTGACAGTTTCCTAAATGACGTAACGACTAAAAATCGTTTAGTGGTAGGAGATATAAACATCGTTAAAAAACAATAATGACTCATAATTATTTATCCTTAATGTCCTCATTTGGTTGGAAACCACTTGTTTTAGAACCAACTAGAATAACAGATAAAACACAGACTTTCATAGATCAAATTTCTATTTGAGTAGGTTTAAATGTTACACATAGCTTTACTAGTGAAGTAAAAAATGAAAATATCTGATCATTGTATGACTAATATAAAAGTAGAAGCTGCTGCGCTGAGTAATACTGACAAATACGTACCTTTAAAAATTAAAAACAAAATTAGCTTTGACAAATTAATAGTCTGAAGTTCGAATTTTGGGAATCCGTATATGCAGAAAGTAATCCATCAACTGCCTACAATTTACTTATACAAATCCTAAAAAGGCATATTCATAATTGCACGGTCGCTATTAGATCAGACAATTCAAAGCTAAAACGTCTTAGGCTGTGGATTAACAAAAAGTTGCTTGTAAAAATAAACAACAAAAATTCGCTAAGAAAAAAATGTCAACGTCACCCTCGGAATACAGCATTAAAACATGTTTATTTGAAACTATGCCAAGACATAAAGAAAGAAGTAAAGGTTTGTAAATATAAATATTATTCAACTAAACTTCATAATTGTAAAGCTGAAGTAAAACAAAAGTGGAGAGTAGAGTAGTAAACAGCATCCTCAACAGAGAAAATGAAAAAAAAAAACGATATCGATAGACTTGAAGTAAATGACATGACAATAACAGAGCCAATGGACATTGCAAATCAATTTAATAAGTTCTTTACCACTATCGCTTCAGATATGAAACCCACTCTTAGCCACTACAGCTGTAATTGTAGTATGTTTCCTGACTTTGTGAATGATATTTGTTTTAGTAATTGTTTCGTTTTCTGTCCATTTACACCCATCTAGATAAATAAATGTATTATGTCATTCGATAGTAAAAATTCTTGTACATTTGACTGTATTACAAACTACCTTTTGAAGTGCATTTCTTTTTATGTAATTGATGTGCTATGTCATTTGTTAACTTAAACGTTCATTGTGGTATTTTCCCATGATCTCTACAATATGCTGAAATTATTCCTTTGTTCAAAAAAAGTAACCGAGCTTTAATAACTCAACATAGGCCTAACTCCTTACCTCCAACATTCAGTAAAGTTTTTGAAAAACTAATAAAAACGCGAATTGTACAATTTTTAAACAAAAACAAGTTCTTCAGAAACGAACAATATGGTTCGTCCGCTGATGATGCTATCCTTAAACACTGTACAGAAATATAAGACAGTTTTAATAAAAACAACTCTAATGTAGTGCTTTTCATAGATAGGACGAAAGCTCTTGATATAGTCAATCATGAAATTTTACTCGATAAGTTATACAGGGCAGGTTTAAGGGGCGTAATTCACAAGTGGTTCTCGTCATACTTATCTGAAAGGACTCAGCGAGTTAAATTAAATGGTGTGTTAAGTGATTCGTTAAAAATTAAGATAGGTGTTCCACAAGGTTTAGTGTTAGGTCCTTTGTTGTTTTTGATATATGTTAACTCGATTGAACAGAAAGAAGTCACAGGGAGCCAAATCAGGTGAATTCGGTGGCTGTTGGATGATATTTGTTGCATTTTTCGTCAAAAAATTACGAATAATAATGGCAGTGTGCGACGGTGCGTTATCATGGTGCAAAATCCTCTAGCTTTCTGCCCACAAACCTGGTATCTTTCGGTGAATTGCTTCACACAAACGTCTCATAACGCCCAAATATTGCTCTTTGTTTACTGTCTGGCCTTCTGGCAAAAATTCAAGATGCACTACACCGTTGTAATCCATGAAAACCGTTAGCATTGCCTTCTTTTTTGACTGAAAACGACGCGTTTTTTTTTTTGTCTCGGCTCATTTGGTGAACGCCATTCACTTGCCTGATGTCTGGATTGCGTGTCGTACTCATAAGCCGTCTCGTCTCCAGTAATGATCCTTTTGATGAATGTGGGATCGGATTCAGCCTCGCAAATCATCTCTTTTGCGACGTCAACACGGTCTCTTTTTTGCATGAAATTGAGGTCTTTTGGCACCAACTTTGCTGCTACACGACGGAAACCCAAATCATTAACCAAAATGTCTTGGACTGATCCATAGGCATTGTTCTCTCTGATGGCTAATTTGCGGTTATTGACCAACATTTCCTTTGCTTCATCAATGTTTTCGTCGGTTTTCGATGTCGGTGGTCTGCCACTGCGTTCATCATCATCGATTGACTCACGACCACTTTTGAACCGCTCGTGCCACTGGTAAACGACCGTTTTCTCTTAGAGAATCATTGCCACTTTTCCAACATTTCCAACATTCGCACACCATTAAATCCGTTTTTTACGCAAAATTTAATACAAGTTCGTTGTTGCAAATTTAAATCCATTTCTAAAATTGTAAAAATTCGCCAACACACACGGAGATAGATGTACTCTTGGCTACGTAACTTTTGCAAATGTTAAGCTATGATGCTGAGATTTAGAGGGGATGTCAACAACTGAACAAAAAAAAACAGAACTCACATCGGAACAATGGGAGCGCCATACGGTGGTGTGGTATGAGCACTTCTTTTTACTGGGCATGGATCTGGTATTCTGGGAGTATTATGTAGTTCAGATAATGTTTCCTGAAAAAATAAAAATAATATTTCTGCAATTAAAAAAGTATAAATTATGCAAAGCATGACACTTTGCTTTCTCTACAAGCCGTGGGTGGGCGTGGCTGAAGTGGTAGTGTGTTGGCTTCCCAATCGGACGGTTCGGGGTTCAATACCAGCCATGACCGAAAGACTTTTTTTCAGGCAACTAAAATCTTGTGAGATGAATGGTTGCCTAAATATAACATCAAGTCCAATTTACACTAGTAATTTAGTCTCCCCATTAAATTTTGGATGCCATCCATGGAGCGAAATAACCACTGAGCCCAAAAATCTTTCTCTCTCTCTCTATCCAATTTTCCGAAAAACTTAACACGTGCTCCAGCATTTAATAGTAGTAATACCCTCTTGAGTGCTTTCTTAAAAACAAAAAAAAAAGCCTATAAACGTAACAATGTAAACAAATTCATCTGTCCTACATTTTGTTTGACTATACGAGGGGCGTTCAATATATTCTCGGTATCGATATGAAGGAAAATGCGAATTCAATTTAATTTGTTTTTGTTTTTCAGTATAATCTCGGCTAACATCAATGCATTTGTTACATCTTGAGATAAGCTTTTTTAAACCCTCAAAAAAATAAATTTCCTCTTTCTCTGCAAAATACCCATTTATTGCCGACTTGAGTTCTTCATCATCCGAAAATCTTTTTCCACGAAGACATTTTTTCAAATCCGGAAACAGGAAATAATCACTAGGGGCAAGGTCTGGACTATAGGGTGGGTGTTGGATTTCTTCGAAACCACAATCTCGCGCAGCAGCCTTGGAAACTCGCGCCGTGTGAACAGGAGCGTTGTCATGAAGAAGCAACACACCCGCTGCGAGTTTACCCCGTCTTTTCTTTTTAATTTCCTCCCGCAAATTATGCAAAGTGGAAGCGTAGGATGTGGCGTTGATGGTTTCACCTTTTTTTTTTGTACTCAATGAGCAAGATTCCCTTTGAGTCCCAAAAAACTGTGGCCAGGAGCTTCCCGGCAGACGGAGTGACTTTGAACTTCTTCGGGGGGTCTGTTCCTTTTTATGCCACTGCATGGACTCTTGTTTGCTTTCAGGGTCATAGTGGTGGACCCATGTTTCGTCCCCAGTAACAATTCGATCCATAACACCATCCGCGTTCTCACTACACATCTCCAAAAGCTCTCTACAGCATGCGATTCTCACTTTTTTCTGAGGCACTGTTTCTTTGATGCTTTCTCCCGTACAAGCAGTAGCCGGGGCGCCGGAGCGGGGGTCGTCTTCAATGCTCTCTCTGCCTCTCTTGAACTCACTTGACCACTTTTGCACAGTTGATAATGAAGGTGTGGAACCCTGGTAAACAGCCACCATCACTTCATGAATAGTTTTTTGACTTTTTCCTTGCTTAGTGGGAAATTTAATTACAGCGCGATGCTCACTTTTCACCATCATCGTCTCAGTTGCCATTATGATTCTGTTTAACTAGAGATAAAACGCGAATTAATAATCACATTTATATGAAATTTTACATGAATGCACTAAAATAATAGTATTACTTGATAAATAAGTCAATTTATATATACAACCACAGCTTCACCCCGATATCGAGAATATATTGAACGTAGTATGCATGTGCAGGTAGGTACGTACCTCCGTATGAATGTTTGAGCTGCTGTCATGTTCTTGTTCAATCTGGCAGCTTTCCTGAAAGCAAAAGATCGAATATACAAGATGGAATGAAAAGTGACTTCCTTGGGAATTAAAAAAAAATTTTTTTTTAAATGTTTTTTTATATTATTTAATATAGTCCCCTTTTAATTTGATATACTTATTCCAGCGATTTTTCAACTTCTTGATCCCGTCCGAAGCGTCGATGATATCCTCGCGTGAGCTGAATTTTTTATTGATGAGCCATCTTTTGAGGTTTGGGAAGAGATAATAGTCCGAGGGATCCAAATCCAGTTACCAATCGACGCCAAAAGTCCGCCCGATTCCGCATCCCGCATCAGCAAGTCCAAACAGTCTTTCGAAGTGCTTTCACGTTCGTGTTTTTGGTCAAAACTGAGCATTCGCGGCACCCAGCGGCAGGATAACTTTTTCATATGCAGAATATTGCCCAAAGTATGGCGTGTGCGCTCAGTACTAATCTTTGTGGTATCTGCTAGCTGGCGCACCTTCACTTTCCGGTCAGCCAACACAATTTCATGTATTTTTTTGACATTGTCCTCTGTAACTCCATCGGAGGGCCTGCCGCTGCGGACTTGATCGGTAGTGCAGTTGCAGCCATCACGAAACTCTCGAAACCAATATTTGACGGTGTAATCTGACGGAGCATTTTGTTTTCTTCTTTTGTTTTCTTCGCCGTTTTGCCTCTTAAAAAATAATGTTTTATGAGAGAACGAAAATCGTTTTTGTCCATACTCAATATGATGCCAAACACGTCAACAACAATCAGCTGTCAAAACAAAACTAAAGACAGTATCGCATTGAAATTTGGCATGTCGGCCTAAATATGAACGGACTTCAAGGCACCATAACCTTTTTCGCAGTAGCAGCGCATTCTGGCGGTCAAGGAGGTCACTTTTCACTCCATCTAGTATGTATATTTAAAAGCCAAAAACTAAAACATATTTCAACATTAGATAAAGTAGAGCCACAGTCATACCGATCATCTAAGAATCGCAGGTACCTAAAGCAATCCACTCGGATTTTGTAGTCTGTAAGTTTTTTCTCGCCTGTGTTGCACTTTAAACACATGCATTTTTTTTCTACTTCATTTTTATAACAATTAATTAGTTCACATATCTCGGTTAAGGCATCGGCTTTTTTGCTTTTGTTCTTAAAATGTTCGTCATGTGGATCCCACAAAACTTTTTTCGTTTCAACAAGTTCTATTAACTTTATAACATCGTCGTTACTCCACACTTTTCGTGATATTTTTGATTGTCATTACTAACTCCCTTCCTATGTATCATAAATGCTTGAGAAACAGAGAAATGTTTTGCAAAGTGTCCTAAAATTAGGGACTAAAATTAGCATTTTAGAAACATTTCAGAAATGTTTCAAAAACGTTTCTTTGGGGCATGCTTTACGACATATTAAAATAATAATTCTCAACACGTTTAATATAAAAGATACGTGAATAACCAGCGCCCACAGTGGTCGATAAAAGTGACAAATAATTGGTTTCAATTAGATTGAATTATAAATTGTTTTATTGTGATTTCGAATAAAGCAATTGTGTTGAAGTAAATAAGTTTTATCTCTTGAACCCACACAAACGTTTTACAATATATGGTGTGGTCCCAATTCAAGTGCATTTCCTTTGGTTATGGAATACGATTTCATAGCGGATCCTGTCATCCCAATTTTCCAAAACCATGTTGCTATCTCTGGCTCTATCTCACG
Source organism: Volucella zonaria (assembly GCA_963966105.1). Lineage (NCBI taxonomy): Eukaryota > Metazoa > Arthropoda > Insecta > Diptera > Syrphidae > Volucella > Volucella zonaria. The sequence continues at coordinate 148,614,537 of OZ014530.1, read as the reverse complement.
AATGCCTCGGACGATATTCGCATAATATCTATCTTTAAGGGCACCCCACAAAAAAAGTGTAACCGGGTCAAATCGCACATCCGAGGCGGCTAATTGTCACGGCCAAGTCGGCTGATAACACGATAGCAAACTTAGCGGGCAAAAGATCGATTGTTTGATGGGTTGTGTGACCTGGCGCGCCATCGTTCCGAAACTGAAGATCGTCGAAGTCCATGTGTTCAATTTCAGCCTGCAAACATTCGGTAATCATGACTCCGTGGCGCTCACCGTTGACTGAAATTTTCTATCACCAGATGCGGCAACTTTTGTTTGTTAACATAGCCGCCGAGAATTCGAGGTCCAATTAGAGCTGCTGTAAGGCCCAAACTGAGAAGCGAAAACGAAACGGAAGGTCGTTTGCCTTCAACTGCTGAGTCAATTGGACTTTGTAGGATGTTTGTGCAAAATTCTCATCAAGCTTATGGGTGAAATGTTGGATGGTTGGGGTCGATGGCGAGGCGATGTTCCTAGTTTGAGTCGAACACTCTTGGGCACAGTAGCCACATACTCGTCTGTACGTACCGTACGACAAAGAGAACTGTGAAGATTGTCCGCAAGCAAACCAGCCTCACGAGCTTTTCCCAAGTATTATAAAATCTATGGTTTTTTGTGACGAATTTTTTTTTTTTTTACTATTGTGGTGTTCATAAGAAAAAAAAGTAAAACATTATATTTATTACGCATTTTCTGGAAAAAAGTCAAAGTTAAAAATTAGTTTGGGCAAGAAAAATGGAACAGGCTTAGATATTGAATATTTGAAGACTCAAACAAGATATCAACTTCATTTAAACGCAGCTGCAAAGGCTAGTATTTCTTCTAACAATAAAGTTTAGAACTAGGTTTCTACCACTAGTATCAACAGAGCAATTTCCGTACACCAAAGTAAGCCTTTTCTTAAATTCTCGATAAATGATGTCAACATTCGAGATAGACTCTTACTCTAAACGATTTTTTCTTAGAATATACCTACAAATCATTTCCCCAATTATCCTTGACGAATTAGGGGCACTCTATATATGAGTAACAGTATTTGAAAAAAATTTTTCGCGATTAATTATTGTAATGTTGGATTTTTTTCGTTTGTTTAAAATAGAACTTAACACTCAAGTGGGTATGACTACGCATGTGATTCAAATCATGTGATAAGTTTTTCAGAAAATGTATTGTAACATTGAGAAAGACAGATTTTTGTGCTGAGTGAGTGAGTGAGTGAGCTTGGATGAAGTGGTAGTGTATTGCCTTCCCAGTCGAACAGACTGCAATAACCATGGAATTAAAAAAGTAAGTCCTAAGTCAACTTAGTTGTACTTGTATTACTATGTTATATTATTTTTGTGCACAAAAACAACACAGTGTGCACAGGGGTGGCCGTGGTGTAGTGGTACTAGCAATCGCTTCCTTCAGTCGTTCATAGACCTCCGTGAGGAATAAACGTGTTTCGGCTTCTAGTGAAGATAAAAAGTTAAAAGTAAACTTAAGAAAACGATAATTAGAAACGTTTTGGCCAAGTGCTTCGGTGGCCCAGTGGTAGTGGTGTCGGCCGACAAAGCAGAGGTCGTGGGTTCAATTCCCGAAAAAAATTACGTCGAGTTTTTATTTTTAAACATTTTAAAACAATAGACAACTGCATAAGCAGAAAGTGTTCAGATCGTCGTGTGATGAGTGGTAGTGAGCGGTCCGCTATACTAATAGCGGGGTCAGCAGATGGCGTGATGTCATCTGATGACCAGACCGTAATTTCGGCACGTTCGGAAATGACAGCAAAGAGGAGGAGGAAGCTGAAGCCTACTCCAAACCTCGTGAAGCGCCCTTCCCTATCAGCATCTACTGAGAAGCTGCCTGGTGGAGCAAGGGAAGAGGCGCCAACAACCTCAACAAAAGCAGCAACGCAACAACGAAAGACGCCAGACGAATACCCATATGTGTCTGACGGCGGAGAAGGCCACTATATGGGTGGAAACAATACCTTTGCATTCCTAGCTGCCTCGGAATCTGATGACGAGGAAGATCAGGTCAAAGCATTATATAGTAGCATACAGCAGCTACAGCAAAAAGTGCTTGCTATAAAAGCTAAACAAGTGGCAAGGAGGGAAAGGGAAAAACTACAACTCCAGAGCCCTCAGCAACAACAAAATGTCAACGTGGAGCTACCACAAAAACAAAAACAATCATTAAAACAACAACAAACACAGAAACCGGCACAAGAACTTACAAAGAAAGATGCACAACCACAACAAAAGCATAAACAGCAAAAACAACAACAGCAAAAACAACAACAGCAACAAAAATCGCAGCAACAGAAGCAACAACAACAGCAGCAACAGCATAAACAACATCAGCAGCAGCAACAACAACAACAACAGCAGAAATCAACAAAACTACGGGTACCTCCAATCAACACGTTTAAGATGGAGTTGAAAGACACAATAGAATTATGTAAGTCGGCCATAGGAAATAATTTTTTTGTTAAAAGACTTAGTTTAGATAGGCACGCGATCCACTGCAATACAGTGGAGCGCTACCACAAAATTAAAAGTTTATTGAAGGATTCGACGACGGAGTTCTCCTACACCTCTAAGGGTGAAAAGCTGCAGACAATGCTGCTGAGGGGGTTAGAACCGTCGACTGATCCGGAGGAGCTCCTTGCATTGTTGAAAGAGAAGGAGTGCGAAGGGCTCAAATTCGTGGGAGTCAAGCCATTTGTCACGGCTAGAGCCAAAAGGGAGAAGCGGAAACTACCGTTCTTCCTGGTTCAGTTAAGTCCCGACAGCAAACTGGATGGTCTAAGGAGTATCAAAATCCTAGACTACCAGGTTGTACACTGGGAAAAATTAAAGAGGAGCGAAAACATTTTACAATGTGTTCGCTGCCAAAGGTTCGGGCATGCCGCGTCGAACTGCGAAATGCAGCCTCGGTGTGTGAAGTGCGGAAAGAACCACAAGTCAGAGGAATGCGCTCTAGGTAAGGACGGCGCGTCTGAAAAAAGCCAACTCTCTTGTGCTTTATGTAGGAACACGGGACACACTGCAAACTATCGGGGTTGTCCCAAGTTCCAATATATAAAAAGAGTAAATCTGGCTCGGCAGCAGAAAGTGGAAGTTAAACGTCCCCCTGTTCATACACAAACACCAGTTACCTACGCCCAAATGGCGGCAGGTAATACGGTACAAAAAGCGAAGGTTGTCTTTCAGCCCCCAGCGCCTAGAGCACAGGAACTTGTAACTGACATGCCGTCTATCTTACTCTTTATTCAGAGGTAGATGGGTCAGCTTCAACGTCAAATACAGGAACAGGCTAAGCGGGTAGATCAAATATACGCGCTGCTGTCGGGCCTAACGCACCTCCAGTCGTAATGGGTACGTACATGGCGGAGCAAACCCTGAAGGTCCTTGCAGTGAATGTTAATTCACTGATTAGGTTCGAACGAAGAGCCACACTGTTTAAGTTGCTTAAAGACCAAGCCCCTGATGTGCTTTTGGTTAGCGAAAGTAAGCTTGCTAAAAGACACAAAATGAGGCACAGAAGATATAAAATATTACGGAGAAACCGACCCAACTGCATTCAAGGAGGTGGTGTTGCGATCTTTGCTAGAAAAGGACTGCGTTTCAAAAGAATATACAGTCGTGTAGTACGTAGGTTCCAGGTGCTGGAAGCATGCATCAAGTACATCCCTCTCCGTAGTGGAAAGCGGTTATACATGGTGTCTGTTTATGCACCTAAAGCTACTCAATCAACCTTATTCATCTCAGAGCTCGAGACACTTTTTCGATTCCTAAGACTGGAATTGGAGGAGAACTACTTTATTATCGGCGGAGAGTTCAACGCCAAACATAGAGATTGGGGAAATAACACACCAAATACTAGAGAGAACCTACTATTCAATTGAGTCAGCACAGTATAATGTATCGACTCGACCTCAAAGCGACGGATAGTCCGTCGTTTCCCAGACACGGGTCCTATTTGGATTTTCTGCTGTTCGACACACGAATACACCTGACGTGTTCTAACCAACATACCATAAACTGTCTACGCACTTTCGTGTATGACAGTGACCATTGCGGTCTCAGTACCGAAATAACCGTTCCGAACGAAATTGCGGAATTGGATGAGTTTGTTCAAATGCATTCCTACAACTATAGTACGGTGCGTTGGACGCACTTTTCCAGAACACTGACGAGAGCACTCTCCTCGAATTCGCTCTACCCACCGTCCAATAGAAATCTGTCAAACGAGGAGATTGACAGGTATCTAAAACTAATGGACGAGACAATTAAACGAACAATGGACAAAACAATACCTCGGTATCAACATACTGACAACGAAGACTTATTCCGCAACGCAACCATTGACGCACTGCACCGACACACAAGTAGACTGCTGTCAAGACTAAAAACCTTGTACAGACAGTTTACTGCCAGACATAACCCGGACATCATGACATTGAAGTCGTTGATTAAAAACCTCCAGATATTAATAAAGGAAAATTACAGAAATTCTGTAAGTTTGTATTGGAACAATAAAATTCGGGCTGTAAACACCAGCAACCCGAATATGTTCCCGCAAATAAATAAAATATTTCGGAGAAATAATCAGAACGACCTTCCATGTCTCAAAATCGCCCGAACGACGAACAACGAACAAATACTTGCAGCAGCAGGCATCGATCCAAATGAGGCCGTTGATGATGACAACTTCTTTGTGATCGAGGATCCACAGGAGAAAGTGGAGGCTATAGGAGCGACTTTCCAGGAAATGTACAAGGCGAATGACATCATTGGCCCCAACCACGACCTGGAAAATCGAGTCCTTGTGCACAATTTCTACCTTCGAAATGAAATATTGAACTGGCGATTCGAGATCTCGGGTTTCACCCAGTTCAGTGACGAGAATATGGCAAATAATGTCATCGCCGACGATAGGGTATTACCCCCGTTCATTTCGAAGGTGGAGCTTCAAACGATCTTCGAATCACTTAGAAGTAAGAAATCAGTGGGAACCGATGAAATACCGAACATTGTGCTTCGACATCTCTCACTAGAAGCGGTGGACATTTATACCACCCTGTTTAATAATGCAATGAATAATGCACATTATGCAGCGCATTGGAAAACTGCGGTGGTACATCCCATTCCCAAAAGGGATAAATATACTTCCAATCCGGCGGATCTCCGCTCGATCAGTCTTCTTCCAAACATCAGTAAGGTTTTCGAGAAGGTAATCAATAGAGTCCTGACTAAGTGGGTTGAGGACAAACATATAGTTCCGGATAATCAATTCGGTTTCAAGGCGGGGCATGATATCATTCATGCTGCGTCTAAACTGGTTTCCGATATCCAATGGAACAAAGGCAAGAAACAGTGCACTGGTGCCTGCCTGATTGACTTGGAAAAAGCCTTCGATACCGTATGGTTAGAGGGACTCTTTTTCAAGCTGGATAGGTTGGGCATTAGTAAACCACTGCTGTATATTCTGTTTGATATGCTCTCCAGTAGGCAGTTCATCGTGAAGAATGGCGATGTGACTTCTGCTGGCACATTTAACATTAAAAACGGTCTGCAACAAGGTGCGGTGAATTCGCCGATCCTATTCAGCATTTACACAAGCGATCTGATAGGTTCACTTCACCATGCCATAGTGTACGCAGACGACTTAATAGCGTACAGAACATGTCCAAAGATTGAATTCATTTACATACTTTTGACAAAATTAAGCGATATTGCGACGACTGGAAATTGAAAATCAACTTTCAGAAGTTGGAAACCATTTTGTTTAGGACGCCTTTGTCTGGGGCCTCTAGGGATACCAGAAAGAATTGGCGGAAGTTTTCGATCGTGGGACAGCACGGGCAGCCACGTGCTTGTCGAAATGTAGTCAGGTACCTTGGGATCTGGCTAGACCAGTATCTGTATTTTAACAAACATATAGATATTGCTCTGGACAGAGTCAAAGGTGCTTTTGCTCTTACAAAGAGACTGTTTTATAACAGCCAACTCGATGCGAGGGTGAAGGTGATCTGCTACATGGCCCTTATCCGGCCTATGCTTGTATTTGGTTGTCCCGTGTGGTTCAACGTGAGAGCAAGCTTATTGGAAAAGATTAGGGTGTTTGAGAGGGCTTGTCTTAGGACTTGTCTTCGCTTATACAGAACACCAGAGTCTGAACACATAAACTTCTATCCTAATGAGGTCTTGTCCAATACGGCGAACCTGATAAGAGTGGACAATTTCATCATTAAGTTGACTCGAAGGCACATTGCAAGAGCAATGACCTCATCGAACAACCTGATCTCAGGGGCTTACTACCCCAATTATATGTATCATGAGAGAGTTCGCTTTGACGGCTTTATTCCTCCAGAAGCGTTCTTCTACCTAGATATGAAAGGTCTGATCCAGGACAGATTAGCGGTGCCGCTAATCTTCCACGTCGCTCCGACAGCTGGGGACAGGCGACTCAACTACGACAGAGACGTCGCACATGGCAGTGCGGAGCGTCTCCGGTTCAGTAGGGCGGTAGGGAGTCGATGTTGCTCGGCAGCACCAACAATTTTTGTGGCTATTGGAAGGAGGGGAAGATTCGTCGTCGAATTCCTCAAGTTATAGGTAGCTTCATGTGAAGCAAAGTCGGTCGTCTGTCTATTTTATTAGCCATAGCCGGCTTACATAATTTTAGGTAGCATTAAGTTAGATTTAAGGAAAAAAAAAATAAAAATAAAAAAACAAAAAAAAGTAAAATACACAAAAAACAGTAAAAAAAAAAAAAAATTAGAACAGATGTGGGTAACAACACTCTGAAATAAGGGGTAGTTTAAGTAGGATTAAGTAGAATAAGATTTATTTTTAGGTAATTTATAGGTTTAGTTTTAAGTTTTTAGTTTTAAGTTTTATATTATAACAAAAAAAAAAGTCCAGACACTAAGTTTTTGTTTTTTAATTAAAATCCATTTTCTAAGTTTTAGTGTTAATAAATGTAAAAAACAAAATAGACTGTAAGGAACGTCGAAAGACATAGATTAAGTATTATGTTTAACCTAGAGTGCGCGCATGGGGCCAGTAAGTTATAATTAGATTACTTTTAAGTTATTTAAGCTAATTTTTAAGCGTTTTTTTGTATAGCCTGTAAGAATTAATTAATGAAGTATAATAAAAAATGCATTTAAACTGAAACTGAAACTAGCAATCGCTTCTCACTCTTAGGGTCAAGGTTCGAATCCTAGCCACGACAAGCTTTCTTTTGTGTAATTGGAACTCAGTCAGAAAAATCTGCGTGTGAAGGCATAACACTGACATGTAGATTTGGCTGTTGTAGAGTTTTCAAGCACAAAAACAACCGTTAAAATTCACAACCTGAATCATTCCGAGTGAAGAAAAATCTCTCCGTCCTATTCAGATTCCCACCTCTGGAGAGTCAACATCGAAACCAAACACACCTGCGTTTCAAACCACTACAGCACAACAATGCTTTCCTTTCTCCTCCTTCTATCTTTCCGCCCGCGCCATGGCAACAGTATAAGGGTATTCATAACCCCTTAGGCGCGCGTAAATAATATAAAAAAAAAAAAAAAATCAGCTAGCCGTTAAATATAAAATTTGCGTGTAAATTACAACAATAGCATAGCGATATTATGGTAAGTCGATTTATACAAGGCGGCGCAAAATTAATCATCCAATTTTGTTTTTGAATTTGTGAAAAAAAAATGATTTTGAGTGATGGAAATCTTTATTTGGACCTTTGCAATTGTTTCTGTTAAATGAAAAAGATAATATCTGCAAAGTGTCAGATCATCCAATTTTGTTTTTGAATTTTTGAAAAAAAAAATGATTTTGAGTGATGGAAATCTTTATTTGGACCTTTGCAATTGTTCCTGTTAAATGAAAAAGATGATATCTGCAAAGTGGCTACCGCCAGTTTTGATACACATTTGTATCCATTTTATCACATTTTCCATGACTTTCCGCAAGATTTCCGGTGATAACTGTTCGTATTCCTGTCGAATGTTCTCCTTAAGGGCTGTGATTGTCTGAGGCTTGTTGGCATAAACCCGCGACTTCAAGTAGCCCCAAAGAAAGAAGTCTGGGATGGTTAAATCGGATGATCTTGCTGGCCATGCCAAATCGCTAAAACCGGATATTGAGCGACCAGGAAGCGCTTAGTTCACAATATCCATTGTGGCTCGTGCTGTGTGTGCGGTTGTACCGTCTTGTTGAAACCGGATGGTTCACCAAGCCCCGCTCATCCAATTCCGGCAATCAGAAGCCGTTTGTCATGGCCCTGTAGCTTTCGCCAGTAACAGTGATCGTACTACCGATGGCGTCCTCAAAAAAATGCAGCCCAATAACTCCTTCCGCGTGAACGCCGCACCACACAGTGGCTTTGAGTGGATGTAATGGCTCTTCGTGCATCACACGCGGATTTTCAGTGCCCCAGAAACGAAGATTTTGCTTATTAACGTAACCGTTTAAGTGGAAATGCGCCTCGTCGCTTATGATGATTTTCGACACAAAATCGTCCTCTTCTTCGTTGTTGAGATTGAGGATGGTTTTACAGTAAAACACACGCGACTGACGGTCAGGAGGCATTAACTGATGCACTGTTTGCACTTTGTACGGGAAAATGTGTAAGCCTTTCACTAAAATTCGCTGTAGGGTCCGTCTGGTGATGCCCAATTGCGTAGCCCGTCGTCTGGTTGATGTTACTTCGTTCTCAGAGGCCATTGTCGCGATATTTTCGGCCGGACGACTAGTCCGGTGGCGGCCACTTCCTGTGGGTTGCACTCTGTTCGAGTTAAGTAGGTAGGCGCCGGAATGTTTGCCCAGTTGGCGCGACATGATTAGGAAATCGACGTCGAAATTCACGCTGCGCCTAGCATCATCGACCGATTATTGGTCAAAAACATCGACACAATTATTCCACGTTCTTGCGGAGTATAGCGCTCCATTGCTTGTCTGTTTGTCTACTGCAGTTGTCTAGTTTACAAATGTCAAATATGTTTGACGTACGACGGCATTTGCAAAAATTATACCATCTTCCGATAGGGTGATTAATTTTGCGCCATCTTGTATATACACCCTGAATACTCGAACTGCAACCAACTTCAGACTGCTATAATTTCCATGACAGTGAGCTCAAATTTTGAAACATGACAGATAATTTTATTATTTACATGCCTTTTAAACGATTTGCGTCTCAGTTGTGTTGAAAAATTTTTATCCGCGATGGAATTCAAACGTGATAGTGTGATTGCTTTAAATTTGGCTGGAAAACCACAAGTAGCAAACGTTAGAGCCCTCCAGCACCTAAACGTGAATAAATCATTTGTGTGTCGAACCATAGCTCGTTACCGTGATACTGGCAGCGTTGCAAAACGCCATGGAGGTGGTCATAAAAAACAGCAACATCGGCAGAAAGTTTCGGTAAGTGAAGGCTCGAACTGAGCGAAATCCGCGTCGAAGTGGAAGAAAAATGGCTTGTGAGCTCAAGATATCATTGGAACGGATGCAACACATAATGAAAAATGAGTTTGGGCGCAAGCCATTGAAGTTCCAAAAAACACACGATCTTACACCGCAACAGAAAAAATTTAGATTCGAAAGAGCGAAGAAACGCTTGCACGAAAGTGGTTAGTTGCCGGATTTGGTTTTTTCCGATGAGTCGCCATTTGTTATCGAGTAATATGTCAACAAACAAAATGACCGACTTTACTTGCCAGAGAGGTCCTTCGAAAATTTACACCTTTGGACGGCCACCAGAAAGCAGGTAGCACCGATGGTGATGGTTTGGGCCGCCATAACCGACGATGGTCGCTTTCCGCTCGTATTTTTGGACCGTGGCGTCAAAATTAATGCGATCGTATTCGTATACAGTGAAACTGTCTTAGAGGCAGTATTGAAGCTTTGGGGAAAAAATTAATTGGGTTGGATATCGTGGACATTTCAACAAGACTCGGCACCGTCTCACAAAGCGCACGTCAACCAAAACTGGTTAAAAAACTTCATTTCTTCGACACAATGGATTGCAAATTCTCCGGACGCAAATCCGTTGGATTTCTTTGTCTGAGGTATTTTGAAGGCGAAGGTTGGCGCTAAAAAATACCAAAGTTTGGACCATCTCAAACAAGCACTTCGCCGGGAATGGGCCAAAATACCGCAGAACCACTTGCGTGCAGCGTGCGGCCGTCTCAAGGTCCATTATTCGCGCCAAAGGTGGATATATTGAAAACTACTGATTCAATTTGAAAATTGATGTATTTTCCAAAATTTTTTGCTTTGGCATAAAATTTGTCAAAAAATAAAAAAATTATAGCATTTTAAAAAGTAACAGTTCGAGTAAGTCACCCTGTATACTCGTATGCTGTCTACTTAGTGGATAGAAAACAGTGCTTCCAAATACTATTTTCTTCGTTTGCGATGAACTTTCCACTGATTTTTAGAAATGTCAAAGATTTGCCAATAAAATTTTTTCAAAACAAATTAAATTTGTCCAGCAACCTACAGATGGCTTGCCATATAGTATAGCGTCATAGATATATCTTTGCTACCAAGCTGTTGGGTCGTTTTTTTGTGACAATCGATAACATGCGTTCATACGCCTTTTATTACCCAGATAATAAGTGAATGCTTGAATATGAGAGAACAATTCAAGTGTTTGATTAAATAAATAAAAATAAGCTAGCTACATTTGATTGAAAAATATGCTTGAATTAACTTTTTATTTTTTTTTTGTAATTTTATTTATTCCTTACTTTCAGAGGTGCAGTAATACACTGCTAAAAAAGAAAGGACCTGGAATGCCGCCCCCGCCGATGATACCCGGTAAACATAATATGGAAATTAATAGTTGGGAATATGTGAGTACTATAGGATCTACTGAGACATGTGAAACTCCTCCAATTTTCATTCCAAAAACTGAACGTTCAACTTTCAATGAAGAGGATACCGTTTCTAAGAACTTAAGACCTTCTTCGCTAGAGCAGCACACATCTTTCATCCACAAGCATCCCAACTTTTATTCTAACAATGCTATAAAAAATATTAAATCAAGTTATAAAGCGAACGATAACTCTCGGCGTAATATTCAAAAGCACAATGACGAACACAGCAAAAATCGAAGACCAGCAAGTTCAAATTACATAATGAGCTATAAAAAAGACATTCATCATGAAGAAGAAAATGAATCGAATGTATGTAAAAACTCCAATTTGATTCTAGCTAGTAAATCTCAACAATCTGAGCTGGCAGATTCTAGCCACAAAGTTTTGAAAAAATTGAAAGATAGAAATAATTACAATCCTTCTAATATGGATCTGCAAATAGCTACTCTATCAAGGTAAGTGTGTTTATCTAATTAGTTGATTCAAGTTATTAGCTCTTATTAACAAAAATTGGGTGTGTGATAAATATTTTCTACCATTAGTACTAACAGAGTAATTTCCATTAACATTGGTCAGGGTACACCAAAGTAAGCATTTTCTTAAATCCTCGATAATTGATGTCAACATTGGAGATAAACCCTTACTGTAGAACGACTTTTTTCATGAATATGCCTAGGAATCATTTCCCAAGTTATCGTTGACGAATTTGGGAGCACCCTCTATATATTTTGAATTTGTTGTTATTGAAGCAATGATCATAAAAATATTATTTCATTTGCTCTTGACTAGATTACATCTCTTCCTAACTGGTCGCCTGTTATTTGATTGCAAACGGATAACCTCCTCTAAGGCTACCACGCGAACTGCAACTTTATTTTGTTGATGCCTTTCGTATACCTGCTAACTAAAAACTTGTCATATTAATTTGCATAACTTAGACCGAACTTGAAAATTGAAAGCTACGGAGGTTTTTAAATCAGCTTAGTTTAAATTAACATTTTTGCGGAATTTTGAACAAATTTAAATTTGTGCTCCCATCCGGAGCTTGTCGCCTTCCTTATTTAAATTGTGCCAATTTATCACTTCACTGACGGCGTTTTTTTCTCATGAATTTTTTTTTATAATTTGTGCACGTCATAGCATTTTGAGTACCCTTTAAATGTTTGCAAACATTGCGGGCGTAGCAAAATTAGGGAGAAAAAAAAAGAGGCAACGGCGTATGTTGTTTTTAAATGTTGTAAGGTTATAATGCGTAGGGAATGAAGAGCTCGGCAAGGCACAGCGAATTGTGCTGCTTAGGAAAGAATCACAATATTTCAGAGTACGCACAGTGCGCTTGAGGGTAAACTGGTAGCATCCGTAGCGCGACGGGTGCTACTGTTGAAGATTTGAAGTGGCGGAATGCTACTAGGAATTTAGTTGCAGCATTGGTTGTGAAAATAACGATAAAATTAGGCATGATTGTCTGTCCTCAAAACCGATGCTGGCGTGCATTAGTGTTTCGCCCAAGGCAACTTTACAGTCTGTTCCTTTATAAACAAACTTCCTCCATGACAATTTTTGTATTCCCTGTTCAATTTTCCGAACTTTGGTTTGCATTTGCCACAGATGCAAAAAACAATGCGCAACCTGGCACTTAAAGGCATCGACGACCACTGGAACGCTGTAGAGAATGTTTTTACGTCTGAGGCAGACACCATTTTCTGTAGCAAGCGAAAAAGCCAGAGTACAAATCTCCTGAATACGGATTCACGAACATATTGAATTTACAGTATAGACTGTGGAGGTTACTGATTTAAGCAGATTGTCCGTAACTGGAAACAAAAGCGCAGGAGTCTGAAGGAACAGCAGAGGAAAGTACACGACGCATGCTTCTACCACCTAAAACCTTCGTACGCACGGCTATGTATTCTGTATGTAATTTTCAATTGCAGGCGTCTTCCTTTTTTGAATAGGAAATTCATCCCTTCCGAAATACAGAGGCTTTAAGCAAAGCCTTACGCTGGCCGTTTGTGACTCCTATTGAAAATAACTAGCCCTGTTCTGCTAGGCGGGGAATCGAACGTTCGATTGCCGTCTTCGGTCCACTTTCACTCAACTTTCCTATTCTGCTAAACGGCGGAAGCACTATCTTGCCGGAAATGCTGTTCTATTGTATCTAAGAAATTTCCCTCTAAGCTTTTGTTTTGAGAAGATTTTGCTTGTAAACAATTAAATAAATTGATTTTAATATTTAAGGAAGTATTTTGAAAATGGTAGGTGTAGCTTTCTATTTTCCGTTTTTAAGTCAAACGCGGAAATATGTACAGAGACAGGGAAGGGTACGTGAACACAAATAGTTTGTTTTTTAAAGATTTATTAAAAACTTCCGACTAAACTAAAGGGCATTCCAATAAGTTTTGGGTATTTTGAAGTTCGTTCTGCCGACGGTTGTTAGGGCCGACTCAAAACAAAACAAAAATTGGCTGAATGCTTATTGCTTTCTTATATTTTTTTTCTGCAATAAAACAATTTACCAATATTATTTTCATAAACACATATTTATTGAATATATTTTACTTACATTTTCTATACAAACCTTAGGCGGCAAAGCACAAGCGCTGCAAAATAACAGCGGATGATACGATGACAGATTTGTATGGATGATTCCGTTTCGTTCTTTTAGTGTGATAGGCAAACTGATTTACCGACGGGGAATGATTGCCTTCGATATTTGAGTGTAATAGACATTTCCGATTTTCGAACGATCGATCCCCCCGACGTTTAGAAGAACAGAGCTGAACATCTTTTAAAGGTATACGTGTATGGTAACAAATGGGGTATCGCTGAACTCGTAATTATGAGCAATCTAATTGTTTCAGAGTAAATATTGCCCAAAAATTCAAATTTAACTCTCTCATAATTTTTTTTCTGAAAAATATTTTGTTAACCCCCAGTTTTTGAAACTTTGTATTTACCTAGTATTTACAAACACAAAAAAAAATGTTAGAACATTTCATCTTAAGTCTGTAATTTTCACGGTACGACCCGTTCAAACTATAAGACTCAAAAAAATGGGGTATTCTTTTACAACAGTCCTATAAAATTGACTGACTCGTACTTTAGTATTTTTTCACCGTAAAATAATTTGTTGATTTCGCAATGCAAATTCAGCATAACTTTTTTCTTAAAATGGTTCATTTTATGAAGAGTGATACTTTTTATCTTCTTGAATTACTTTTCCTTTTATTCTTCTTCAAAATTGTAATTAACTCTGAATTTTATTTAAATATTAGTAATATCAATCTGATTGCCATCCCACATCAGATGTAATCTTTGTTTCAAATATTAATTAATAAATGCTTAAAATATTACACACTAACTTATCAAGTTACTGAATGAACACTAAAGGCAATAAATAAATTGTGAGGAACAAACCTGTTTCGGTTTTCAAAGTAACAAAAATATATAAATCAGTTTTCGCGAAAAGTGTATTGGAAGCATTTTGGGCAAGTGCTTCGGTCGTCCAGTGGTAGTGGTGCTGACTGACAAAACAAACGACAAGGACTTTTATTTTTAAAAAATAATAAAATTACAGCTAAACAACGAAGAAGTGAAATCGTTCGATGCGCCTCTCCCTATCAGCTGCCTGGTATAGTAAGTAAAGAGCCGCCAACAAGAACATCAAAAAGGGCGGCAGTTGAGTCAAACGTGCCTGATTGTGTGGAAGGCCACTATATGGGTGGTGACAATAGCTTCGCATATCTGGCGGCTTCTAAGTAAGAGGACTAAAAGGAAAAGATGCAAGTTCTAAACAGCAGTATCAAAGAGCTGCAACAAAAAGTGCTGTCTATTAAAGCCAAACAAGTTACGAGGTGAGAAAGGGATCAACAACAACAATTCCTGGACTCCCAGTAACGACCAAAAATAAGCGAGGCTAATCTACAAAATAATTTTTTTTTATAATTTGCGCGCGCTCCTGACACTATTTTTTTTAGTACCCTTAAAATGTACTTCGCGCGGGCGAAGGAAAATCAGGGAGGATGGAAAGAGTGGTACCGGTGAACGTTGGTTTTAAATGTTTGAAGGTTATAATGACTAGGAAATAAACAGCTAGGCAGGGCATTCCATAAGCGGGTTGTACGGCTTAGGAACGAATTACGATATTTTAGAGTACGTCCGAAAGTGGGCTTGAGGGTATACTGATGAGCATTCATAGCGAGACGGGTGTTACGGTTAAAAGTTTGAAGGGGCGGAATGCTACTGGCGATTGCTATGGAGCACTGTTGGTGGAAATAGCGATAAAACAGAGTGAGACACGAGATATTACGTCGATGTTCGAGGGTGTCCATTGTTTGAGTGATATTAGTATTACCTATGAATTTTATCGCACGGTTTTGGATCCTATCTAGCAGATGCAGAGATTTACAACATCATACGGTACAACATCAAAAAAATGCAAAAACCGACACAAGTACATGTACAACCACAATGAAAAGTCAAATTGCAGCAAAGGCAGCACAAAAACAAAAATCAACAACAGCAGCAGCACCAGAAACAACAACAAAAGCACAACGTTAACAGACAGAAAGTACCTCCAGTCAACACGTATAAGATCGAATCGATGGATAAAATAGAGCTGCGTAAGTCAGCCGTAAGGTGTAATTTTTTCAAAAAAAGATTACGTATGGAGATCTACCATAAAATAAAAAACCTGTTAAGCGGTTCTTCTCCTTCACACCGCAGGCTGAAAAGCTGGAAATTATGCTGCTGAGGGAGAGGGGAGCTCTTAAAGCTGATCAAAGGGAAAGAGTGCGATTGTCTCAAATTGTTGGGACTCAAGCAGCTCACCACAAGCAGAACCAAAAGAGAGAAGCGGAAATCACCCTTCTTCCTGGTTCAACTAACTCCCAATAGGAATCTGAATGGTGTAAGGAGTGTAAATCCTAGACTACTAGATTGTGACATGGGAAAGAGTAAAAAGGAGCGATAACATATTACAATGTATTCGCTGCCAAAGGTTAGGGCACGCCGCAACGAACTGCGCGAAATACAGTACACAAGTCCAAGGACTGCGCTTTTAGTAAGGTCGTAGCGTTAGAAAAAAGCGAACTCTCTTGTGTCTTACATACGAGGGGCGTTCAACATATTCTCGATATCGGGGTGAAGCTGTGGTTGAATATATAAATTGACTTATTTATCAAGTAATACTATTATTTTAGTGCATTCATGTAAAATTTCATATAAATGTGATTATTAATTCGCGTTTTATCTCTAGTTAAACAGAATCATAATGGCAACTGAGACGATGATGGTGAAAATTGAGCATCGCGCTGTAATTAAATTTCTCACTAAGCAAGGAAAAAGTCAAAAAACTATTCATGAAGAGATGGCGGCTGTTTACCAGGGTTCCACACCTTCATTATCAACTGTGCAAAAGTGGTCAAGTGAGTTCAAGAGAGGCAGAGAGAGCATTGAAGACGACCCCCGCTCCGGCGCCCCGGCTACTACTTGTACGGGAGAAAGCATCAAAGAAGTCGAAAAACTTGTTCTTGAGGATGCCCGAATAAAGGTGAAAATGATGGCAGAGATCACCAAGCTTTCAATTGGTACCATTCACACCATTCTTCATGACCATCTTAACCTTTCAAAGGTCAGTGCAAGGTGGGTGCCACGAATGCTCCCAGCGCCTCAGAAAAAAGTGAGAATCACATGCTGTAGAGAGCTTTTGGAGATGTGTAGTGAGAACGCGGACGGTGTTATGGATCGAATTGTTACTGGGGACGAAACATGGGTCCACCACTATGACCCTGAAAGCAAACAAGAGTCACTCCGTCTGCCGGGAAGCTTATGGCCACAGTTTTTTGGGACTCAAAGGGAATCTTGCTCATTGAGTACAAAAAAAAAGGTGAAACCATCAACGCCACATCCTACGCTTCCACTTTGCATAATTTGCGGGAGGAAATTAAAAAGAAAAGACGGGGTAAATTCGCAGCGGGTGTGTTGCTTCTTCATGACAACGCTCCTGTTCACACGGCGCGAGTTTCCAAGGCTGCTGCGCGAGATTGTCGTTTCGAAGAAATCCAACACCCACCCTATAGTCCAGACCTTGCCCCTAGTGATTATTTCCTGTTTCCGGATTTGAAAAAATGTCTTCGTGGAAAAAGATTTTCGGATGATGAAGAACTCAAGTCGGCAATAAATGGGTATTTTGCAGAGAAAGAGGAAATTTATTTTTTTGAGGGTTTAAAAAAGCTTATCTCAAGATGTAACAAATGCATTGATGTTAGGGGAGATTATATTGAAAAATAAAAACAATTTAAATTTAATTCGCATTTTCCTTCATATCGATACCGAGAATATATTGAACGCCCCTCGTAGGTTTTAAGTTTTGTATTATAAAAAAATTCCCATTTACTAAGCTTTTTTACTTAAAATTTATTTTCATAGTTTTAGTTTTGATAAATGTAAAAATAGGAACAGTTAGAAATGCCAAAAGACATAGTGTAAGGATTACGTTTAACTAACCGCATGGGGACAGTAAGTTATAGTAAGATTATTTTTTAAGTTATTTAAACGAAGCGTTTTTTGTTTCTATAGTTTGTAAGTGTCTATTAATGAGTGAAATGAAAAAAAAAAAATAAAATGAAAAAAAAAGTTATAACACGAAATCCTGAAGGTTTTAATATGCTGTGTTTTCTATTTTTGTTGTCACGTACATACATATATATTTATATTTATAAATTTTTTGTGTCTTGTTTTTGCATTTACGCTACTTTCATCTATTTAAATAGTCTGTATGCATATATGTAAAACCGTCTGAACTGATAGAAAGAGAAAGGAATATATCACCTAACGTTCTTTTTATACCAACGCATGCGACTGCGCAGTTCTAGCTGTAACTTCGTGGCGCTCAGTACGTTAGAAAGTTATATATGTAGTATTTGTACCTGTATAGAGCAAAAAAAAAACATTAAGGACATCCAAATGGTTTTATAATAAAATGGCAAAAACCTGTAAAAATTCTGCAGACTTGTTTTGCCACATTTGTAGTGAATTACTTAACTATAAAATCTCAACGGAATGCAATAACTCATCTGGTGAAAAGAGCTTATCGACTTTACTTTGGGTTTCCTGTCGATGAAAGAGACAAATATTGGCTGCCGAAAATATGTTGCAACAGTTACTTCAGAACTTTAAAGGATTGGCACGAAGGAAGCCATAGTACAATGTCATTTGCAATGCCCATGATTTGGAATGTACTACAAAACCATGAAAGCGATTGTTAGTTTTCTATGAATATGATGCGAGGATTTAAGAAAAAAATAAGAATAAAATTATATATACAAATATTCCGTCTGTTCCTTGTTCCGTGATTTACCTCCAGTGCGTCCTAACAGTAACGAAATGGTAGATAAAAAAAACACTCTTTGTCAACAGGGTCAATCGAGCAGTTGCTCTGTAAGTACTTCTTAATTTTGATGTTGAAATCCATCATAAGATCCACATCTCATTGGGAGTCTGATTTGATTGATTTCGTTCGAGATTTAGGTCTCTCAACATCAAAGACTCATCTTTTTGGATTGAGATCAAAACAACGGGATGTGTTAAACGTAAGAGTCTCATATTTTCGTACTAGACAAGAAGACTTTATGAGTTACTTTAGCAAAAACGGGGATTTGGTGTTTTGTAATAAAACTGAAGAACTTCAACTAGAATTTGGTTTCGCTAAAAGATGTGTGATTTTATTGATTCGTCCTGTCAGTTTAAAAGCTGTTTTGCTTCAAAATGACAATAAAAACCCTTCTGTCCTCTTCGCACATGTCCGAAATCTTCTTTCTGCTTATAAAACTCCGAAATGCAACAGTCCTTTAAAATTCACTTTTCGGAGTCGCACTTAGGATTTTTTTCCCGAAAATTTAGAAGCAGTATCAGATGAATATGGGGACAAGACATATTGCCTATAGCGAGACAATAAAACGGAAAATGTTCAAAAGGAACGTTTGCAGATTTTTGTTGGTGGATTCGCCGTGGGATTCCAATGAAACATATGAAAAGAAAGAAAACTACAAAGTGAAGTGCTATTAGTATACAAGAAGCTAGACGTTTTGATGATTTTAATGTTTTGAAACGAGTTATAACCCTCTCTTTGTAAATTATGTGGCTATCATTAAAGTTTGATTATAATTTGTATAGCGTTTTATTAAAAAATCCATTACATAAAAAATATACGTGATACATATTTTTTATTGCTATATTTCGACTCAATAGCATCAAATTTATTATAATCGTGCTTAATAATAGTAAGGAGGGACAAAATTTTTTTTGCATATCGTATTCCGGATTATGGGTGGCCGTGGCTCAAGTGGTAGTGGATTGGCTTCCAAATCGGAAGGTTCGGTGTTCGAATCCTAGCCTCGCCCGAAAGACATTTTTTCAGTTAACGAAAATCAAGTAAGACAAGTAGTTGACTAGAATTCAACATCAAGCCAGCTTCCACTAAGAATTTAGTCTCCCCATTAAATGTTGGATGCCACCCATGGAGCGAAATAACCACAGAGCCCCAAGATCTTTCTTTCTCTATCTATCCCATTTTCCAAAAAAACTTAACACATGCTGAGGCATTATAAGTGTATTCATACCCACTTGAGTGTTAAGTTCTTTTTTTATATAAAACGCCGTGCAAAGTTTTCTATTGTAGCATCACACTGATTATACCGCTATCATAAGATCATAAGCAAGAAAATGACAGCCCCTCAGAGATCGTCCGGAGCATTAGATGATAGCGGGTCATAAACCAGTTGTACCGAGGTCGAAGATCTGCATAGCCGTTTTTTCGAACTCGCCAACCTTTTTTTTTTTTTTTTTTAAAGATCTCACTCAAGCGGGTATTACTACACTTAAAATGCCTGAGCACGTGTTGAGTTTTCGCCATATGGGTGGGATCAAACATGTAATGGGGAGACTGAATTATTATTTTAATTAGATAGGTAGTTGTATTCTAGACAAGCACTCATCTTACGTGAGTTTAGTTGCCTGAAAAAAGAATATCTTTCTACCTACAGCGGTAGCAAATGGAATACTGAATATTTTTACACTTTTATCTAACTAGTTGCTAAATAATCTCACACCAGCCAGGAGCAAATAACTTAGTTCGCTTAGAAACATTGAAAACACAAATTGCCCCATCACAAATATATGCACACTATCAAGTAATCTACTTATAAATGAGTTCCCTATTATCTATATCTAAAGCAAAGACTAAACGTACACACTATACATTAAATTCTACACAATATACTTTACATTATAAAAAAAAATAAAAAATTTATATTATATCTACATACTCGTATGTTACACATTCCTTTGAACATCATATATATAAACTCACGAACACAGCCAAAACAATTTGTCATTGAACACTAAATACATTTTGTTACCAAATCACCGCTGACTCATTTGAAGTATACCAGCAGAAATACAAAAAATTAGTATGGTAAATTATCAATAAACTAAAATAAACTGTAAATCGATTCTATTGTTTAGTTTACTGTAAAAAAAAAAAAACGGATTAAAGAATAATTGCAACAGTAGTAGGTTCAGTTCTGCCGGTTTTGTCTACTCAGCCCAAGGTTGATTCAGATAATTTTGGTTCGTATGTTAATGCGAAATATACAAGAAGGGAAAGATATGGTCAGGCGGGGCAGATAAAAAGTATATAGAAATGTGAATTTTTGTACTACTTTATAAACCGTTTATTTAAAACTTGGAAAATTGCAGCAGTCCTACTTTTCTTGGTAGCGATGCAGAAGTTGAAACTGTCTTACTCCTAATTAGAGGAAAAAAACAAAAAACTTATGTGTTTCTTATCCTCCTTATTTTCCTCTATTTTTTCTATCGGGGCCAATATTTGGTGTGTATACGAGTACACACTACTCGTATACAATTCAAACTAGGAAAACGATTTTTGTTATGAAAAAACTTAGTAAGTGGACTTAAAAACTAAAACTAAAAATTTACAAGCTACCTAAAATAAATCTTAGCTTATACATACTATCTTATTTTATACATATGTATGTCATACAATTTTTTGTTGTTGTATGGATTACCCATCATATTCGGGTTGCTGGTGTTTACAGCCCGAATTTTATTGTTGCAATACAATTTTACAGAATTTCTGTAAATTTTATTTATTAAAATTTGGAGGTTCACGACGACTTCAGTGTACTCATCCCCGAGTTTTGTCTGGTGCAGTGCGTCCATGGTTGCGTTGTGGAATAAGTCTTCATTGTCTGTGTTGTCGATACCGAGGTATCGTTTTGTCCATTGTTCGTTTAATTGGTTCATCCATTAGTTCCTCGTTTGACAAATTTCTGTTAAACGTTGGGTAGAGCGAATTCGAGGAGAGTGATCTTGTACTCCTTGTATTCGTATGTCGGTTTCTTTGTATTACGTACTTTATATCTTCAGTGCCTCATTTGTTTTTATGTTTTTGTAAGATTAGTTTCGCTAACCAAAAGCTCTGGAGCGCGTTCTGTAAGCAGTTTATGTAGTGCAGTTCATCGTTCGATCCTAATCAGTGAACTAACATTCACTGCAAGGACTTTCAAGGTTTGCTCCGTCATGTACCCACCAGTACCCACGGGTGGTACTGTAGTAGTGGACTGGCTTCCAAATCGGAAGGTTAGGTGTTCGAATCCCAGCCTCGCCCGAAAGACATATTGTCCATTTTTTCAGTTAACGAAAATCAAGTAAGATGAGTAGTTGACTAGAAATCAACATCAAGTCAACTTCCTCTAAGAATTTAGTCTCCCCATTAAATGTTGGATGACACTCATGTAGCGAAATAACCACTGAGCGCAAACATCTTTCATTCTCCCTCTATCCCATTTCCTAAAAAAACTTAACACATGCTGAGGCATTATAAGTGTATTCATACCCACTTGAGTGGTAAGTTCTTTAAAAAAAAAAAGAAAAAAAAATATAGACAAAAAAAATAAGACTCAGAAGCACTGCGTATATTTGATCTACCCGCGTAGCCTGCTCCTGTGTTTGACGGTGACGCTGAGCCATACGTCCCTGAATAGAGAGACATACCATGTCAGGTACAGTTTCGATGCCTGAGAACCAACCTTTGCTTGTTATACCGTCGTGCCCGCGTGGTCGTTTAATTTCCACTTTCTGCTGCCGAACCCGATTTACTCTTTGTATGCACTGGAATTTGAATCACCTCGATAATTTGTGGTTTATCCCGTGTTCCATCGTAACGGGTAAGAGAGTTGTTTTTTTTTTCGGACCTTTGCCAGCGAACACATTGTAAAATGCTATCGCTGCTTTTTAGTTTTTCCCATGACACAATGTGGTAGTCTAGAACCTTTTTACTCCTTAGATCATCCAGTTTGCTATTGAGAGTTAGCCGAATTAGAAAGAACTATAGTTTCTGGTTCTCCCTTTTGGCCCTGGGTATGATGAAATGCTTGACTCCTACGGATTTTGCACCGTCGTACTTTTTCTCTTTAAACAGCTTTAACAGCTCCGGATTCGTAGAGATTCTAACCTCGTCAGCAGCATGGTTTGCAACTTTTCACGTGTCGGTACGTAGGAGAAGCACCCCGTTGTCGAATCCTTTAACAAACTTTTTATCTTGTGGTAGTGCTCCAATGTATTACAGTGGATTGCGTGCCTATCTTGAGTTAGCCTTATAATAAAAAAATTACAGCTTATGGTCGGCTTACATTCGATCTTAAAAGTCCTAATTAGTGGCACTTTCTGCACCTTTTTAATTTATTTTTACTTTCCGTATCCATATAAACTTAGATGCAAGTCAGAAATGCTTAAGTCTATTTTAAATTTAACAATTCCTTTAATTAGCTTACTGGCTCTAATCCAACACTCTATTTTCCTTTCGATCCAAAAATTATCTTACAGCCTAGCTTAAATATACATACATACATACATATGTATAGGTATATACAATTTTATGTTTCTAAGAAAAGTTTTATTTTAAGAAACTTATATACGATAAAAATTTGATTTTTCGTTAAACTTAAAAGCTATTCCCCTATATATTTTATTTAACCTATCTATGCTACTATTGGGCCACCGTTCCGACTGCGGGCACCTTGCAGTCGTCAACATCGTGCAAACTCACCACCTAGTCTTAACCGAGGGCAGCAGTTATCTTTTGGAGGCACCACTTTATATTGGCGAGCCCGGTCTCTCCGCGAGAACCCCCTATCTAACATAAACCTAACTTACAAGTAAGAGAATTAAGTTACCTCAGTAACGCACTGGCCCAGGGAACGTACTGCCATTTTCCACTTCCCTTAGCTACCAATATTCGGCATCGGTCTCTGCCTGGGGTCTCTGCCCCAATTGCGGTATTAAAACGGAACAAATTTTTTTTTGTTATAATCAGCGCGCGCTCAAGGGCTTTTTGTACCCTTAAAATGTTCGTACACAGCGCGGGCGAAGGAAATTTAGGGAGGAAGAAAAGACAGGTACCGATGTACATGGTTTTTAAATGTTTGCAAATTATAACGACTGAAACACAGAGATCGGCAGGGCATTCCATAAGCGAGTTGTACGGCATAGGACTCCAATTTTGGGCCAGATCAGAGCGGGTAAAATATTTCTTACATCGCTTGAGGAAACCTAGACATTTCGCAGCATTTTTGGCGACATCGAATATGTGGTCATTCCAACGTAAGTTGTCACTGATACACATACCGAGAATGGAAAGTTTATCGGTTTCGACGATGTAAGCGCCATACATGGATAATGGCTGGGTATTTGAATTTCGCTTTAATGACAGCAGACAGCATTGTGTTTTGGAAGCGTTAAATTCAACTCTGTTGATAGTTCCCCAATTGGTTATGCTGTTATCGGAATTTAATGAGCTTAACATACGCTGACGTTCCCGTTCTACAGCCGAAGAGCAGGGACGTGAGTCCGAGAACGAATATGAAAAGCAGAGAGTACTGTCATCTGCAAAGAAAAATATTGGATTAGAAATAGCAGACAAGAGATCATTAATGAAGATTAAAAAGAGTGTCGGAGACAGAACGGAGCCCTGAGGCACACCAGCATTTATTTTGTGAATATCAGACTGGAAACAGCCCAAGACAACTTGAAGTGAACGTTCCGAAAGGTAGTTTCTAATCCATTGAAGAAGAGGGTCATCAAGCCCAAAAGCACACATTTCCGGCAAAAGTGCCTGATGCCAAACTCTGTCAAATGCCTTAGAAATCCGCCAGATTGATGTACGCTTTGGTTCCACTTTTCAGTGAGACATGCCATCAAATCACCAGTGGACCTGTTGCTACGAAAACCATATTGCCGGTCATTAAGAAGTTTTCGTGTTTCGAGATATTTCACGATCTGACGGTTTATCAGCGTTTCCATAACCTTGGAAAGAAGGGACGTAAGTGCAGTGGGTCTGTAGGAGAAGAGAGTAGAAGATTCGTCTTTTTAAGGGTCGGGCCGGACAAATGCTGTCTTCCGTCTGCTCGGAAAGAGTCCTGAAGAGTAGGATTGATGAAAAAGCTTACGCAGTGGTTTTGGCAGCGTGGAAGAACCTCTCTTCAGAAGAAGGGGAGATATACCATCAGGATGTTGAGATCTTTAAGTACGCTTGCTACGCAATCAAGTGTAGACGGGGAGAAAGCACAATCTGGGAGTGTTGAGCTAACCGCAAAGTATGCAGCAAGCAGATGGGCCTTGTCTAAAGAGCTGACAGCTGGAATGTCATTGTAAATGAGCGTTGGGATGGAGGATGAGGCAGAATTTCTAATGTTTTTGACGAACGACCAAAAATTTTTACTGCCTTTGGGGCATTGCATTATTTTTTGCCTCAGTTTTTTGTCGTATTGGAATTTCGCACGCTTGAGAAAGACGTTGCGGTCATTTCTGGCTCATTTCAACTTTTTTCGATTTTCCTCTGTCGGGTTGGTCGGAAAAAACAATTCTCTAACCCTGACATCCTCTTTACAGCTCGAGTCGCACCATGTCTTTTCTTTTGGTTTGATACCCTTCATCCGATGAGGGATAAAGGATCTCATTCCAAAGAGAATAGTTTCTGTAATCAGAAAACATAACGACCAGTTAAAATTCCTAAAGAACTGGTTCCGCTCCAATTGGCTTTCTCGTATTGCCATACAATTCTTTTAGGAATCTTTTCTCTAACGGTGTGGTGGGTGTACGAGAATTTAGCTGATATTACACAATGGTCCGACGAGCCTAGAGGGGAGAGCACATCAACGCAGTGCTTGTCAGGGAAAGAAGTTAAAAACTTCCAGGGTTTGGCGGTATGACTACCAACGTCTGAAGGTGATCTGAGAGGTGTGGGCGGGGATCTACCTGTGTTTCACTAGGTGTCAAAACAGCTGGTCTGTATTTACATACATGGACGTACGCAGAAAAGTGATTACTTTTTAGCCCTCGTATATTGGCTACGTCCGCCCTGAATTCCCTAGTCATATTTACAAAAAACACAAACACCGACTATACTAAGCAAGGCTGCGAAGTGAAAATTCCGACGATGGTTTACTGAGTTGCTGTGGTTGTTATGCCCTTACAACAGATCAGAATTAATCAGAAATTGTCGATGCTGTTCAGATGAGCCCAATCGAATTGTAAAGAGGCTTGTTGAGATAATATTTATTGTATCCGATTCGAGTAATCTGTATAGGTTCTAAAGCATTGCCTCGCGAATACTCGAGATGTTTCCATGTGGTTAGGCGCTATATTGAAACACAGGAGACAGAGATAAGCGATAATTGGCCTTATTAGAGCCACGTATATGACTTTTACCCTGGAGTCAAGTTGACTGCTGCGAAACAGAAGAAGAGTTCAACCCTCATGCAATCCTCTCTTCGCGTCCCGACAAGAAAGGCATCGTTATGTTTGTCGAAATATAAATACTAATCAAGCCAGATACCAATGTACCTAACTACGCTTCTTACCGCCAATGCCTGTCCATGCTTACCAATGATGGTCAAATTTCGCCAGATATTTCTGGAATCCCTAGAAGCCCATCTCAATAGAGTTCTGAATAAGATCATTTCCGACTTTTGAAAATTGATTTATAATTTCCAATTGTCGCTATATCCCTTGATGTGATCGAAATCACCTTGCAAATGTCTGTTGTTGTGCCCGATCTGTACGCCACTACATGGCCTGCTTACGCTATAGCTTGAATGAGGGAGCCCACTTGTGTAAACGTTATCCTGTTGTAAGCCGTTTTTAATGTTAAAGATTGCTCCACACATTCGACAAAGAATTTTTTTCCATAAGCATGTTGTAAATCGTATGGTTTCGCCATTCCCATACGGGCAGCTTATAGAAAAGCCCCTCGAACCATACGGTGTCGAAGGCGTTCTCAAATCAACCAGGCAGATAACTGTGATTGTTCTTTGCTTTAATTCCATTGTATTCCAATATCAGTGTAAGAGAACTTGGCAGCACTGTAGTCAGGAGGTGAATCTGGCAACCTGAGTCATAACTGACAGCTGAATTGTTGGCGCGCATTTTCTTTTGTCCCTTTTTTGCCATCAGTAAGATAGAGTTCCTATTTATAATTTCATAGAACATAAATTAAAGAAGTAACGTAAAGAGTAAGAATTAAAATCAAAAACTAAACGTAAGTTCTATAAATATATACATGTACATACTAAATAATAATTGAAATGTCGTAGGGAAATTTAGCTGATTGTCATCGTTTACCGATGCTAAGTAGTCGGCTGAACCGACAAAATAAAAGCTCAAATTTTCGGAAATCGTTTTGTTTTATTTGTTGAATTGATTTCAACAAAACTAAATTTCCGTTTACCGAAGACGTGGATATACAACTTGTGCCTACACGGCGGATCCGTCATCATAACCTCAAGCCAGACCGCCACCGCAAGTGCTTCGACGTTTCCTCCGTATTGCAGCTGCAGCAAATATTTCATCACAACAAGCATAAAGAAGAGTGTGTAGCAACCAGAATATCTACGAGGGGCGTTCAACACATTCTCGGTATCGGGGTGAAGCCGTGGTTGTATATATAAATTGACTTATTTATCAAGTAATACTATTATTTTAGTGCTTTCATGTAAAATTTCATATAAATGTGATTATTAATTCGCGTTTTATCTCTAGTTAAACAGAATCATAATGGCAACTGAGACGATGATGGTGAAAATTGAGCATCGCGCTGTAATTAAATTTCTCACTAAGCAAGGAAAAAGTCAAAAAACTATTCATGAAGAGATGGTGGCTGTTTACCAGGGTTCCGCACCTTCATTATCAACTGTGCAAAAGTGGTCAAGTGAGTTCAAGAGAGGCAGAGAGAGCATTGAAGACGACCCCCGCTCCGGCGCCCCGGCTACTACTTGTACGGGAGAAAGCATCAAAGAAGTCGAAAAACTTGTTCTTGAGGATGCCCGAATAAAGGTGAAAATGATGGCAGAGATCACCAAGCTTTCAATTGGTACCATTCACACCATTCTTCATGACCATCTTAACCTTTCAAAGGTCAGTGCAAGGTGGGTGCCACGAATGCTCCCAGCGCCTCAGAAAAAAGTGAGAATCGCATGCTGTAGAGAGCTTTTGGAGATGTGTAGTGAGAACGCGGACGGTGTTATGGATCGAATTGTTACTGGGGACGAAACATGGGTCCACCACTATGACCCTGAAAGCAAACAAGAGTCCATGCAGTGGCATAAAAAAGGAACAGACCCCCCGAAGAAGTTCAAAGTCACTCCGTCTGCCGGGAAGCTTATGGCCACAGTTTTTTGGGACTCAAAGGGAATCTTGCTCATTGAGTACAAAAAAAAAGGTGAAACCATTAACGCCACATCCTACGCTTCCACTTTGCATAATTTGCGGGAGGAAATTAAAAAGAAAAGACGGGGTAAACTCGCAGCGGGTGTGTTGCTTCTTCATGACAACGCTCCTGTTCACACGGCGCGAGTTTCCAAGGCTGCTGCGCGAGATTGTGGTTTCGAAGAAATCCAACACCAACCCTATAGTCCAGACTTTGCCCCTAGTGATTATTTCCTGTTTCCGGATTTGAAAAAATGTCTTCGTGGAAAAAGATTTTCGGATGATGAAGAACTCAAGTCGGCAATAAATGGGTATTTTGCAGAGAAAGAGGAAATTTATTTTTTTGAGGGTTTAAAAAAGCTTATCTCAAGATGTAACAAATGCATTGATGTTAGGGGAGATTATATTGAAAAATAAAAACAATTTAAGTTGAATTCACATTTTCCTTCATATCGATACCGAGAATATATTGAACACCCCTCGTACATCAAATCGAGGCATTAAGGGTAAGTCACTATGTCACAAAGATCCACTACGTCACAAGGTCATCCTTCGCCATCATCATCCAATGCCCACAACTGTAGAAAGTGTACCGCTCCCGATCATCATGATCACATGGTACAATGTGATAACTGCGATAGCTGGTTTCATTTCATTTGCGTTGGCGTTACATCTGATATCCGGAATAAAGATTAGCTTTGCGAAACTTGTAAAGAAAATAAATCGAATAATCACCAATACACTAGCCTGCAACCGACACCTATGGATGGTTCCACGAAGGCCATTAGAGCGCAACCTATTACTCTGTCTGTGCCTGAGCGACAATTAGGTACATCTGCTGATGCGACATAAATTAAAACCACAAATAAATTAATGAAAGGTACTTCCATAAGGTCGAAGTCGTCTTCGGGAAAAAGAGTCGCTATGCAGTTACAAAAACTGGAAGAAGAGCGCAAACTCCAACAACAACGTGATAGGGACTATCTGCAAAGAAAATACGCTATTCTGGAAGAGTTTACCTCTAATGACGAAGAAGACTCAATTGGTTCAGAATCGGGGTGTGAACATCGTGTGGAAGACTGGATCAAAAGTAGCACGCTAAGAGAAAAGTACAATGGTGAAAGGAAAGATATATGCGAAGACGTTTACGATACGTTGTTAGGCACAAAGCAACATACCAAAGCAACTGAAAAAAAACAACATGAACCGAATGAGGAAATGTTGGTGCTGAGTAAAACTCAACTTGCGGCTAAGGCAAGTCATGGCGAAAGACCAGGTGGTTTTCTCGGGGCGTCCGGAAGAGTGGCCGCTTTTTATAAGGTGGAAGAATTCGTCAGAAACGTGCGGCTACATTAAATATGAGAACCTACTCCGACTGCAACATTGCTTAAAAGGGAAGGCACTGGAAGCGGTACGGGTGTAATCAATACCTTAAATACATTGTATGGAAGGCCTGAGTAAGTTGTCCAATCACTCCTGGAAAAAATTAGATGCGAACCAGCACCGAAGTGTGATAAGTTGGAAACAATTGTAAATTTTGCGCTTTCTGTCGAGAACGTGTGCAGTACAATGGAAGCTACGGGACTTCGCGCACATTTGAATAACTCTTGTCTACTGCAAGAACTTGTGGATAAATTGCCTGTACAAATAAAATTGAACTGGGGAATATTTAAGCAGACTGTTTCTGATATAGACGTATCTGTGTTTAGCAACTGGCTTGCGCAGGTGGGAAAGCAGCTTCAGAGGTGACATTAGCAATCCCTGGGCAATCGGAATACAAGGTTAATAAAAGATCTAAGGCATTTCTCAATGTGCACCTAGAATCCAAGGGACAGTTTCCTTCCAAGTGTCTCGTGTGCAAAGGCGGTTGCAAATCTGTCGCTTCGTGTGAACAATTCATTAAAATGTCAATTCAAGACAAATGGTCTGTGGTTAAGAAAAATCTTTGCTGTCGCACTTGCTTACGCCAACATGGCAAGCGCCGCTGTCCATCATCACAGTTATGTGGAATTGATGGATGCACATTTAGACACAATCCACTCCTCCATAATACCGCGGTTCAGCCGGGTGCTAAGGAACCTAGTGGGGCAAATATTAAATTTAGCTGCACGATCTGTAGGGCGAACGCAAATCAAATACTTTTCAAAATTATTCCCGTGAGTCTGTACTTCAGGGAGAAAAAAATTGACACCTTTGCCTTTTTGGACGACGGATCTTCGGTGACCCTTGTCGATGAGGAATTAGCTATCGTACTTGGAGCTGACGGCGAAGCAGACCCCTTGTGCTTGAAATGGACGCCAAACACGCATCGGCGGGAAGACTCGGCACAGGGTGGAAAACAAAAGGTTTCACTTCCAAATGTGCACACAGTCAAGTCCTTGGAACTCCCCGTGCAAACCCTCGATGTAAGTCAGCTAACAAAATATTTAAATCATGTGAAGAATATTCCGCTAAAATCATACTTCAATGCAAAGCCGCGGATCTTGATCGGCCTGCGACATTGGAACTTGGGCATTCCGTTAAAGACTCGCGAAGGGAACGAAACTCAACCAGTGGCTATAAAAACAAGACTTGGTTGGACCCTGTTCGGTTCAATTTCGGGGGACAATGGGTTGTTTTCAAATGACAAAATGAAATATACCTTTCATACTTGCGAATGTCAAATTTAGGCTGATCAGATGATGCATGAGATGGTCAAGAATTATTTCTCCTTAGAGAGCATAGGTACAAAACAAATCAAGGGCATGCATTCCAACGATGACGAAAGAGCTGTGCAAATCCTTGAAGAAAGGAGCGTATGCTTAGGCGAAAGATACGCGGTCCCTCTTCTTTGGAAATACAAGAGATTTTCTCTTCCATCCATCAAGGCTATGGCTGAAAAGAGGTTACTCTGCCTCGAAAGGCGGCTTTCCAAAGAACCTTTGACAGCCGAAGCGATGAACCGGTAAATTGAAGAATACACCCAAAAAGGATACGCCAAAAAGCTAACAGATCTCGAAGCGAGTAAAGAAGAAGCACCAGTTCGGTATTTACCAATCATCCCTGTAACGAATCAAAATAAACCAGGTAAAATTCGACTAGTTTGGGATGCGGCGGCGAAAGTAAATAGTATATCTCTTATTTCATTCCTGCTAACGGGGCCAGTCAGTGTACCTGCTTTACCATCAGTTCTCTTTCGGTTTAGGGAGAGAAGGATTGCACTCTCAGCGGATATACGTGAAATGTTTCACCAGGTAAACATAGTGGAGGAAGATAGAAATGCGCAAAGATTCCTGTGGCGAAACCGCAACACCAACCGGCTAGAGGTGTACCAGATGAAAGTGATGATTTTCGGATCAACCTGCTCACCCTTTTGTGCACAATTTATAAAAAATAGAAATGCTATGAAATTTGCGACGCAATACCCAAGAGCTTGCATAGCAATTGTCGAAAACCACTACGTGGATGACCTTTTAGACAGTGCAGACTCAGAAGAAGAAGCGATACGCTTAGCTAAAGAGGTAATATTCATTCACCATCAAGCAGGGTTCGAGATTAGAAACTTTATCTCTAACTCCCCAAACGTTTTGGCCGTACTTCCATCCAAGGCGATGAGCTCAAAAAAATCATTTACCAATCTTAACCCTGTTACCGGCATTGAGAAATTGTTAGGAATGTGGTGGTCCCCAGGTTCCGACGAGTTCCTTTTCACATTTAAAACGAGCAGAATCAAACAAGATATAGTACTCGGCATACGCATTCCTACCAAACGAGAAGTCTTGAGAACTCTCATGTGTATTTTTGACCCTCTTGGCCTAATTGCGAACTTCATCATTCATTCATCGTTTTACAGGAGATCTGGCGTTCCAGGGTAGACTGGGATGAGAAAATTAAGAAACCTCAGTTTGGAAGATATGGCTAGGGCTCATTCCTAAAATAAAAAATATAGCTATTAGAAGGACGTACCTTACTAACCTTCGATTCGATGGTAGAAGCTCTGTACAATTGTATATATTTGTGGATGCGAGCGAGGAAGCCTATGCTGCCGTAGCCTACGTGAGAGTGTCAAACGGAACTGCAGTAGAGTGTTCACTCATTAGTGCGAAGACCAAAGTCGCACCCATTAAAACTCTCTCTATACCCCGCTTAGAGTTGGAAGCGGCTGTACTTGGAGTCAGACTCTATAAATTTATTCAGAGTAGTCATACAATACGATTTGATAATATAATCTTATGGACAGATTCACAAGTGGTCGTCAGTTGGATAACGTCAAATAACAAAAAATATAAAAGCTTTGTTGCAGTACAGATTGGCGAAATACTCGAGAGTACCAGCGAGAAAGAGTGGAGATGGGTTCCCAGCAAGGACGTTGCTGACGATGCCACTAAATATAATAGCAGATGTGACTTTGCCTCCGAAAGCAGATGGTATACGGGTCCAGGATTTGTTTACCAATCTCCAACAAGTTGGCCAACAAGGGATAGCGACAACACCACATCGCCTGAAGGTAATAAAGAAATCAGAGAATGTTACGTTCATACCGAAACTGTAGCTACATCTATAATCGACTATACACGTTTTTCCAAATGGAGACGGCTTCTTAGAGCTACAATACACGATTTCAAAAACTGCGAAATACAGCAGCTCAAATACATTTACACCTGAAGAAAAGGCGTCGGCTGAGGTTTACCTATATAAGCAATGTCAAATCGAGGGGTTTTCCAATGAGTACACTGCCTTAAAGCGGTCAAAGGATGCATCAAGCGAATTTCAAATCCCCAAATCCAGCCCTTTATGTAAACTATCCCCATACCTGGATGAGAGTGAGATCATCCGGATAAGTGGACGCATTGATGCAATTGAAAATGTACCGAAGCAAGTTAAAAGACCCATTATACTACCTAAAGATCATTACATCACAAAACTCATTGTCTACGAATTCCATACAAGATTTCATCACTTATACAGTAAAACCGTCGTAAACGAGTTACGGCAGATTTATTTCATACCAAGTATGAGACGCGTGTTGAAGAAAGTGCAGCAGAGCTGCCAGCACAGTAAGAACAAAAGAGCTGTTCCACAACCTCCACTTATGTCCCAGTTACCTTCTGCACGTTTGCAACCATTTAAAAGGCCATTCTCATATGTAGGGGTGGATTACTTTGGACCGCTCTACGTTAAAGTGTGAGGTATGCTGATCACCTGCTTGACCATTCGGGCAGTCCACATTGATATTGCACATAGTCTCTCAAGCGACTCGTGCATTCTAGGATTTAAAAGATTTGTGTCAAGACGAGGAATGCCGTGCGAAGTATACTCCGATAATGGCACCAACTTTCGCGGCGCAAGTGAAGAGCTGAAGCAAGCCATACGCCAGTTGAACGAAAATACTATCGCTAAGGAATTTGAACTGGAATTAAAGTGGAGTTTTATCCCACCTGCGGCGCCCCATATGGGGGGAAGCTGGGAGCGCATGGTACGATCCGTGAAGCAGACACTTGCCGAAATAACACCGACACGCAATCCGAACGACGAACTTCTACTGAGCATGATGACCGAGGTAGAAAATATCGGTAATTCACGACCTTTGACCTATGTTCCGATCGACTGTGAAAATAGTGAAGCGCTTACTCCAAACCATTTGCTGATGGGTTCTTCAAATCGAGAAGTCTTGAGCGAAGATGTGATTGACGAGGCGTCAGCTGTTAGAAAGCATTGGCTTGCAACTGAACGATTTGCAACAACATTCTGGCGAAGATGGCTGCGCGAATACTTACCGGAGCTGACGAGACGGACAAAATGGTTTAAGCCATTTAGGCTAATCAAAGAAGGAGATATCGTTCTTATCGTTGACGCTGAAAACCCAAAAAAAACATGGCCCAAGGGAAAGGTGCTCAAAGTGCTGAAGGGAAAAGACGGGGAGGTACGAAGTGCGATTGTACAGACGCGAGGAGGCATTTACACTCGACCGTCCATAAAGTTGGCAGTGCTAGATGTCCGTAAGTTCGAGGAGAATGGTAACCAGTGTCCGGAACCCAGCTTACCAGGGGGGAGTGTAAGCGAACTTGGCAGCACTAGTCAGGAGGTGAATCTGGCAACCCGAGTCATAACTGACAGTTCAATTGTTAGCGCGCATTTTCTTTTGTTCCTTTTTTGCCATCAGTAAGATAGAGTTCCTATTTATAATTTGATAGAACATAA
This sequence comes from Volucella zonaria, assembly GCA_963966105.1. NCBI lineage: Eukaryota > Metazoa > Arthropoda > Insecta > Diptera > Syrphidae > Volucella > Volucella zonaria. The sequence continues at coordinate 148,580,666 of OZ014530.1, read as the reverse complement.
ATTAAAGAAGTATTGTAAAGAGTAAGAATTAAAATCAAAAACTAAACGTAAGTTCTATAAATATATACATGTACATACTAAATAATAATTGAAATGTTGTAGGAAAATTTAGCTGATTGTCATCGTTTACCGATGCTAAGTAGTCGGCTGAACCGACAAAATAAAAGCTCAAATTTTCGGAAATCGTTTTGTTTTTTTTGTTGAATTGATTTCAACAATCAGTTTTGAGCCAGCATCGATAGTGTCATGCCTCGCCCTAAAACTAAACATGGAATGATTTTGTTACCCTCAGCCCATTTTAAAAAAGCTCTATCAACTAACTTCAAACTATGTAATCCCTCTTTGGGATACTCTTTGTACTGTCTGTTTTCCGTCGTCTTTAATTTTAAATGTTTAAACAATTTATTTACTGCCGGAACTTATTCGGGTTACCAATAAGCGTCAGTCGATCTCGTTGCTTGTAAGGTTTATATCATTCAAACGTATGTAAATTACGCTTCAAAATTCTGGAGAAGTGTGAGCACTGTACCCTTCGATAGTCGTATGAGTTCACTGGGCCATACTGTTCCAGTTGCGTTTCCTCGTTCGGTATCCGTATTGTGGTGGCGAGTCCTTAGTGGTCACTATCGTACTCGAACGTTTGCAAACAGGTCCGCGTATTTCCATTCAATTTCGTTAGTTCTTGTCTAGTGTCTGAGAGTGCTAGGTCCACAAACTATTCGGCTGAGGGGAAAGACGGAATATATACGTCATGTACAACTCAAGTTTGTACTCTATCGTATTTTAACACCACCAGTTATGTAGTTTGGTACCCCTAGTCTTGGATGGATTATTTCTGCAAGCCACATGTTTCGCCTGAAGATCTCTGGCCAAAAAGTAATAATTACCTTCCAATTAAATTTGAATGCAACAAACAAATAATTCAAGTTCGGTTGTAAACTCAATGGGATGAGTTGCTTTAGGTGCGTAATGCGACACCACATGCAATGCATATAATATATGCTTTCAGCAACCGGAATCTACGCATGTCCCCGCTATATAGGATCCTACTTCGCAAGCGTTTACGTAATAAGATACCAACTCTACCATCTCGTGTATATACGGTATCCATTGTAGCCAAATTTGTGATTATGGTTAAGCTTAGTTTCCCTTACCAAAAGCATGTCTGGGGGTTCACTTAAGGTTCATAGGTTTAGACAGATTGGTTCCTCTCTCGATTTTGAACAGCGAGTTTACGCTCACTGTAAGGATCTTTAGATTTGCCTCGTTCAGCGTATCAGACATAATTATCCCGCGACAGACTTGTTAAACAAGTCGAGTAGATAACCTCTATCTTTCCGTTCAATGGCAGAATGATCGCTTTCAAATTTAGATCCGCTTAAGGTAACTTTTCAGTAACCTTCGGCGCATATTTTGCTATTATTGTGGCTCTACTCAATCCAGATGCATTTTGGTACCGCAAAATTTGAGAAAGCGCGTCTCTTAAGACGTTAAGACCTTTTTCTTCTTCGGTCATCTATTTCCGCGCCTGAACTTTCTTTTCTAGTTCCTAGAACGTAGGAAATCCCTTGAAATTGACGGGATGCGCAAAGTTCCTGCAGAGTACACAAAAGAGCTGACTCCTCTACCTCCTCTACCTCCTCTACCTTATCTTTATCGCAGTTAACGCATCTAAACTGCATGTTGCAGTGTGCTCCGCCGTGCCCGAACCTCCGACAGCACATACATACAACACGCGATCTGCCCTCTTTAATTTTTCCCAATTTACAGCATGATAGTATAGGAATTTAATACTTGTCAGTCTAACAATTTTGCTGTTGGGTGTTAGCTGCACTAGGAAAAATGATAATTTTCGGATACCACCCCTTGCCGCAGCCGTGGTAAACGGCTTGACCCCCACGAACTGAAAGTCGTCGCTTTCAAACCCCTTTAGCTCCATTTACAGCTCTTCCGGTTTTGTTAATGGATCAGTGCCCTTTAGCAACATCGTTTGAAATTCTAATTTTTGGGAGTATATGTAAAATACTCACCCAGAGAGAAAATGATTCTCGAACAAATTCCTATAAAGAAAAAGCTACAGTGACGCCTGTTATGGTCTATAAAACTAATCGTTCGCTACAAAGATTACAACGTATAGAGCATGATCCTAACACTGATGTTACATCTTTATTGGACTCAAATATCAATGACAGTGTAAATGATAATTATTTTCTCCCACCTTTTAATTTATTGAACTCAGCATCCGTATCCGTTTTAAGACCAATGTAGATGGAAGCCTTCTTGTACCTTTTTACAAAAAAGCTTCCCCACTTAATTGACGCGGATAATGTTGCCTTTGATACCGCATTGGCCGTGGTTTATTAGCAGCGTAGGTAGGTAGGTAAGAGTGGCAGTTGGATAAACTAACCCACTTAGGCCTAATGGCCCATTGTGATGCCACGTGGATCTATGATCCTCTTACTGATGGAACCAGTTTGAGATTCTGACGAAGCGAAGGAGACTGTTTACGTCTATATTTTTCAGATCGTTTAGGTCGTTGTAGAAGAAGGCTCCTAAGTGAAGTTTTCTTCTCTGGGAGAGAGCTGGACATGTACAGAGTAGGTGGAGGATTGTTTCCTCCTCCTCCTTGTCCATGTACTTTTGCAGAAATCATTTATAAAGGCGCCAGGCGTGCTTGCCTAAGAGGCAGTGTCCAGTGATGACACCTTTGATGGCGCTGAGATGTTCCTTATTTAGAAGGATCAGACACTTAGAGCGATACAGATCCAGTTTTGGCCAGATTTGTTTGGTCGCTAGACATGTTGGTCCAACAGTCCACCTAAGGTCTGTTCTTTTATTGGCATCCAGCTTTAATATTAGTTTGCACGCAGCGATGCTACCCCTTTCTGGTAGAATAGGTAGAGTGGTTCCAATTTTGGCGAGTTCGCCGGCTCTACAATTTCCTAGAACGTCTCTGTGGCCGGGCACCCAACAGAGGTGAAGGTTGAACTGCTCTGCCATCTCCATAAGAGACGATCGGCAATCAAGGGCGGTTTTAGAATTTAGTAAGACTGAGTCCAGGGATTTAATAGCGGCCTGACTATCCGAAAAGATGCGAATATCTTTTGCAGATATCACGTTTTTCTTCAGCCAGGACAGAGCTTCTTTAATCGCTAAAATTTCCGCCTGGAACACGCTGCTGTGATTTGGAAGACGGAAAGCGAGGTTTAGATTTAGCGTGTCTGAGAAAACACCGCCACCAACCCCGCTATTGGTTTTAGATCCATCTGTGTAGAGATGGATTGATTTGTCCTCCATGAAAGCATCTTCCTCCCAGAAGGATCTAGAGGGGAAGCTTACATGGAAGTTTTTGTCAAACCAAAGTTCAGGTGTGGTGTAATCGATGTTCTCTGTGGGGATTCCTAATGTATAAAGAATACTGGAGTGGGCAAATGGATTATTTGCCCACTGTTTGGTCGCTTTAAGGCAAATAGCTGCAGTCGCAGCTGAAAATATCGAGGGGTGTTAGATGAAGCAGAATGTCTAATGCCGCAGAGGGGGTAGACCGCAATGCTCCGCTTATGCGTAGACATGCTGTTCTTTGGACTCTGTTTAGCTTAATGCAGTTAACCGCACTTTCTAAGGCCGTCCACCAGACTATCACCCCGTAAGTAAGTATCGGTAAGTAAATATGACCGACATCCGAGGTTGAAAGCCCCATTTATTCCCAATGGCTTTTTTGCAAGAGAATAAAGCTATTGACTCTTTCTTGAATGTTAGGTTTCTAGTTTAGTTTTCAGTCAAAAATGAGACCCAGATATTTTGCTGTATCGGAAAACACTAAACTGGTACCGTTTATTGAAGGAGGGTCTATAGTTGGAATTTTATATTTCCTGGAAAAGAGGACAAGACCAGTTTTATGGGGGTTTATTCCCAATCCACAGCTATCTGCCCAACGGGTTAATCTATTGAGATTTAAATGAAGGAGTTCTTTAATGGTATTAAGATGCTTACCTGAGACGGCAATAGCAACGTCGTCTGCATAGGCAATCACCCTGCTACCACCCTCTTCCAGATATATCAGCAGTTCATTTACTACTAAGTTCCAGAAAAGGGGAGAGAGGACACCGCCTTGCGGCGTACCTCTGCTGACACATCTTTTAGCAGAAGTCTCACCCAGTTTGGAGTTGATTTTCCTGCTTTTTAGCATAAGACTGATCAGTTCCCCAAGTGAGTCGTCTACCTGCAGAGTTGACAGCGCAGTCGTGATTGCGGATGTGTTGACGTTGTTGAAGGCACCCTCTCTGTCCAGGAAAGCAACCATTGTGTACTCTTTATTTTGTAGGGATCGTTCGATGTGGCTAGTCAGTGAATGCAGAGCCGTTTCCACCGACTTTCCTTTACAGTAGGCATGTTGAGCCGTTGACAGAAGTCTAGGATCAATTTTAGCTCGTATATGGATATCAATCAGTCGTTCTAGAGTTTTCAGAAGGAAAGATGATAGACTTGTAGGTCTGAGCTCCTTTGGGACGACATGAGAACATTTTCCGGGTTTGGGGATGAACACTACATTGACTTCTCTCCATGACAGTGCAATGTGGATAAGTTCTACACAGCTCCTCATAATATTTTCTAGCGCAGGCAGAATAATATCTGAGGATCTCTGTAGCTCGGCAGGTATTATACCGTCCGGACCAGCAGACTTGTATGGTTTGAAGCTATGCAGCGTCGAGAGCAGTTTGTCTCTTGTGATCAGACCCTGGATTTTGGTAACGGTTGCAGTAGACCTGTTTGGGTTGCTACTGACCGCGAATTGAGATCTATCTGGAAAGTGGGTGTCCAGTAGCAGGTTGAGTGATTCATCACTTGAGGCAGTCCAAGAGCCATCGGTTTTTTTCAAACAGCTAGGCATCATAGGATTTGTAGAGAGGATTTTTCTTAGCCGTGATGCCTCGGAGGTTTCCGTGATTTTGTCACAGAAGGACTTCCAGGATTGTCGCTTTGCCTTCCTCAGTTCTTTTTTGTATAATTTGAGGGATTCTTTGTATGAGTCCCAGTCAGTCACTTTTCTTGTGCTCTTTGCCAAGTTGAAAAGTTTTCTGCAAGTGTTTCTGAGCAGTCCCAGTGCTGATGTCCACCAATGTGGCTTTTTCTTGCCTCTAGGTTGAATAAGAGAGCAGGAAGCGACTATAGCCTGATTGAGAGCCAGAGTAAAGTCCCTGACCTTCATGTCAAGCTCATTGGTGTCACGCGGGGGACTTGATAGTTCAGAGGATAGCGTTTCTGACAGTATTCCTCTGTATTTTGGCCAATCAGTTTTCTGGTAGTTCCAGAATGGTGGTTGACTAGGAGGAGCATCATTCAGGCTGAATTGGATGTATCTATGGTCTGAAAAAGAGTGTTCAGACGATACCATCCAGCTCATTAGCATTTGAGTGATGCTGTCGGAGACAAGAGTTATATCTAATACTTCCTGTCGGTTTCTGGTTATAAAAGTGGGCTCATTGCCAATATTGCAAGTGCAGAGGTTAGTACTTATAATATAGTCAAAAAGTGAATCACCTCTGTTATTGATGTCGGTGCTGCCCCATACCGTGTGATGCATGTTAGCGTCGCATCCGATGATGAGGTCAGTTTTTTGTCTTCAGCCTCCAGTACCACCCTTTCTAGGTTATCACCAGGGAGAGGGCCCACATGATCGTGGCCAACGTATGCCGATGCTAGCCAGTAGGAGCCTTTGGCAGTCTCTAGTCTGGCAACGGTTAATTTGGGAGGATTAGGGAGTAGAAGCACATTAAGGCTACGTTTCACTAATATACAAGTTCTGATCTTACCTTTGTTTCTTGTATAGAGTGGGACGTATGCGTGTGTTCTAAGTCCACGAACCACGCCTTATACAATCCATGGTTCCTGGATTAGGATAATGTCTTCTGCGTTTTTTGAAAGACGCAGACTGTGTGCGGCCGAAGCCTTTTTAGAGTGTTGGAGAATAATCTGGAGAAACCGTATCATTGCTACAGTTTTCCAGAGTAGCCTCCACCACGGTGTTGTTAAGATCCTCCGATTCTGAAGATGTGCCCAAGAGCTCATCTTCTTCCTCTGATCGTATAGGACCTCGTTTTGTTTCGTCATCGGTTTCCATTTCCGACGGGGTGTCAGATAAGGAAATCGATGGCATGCTTGTCTCCTTGGATAGATTGGAGTCGTCGCTATGCATTTCTGGAAAGGATATCGACGCTCCAGGGTCTGATGTTATGTTTAGTGGTGTCTCCGTTAAAGGAGGAGGAGGAGGTTGCTTATCAGCATCCAGTTCATCCTTTTTGTAGACCCTTAGATGAATTGACTAGAATCCGAACCGAATCATGCCTTTTGTCTGCGTTGGAGGATTAAGGGACTCTTTGTTAATCACGATCAACGCGCATCTATAAGAACCCCTTAGTTCCTCCAGTTTCGCGACTTTCCAGTCATGGGTCGGAAGGGTCGGGTTACAGAGCCTGATGATCTCCAGAATGCTTTCTGGGGAGGAGGGTTCTGCTGGGATTCAGGTGCGAGTTCGAGGTCTACTAGGGATGTCCTCCTTAGATACGACCTCGAGTTTTGCATCTGGCCAGATCTCTCCTAATCCACCTATGGCTTTTGTGAAGAGATCGAGGGATCTCTGATCTGCACATGCGATGAGCTTGACGTGGCCTTCGTGCCAGCCAGTCGCTTGTGATAGGAGGTGGTCCGGGGTTTTCCCGCATAATGGCCAAGAAGTTGCTCGAAAGCTTCAGCTTGGGCAGCTGCCACCGTTCAGGTGTTATGGAATCGTCGGTATCGCTCCTATCAATTATCGCGATTATTATGGCGTCCTTTCTTTCAACCTCCGGAATGGATCCGAAGGTGCTGATGATGCGTGAAGCATTTCGGCGTCTCACGTAGAGCGCCTTAGATGGAGTTTACCGACGCGGCTGAGCTCCAGATTCCTTCTTGGGAAGAGGAGTTTTGGGAGCAGCGACAAGTCCGTGGCCTGCCACAAATTTGCTGCTGCTAGCGGTAGAGGAAGTTGTAGGACTATGGCTTGCCACAGTCCTACCACATCCTGAAGGTTTCTTTTTAGGCTCGTTGCGCTTGCCTTTAGAGGATGGTGCACCATGGCCTGCCACAGATTTACCTCGTCTCGACAATGCAGGAGCCTTACCGGTAGTCGGTGCAGTCACCGTTCTACCGCCCGGTATTAAAGGAGTACCGGCCTCGGGTTTTGTTTTGCTTGTTTTGTTCTGTTTGTCCATAATCTGGTTCCACGAGCATCGGAGAAAGGGTTGTCCATCTGTACAGAGATCCGCCATATATAGATAGGGCTAGCTAATCCGGAGGTCGCCAGGTATTCTTATACTCCGTTTGCGACTGAGCTATTTTTTGTAGAAGCTGGGCCCTCAGTCAGGTTGATCTTCGGCACGGGTCGTATGACAGCTTGATCCAGCCCAGTGGAAAAGGAATGGTTGATTGGTTGGATGGATGGGGAAGGGGTGGGGTGGGGGAGGAGCATCCTTTGGTTTCAGGACTCGTCTGGAGAATTTCTCGAGATTCATTGACCCTACTCAGCCTCTACAACTCGGCAAGTTCGATGCTCGCGGTAGAGGAATTGACAGCGTAGATTTTGATTTATTTCCGCTCATATAGGCTACCATTATATTAAGCATTAAGGAGATCAAATGGTAAATCACAGTAGTATGTGATGCGCATGTATATACATATGTTCATAATATTATAAATAAAAATAAACGTCTGGATTTTCGATACTGAGTTTTGAATTTTTTTCATTTTCATTTGCATTTTTATTTAAATTCAGTAATTAACTCTAGCATGCAAACAAAAAACGTGTAATAATTAGCTTAAATAACTTAAAATAATCTTATTCTAACTTACTAACAGTTAAATTATTGTATGTCTGTCGACTTTTCTTACAATATATTTATTACAATTAAAAAACTAAGAAAATATTTTTTATTTGCAAAGGCTGTGTGCATGGACTTTTTCTTATTTATTATTATGTATTCTAAAAAGTTAAAACTAAAACTTACAAGCTACTTAAAAAATGAATCTTAACCTACTTAACCTACTTATAGAAGTTACCTTGTACGAGAGGAATTCGACGAAGAGCTTCCTCTCTTTCAGCAAGGAACCAATATTGTTGGTGCTGCCAAGATGTCACGATTTCCTACCGCCCTACTGAACCGGAGACACACCGCGCTGCCGTGTGCGACGTCTCTATCACAGTTGTCCGCAGCAGTTCGATGGATGGATGATTAGCGGCACCGCTAATCTGTCCTTGATCAGACCTTTCTTATCTAGGTAGATGAACGCTTCTGGATGAATAAAGCCGTCAAAGCTTACCTTCTCATGACACATCTAATTGGGGTAGTGAGCCCCAGAGATTAGGTTTTTCAATGAGGTCATTGCTTTTGCAATTGCTTCAAACCAACTTAATGACAATTTTGTATTTATATATTTCGTTCTATGTAAACGAAGACAAGCCCTCTCAAGCACCCGAATCTTTTCCAATAAACTTGCTCCCACACTAAACCATACGGGACAAAATAATACAAGCATAGGTTTGTAATTATAATAAGGATAAGAGTATATGAAGCAGATCACTTTCACCCTCGCATCGAGTTGACTGCTATAAAATAGAGTTTATTTAGTTCACTAGAAAGAGCTTGATGTACCTAGTTCAAAAGCCTTACTGAACTAGGTCCTTTACTTAGTTCACTTGTTTAAATCTTAGATGTAGTTCTTTCTCTTTAGTTCGTGAATTATATTAAACCTCAAAACAAACTAGTTATGTAGGTTGGCAAGGAGGGAGGACAGATATTAATAAAGTAAGATAGAAAGATAAAACAGATAAACAGATCCTACACTTACCGTATTGTATTTATAGTCACAATTAAAAAATATAAAAATTATATACATGTACCCAAAACATCCGGAAAAATGCTTAAAAAAGAATAGCTAAATTATTTGTACTCTTCTCTGTTCAATTAAAATGTACATTCCGGCAACGTAGGTACGTTATAATTTAAATCGACTGATTTATCAACTGTAGAGAGTAAATAATAATAAAAACATGCGGTTAAAATGATTTTTGCTTTTTTTTTTTTATCAAATATAAGCTATCACAAACTAAGTAGCAGGTATTACGAGGGCGGGTCAATAAGTCCGTGACTTTTGGATTAAAACAGATTTTTTGATAAAAAAATAATTTTATTTTTCAACGTAGTCTCAGTTGAGCTCTATACACTTTGTCCAACGCTTCTCCAATTTTTTTATCCCTTCCAAAAAAAATGATTTGTCAAGGTCCTCAAAATGACGAGATGACTTCATCATTGGAGTCAAATCTTTTTCCACCAAGCCATTTCTTCAGGTTTGGGAACAAGAAGTAGTCGCTCGGAGCCAAATCTGGAGAATAGGGTGGATGAGGGAGCAATTCATAGCCCAATTCATGGATTTTTGCCATGGCAACTGCACATGTGTGCACCCTTGCATTGTCTTGGTGGAAAAGAACTTTTTTCTTGGCCAAATGAGGTCGTTTTTTTTTCAAATCGTCATTGAATCGGTCCAATAAGTTGGCATAATATTCCCCATTGATTGTTCTTCCCTCTTGAAGGTAGTCAATGTGGATTATCCCGCGTGCATCCCAAAAAACAGTCGCCATAACTTTATTGGCTGACAAACCCACCTTGGCCTTCTTTGGCGCCGATTCACCCTTAGAAACCCACTGTTTTGACTGTTGTTTGTTGTGATGGATCCATATTTCGTCCACGGTTACAAAACGGCGCAAAAACTCCTCCATATTGCGATTAAACAACGCCAAACCTTCCTGTGAAGTTGTTACACGATTGCGTTTGTGGTCGACTGTGAGCAAACGCGGCACCCATCTTGCGGAAAGCTTTCTCATGCCCAAGTGATCATTCAAAATTGAAACCACTGAGCCATGCGAGATCCCTACGGCTTCCACAATCTCTCGCACTTTCAATCTTCGGTCGGCCAACACCATATCGTGAATTTTTTCGATTGTTTCGGGTGTAGAGACCTCAACTGGGCGTCCAGGACGTTCGGCATCTTCAGTGCTTGTACGGCCACAACGAAATTCAGTAAACCACTTTTTTACCATTGAAATCAATGGTGCAGTATTTATCAAGCTTAGCCTTGGTCTCGGTAATGGTTTTGCTTAATTGCTTAATAAGCACACGAAATTCACTTTTTTCCATTTTCTCCTCAAATTAGTGAGTAGTCTGATAAAAATAGCTGTCAAACACAAACTAACTGACGCAGCAAGTTTAAATTTTGACAGGAGTCAACTGACAAATGCCTGTTGACAGGAGCAGTGTTGCTGTTTCAGTAAAGAGGTCAGAAATTCAAAAATGCACGGAATTATTGACCTGCCCTCGTATATGTTACATATTAAATGTAAAATCATTAATTTGGGAACTTTTTCAGATTTCAGTAGTGTTCGTCTTTCGTTAATGATCTGTCCAGCACCAGAAAATATACGCTCACAAGGAACGGAAGAAGCGACAATATAGCATTTTTTTGCCATTAAGGCGTAAACATGAGGGTATACTTTTTTATGCTCCTCCCACCAAAGTAAAGGATCCATTTTCTGGTTTAAATTTTCTGCAGCAAGATAATTATCTAGCTCTTTAATTGCAGCTTCAGCTTTATTAACAAGTTTTCGAATTGATTTTATCACCTGGTCAAATGCATCTCAGATACTTGTTTCCTTTGCTGTGGATTCAATGAAACCACTTGAACCTGCCGTCGCTTCTTTTTCTGTTTCAGTTTCATAAATACCACTTGTCTTTAAGTCCTTCAACTCCGGTTTTGCAGGCTAATAGATCTTTGAATGCGTTTTCTTTGAGGGCGTGGGTCCAATAATGTACATTCGGCGTACAAATAGTTCTTCTCCACATCTTCAAATCGTACTTTCATTTCAGATTTCAGGACTGAAAGTAATTCAGTTACCCTGTAACTTTTTGGACAACATTTTCCAAGGAAATATTTAAGCACATTGTTGAACACTGTTATCTTTCATAATGTCACATTCTTTTCCGCCATGTGGCAGACAGTGACACAGCCACATGGCTCATTCGTTCACTGTGTACGTGTGTTGCATGATGGTAGAAAGAAAAAAAAAATGTAGTTCGTTCATGAAACTACTGATAAAGAGATTTGGTGAGCGCTGACATAAAAAGAACCGGGAGGTATTGACATGAACTATGTAGTTCGTTCAATTGACCGACATAGGTCAGTTAGTTCGCTCGTTCGCGAACTATAAAACAGTATCTTTGTAAAGGCAAAAGCAAATTTGGCTCTGGGTAGAGCAATATGTTCTTTTTATTTTTTCTTTCCTGTATTCTTATTGGGTCTACAAGTAAGTTTCCAGCGTTTGTCAGAGATGGCTCCACCAGTGGATCCCGGGCAGAAATGTCAGACCCCATGTGTTTTATTTGTATGTTTTGTATCTGTCAACAACTTTGCAGCGTTATATTTGAGCAGTTCTATCGGTGTCGTACATTTTATCGAGCAAAATGATGGCAAGTTTCCAGCCAAATAAACGTCATTTGCGGGAAGCGCTGCTTTTATTCTTTAATATGAAGGAAAGTGCGGCTGAGGCCTATCGTTTGCTTTCGGAAACTTATGGGGCGGAATGTATTGGTGAATCGACGTGCCGCGAGTGGTTCAAACGGTTCAAAAGTGGTGATTTTGGAGTTGAAGACAAAGATCGCCCCGGAAAGCCGAAAAGTTTTGAAGACGAGGAATTGGACGCTTTACTGGATGAGGATCCGTGTCAGATTCAAGAAGAACTTGCTGCATCATTGGGCGTCAAGCAACAAGCCGTTTCCCTGCGCCTAAAAGCACTGGGATTCGTTCAAAAGGTTGGAAACTGGGTGCCGTACGAATTGAAGCCAAGAGACGTCGAACGGCGATTTTGCATGTCCGAAATGTTACTGCAGCGGTATAAAAATAAATCATTTTTGCATCGTATTGTCACTGGTGATGAGAAATGGATTTATTTTGATAATCCTAAACGAAGAAAATCGTATATAAATCCCGGCGAGCCCGCCCAATCGACGCCGAAACGAAATATTCACGTGAATAAGGTCATGCTCTGCATATGGTGGGATCAAAAGGGTGTCGTATACTACGAACTGCATCCGAGTGGTGAAACCATCAAAGGACCATTATATCGAACCCAACTAATTCGTTTGAAGCGGGCATTAAAAGAAAAACGGCCAGAATATGAGACCATGCATGAGTCCGTCATTTTTCATCACGACAACGCTCGGGCATATGTTGCGGTTTCGCTGAAAAACTATTTGGGAAATAGTGGATGGGAAATTCTGCCTCACCCGCCTTACAGTCCAGACTTGGCACCATCTGACTACCACTTGTTTCGTTCGATGCAGAACGCTCTTACGGGAATACGCTTCAGCTCAGTAGAGGAAATCAAAAATTGGCACGATACGTTCTTGGGCTCGAAAGACGAGAAATTTTTTTGGTCCGGAATTCATAAATTGCTAGAAAGGTGGGGGAAAGTTGTAGCTTCCGATGGACGATACTTTAAATAAAGCATTGTAACTATGTTTTCATAATAAAACTTAAAATTTTGGAAAAAAAAACGCTGGAAACTTACTTGTAGACCCAATATAATAATCAAGTTAATTATATAAAGTGTGTGTATGATATCGTTACAAAATAAAATAATGTGAAAATAGGGATAGATGCCACTTCATATTGTGAAAGAAAAGAAAAGAAAGTAAGATCTACATATATTTATATTTCTTCGTTGGGTACATTTCATTTGTAAACTATGTAGGATAGCAAACCTTCAACTTGATAATGGTCAAAATGTAAGAGCCATGACTTAACTTTTTTAAGGAATTCCGGAAAGGTTCTGGTGCAGCGTATCGATGAAGGAAACGTATTAAATAACTTATAGGACACGACAGAGTAGAAATTTCTAAAGTGGGTGATACGAAATGTTGGAATATTTACATAATTATTCAAGTTGCTTCGCAGAGTGTGGACATCAGAGTTCGGGCTTTGGAGATAACCACCTCTAATAAAGAATATTTTTGAGACTTTGTAATAATACAGATATCTAACTGGCACAATTTGTTGAGACCTAAACAGCTCAATAGGATGGGTTAATCGGTATACACCACACATATTTCTCATGGCACACTTTTTTAGAACCAGCAAAGATTGTATTTTTTCTTTGTAATCATCTTCCCAACAACTTATGCCATATTGCAATTTAGAATGAAAAATTTCAATATACGCTGTGCGCAAAGTTACTTCCGCACGTTTTTTTTTTAGCAAGGTACAAGCTACGAATAGAGGAAGGCAGGTATTGCTTCAAATTCATAATGTGACTAGACCAGCTCATATTTTGGTCTATTACTACACCAAGGTATTTAAATTCCTTTACAACTTTTACTTCAAAACATTCAGAGTCACAATTTTTTGTCATATCGAAAACCTCTGTAGTTTCGTAATCAGGTGATGAGCAGTTTGTAAGTTTATACATCTGTTGCATTCTATGCCATGAAAGTACATTTTAGTATCTTTTAAGCTGAAATACATCAGTTTGGTTTTATTGCTTACTTTTAGTTTGTGACAGAAAAACCACTATCTAGGCAAATATACGAGTATATCAAAGTTTATATTGGCTACGAGATTCAGAGGATTACTTAAGTTGTATGCGATACCAACATCATCTGCGAAGGCAGTTGGCTTACCTTGAGAGGGCAAACTGAAAAGTGAATTTATATAGATAAGGAATAAGATGGCGCAAGAACTGATCCTTGTGGTACACCTAGATTGATCACCGTTTAAATAGGAAGCAAACCAGTTATACGTCGAACCACGAAATCCTAAGGTATATAACTTGTTCAGGAGAATTGTATGCTCAACCATATCAAACGTTTTGGTAATGTCCTCGAACAATCCAGCGCAACATTTTCGATCATCCAGGCCCTTATTTATTGAAGAACAGAATTCTATTATATTCTATTATTTTCTCTAAGTAGTTCAACATTCAACTTTTAACTGCTTTTTTCAAAAACCTTTGATACAGAGGATAGTAATGATATATGCCTATAGTTCTCCATTACTTTTCTGTTACCTTTGCTAAAAGTCGGTATAACATTTGCACATTTTAATTTTTCAGGAAAAGATCCACTTGAGATACTTAATTTAAAAATATATATGAGAACATCTACTAGGTTGAGGTCAAGTTTTTTTTAAAATAAAGTTGGAGATACGATCTTCACCGCAGGCATGTGAGTTCTTAAGCGACGTAATTAAGCCTACGGCTTCTGTACCACTAATTAATTTAAAAAAGAAACTTCTAGTATAAGATGTAGGTTCTACCAGCCTGCATTGCTCAATTGCTCTCACATTTTGCCCAACGGTAGCAAAAAAATCATTAAACTTATTTGCAACTTCGTTAGGTTGATCAATGACATCGCCATTTATGATTAAGGAGAGCTTGTTAGAAACATTTGTAACTTTTGAGTTTGTTATTTCATTTATCACTTTCCATTCTCTTTTTGGGTTGCCTTGTAAACCGAGTAAACATCTTTGATAATAACTATCACGACACTTATTTATAAGATTGTTTAGATTCTTGCATAAGCCTTTATACCGATTTTTCAATCGGTATAATATGTTGCCCAGTTTGTTTTTCAGTTTTATTATTTTGAGTATCCAGCGGTTAATCTATGGCTTTAATCTTACGTCTGATTTCCTGATGACTAAACTATAGCTGAATGTGCTTAAATATCTTGTACAATTTCACTAAAAATTTCATATGCCTTTGAAGCATTACTTTCAGCATAGACTGGAAGCCAGTATTCAGAAAGTAAAGCATTATTCAAATGATCAAACCTTATTTATTTAACTATACGCGAGGAAGTATAGGTTCTCCGTTTGATGTTTCCATTACTTAGTTTTTGGAATAATAAACTTGTCATGTTATGGTCTGTAATATGAAGGCCAAGATTTACACCAAAGCAATTTTCTAAAGATATTTTTTTTAAAGCATCCAAGTACATGATCTAAGCAAGAACTTGAGGTTAGTCTTGTAGGCTCCTTTATAAATGTTGTAAGATCATACTCTGGAATTAGGTTGAGATACAAACACAGAAATTGTGTTTGGTGTTGCAATGTCAACGTTTAAATCACCCAAGCTGACCAAATTTGATATCTTTAATTTATCTAATAAAAGAGAAAATTCCACTAAGAAAGATTGCGGTTCACATGCGAATTTAATTCTATTGTTATCTATACTGCATGAAATTTGTAATACATCTGCCGTTTCAAGATCATGTAAAATTTGATTATACTCCAATGAATTGCGTATAAAAACTCCTACTCCACATGTCCAGGAATTACGAAATTGTTGCGTTCACAAGCAAATATCCATATTTCCGTTGTGAATATCAAGTCTGGTAAAAAAGTGAAAGCTTCAAGATTGCACACAAACAAATTAAGGTTTTGCCGTAGTCTGCCGTAGTATGTTTTGATGGATTACAAAAAATGTATTATACTCTTCAGATTCGCTACATAATATTAAATTATCATTTAGGTTTCGTATTACTGTAGAGGTAAGATTGTTGCTAATAAGATCATTAGTGATCGATTCAGACATTATCACCAATCTTTCCCTTGTCTACTTTTCTTAGTAAAATTTGAGAATTTTGAAACCACATATATTTCTAATGTTTTTCAGTTTTACATTTTTTGGGTTCCATAAATAAAGCTCGAGTATAGCGTGTAAAACAATCATTTATAAATATTCTATTCTTGCTGGCCGAAACAAATAGAGATGAAACCATCTTCTTCACCGCTTTCCTCTTGCTCTTCATTATTTTTTGTTTTATGTCCAAAGATGAAAGGAGGACACGGATTACATCAGCGCGTTTGTTGTTATTGTTCTCAGAATCATTGGCTGGACTTCTTCTCCCTATCCCCTTCACATAGCAATACTGGCTTGTTCGACAGGGGTAGGAAAATCTAGTGCACTTTGAAATAATTTTTGCATACGCTCTAACGCATTGCTGTTATTGACATTAGGAATACCATATGTTTGTTGTAATAAAGATAATGATCTAGACAGATTCCAAGGTATCTAACTACATTTCGACAAGCAAGCTGTCCCACGATCGAGGCCCCAGCTCAATTATAAAGGCTTCGCCCATCAATGACGTTGCCATTACGGGGGCAAAGCAAAGAACTGGTCTTGTAACGGTTTTCAGATGACGCCACCGAAGATTGTTACGATTTGACCAGTTACACGCGGCCGGTAATAGGTCCTGTTGGTGGCCGGACCACCGGTAGTCCCTACCAGAACTTAAATCACTTTACCATGGGAGTCGGGATCCCCCCGGATCTCGGTCCCGGTCTGACTTGTTGGGTTGCAATAATTACTGGGTGCTGTGACTCTAAAATCAGTAAGAGGTCTTAGATCGTCCTCGACTCATACCAAGTGTGGAACTTGTGCCTCCAACACAGTTCCGAATTGGTACTCAGGAAGGCGGCAGGCGATGGTAAGGCGTATCCTTGCTCCGATGGATGTAGAGTCATCCCGTGAAATTAAGTCTCCACGATAGGTGTTCACGTTAAACGCCTTGACTCTTATGTGCCACGACCGAAAATTTTTGCCAATCCTTTCTGGTGTCCCTAGAGGCCCCAGACAAAGGCGTCCTAAATAGAATGGTTTCCTTTTAGGGACTAGAAATGTTATATATTTTTAGCAAAATTCAGTTCGTAGACAACCTTAATATTATTTTGTGATGAGAATTTTAAGTATTTCGGATATATGTATGTAGATCTGTTATTAAAAATGTGTTTTAAAATATACTTAATTTAATTGTACTCATAGCTGGTATGTTTCATGGACATCGTTGCGTTGTTGTTGCATAACATGCACGGTGATGGCTCACTTTCCAACATGAGGTGACTGTGCGTAAGATTTGTATGTCCTAAGCGAAGTCGCAAGACTAATTTTATCCTATGATTTGAACAATTGAATGTGTAGGTAGCCTTTGCGGCGTTCAGATTTATTGCAGTGTAATGGTGGGTGTATTTGTTCCAATCCTTCCTCCTTTTGTCCTCCCCGTACCCAAGAATTTTTGTTTTTATATCTTTATTGGATCGTTTGATCCAATTGGTTCTCCTGTCGCTGATTTCGCGACCCTATCTGCTGACCCGATTAGCTTGTCTCGGATAGTTTCGACTATCGGTGCTCTGTTATCGGTGTTTTTAATGGCTTCGACTGTGGATAAACTGTCAGTGCAGATTATTACATTTCTATTTTCTGATAGCTCTAGGGCTCTGAGTGTCCCCATACCTTGCCAATTGGGCCAAGAAGAATTCCTCGAGCCGTCCTTTGGAAATAGTTCTTCCATCTTGATCCACAACTGCGATAGCTGATCCGGGGTTAGTTTTCGACCCGTCTGTAAACAGGAAGCTCCTATGTATTTGTTCACGTTCCATAGTTTCGGGGAACATTTGTTTGTACATTTCATCGATAGTAGACATTTTCGGGGAAAGTTAAGAGAGGTATTAATGGATTCATGCTTTAGGGTCCATGGTGAGTGAAGTGGGTTTTTATGTATTTTAGTTGGAATTACGAGGGCGGGTCAATAATCCGTGACTTTTTGAATTTCTGACCTCTTTACTGAAACAGCAACACTGCTCCTGTCAACAGGCATCTGTCAGTTGACTCCTGTCAAAATTTAAACTTGCTGCGTCAGTTAGTTCGTGTTTGACAGCTATTTTTATCAGACTACTCACTAATTTGAGGAGAAAATGGAAAAAAAGTGAATTTCGTGTGCTTATTAAGCATTATTTCTTGCGAAAAAAAACCATTACCGAGACCAAGGCTAAGCTTGATAAATACTATGGGGACTCTGCACCATCGATTTCAATGGTAAAAAAGTGGTTTACTGAATTTCGTTGTGGCCGTACAAGCACTGAAGATGCCGAACGTCCTGGACGCCCAGTTGAGGTCTCTACACCCGAAACAATAGAAAAAATTCACGATATGGTGTTGGCCGACCGAAGATTGAAAGTGCGAGAGATTGTGGAAGCCGTAGGGATCTCGCATGGCTCAGTGGTTTCAATTTTGAATGATCACTTGGGCATGAGAAAGCTTTCCGCAAGATGGGTGCCGCGTTTGCTCACAGTCGACCACAAACGCAATCGTGTAACAACTTCAGAGGAAGGTTTGGCGTTGCTTAATCGCAATATGGAGGAGTTTTTGCGCCGTTTTGTAACCGTGGACGAAACATGGATCCATCACAACACACCAGAGAACAAACAACAGTCAAAACAGTGGGTTTCTAAGGGTGAATCGGCGCCAAAGAAGGCCAAGGTGGGTTTGTCAGCCAATAAAGTTATGGCGACTGTTTTTTGGGATGCACGCGGGATAATCCACATTGACTACCTTCAAAAGGGAAGAACAATCAATGGGGAATATTATGTCAACTTATTGGACCGATTCAATGACGATTTGAAAAAAAAACGACCTCATTTGGCCAAGAAAAAAGTTCTTTTCCACCAAGACAATGCAAGGGTGCACACATGTGCAGTTGCCATGGCAAAAATCCATGAATTGGGCTATGAATTGCTCCCTCATCCACCCTATTCTCCAGATTTGGCTCCGAGCGACTACTTCTTGTTCCCAAACCTGAAGAAATGGCTTGGTGGAAAAAGATTTGACTCCAATGATGAAGTCATCTCGCAAACAAAGGCCTATTTTGAGGACCTCGACAAATCACTTTTTTTTGGAAGGAATAAAAAAATTGGAGAAGCGTTGGACAAAGTGTATAGAGCTCAAGGGAGACTACGTTGGAAAATAAAATTATTTTTTTATCAAAAAATCTGTGTTTTAATCCAAAAGTCACGGACTTATTGACCCGCCCTCGTACTATACCATGCCAGACCTTTTTTGATGTCTATGATGATGGGTGTTTTATAGGAGCTGCTTAGCTTTGGTATTAGAAGTGAAGGAAAGTGATTAAATCGGTTAGAATGTTTTTGATTTGCGTGCTTCTGAAGGCTTTTAGGCTTAATGGTGCGGCTGCTTGTAGGTTGGTTTTAAAAGTGTAAACGATGATTTTGGGCTTTTTTCGTGTCTGGAAACAAGTTTTCGAGAAAAATGCGTTTAAAGTTTCGCAACCTGAAAACGGCTAAAGTTGTGAGAAGCACTTTTTTTTTAAAAAAAAAACTTAACACTCAAGTGGGTATGAATACACTTATAATGCCTTAGCATGTGTTAAGTTTTTTGGAAAATGGGATAGAGAGAGAAGGAAAGATGTTTGGACTCAGTGGTTATTTCGCTCCATGGGTTGCATTCAATATTTAATGGGGAGACTAAATTCTTAGTGGAAGTTGGCATGATGTTGATTTCTAGTCACCTACTCGTCTTACTTGATTTTCGTTAACTGAAGAAATGGATGGTATGTCTTTCGGGCGAGGCAGGGACTCGAACACTGAGCCTTCCGATTTGGAAGCCAGTCCACTACCACTTGAGCCACGGCCACCCACATTGTTGTTGTTGGGTACTATAGTGACGTCGTTCCCCTCTCACACCGTATTTCTTTCGTTTGTAGTGTGACGATACATTGAATTCTTATCACCATAGTTTTCGCATTTTTTTTCAGTGAATTTTTTGCGAAGCCGGGTCTAACTAAAAGTATATTTTATAGAAATGTGTGTCAGTAGTGGATTTAATAAAGAGTTGGGGGTGTTGGACGCGATATACAACAACGATGAGATTAACATTACACGTGAAAATGCCGGTGGTGATACTTCGGGTGTAACTGAAGATTAGACAAGTTTTATTAGTGGTATTTATTTCGCTGATGATTTAAACAACTCTAATTTGAACATAGTCGAATTAGAGGAGTCAGCTGAAGATGTACTGTTAATATAGAATTGATGTATGGAGAAGATTATCAACCTTGTTGTTCCAAAAAATGCAATAAGATTATACCAGAAAATCTTGTTGTGGAAAGCAGACAATTCTTCCAAGAGATGAGTAAAGCAGATCCAGATTTGGTTTATTTGAGTCATTTACAATTTCATCGATAACATTTATCTCTCAAAAACTTTTACAATAATGAAACTCGAAATAAGTACCTATGGTAAAAGGACTGAAAGTGATAAGTCCAGAATCGATACAGTCTATTTATTTCGCGGCGCTCATGTTTGTAGAAAAATGTTTGGTTTTATGTACGACATTGGTATAAAACAGTATAAGAATCTAATTCAACATCACGAAAATGTTGGCTTTTCCGAGCGAAGACATGGACTAAGTGATAGGCCGTCAAAACATTAATCGCCTGTTCTTTCTGTGGAATCGATTACTCGTATCGTAGAATCTATCAAAAATGTTGCCTAAAAATTTGCTATACCTCTTCCTGGTAGAATGCCGAACTTTAGAGGATACAAAATGCTGATGTTGCCATCCAGTGAAACAAAGAGCGCTGTTTGTCGTCGTTTTGCAAAAGTTTGTCTTCCACTAGATACAATTGCGCTAAAACATTTTTGTTTTACATCCCACCTATGAAACCGAAAGACAATCTCTGCGACGTTTGTCAACAGAGTTCTTTGATTCTACAGCAAGCTGTAACAGAAATGAACGCAGATACCAGATAAGTGAAATTACGAATGGTGCTTGCTCATCTTGATTGTGAAAAAGTCAACGTGAATTCTAAGGTGTAGGGTGCGTGATTCGAATACAGATACGACTTCTGCTCTAGTCCTCTAGTCCGCAACATGTGGGATTAGCTTATTTGAAAGCAACACGTAAATGTTCGATTTTTGGTATTCACAATGAATTCTTCAACGTCCAAACAAACTACTTATTCGATGAAGAATTTGAAGTGTCATCAGTCAAATTCGTCATTACTTCGAGATGAACGCAGCCAAAATTAGTTTTATTCTGCGATAACTATGTCGTTCAGAATAAAAATAGCGCAAAACTACACTATTTAGCGTGTCGGGTAGATTCTGGCCTAAGCGAATCGATATCCTTAAACAACTTCCTCTTGGACAACACAAAGTTCAGCCCTGACCGTCCTTTTGGGTTGGTAAAATTGGAATAGGGTCGCTGAAATTGACGGTGTCTTAGTTCTAGCCATAAAAAAATTAACCGAGCTGTAAACGGAAGTACAATATAACGGCGAATGGTGGGATACGCATTTCAAGAGTTTCTATAAAAGATTACCAGGTAAATTGTTGCAATTTCGTAATTAAATTGTTCAAATTATTACTTCAATTAATTCTGTGAACGTTTGCATTTTAGGTATCACCAAATACCAGCACTTTAATTTCAAATCAAATGAAATTGTATGTAAAGAAATTCTGGACTCCAAAGAAGAACAATTTCACCTGTGTTTAACGACTGAGTTGCCGAACGGTTTACCTTAATTCATGTACCTGGCGGTTTGCCACTAGAAAAAAGTGGTATTTGTATGAAAATATCGGACCTTGTGTACTGATCCACAGAAACTAGTTATTGTAGCCCCTAAACCAAACTAATCCAAGGTGAAAAAACAGTCAAGTGAGGCGACTAAAACTACGAAGCTGCAAATTTGTCACAAAAGCGAATAAAGAAAAGTGAAATTAAAGCCCAAAAGAAAATGAAAATCAAAGTAAAGGCCCCGAAAAAGAAGAAAACTGAAGTTGGAAAAGAAAAGAAAATCGAAGCACCACAGAACAAGTTACAGATTTTAAAAAATTACAAAATTCTAAAAAAAAAAAAATAACGTAAAACTCCAAAAAAAATATCAAAATCTGAAGAAAATTCGTTAGAAAGAGTGTAAAAACTAATTAAAAAAAAATTATGTTGAGTTTTTTTTTTTTTAGTATTTTTTCTCAATCTTTTATATTTTAAGTTACATTTGTACATTGTTATGTTTTAAAATTTAAAATTTAACCAATCTCACGATGAAGATGAAGAGCTGAATTCAACTGTTCAATCTGCTCTACGCACTAACCTCGTAATCTTTGTACCTTGTAAAACAGCTGGTTTTTCTTTACATTGGTACGTACATATATGGTCATTGACACTGCCTTGCATTTTATGTGCCATACTGTTCATTTATAATGCACTAATATTGTTAAATTTCTTAGCAATGCCCCTACTTTACATTGTGGGAGCGGGATGGCTCTATCGCTGATTGCTCTCACTTCATGTGTTGACAGCACTCCCATTTGATTGAAGGTGGTTGGAGTGACCCTTTCCCACTCCCTTGTGGATTTAGGGTAGGTGTGAGTGAGTCGGCATGTTCTTTGATCTGGTGCCTGTCATTCTTGTGACAGTTCGGCAGATCATTTCGTGATTTGTGATATTTTGTTGCGTTGCAAGATATTTAGTGGCGGCGCGTTTATTTCGTTCGCGCTGCAGCAACCAAATGCCATGCCCAAGAAGTGGAAGTGTGTGTTGACACCCCATCATGACGTTTGAGTTAGGGTGCACCACATCGGTGGAAATATTGTTGGGAACCAACATGCTCCCCGCCTCCGAGTTTGGTGGTTGATGCTGATGGAGTTTTGCTCTGGTGTCCTTTTTTCTGTTCCAGTCATCATGTTCCTCATTTGGGTTCAGGTAAGGTGCATGTACAAAAAATAAAAAGTATTAATTAGTAATTTGCTAATACTAATAGGTCTAAATGGTGAAAGTGGATATTTATCTGCATGGGTTAATTCATCCTATCGGGTAAGTTGACCTTAAGCACTGGGTTCGTAGTACTTTCTTATGATGTGATTTTTTTTGTTTTAATAGAATTCATAGGGTTTTGGTTCGTTGATTCAGTTCATGGATTTTCATAAAGTTCAGGATAGTTTGGGGTTCGTTAGATCAGTTCAGGGGATTTTCACTTGTTTTATATTTTAGAGTCCATCAGAGCCCGGATGTAGTTTGATAACTCGCTCGAGCAGCCATGCGAATGGTGGGAGATTGTCTTCTTTGACTAAAACAATATCGCCGATTTTGATGTTGGGTTGAGTTTGCAGCCATTTTGGTCGATGTTGAAGGGTGTGGAGATATGTTGAACTCCACTGTTTCCAAAAGTCTTGTGTTAAACGCTGCATGAACTTCCATCTGTCCAAATTGTTGAGCTTCCTTTCCTTTAAATTTCTTTCTGGAAGCGTTCGCAGTGGTGCCCCGATTAAGAAATGGCCTGGCGTTAGGACATTTAAGTCATTTGGATATGTTGTCATCGGACACAGTGGGCGGGAGTTGAGGCAAGCTTCAATCTGTGCGAGAAGTGTTACATACTCTTCGAACGTAAGTTTAGCTGCTCCAATGGTTCTCTTCAGGTGATGTTTTATCGACTTTACTCCCGCCTCCCATAGCCCTCCGAAATGTGGTGACGATGGAGGGTTGAAGTGCCAAATTTTGTGCGACTTCAGCCGACCATTCTGCGGATATGAACTTGGTTTCCTTTCTGAGCTCATTGTTGGCTCCCTTAAAATTTGTTCCGCAGTCGCTGAACATGTTACTACAGCTTCCTCGTCTTACGACAAATCTTCTGAATGCTGCGATGAAAGTTGCAGCACTTAGGTCGCTCACGAGTTCGATGTGTATTTCCTTTGTGGCCAGACACACAAAAACGCTATATATCCCTTTGTCGATCTGTTGCACCTCCCTTTCCATAACTTTATTGCAATTGGGCCAGCAGAGTCGACACCTGTATTTGTGAAGTGTCGGCTAACCCTTATCCGTTCTGCTGGTAGGTTTCCCATTAATTGTTGTTGCATTTGGGCATTGTAGCGATGGCATGGGATACATCCGTGGATCGTTTATTTGACCATTCTTTTAAGTTTGGAATCCAATAGCTCATTCGAATTTCTGCCATCATCATCTGTTGTCCACCATGCATGGTTCGTTGATGAACGTCGGTTACCACCAACCTAGAAAAGTGATGCCTTTGGTGAAGGATGATTGGATGCGTTGATGGAATGGTTGTACTGAGTTGAGCAATCTGCTACCCACCCTTAACAGTTCCTCTTCATCCAGAAATGGATTCAGATTGCGAATCACACTTCCTTTCGGTATTGACTTTTTCCGCTGAAGTGGCTTGATCTCTTCTTGGAACATTTCCCTTCGAACAAGTTTCACAAGTTGATCATGTGCTGATCTTCGTTCATTTGCTGTAAGGGGGGTTGTGTTTAGCATTATTCGTTTTTTGGAGTTTTTTAAATTGAAGAAATAGCTATGTTGCACACGAGTCGTTGTAGTGTTGAAAATTTTTGAAACAATTTATTGTTGAGCAGAATGCTGTACGAAGTTATTTGAAAAAGACTGGTTACTGGTCTTTTCAGGTTTTTGCTGTAGAATGATTCCACCGTATCCTGTGTCAATTTCTTTTCCTTACTTTCCACATTTGTTTCTGGTGGAATTGTTGTTGGAAATTCATCTGCCTTAAACTTGTGAAGAAAATGGGGCCCATGCCACCACAACTCGTTACTAATGAGTTCTTCTTTGTTCAATCCGCGGGATCCAATGTTAGCGGAGTTGTCCTTGCTGCCTACATGTCTCCACGTTGTCTTGCTGGTTAACCTTTGGATTTCGGTTATTCTGTTGGCTACAAAGGTGTTCCGCGTGGATGGATTTCCTTTTATCCAAGCTAAGTGGACCATGGAATCAGACCAGGCAAAGGTCTCTGCCTCTTCCAGTTGCATAGCGGTGGTGATTTTGTTCAGAAGTCTTGCCAGAAGCACTGATGCGCAAAGTTCTAATCTCGGCAACGATACACATTTTAACGGAGCGACTCTTGTTTTGGATGCTAACAAGTGTACATGTTCTTGACCGGTTTTTGACACTCGTGTGTATATCACCGTCGCATATGCCTTTTCAGAGGCGTCGCTAAACCCATGGAGCTGCACGTGGAATTCGTTTTCGTAGCCTATCCAACGTGGAATTTCCAAAAGTTCCAGTTTTTTTTAGGTTGTTCCGCAATTTTATCCACTGCCTTTCTATCTCAGGACTTATTGTGGAATCCCACAATAGTTCATTAGTCCACAGTTGCTGCATAATGATCTTAGCCTTGATTATGCATGACGCTATCCATCCAACACGGATCTTTCAGTGTGATTTTCGACCTTGGGTAGTCGATTTTAAAATTAAAAGTATCTTTGGCTGGATGCCATTGGATACTCAACGTTTTAATGGCATCCGATGAATCAAATGTTAAAGAAAGATTCACTTCCCTTTCAGTTTTAGGTATCTGAACCAAAAATTTTGATGAATTGCTGGCCCATTTACGCAGAGTAAATCCAGCTGCCATTAACACAGTTAGAATATCTCTTTGTAACCTGATGGCCGCTTCTACATTATCCACCCCGTAGAGCAAATCATCCACATAGAAGCCTTCGAAAATCGCCTTAGTAACATGGGGGTGCGTTTGCTCGTTATCCATGGCTACCTGATGCAACGTTCGTACTGCTAAATATGGTGCCGAAGCAGTACCGAACGTAATCGTATTGAGCGCGAAGGTTTTCATCGGTTTGTCACTTCCAGTTCTCCACACGATAAGCTGATAGTTCGTCTCTTCTGGTGCCATCCATATTTGCCCGTACATCATACTTATGTCTGCGGCAAATACGACCTTGAATTTTCGCCACTGTGCGATGAGGTCAATTATGTCTCTTTGTAGACGTGGTCCTACCATTAGATGATCGTTCAACGATTTTCCGTTGGATGTCGTAGATGAGGCGTCGAAGACTACCCGTAGCTTTGTGGTGGTACTTGAGTTTTTGAATACTGCATGTTGAGGTAGGAAATAGTACTCTCCTGTCGTCTCGAAATCAGTTTTAACTTCCCTCATGTGCGCCAATGCGACGTATTCGTCGATGCACCTGGTGTACTCTTCCTTTAGTTTTGTATTTCCCTCTAGCCTTCTTTCTATTTCGAACAGTCGTGCCATTGCTTTTTTCTTGGAGTTTCCCATCTTTGACCGCTCATTTTCCTTAAATGGAAGCCGCACTTCGTATCTCCCATCGCTCCTGCGCTGTGTTGTTTTTCTGAAGTGTAGTTGACACCTCTCTGCTTCTTCTGTTAATTTCCGCTCTTCCAGGTTTTCCTCGATTTCCCAAAATTGCCTGAGTTGTTTCTCGAGTGTTATATGGTGATTCTTTACTCTCACAGAGTTGAATTGTGGATCACCTTTAGTCGCTCCTGTCAATATCCATCCCAACTCTGTATTTTGTGCTATTGGAGATCCATTTTGACTCTTAATTAACCCACCTAGGATAATCGATGCGTATAAGTCGGCGCCTATGAGAAGATCAACCTTTCCAGGATAATTGTATGAGGGATCAGCTAAGCAAAGTTTCGAAAGATGACTCCAAGAAGAAGTTTGAAGCCTTTGGGTTGGTAAAATCGAGGTCAATTTTGGTAAAATAAACGCCCCAACATTGAGACAAAATGAGGGATTGGTAAAAGAAAACATTTTAAATTCGACCTGACTGTTTGCACTACATGTTGACGCTTCTCTTAATCCTGTCACACTTGCTTCCGCCCGTTGCTTCTTTAAGTTCAGCACCTGTGCGACATTGTCTCTAATAAAAGTTGCCTCTGACCCTGAGTCTATTAAGGCTCTCAAGACATGGTGCTCCCCGCTGGCAGAAAAAACCTTGACTAAAGCGTTGGCTAGTAGCACTTGGGATCGCATTTGGTTGAAATGCGA
Organism: Volucella zonaria; assembly: GCA_963966105.1. Taxonomy (NCBI): domain Eukaryota; kingdom Metazoa; phylum Arthropoda; class Insecta; order Diptera; family Syrphidae; genus Volucella; species Volucella zonaria. Next base: position 148,553,937 of record OZ014530.1, on the reverse strand, counting down.
ATTTAGAGCTCGGATTTGGGAAGATGAAGGCCCTGTTTGCCCACTGTGCCAGTTGGATTGTGTTGGTGAATTCGTATTTGGGATGAAGTTGCTGTCGCATTGCCCTTGAAAAGGAATTTGTTGATTCACATTTTGAATCAGGTGATTATTGTAGTTCGCGTTGTGTTGCCCTTGAAAAGAACATATTTGATGGTGGTGTCCATGTTGTGCATCTGAATGCAACATGGTGTGGTGTTTATTTCCACATTTTTGACACCTGTTGCTGCTACTGCAGCTTGATTCGTGGTGGTGGTATCCGAGACAGTTGGTGCAAGTTGAGCTCCTCTTTACTACCCGTTGTCGTTCCTTAACGGTCATTCTAAGAAATTTCTTACAATGCCGAATTCCGTGGGAGGCCTTGCACACTCGGCAGAGTAATTTTTTCTTTCAGGTGAGGACGTTACGTGATAAGCCGTAGGCGCGCCTTTCGAGATGAATTTTCCCCCTTCTTGATGCCTTGCCCCCGTGTTTGACTGCATGATATTTTTCAAGGAGCTGAAAGCTGAATCTGGCTTCAATGAAGCTAGCAAATGACTTCCACTCCCTGAAGAATTTTAGAAGTACCTAATTTCTCATCCTAGGCCATTTGTGTCTGAAGTTTATTATAAATGACATAAATCAAAATAGAATCCCAAGTTTCAACCGGTATCCCTTGATTTGAGAGTGCAAGAATATTAGAACATTAGAATTCTGAGCTTTGTGTTCACAAGTTTATGCTTGTTATGATAGCGCTCTTTTAATATACCCCACGTAGATGCATACGTTTTCTTGTCGAACTGGAGGTTAGAAATAAGATCCGCAGCTTTGCCATAGACATGAGTTTTGAGGTATTGTAGCTTTTGAATCTCAGACAGCTCAACGTTTTGATCAATCATGCTTTCGAATAAGCTGAAAAATTCCCTCCATTCTTCTTGTTTGCCGGAGAATGGCTTTATTTGAACGGATGGAAGGACGGATATCACACACAGATGTGCGACAAGTGGCGTTTAGCCGAGAAACATCCAGATGGTCACTGCTTTTCTCTGTGAATTTATCCATTTCATTGCTTAGCATGCCCACAAACGCAAAATAAACCCGTTTTATTTTGGGAAACGTCTCTACTTCCAAATATTTGTCCCTAAATGGATCAGATACACTTCCGACGATTGAATTCTGATCATTCTTGGCTCGTTTAAAGCCTTCATCGATTTCGGCTAAACATGCACTCACATACCCCCTTGACTTACGCACTTCAAATTCTTTTTTGAACTCATCAAAATCTGTTTCGAGTTCTTTTAAAAAAAGGTCTTGTTTTTCAAAATATTTCGCGATTTTTGCCATTTTGTTAAAATGTATTTGGTTTTTTGTAAGGCTATTATGCTATCACAATCACACACTGATATGGGCTTTAAGATCTCTGATATGGACTTGAAATTTTCTTATATGGGCTTTAAAATTGTATTTATGTGTACATAAAGTGCAGTAAAATTTCTTTAAAATATTTTATTATTTGTATGTAGATATTTTACAAAAAAGGCAAGTCAAAAAAATATGAACTTCCTACTTTATCTTTTCCGTTCAGTTTTTGGCGTTCGCAGATAACAGTGGAGGTCCTTAAAGCTGCTGTTCTTTGTTGTTCTGCACCGTTGGCAAGGTACAGTCGAGCTCCTTAAAGCTGTTGTTAATTGCAGTTTTTTATTTTCACCGTTAGTACCGATTGGCAGGATACAGTTGAGCTCCTTACTGTTGTTGTTAATCCCCCGTTCTGCACCATTGAATTGTCTGCACCGTGGGCACCGTTCAATATAGCTGGAGATGTGTTCCTTGAACTGTTTCTTTACGGATCTGGGATTAAAATACCCCTAAACTATCCGTAAATCCTGTTGGTCGATGGTTACTGTACCCGATTGACTGTCCGTCGTTGATCGGATGTGATTTTTATTGGCTTGATGACCAACTACACTCCTCCCATAGTACACTTTTATATTCGTTTAATTTGATTAAACTTTTAAACCCTAAGCACTTGTTCTTTTTTAAATGCTATTCGGCTCGAAGGACCAAGTTCTGAGCTAGATGAGCCGAGAATTAATTTTTCATAGATGGAGAAGTTTCCGAACGCTTAGAAAATAAAACACGTATATTATTGACCATTATTTGATGAAGAGCTGAATTCAACTGTTCAATCTGCTCTACGCACTAACCTCGTAATCTTTGTACCTTGTAAAACAGCTGGTTTTTCTTTGCATTGGTACGTATATGGTCATTGACCCTGCCTTGCATTTTATGTGCCAAACTGTTCATTTATAATGCACTAATATTGTTACATTTCTTAGCAATGCCCCTACTTTACATTGTGGGAGCGGGATGGCTCTATCGCTGATTGCTCTCACTTCATGTGTTGACAGCACTCCCATTTGATTGAAGGTGGTTGGAGTGACCCTTTCCCACTCCCTTGTGGATTTAGGGTAGGTGTGAGTGAGTCGGCATGTTCTTTGATCTGGTGCCTGTCATTCTTGTGACAGTTCGGCAGATCATTTCGTGATTTGTGATATTTTGTTGCGTTGCAAGATATTTAGTGGCGGCGCGTTTATTTCGTTCGCGCTGCAGCAACCAAATGCCATGCCCAAGAAGTGGAAGTGTGTGTTGACACCCCATCATGACGTTTGAGTTAGGGTGCACCACATCGGTGGAAATATTGTTGGGAACCAACATGCTCCCCGCCTCCGAGTTTGGTGGTTGATGCTGATGGAGTTTTGCTCTGGTGTCCTTTTTTCTGTTCCAGTCATCATGTTCCTCATTTGGGTTCAGGTAAGGTGCATGTACAAAAAATAAAAAGTATTAATTAGTAATTTGCTAATACTAATAGGTCTAAATGGTGAAAGTGGATATTTATCTGCATGGGTTAATTCATCCTATCGGGTAAGTTGACCTTAAGCACTGGGTTCGTAGTACTTTCTTATGATGTGATTTTTTTTGTTTTAATAGAATTCATAGGGTTTTGGTTCGTTGATTCAGTTCATGGATTTTCATAAAGTTCAGGATAGTTTGGGGTTCGTTAGATCAGTTCAGGGGATTTTCACTTGTTTTATATTTTAGAGTCCATCAGAGCCCGGATGTAGTTTGATAACTCGCTCGAGCAGCCATGCGAATGGTGGGAGATTGTCTTCTTTGACTAAAACAATATCGCCGATTTTGATGTTGGGTTGAGTTTGCAGCCATTTTGGTCGATGTTGAAGGGTGTGGAGATATGTTGAACTCCACTGTTTCCAAAAGTCTTGTGTTAAACGCTGCATGAACTTCCATCTGTCCAAATTGTTGAGCTTCCTTTCCTTTAAATTTCTTTCTGGAAGCGTTCGCAGTGGTGCCCCGATTAAGAAATGGCCTGGCGTTAGGACATTTAAGTCATTTGGATATGTTGTCATCGGACACAGTGGGCGGGAGTTGAGGCAAGCTTCAATTTGTGCGAGAAGTGTTACATACTCTTCGAACGTAAGTTTAGCTGCTCCAATGGTTCTCTTCAGGTGATGTTTTATCGACTTTACTCCCGCCTCCCATAGCCCTCCGAAATGTGGTGACGATGGAGGGTTGAAGTGCCAAATTTTGTGCGACTTCAGCCGACCATTCTGCGGATATGAACTTGGTTTCCTTTCTGAGCTCATTGTTGGCTCCCTTAAAATTTGTTCCGCAGTCGCTGAACATGTTACTACAGCTTCCTCGTCTTACGACAAATCTTCTGAATGCTGCGATGAAAGTTGCAGCACTTAGGTCGCTCACGAGTTCGATGTGTATTTCCTTTGTGGCCAGACACACAAAAACGCTATATATCCCTTTGTCGATCTGTTGCACCTCCCTTTCCATAACTTTATTGCAATTGGGCCAGCAGAGTCGACACCTGTATTTGTGAAGTGTCGGCTAACCCTTATCCGTTCTGCTGGTAGGTTTCCCATTAATTGTTGTTGCATTTGGGCATTGTAGCGATGGCATGGGATACATCCGTGGATCGTTTATTTGACCATTCTTTTAAGTTTGGAATCCAATAGCTCATTCGAATTTCTGCCATCATCATCTGTTGTCCACCATGCATGGTTCGTTGATGAACGTCGGTTACCACCAACCTAGAAAAGTGATGCCTTTGGTGAAGGATGATTGGATGCGTTGATGGAATGGTTGTACTGAGTTGAGCAATCTGCTACCCACCCTTAACAGTTCCTCTTCATCCAGAAATGGATTCAGATTGCGAATCACACTTCCTTTCGGTATTGACTTTTTCCGCTGAAGTGGCTTGATCTCTTCTTGGAACATTTCCCTTCGAACAAGTTTCACAAGTTGATCATGTGCTGATCTTCGTTCATTTGCTGTAAGGGGGGTTGTGTTTAGCATTATTCGTTTTTTGGAGTTTTTTAAATTGAAGAAATAGCTATGTTGCACACGAGTCGTTGTAGTGTTGAAAATTTTTGAAACAATTTATTGTTGAGCAGAATGCTGTACGAAGTTATTTGAAAAAGACTGGTTACTGGTCTTTTCAGGTTTTTGCTGTAGAATGATTCCACCGTATCCTGTGTCAATTTCTTTTCCTTACTTTCCACATTTGTTTCTGGTGGAATTGTTGTTGGAAATTCATCTGCCTTAAACTTGTGAAGAAAATGGGGCCCATGCCACCACAACTCGTTACTAATGAGTTCTTCTTTGTTCAATCCGCGGGATCCAATGTTAGCGGAGTTGTCCTTGCTGCCTACATGTCTCCACGTTGTCTTGCTGGTTAACCTTTGGATTTCGGTTATTCTGTTGGCTACAAAGGTGTTCCACGTGGATGGATTTCCTTTTATCCAAGCTAAGTGGACCATGGAATCAGACCAGGCAAAGGTCTCTGCCTCTTCCAGTTGCATAGCGGTGGTGATTTTGTTCAGAAGTCTTGCCAGAAGCACTGATGCGCAAAGTTCTAATCTCGGCAACGATACACATTTTAACGGAGCGACTCTTGTTTTGGATGCTAACAAGTGTACATGTTCTTGACCGGTTTTTGACACTCGTGTGTATATCACCGTCGCATATGCCTTTTCAGAGGCGTCGCTAAACCCATGGAGCTGCACGTGGAATTCGTTTTCGTAGCCTATCCAACGTGGAATTTCCAAAAGTTCCAGTTTTTTTTAGGTTGTTCCGCAATTTTATCCACTGCCTTTCTATCTCAGGACTTATTGTGGAATCCCACAATAGTTCATTAGTCCACAGTTGCTGCATAATGATCTTAGCCTTGATTATGCATGACGCTATCCATCCAACACGGATCTTTCAGTGTGATTTTCGACCTTGGGTAGTCGATTTTAAAATTAAAAGTATCTTTGGCTGGATGCCATTGGATACTCAACGTTTTAATGGCATCCGATGAATCAAATGTTAAAGAAAGATTCACTTCCCTTTCAGTTTTAGGTATCTGAACCAAAAATTTTGATGAATTGCTGGCCCATTTACGCAGAGTAAATCCAGCTGCCATTAACACAGTTAGAATATCTCTTTGTAACCTGATGGCCGCTTCTACATTATCCACCCCGTAGAGCAAATCATCCACATAGAAGCCTTCGAAAATCGCCTTAGTAACATGGGGGTGCGTTTGCTCGTTATCCATGGCTACCTAATGCAACGTTCGTACTGCTAAATATGGTGCCGAAGCAGTACCGAACGTAATCGTATTGAGCGCGAAGGTTTTCATCGGTTTGTCACTTACAGTTCTCCACACGATAAGCTGATAGTTCGTCTCTTCTGGTGCCATCCATATTTGCCCGTACATCATACTTATGTCTGCGGCAAATACGACCTTGAATTTTCGCCACTGTGCGATGAGGTCAATTATGTCTCTTTGTAGACGTGGTCCTACCATTAGATGATCGTTCAACGATTTTCCGTTGGATGTCGTAGATGAGGCGTCGAAGACTACCCGTAGCTTTGTGGTGGTACTTGAGTTTTTGAATACTGCATGTTGAGGTAGGAAATAGTACTCTCCTGTCGTCTCGAAATCAGTTTTAACTTCCCTCATGTGCGCCAATGCGACGTATTCGTCGATGCACTTGGTGTACTCTTCCTTTAGTTTTCTATTTCCCTCTAGCCTTCTTTCTATTTCGAACAGTCGTGCCATTACTTTTTTCTTGGAGTTTCCCATCTTTGACCGCTCATTTTCCTTAAATGGAAGCCGCACTTCGTATCTCCCATCGCTCCTGCACTGTGTTGTTTTTCTGAAGTGTAGTTGACACCTCTCTGCTTCTTCTGTTAATTTCCGCTCTTCCAGGTTTTCCTCGATTTCCCAAAATTGCCTGAGTTGTTTCTCGAGTGTTATATGGTGATTCTTTACTCTCACAGAGTTGAATTGTGGATCACCTTTAGTCGCTCCTGTCAATATCCATCCCAACTCTGTATTTTGTGCTATTGGATATCCATTTTGACTCTTAATTAACCCACCTAGGATAATCGATGCGTATAAGTCGGCGCCTATGAGAAGATCAACCTTTCCAGGATAATTGTATGAGGGATCAGATAAGCAAAGTTTCGAAAGATGACTCCAAGAAGAAGTTTGAAGCCTTTGGGTTGGTAAAATCGAGGTCAATTTTTTTAAAATAAACGCCCCAACATTGAGACAAAATGAGGGATTGGTAAAAGAAAACATTTTAAATTCGACCTGACTGTTTGCACTACATGTTGACGCTTCTCTTAATCCTGTCACACTTGCTTCCGCCCGTTGCTTCTTTAAGTTCAGCACCTGTGCGACATTGTCTCTAATAAAAGTTGCCTCTGACCCTGAGTCTATTAAGGCTCTCAAGACATGGTGCTCCCCGCTGGCAGAAAAAACCTTGACTAAAGCGTTGGCTAGTAGCACTTGGGATCGCATTTGGTTGAAATGCGAATTTAGAGCTCGGATTTGGGAAGATGAAGGCCCTGTTTGCCCACTGTGCCAGTTGGATTGTGTTGGTGAATTCGTATTTGGGATGAAGTTGCTGTCGCATTGCCCTTGAAAAGGAATTTGTTGATTCACATTTTGAATCAGGTGATTATTGTAGTTCGCGTTGTGTTGCCCTTGAAAAGAACATATTTGATGGTGGTGTCCATGTTGTGCATCTGAATGCAACATGGTGTGGTGTTTATTTCCACATTTTTGACACCTGTTGCTGCTACTGCAGCTTGATTCGTGGTGGTGGTATCCGAGACAGTTGGTGCAAGTTGAGCTCCTCTTTACTACCCGTTGTCGTTCCTTAACGGTCATTCTAAGAAATTTCTTACAATGCCGAATTCCGTGGGAGGCCTTGCACACTCGGCAGAGTAATTTTTTCTTTCAGGTGAGGACGTTACGTGATAAGCCGTAGGCGCGCCTTTCGAGATGAATTTTCCCCCTTCTTGATGCCTTGCCCCCGTGTTTGACTGCATGATATTTTTCAAGGAGCTGAAAGCTGAATCTGGCTTCAATGAAGCTAGCAAATGACTTCCACTCCCTGAAGAATTTTAGAAGTACCTAATTTCTCATCCTAGGCCATTTGTGTCTGAAGTTTATTATAAATGACATAAATCAAAATAGAATCCCAAGTTTCAACCGGTATCCCTTGATTTGAGAGTGCAAGAATATTAGAACATTAGAATTCTGAGCTTTGTGTTCACAAGTTTATGCTTGTTATGATAGCGCTCTTTTAATATACCCCACGTAGATGCATACGTTTTCTTGTCGAACTGGAGGTTAGAAATAAGATCCGCAGCTTTGCCATAGACATGAGTTTTGAGGTATTGTAGCTTTTGAATCTCAGACAGCTCAACGTTTTGATCAATCATGCTTTCGAATAAGCTGAAAAATTCCCTCCATTCTTCTTGTTTGCCGGAGAATGGCTTTATTTGAACGGATGGAAGGACGGATATCACACACAGATGTGCGACAAGTGGCGTTTAGCCGAGAAACATCCAGATGGTCACTGCTTTTCTCTGTGAATTTATCCATTTCATTGCTTAGCATGCCCACAAACGCAAAATAAACCCGTTTTATTTTGGGAAACGTCTCTACTTCCAAATATTTGTCCCTAAATGGATCAGACACACTTCCGACGATTGAATTCTGATCATTCTTGGCTCGTTTAAAGCCTTCATCGATTTCGGCTAAACATGCACTCACATACCCCCTTGACTTACGCACTTCAAATTCTTTTTTGAACTCATCAAAATCTGTTTCGAGTTCTTTTAAAAAAAGGTCTTGTTTTTCAAAATATTTCGCGATTTTTGCCATTTTGTTAAAATGTATTTGGTTTTTTGTAAGGCTATTATGCTATCACAATCACACACTGATATGGGCTTTAAGATCTCTGATATGGACTTGAAATTTTCTTATATGGGCTTTAAAATTGTATTTATGTGTACATAAAGTGCAGTAAAATTTCTTTAAAATATTTTATTATTTGTATGTAGATATTTTACAAAAAAGGCAAGTCAAAAAAATATGAACTTCCTACTTTATCTTTTCCGTTCAGTTTTTGGCGTTCGCAGATAACAGTGGAGGTCCTTAAAGCTGCTGTTCTTTGTTGTTCTGCACCGTTGGCAAGGTACAGTCGAGCTCCTTAAAGCTGTTGTTAATTGCAGTTTTTTATTTTCACCGTTAGTACCGATTGGCAGGATACAGTTGAGCTCCTTACTGTTGTTGTTAATCCCCCGTTCTGCACCATTGAATTGTCTGCACCGTGGGCACCGTTCAATATAGCTGGAGATGTGTTCCTTGAACTGTTTCTTTACGGATCTGGGATTAAAATACCCCTAAACTATCCGTAAATCCTGTTGGTCGATGGTTACTGTACCCGATTGACTGTCCGTCGTTGATCGGATGTGATTTTTATTGGCTTGATGACCAACTACACTCCTCCCATAGTACACTTTTATATTCGTTTAATTTGATTAAACTTTTAAACCCTAAGCACTTGTTCTTTTTTAAATGCTATTCGGCTCGAAGGACCAAGTTCTGAGCTAGATGAGCCGAGAATTAATTTTTCATAGATGGAGAAGTTTCCGAACGCTTAGAAAATAAAACACGTATATTATTGACCATTATTTGATGAAGAGCTGAATTCAACTGTTCAATCTGCTCTACGCACTAACCTCGTAATCTTTGTACCTTGTAAAACAGCTGGTTTTTCTTTGCATTGGTACGTATATGGTCATTGACCCTGCCTTGCATTTTATGTGCCAAACTGTTCATTTATAATGCACTAATATTGTTACATTTCTTAGCAATGCCCCTACTTTACATTGTGGGAGCGGGATGGCTCTATCGCTGATTGCTCTCACTTCATGTGTTGACAGCACTCCCATTTGATTGAAGGTGGTTGGAGTGACCCTTTCCCACTCCCTTGTGGATTTAGGGTAGGTGTGAGTGAGTCGGCATGTTCTTTGATCTGGTGCCTGTCATTCTTGTGACAGTTCGGCAGATCATTTCGTGATTTGTGATATTTTGTTGCGTTGCAAGATATTTAGTGGCGGCGCGTTTATTTCGTTCGCGCTGCAGCAACCAAATGCCATGCCCAAGAAGTGGAAGTGTGTGTTGACACCCCATCATGACGTTTGAGTTAGGGTGCACCACATCGGTGGAAATATTGTTGGGAACCAACATGCTCCCCGCCTCCGAGTTTGGTGGTTGATGCTGATGGAGTTTTGCTCTGGTGTCCTTTTTTCTGTTCCAGTCATCATGTTCCTCATTTGGGTTCAGGTAAGGTGCATGTACAAAAAATAAAAAGTATTAATTAGTAATTTGCTAATACTAATAGGTCTAAATGGTGAAAGTGGATATTTATCTGCATGGGTTAATTCATCCTATCGGGTAAGTTGACCTTAAGCACTGGGTTCGTAGTACTTTCTTATGATGTGATGTTTTTTGTTTTAATAGAATTCATAGGGTTTTGGTTCGTTGATTCAGTTCATGGATTTTCATAAAGTTCAGGATAGTTTGGGGTTCGTTAGATCAGTTCAGGGGATTTTCACTTGTTTTATATTTTAGAGTCCATCAGAGCCCGGATGTAGTTTGATAACTCGCTCGAGCAGCCATGCGAATGGTGGGAGATTGTCTTCTTTGACTAAAACAATATCGCCGATTTTGATGTTGGGTTGAGTTTGCAGCCATTTTGGTCGATGTTGAAGGGTGTGGAGATATGTTGAACTCCACTGTTTCCAAAAGTCTTGTGTTAAACGCTGCATGAACTTCCATCTGTCCAAATTGTTGAGCTTCCTTTCCTTTAAATTTCTTTCTGAAAGCGTTCGCAGTGGTGCCCCGATTAAGAAATGGCCTGGCGTTAGGACATTTAAGTCATTTGGATATGTTGTCATCGGACACAGTGGGCGGGAGTTGAGGCAAGCTTCAATCTGTGCGAGAAGTGTTACATACTCTTCGAACGTAAGTTTAGCTGCTCCAATGGTTCTCTTCAGGTGATGTTTTATCGACTTTACTCCCGCCTCCCATAGCCCTCCGAAATGTGGTGACGATGGAGGGTTGAAGTGCCAAATTTTGTGCGACTTCAGCCGACCATTCTGCGGATATGAACTTGGTTTCCTTTCTGAGCTCATTGTTGGCTCCCTTAAAATTTGTTCCGCAGTCGCTGAACATGTTACTACAGCTTCCTCGTCTTACGACAAATCTTCTGAATGCTGCGATGAAAGTTGCAGCACTTAGGTCGCTCACGAGTTCGATGTGTATTTCCTTTGTGGCCAGACACACAAAAACGCTATATATCCCTTTGTCGATCTGTTGCACCTCCCTTTCCATAACTTTATTGCAATTGGGCCAGCAGAGTCGACACCTGTATTTGTGAAGTGTCGGCTAACCCTTATCCGTTCTGCTGGTAGGTTTCCCATTAATTGTTGTTGCATTTGGGCATTGTAGCGATGGCATGGGATACATCCGTGGATCGTTTATTTGACCATTCTTTTAAGTTTGGAATCCAATAGCTCATTCGAATTTCTGCCATCATCATCTGTTGTCCACCATGCATGGTTCGTTGATGAACGTCGGTTACCACCAACCTAGAAAAGTGATGCCTTTGGTGAAGGATGATTGGATGCGTTGATGGAATGGTTGTACTGAGTTGAGCAATCTGCTACCCACCCTTAACAGTTCCTCTTCATCCAGAAATGGATTCAGATTGCGAATCACACTTCCTTTCGGTATTGACTTTTTCCGCTGAAGTGGCTTGATCTCTTCTTGGAACATTTCCCTTCGAACAAGTTTCACAAGTTGATCATGTGCTGATCTTCGTTCATTTGCTGTAAGGGGGGTTGTGTTTAGCATTATTCGTTTTTTGGAGTTTTTTAAATTGAAGAAATAGCTATGTTGCACACGAGTCGTTGTAGTGTTGAAAATTTTTGAAACAATTTATTGTTGAGCAGAATGCTGTACGAAGTTATTTGAAAAAGACTGGTTACTGGTCTTTTCAGGTTTTTGCTGTAGAATGATTCCACCGTATCCTGTGTCAATTTCTTTTCCTTACTTTCCACATTTGTTTCTGGTGGAATTGTTGTTGGAAATTCATCTGCCTTAAACTTGTGAAGAAAATGGGGCCCATGCCACCACAACTCGTTACTAATGAGTTCTTCTTTGTTCAATCCGCGGGATCCAATGTTAGCGGAGTTGTCCTTGCTGCCTACATGTCTCCACGTTGTCTTGCTGGTTAACCTTTGGATTTCGGTTATTCTGTTGGCTACAAAGGTGTTCCGCGTGGATGGATTTCCTTTTATCCAAGCTAAGTGGACCATGGAATCAGACCAGGCAAAGGTCTCTGCCTCTTCCAGTTGCATAGCGGTGGTGATTTTGTTCAGAAGTCTTGCCAGAAGCACTGATGCGCAAAGTTCTAATCTCGGCAACGATACACATTTTAACGGAGCGACTCTTGTTTTGGATGCTAACAAGTGTACATGTTCTTGACCGGTTTTTGACACTCGTGTGTATATCACCGTCGCATATGCCTTTTCAGAGGCGTCGCTAAACCCATGGAGCTGCACGTGGAATTCGTTTTCGTAGCCTATCCAACGTGGAATTTCCAAAAGTTCCAGTTTTTTTTAGGTTGTTCCGCAATTTTATCCACTGCCTTTCTATCTCAGGACTTATTGTGGAATCCCACAATAGTTCATTAGTCCACAGTTGCTGCATAATGATCTTAGCCTTGATTATGCATGACGCTATCCATCCAACACGGATCTTTCAGTGTGATTTTCGACCTTGGGTAGTCGATTTTAAAATTAAAAGTATCTTTGGCTGGATGCCATTGGATACTCAACGTTTTAATGGCATCCGATGAATCAAATGTTAAAGAAAGATTCACTTCCCTTTCAGTTTTAGGTATCTGAACCAAAAATTTTGATGAATTGCTGGCCCATTTACGCAGAGTAAATCCAGCTGCCATTAACACAGTTAGAATATCTCTTTGTAACCTGATGGCCGCTTCTACATTATCCACCCCGTAGAGCAAATCATCCACATAGAAGCCTTCGAAAATCGCCTTAGTAACATGGGGGTGCGTTTGCTCGTTATCCATGGCTACCTAATGCAACGTTCGTACTGCTAAATATGGTGCCGAAGCAGTACCGAACGTAATCGTATTGAGCGCGAAGGTTTTCATCGGTTTGTCACTTACAGTTCTCCACACGATAAGCTGATAGTTCGTCTCTTCTGGTGCCATCCATATTTGCCCGTACATCATACTTATGTCTGCGGCAAATACGACCTTGAATTTTCGCCACTGTGCGATGAGGTCAATTATGTCTCTTTGTAGACGTGGTCCTACCATTAGATGATCGTTCAACGATTTTCCGTTGGATGTCGTAGATGAGGCGTCGAAGACTACCCGTAGCTTTGTGGTGGTACTTGAGTTTTTGAATACTGCATGTTGAGGTAGGAAATAGTACTCTCCTGTCGTCTCGAAATCAGTTTTAACTTCCCTCATGTGCGCCAATGCGACGTATTCGTCGATGCACTTGGTGTACTCTTCCTTTAGTTTTCTATTTCCCTCTAGCCTTCTTTCTATTTCGAACAGTCGTGCCATTACTTTTTTCTTGGAGTTTCCCATCTTTGACCGCTCATTTTCCTTAAATGGAAGCCGCACTTCGTATCTCCCATCGCTCCTGCACTGTGTTGTTTTTCTGAAGTGTAGTTGACACCTCTCTGCTTCTTCTGTTAATTTCCGCTCTTCCAGGTTTTCCTCGATTTCCCAAAATTGCCTGAGTTGTTTCTCGAGTGTTATATGGTGATTCTTTACTCTCACAGAGTTGAATTGTGGATCACCTTTAGTCGCTCCTGTCAATATCCATCCCAACTCTGTATTTTGTGCTATTGGATATCCATTTTGACTCTTAATTAACCCACCTAGGATAATCGATGCGTATAAGTCGGCGCCTATGAGAAGATCAACCTTTCCAGGATAATTGTATGAGGGATCAGATAAGCAAAGTTTCGAAAGATGACTCCAAGAAGAAGTTTGAAGCCTTTGGGTTGGTAAAATCGAGGTCAATTTTTTTAAAATAAACGCCCCAACATTGAGACAAAATGAGGGATTGGTAAAAGAAAACATTTTAAATTCGACCTGACTGTTTGCACTACATGTTGACGCTTCTCTTAATCCTGTCACACTTGCTTCCGCCCGTTGCTTCTTTAAGTTCAGCACCTGTGCGACATTGTCTCTAATAAAAGTTGCCTCTGACCCTGAGTCTATTAAGGCTCTCAAGACATGGTGCTCCCCGCTGGCAGAAAAAACCTTGACTAAAGCGTTGGCTAGTAGCACTTGGGATCGCATTTGGTTGAAATGCGAATTTAGAGCTCGGATTTGGGAAGATGAAGGCCCTGTTTGCCCACTGTGCCAGTTGGATTGTGTTGGTGAATTCGTATTTGGGATGAAGTTGCTGTCGCATTGCCCTTGAAAAGGAATTTGTTGATTCACATTTTGAATCAGGTGATTATTGTAGTTCGCGTTGTGTTGCCCTTGAAAAGAACATATTTGATGGTGGTGTCCATGTTGTGCATCTGAATGCAACATGGTGTGGTGTTTATTTCCACATTTTTGACACCTGTTGCTGCTACTGCAGCTTGATTCGTGGTGGTGGTATCCGAGACAGTTGGTGCAAGTTGAGCTCCTCTTTACTACCCGTTGTCGTTCCTTAACGGTCATTCTAAGAAATTTCTTACAATGCCGAATTCCGTGGGAGGCCTTGCACACTCGGCAGAGTAATTTTTTCTTTCAGGTGAGGACGTTACGTGATAAGCCGTAGGCGCGCCTTTCGAGATGAATTTTCCCCCTTCTTGATGCCTTGCCCCCGTGTTTGACTGCATGATATTTTTCAAGGAGCTGAAAGCTGAATCTGGCTTCAATGAAGCTAGCAAATGACTTCCACTCCCTGAAGAATTTTAGAAGTACCTAATTTCTCATCCTAGGCCATTTGTGTCTGAAGTTTATTATAAATGACATAAATCAAAATAGAATCCCAAGTTTCAACCGGTATCCCTTGATTTGAGAGTGCAAGAATATTAGAACATTAGAATTCTGAGCTTTGTGTTCACAAGTTTATGCTTGTTATGATAGCGCTCTTTTAATATACCCCACGTAGATGCATACGTTTTCTTGTCGAACTGGAGGTTAGAAATAAGATCCGCAGCTTTGCCATAGACATGAGTTTTGAGGTATTGTAGCTTTTGAATCTCAGACAGCTCAACGTTTTGATCAATCATGCTTTCGAATAAGCTGAAAAATTCCCTCCATTCTTCTTGTTTGCCGGAGAATGGCTTTATTTGAACGGATGGAAGGACGGATATCACACACAGATGTGCGACAAGTGGCGTTTAGCCGAGAAACATCCAGATGGTCACTGCTTTTCTCTGTGAATTTATCCATTTCATTGCTTAGCATGCCCACAAACGCAAAATAAACCCGTTTTATTTTGGGAAACGTCTCTACTTCCAAATATTTGTCCCTAAATGGATCAGACACACTTCCGACGATTGAATTCTGATCATTCTTGGCTCGTTTAAAGCCTTCATCGATTTCGGCTAAACATGCACTCACATACCCCCTTGACTTACGCACTTCAAATTCTTTTTTGAACTCATCAAAATCTGTTTCGAGTTCTTTTAAAAAAAGGTCTTGTTTTTCAAAATATTTCGCGATTTTTGCCATTTTGTTAAAATGTATTTGGTTTTTTGTAAGGCTATTATGCTATCACAATCACACACTGATATGAGCTTTAAGATCTCTGATATGGACTTGAAATTTTCTTATATGGGCTTTAAAATTGTATTTATGTGTACATAAAGTGCAGTAAAATTTCTTTAAAATATTTTATTATTTGTATGTAGATATTTTACAAAAAAGGCAAGTCAAAAAAATATGAACTTCCTACTTTATCTTTTCCGTTCAGTTTTTGGCGTTCGCAGATAACAGTGGAGGTCCTTAAAGCTGCTGTTCTTTGTTGTTCTGCACCGTTGGCAAGGTACAGTCGAGCTCCTTAAAGCTGTTGTTAATTGCAGTTTTTTATTTTCACCGTTAGTACCGATTGGCAGGATACAGTTGAGCTCCTTACTGTTGTTGTTAATCCCCCGTTCTGCACCATTGAATTGTCTGCACCGTGGGCACCGTTCAATATAGCTGGAGATGTGTTCCTTGAACTGTTTCTTTACGGATCTGGGATTAAAATACCCCTAAACTATCCGTAAATCCTGTTGGTCGATGGTTACTGTACCCGATTGACTGTCCGTCGTTGATCGGATGTGATTTTTATTGGCTTGATGACCAACTACACTCCTCCCATAGTACACTTTTATATTCGTTTAATTTGATTAAACTTTTAAACCCTAAGCACTTGTTCTTTTTTAAATGCTATTCGGCTCGAAGGACCAAGTTCTGAGCTAGATGAGCCGAGAATTAATTTTTCATAGATGGAGAAGTTTCCGAACGCTTAGAAAATAAAACACGTATATTATTGACCATTATTTGATGAAGAGCTGAATTCAACTGTTCAATCTGCTCTACGCACTAACCTCGTAATCTTTGTACCTTGTAAAACAGCTGGTTTTTCTTTGCATTGGTACGTATATGGTCATTGACCCTGCCTTGCATTTTATGTGCCAAACTGTTATATTTATAATGCACTAATATTGTTACATTTCTTAGCAATGCCCCTACTTTACATTGTGGGAGCGGGATGGCTCTATCGCTGATTGCTCTCACTTCATGTGTTGACAGCACTCCCATTTGATTGAAGGTGGTTGGAGTGACCCTTTCCCACTCCCTTGTGGATTTAGGGTAGGTGTGAGTGAGTCGGCATGTTCTTTGATCTGGTGCCTGTCATTCTTGTGACAGTTCGGCAGATCATTTCGTGATTTGTGATATTTTGTTGCGTTGCAAGATATTTAGTGGCGGCGCGTTTATTTCGTTCGCGCTGCAGCAACCAAATGCCATGCCCAAGAAGTGGAAGTGTGTGTTGACACCCCATCATGACGTTTGAGTTAGGGTGCACCACATCGGTGGAAATATTGTTGGGAACCAACATGCTCCCCGCCTCCGAGTTTGGTGGTTGATGCTGATGGAGTTTTGCTCTGGTGTCCTTTTTTCTGTTCCAGTCATCATGTTCCTCATTTGGGTTCAGGTAAGGTGCATGTACAAAAAATAAAAAGTATTAATTAGTAATTTGCTAATACTAATAGGTCTAAATGGTGAAAGTGGATATTTATCTGCATGGGTTAATTCATCCTATCGGGTAAGTTGACCTTAAGCACTGGGTTCGTAGTACTTTCTTATGATGAGATTTTTTTTGTTTTAATAGAATTCATAGGGTTTTGGTTCGTTGATTCAGTTCATGGATTTTCATAAAGTTCAGGATAGTTTGGGGTTCGTTAGATCAGTTCAGGGGATTTTCACTTGTTTTATATTTTAGAGTCCATCAGAGCCCGGATGTAGTTTGATAACTCGCTCGAGCAGCCATGCGAATGGTGGGAGATTGTCTTCTTTGACTAAAACAATATCGCCGATTTTGATGTTGGGTTGAGTTTGCAGCCATTTTGGTCGATGTTGAAGGGTGTGGAGATATGTTGAACTCCACTGTTTCCAAAAGTCTTGTGTTAAACTCTACATGAACTTCCATCTGTCCAAATTGTTGAGCTTCCTTTCCTTTAAATTTCTTTCTGGAAGCGTTCGCAGTGGTGCCCCGATTAAGAAATGGCCTGGCGTTAGGACATTTAAGTCATTTGGATATGTTGTCATCGGACACAGTGGGCGGGAGTTGAGGCAAGCTTCAATCTGTGCGAGAAGTGTTACATACTCTTCGAACGTAAGTTTAGCTGCTCCAATGGTTCTCTTCAGGTGATGTTTTATCGACTTTACTCCCGCCTCCCATAGCCCTCCGAAATGTGGTGACGATGGAGGGTTGAAGTGCCAAATTTTGTGCGACTTCAGCCGACCATTCTGCGGATATGAACTTGGTTTCCTTTCTGAGCTCATTGTTGGCTCCCTTAAAATTTGTTCCGCAGTCGCTGAACATGTTACTACAGCTTCCTCGTCTTACGACAAATCTTCTGAATGCTGCGATGAAAGTTGCAGCACTTAGGTCGCTCACGAGTTCGATGTGTATTTCCTTTGTGGCCAGACACACAAAAACGCTATATATCCCTTTGTCGATATGTTGCACCTCCCTTTCCATAACTTTATTGCAATTGGGCCAGCAGAGTCGACACCTGTATTTGTGAAGTGTCGGCTAACCCTTATCCGTTCTGCTGGTAGGTTTCCCATTAATTGTTGTTGCATTTGGGCATTGTAGCGATGGCATGGGATACATCCGTGGATCGTTTATTTGACCATTCTTTTAAGTTTGGAATCCAATAGCTCATTCGAATTTCTGCCATCATCATCTGTTGTCCACCATGCATGGTTCGTTGATGAACGTCGGTTACCACCAACCTAGAAAAGTGATGCCTTTGGTGAAGGATGATTGGATGCGTTGATGGAATGGTTGTACTGAGTTGAGCAATCTGCTACCCACCCTTAACAGTTCCTCTTCATCCAGAAATGGATTCAGATTGCGAATCACACTTCCTTTCGGTATTGACTTTTTCCGCTGAAGTGGCTTGATCTCTTCTTGGAACATTTCCCTTCGAACAAGTTTCACAAGTTGATCATGTGCTGATCTTCGTTCATTTGCTGTAAGGGGGGTTGTGTTTAGCATTATTCGTTTTTTGGAGTTTTTTAAATTGAAGAAATAGCTATGTTGCACACGAGTCGCTGTAGTGTTGAAAATTTTTGAAACAATTTATTGTTGAGCAGAATGCTGTACGAAGTTATTTGAAAAAGACTGGTTACTGGTCTTTTCAGGTTTTTGCTGTAGAATGATTCCACCGTATCCTGTGTCAATTTCTTTTCCTTACTTTCCACATTTGTTTCTGGTGGAATTGTTGTTGGAAATTCATCTGCCTTAAACTTGTGAAGAAAATGGGGCCCATGCCACCACACTCGTTACTAATGAGTTCTTCTTTGTTCAATCCGCGGGATCCAATGTTAGCGGAGTTGTCCTTGCTGCCTACATGTCTCCACGTTGTCTTGCTGGTTAACCTTTGGATTTCGGTTATTCTGTTGGCTACAAAGGTGTTCCGCGTGGATGGATTTCCTTTTATCCAAGCTAAGTGGACCATGGAATCAGACCAGGCAAAGGTCTCTGCCTCTTCCAGTTGCATAGCGGTGGTGATTTTGTTCAGAAGTCTTGCCAGAAGCACTGATGCGCAAAGTTCTAATCTCGGCAACGGTACACATTTTAACGGAGCGACTCTTGTTTTGGATGCTAACAAGTGTACATGTTCTTGACCGGTTTTTGACACTCGTGTGTATATCACCGTCGCATATGCCTTTTCAGAGGCGTCGCTAAACCCATGGAGCTGCACGTGGAATTCGTTTTCGTAGCCTATCCAACGTGGAATTTCCAAAAGTTCCAGTTTTTTTTAGGTTGTTCCGCAATTTTATCCACTGCCTTTCTATCTCAGGACTTATTGTGGAATCCCACAATAGTTCATTAGTCCACAGTTGCTGCATAATGATCTTAGCCTTGATTATGCATGACGCTATCCATCCCAACGGATCAAAGAGGCGTGCGATGTCGGCTAACACGGATCTTTCAGTGTGATTTTCGACCTTGGGTAGTCGATTTTAAAATTAAAAGTATCTTTGGCTGGATGCCATTGGATACTCAACGTTTTAATGGCATCCGATGAATCAAATGTTAAAGAAAGATTCACTTCCCTTTCAGTTTTAGGTATCTGAACCAAAAATTTTGATGAATTGCTGGCCCATTTACGCAGAGTAAATCCAGCTGCCATTAACACAGTTAGAATATCTCTTTGTAACCTGATGGCCGCTTCTACATTATCCACCCCGTAGAGCAAATCATCCACATAGAAGCCTTCGAAAATCGCCTTAGTAACATGGGGGTGCGTTTGCTCGTTATCCATGGCTACCTGATGCAACGTTCGTACTGCTAAATATGGTGCCGAAGCAGTACCGAACGTAATCGTATTGAGCGCGAAGGTTTTCATCGGTTTGTCACTTCCAGTTCTCCACACGATAAGCTGATAGTTCGTCTCTTCTGGTGCCATCCATATTTGCCCGTACATCATACTTATGTCTGCGGCAAATACGACCTTGAATTTTCGCCACTGTGCGATGAGGTCAATTATGTCTCTTTGTAGACGTGGTCCTACCATTAGATGATCGTTCAACGATTTTCCGTTGGATGTCGTAGATGAGGCGTCGAAGACTACCCGTAGCTTTGTGGTGGTACTTGAGTTTTTGAATACTGCATGTTGAGGTAGGAAATAGTACTCTCCTGTCGTCTCGAAATCAGTTTTAACTTCCCTCATGTGCGCCAATGCGACGTATTCGTCGATGCACCTGGTGTACTCTTCCTTTAGTTTTGTATTTCCCTCTAGCCTTCTTTCTATTTCGAACAGTCGTGCCATTGCTTTTTTCTTGGAGTTTCCCATCTTTGACCGCTCATTTTCCTTAAATGGAAGCCGCACTTCGTATCTCCCATCGCTCCTGCGCTGTGTTGTTTTTCTGAAGTGTAGTTGACACCTCTCTGCTTCTTCTGTTAATTTCCGCTCTTCCAGGTTTTCCTCGATTTCCCAAAATTGCCTGAGTTGTTTCTCGAGTGTTATATGGTGATTCTTTACTCTCACAGAGTTGAATTGTGGATCACCTTTAGTCGCTCCTGTCAATATCCATCCCAACTCTGTATTTTGTGCTATTGGAGATCCATTTTGACTCTTAATTAACCCACCTAGGATAATCGATGCGTATAAGTCGGCGCCTATGAGAAGATCAACCTTTCCAGGATAATTGTATGAGGGATCAGCTAAGCAAAGTTTCGAAAGATGACTCCAAGAAGAAGTTTGAAGCCTTTGGGTTGGTAAAATCGAGGTCAATTTTTTTAAAATAAACGCCCCAACATTGAGACAAAATGAGGGATTGGTAAAAGAAAACATTTTAAATTCGACCTGACTGTTTGCACTACATGTTGACGCTTCTCTTAATCCTGTCACACTTGCTTCCGCCCGTTGCTTCTTTAAGTTCAGCACCTGTGCGACATTGTCTCTAATAAAAGTTGCCTCTGACCCTGAGTCTATTAAGGCTCTCAAGACATGGTGCTCCCCGCTGGCAGAAAAAACCTTGACTAAAGCGTTGGCTAGTAGCACTTGGGATCGCATTTGGTTGAAATGCGAATTTAGAGCTCGGATTTGGGAAGATGAAGGCCCTGTTTGCCCACTGTGCCAGTTGGATTGTGTTGGTGAATTCGTATTTGGGATGAAGTTGCTGTCGCATTGCCCTTGAAAAGGAATTTGTTGATTCACATTTTGAATCAGGTGATTATTGTAGTTCGCGTTGTGTTGCCCTTGAAAAGAACATATTTGATGGTGGTGTCCATGTTGTGCATCTGAATGCAACATGGTGTGGTGTTTATTTCCACATTTTTGACACCTGTTGCTGCTACTGCAGCTTGATTCGTGGTGGTGGTATCCGAGACAGTTGGTGCAAGTTGAGCTCCTCTTTACTACCCGTTGTCGTTCCTTAACGGTCATTCTAAGAAATTTCTTACAATGCCGAATTCCGTGGGAGGCCTTGCACACTCGGCAGAGTAATTTTTTCTTTCAGGTGAGGACGTTACGTGATAAGCCGTAGGCGCGCCTTTCGAGATGAATTTTCCCCCTTCTTGATGCCTTGCCCCCGTGTTTGACTGCATGATATTTTTCAAGGAGCTGAAAGCTGAATCTGGCTTCAATGAAGCTAGCAAATGACTTCCACTCCCTGAAGAATTTTAGAAGTACCTAATTTCTCATCCTAGGCCATTTGTGTCTGAAGTTTATTATAAATGACATAAATCAAAATAGAATCCCAAGTTTCAACCGGTATCCCTTGATTTGAGAGTGCAAGAATATTAGAACATTAGAATTCTGAGCTTTGTGTTCACAAGTTTATGCTTGTTATGATAGCGCTCTTTTAATATACCCCACGTAGATGCATACGTTTTCTTGTCGAACTGGAGGTTAGAAATAAGATCCGCAGCTTTGCCATAGACATGAGTTTTGAGGTATTGTAGCTTTTGAATCTCAGACAGCTCAACGTTTTGATCAATCATGCTTTCGAATAAGCTGAAAAATTCCCTCCATTCTTCTTGTTTGCCGGAGAATGGCTTTATTTGAACGGATGGAAGGACGGATATCACACACAGATGTGCGACAAGTGGCGTTTAGCCGAGAAACATCCAGATGGTCACTGCTTTTCTCTGTGAATTTATCCATTTCATTGCTTAGCATGCCCACAAACGCAAAATAAACCCGTTTTATTTTGGGAAACGTCTCTACTTCCAAATATTTGTCCCTAAATGGATCAGACACACTTCCGACGATTGAATTCTGATCATTCTTGGCTCGTTTAAAGCCTTCATCGATTTCGGCTAAACATGCACTCACATACCCCCTTGACTTACGCACTTCAAATTCTTTTTTGAACTCATCAAAATCTGTTTCGAGTTCTTTTAAAAAAAGGTCTTGTTTTTCAAAATATTTCGCGATTTTTGCCATTTTGTTAAAATGTATTTGGTTTTTTGTAAGGCTATTATGCTATCACAATCACACACTGATATGGGCTTTAAGATCTCTGATATGGACTTGAAATTTTCTTATATGGGCTTTAAAATTGTATTTATGTGTACATAAAGTGCAGTAAAATTTCTTTAAAATATTTTATTATTTGTATGTAGATATTTTACAAAAAAGGCAAGTCAAAAAAATATGAACTTCCTACTTTATCTTTTCCGTTCAGTTTTTGGCGTTCGCAGATAACAGTGGAGGTCCTTAAAGCTGCTGTTCTTTGTTGTTCTGCACCGTTGGCAAGGTACAGTCGAGCTCCTTAAAGCTGTTGTTAATTGCAGTTTTTTATTTTCACCGTTAGTACCGATTGGCAGGATACAGTTGAGCTCCTTACTGTTGTTGTTAATCCCCCGTTCTGCACCATTGAATTGTCTGCACCGTGGGCACCGTTCAATATAGCTGGAGATGTGTTCCTTGAACTGTTTCTTTACGGATCTGGGATTAAAATACCCCTAAACTATCCGTAAATCCTGTTGGTCGATGGTTACTGTACCCGATTGACTGTCCGTCGTTGATCGGATGTGATTTTTATTGGCTTGATGACCAACTACACTCCTCCCATAGTACACTTTTATATTCGTTTAATTTGATTAAACTTTTAAACCCTAAGCACTTGTTCTTTTTTAAATGCTATTCGGCTCGAAGGACCAAGTTCTGAGCTAGATGAGCCGAGAATTAATTTTTCATAGATGGAGAAGTTTCCGAACGCTTAGAAAATAAAACACGTATATTATTGACCATTATTTGATGAAGAGCTGAATTCAACTGTTCAATCTGCTCTACGCACTAACCTCGTAATCTTTGTACCTTGTAAAACAGCTGGTTTTTCTTTGCATTGGTACGTATATGGTCATTGACCCTGCCTTGCATTTTATGTGCCAAACTGTTATATTTATAATGCACTAATATTGTTACATTTCTTAGCAATGCCCCTACTTTACATTGTGGGAGCGGGATGGCTCTATCGCTGATTGCTCTCACTTCATGTGTTGACAGCACTCCCATTTGATTGAAGGTGGTTGGAGTGACCCTTTCCCACTCCCTTGTGGATTTAGGGTAGGTGTGAGTGAGTCGGCATGTTCTTTGATCTGGTGCCTGTCATTCTTGTGACAGTTCGGCAGATCATTTCGTGATTTGTGATATTTTGTTGCGTTGCAAGATATTTAGTGGCGGCGCGTTTATTTCGTTCGCGCTGCAGCAACCAAATGCCATGCCCAAGAAGTGGAAGTGTGTGTTGACACCCCATCATGACGTTTGAGTTAGGGTGCACCACATCGGTGGAAATATTGTTGGGAACCAACATGCTCCCCGCCTCCGAGTTTGGTGGTTGATGCAGATGGAGTTTTGCTCTGGTGTCCTTTTTTCTGTTCCAGTCATCATGTTCCTCATTTGGGTTCAGGTAAGGTGCATGTACAAAAAATAAAAAGTATTAATTAGTAATTTGCTAATACTAATAGGTCTAAATGGTGAAAGTGGATATTTATCTGCATGGGTTAATTCATCCTATCGGGTAAGTTGACCTTAAGCACTGGGTTCGTAGTACTTTCTTATGATGTGATTTTTTTTGTTTTAATAGAATTCATAGGGTTTTGGTTCGTTGATTCAGTTCATGGATTTTCATAAAGTTCAGGATAGTTTGGGGTTCGTTAGATCAGTTCAGGGGATTTTCACTTGTTTTATATTTTAGAGTCCATCAGAGCCCGGATGTAGTTTGATAACTCGCTCGAGCAGCCATGCGAATGGTGGGAGATTGTCTTCTTTGACTAAAACAATATCGCCGATTTTGATGTTGGGTTGAGTTTGCAGCCATTTTGGTCGATGTTGAAGGGTGTGGAGATATGTTGAACTCCACTGTTTCCAAAAGTCTTGTGTTAAACGCTGCATGAACTTCCATCTGTCCAAATTGTTGAGCTTCCTTTCCTTTAAATTTCTTTCTGGAAGCGTTCGCAGTGGTGCCCCGATTAAGAAATGGCCTGGCGTTAGGACATTTAAGTCATTTGGATATGTTGTCATCGGACACAGTGGGCGGGAGTTGAGGCAAGCTTCAATCTGTGCGAGAAGTGTTACATACTCTTCGAACGTAAGTTTAGCTGCTCCAATGGTTCTCTTCAGGTGATGTTTTATCGACTTTACTCCCGCCTCCCATAGCCCTCCGAAATGTGGTGACGATGGAGGGTTGAAGTGCCAAATTTTGTGCGACTTCAGCCGACCATTCTGCGGATATGAACTTGGTTTCCTTTCTGAGCTCATTGTTGGCTCCCTTAAAATTTGTTCCGCAGTCGCTGAACATGTTACTACAGCTTCCTCGTCTTACGACAAATCTTCTGAATGCTGCGATGAAAGTTGCAGCACTTAGGTCGCTCACGAGTTCGATGTGTATTTCCTTTGTGGCCAGACACACAAAAACGCTATATATCCCTTTGTCGATCTGTTGCACCTCCCTTTCCATAACTTTATTGCAATTGGGCCAGCGTAGTCGACACCTGTATTTGTGAAGTGTCGGCTAACCCTTATCCGTTCTGCTGGTAGGTTTCCCATTAATTGTTGTTGCATTTGGGCATTGTAGCGATGGCATGGGATACATCCGTGGATCGTTTATTTGACCATTCTTTTAAGTTTGGAATCCAATAGCTCATTCGAATTTCTGCCATCATCATCTGTTGTCCACCATGCATGGTTCGTTGATGAACGTCGGTTACCACCAACCTAGAAAAGTGATGCCTTTGGTGAAGGATGATTGGATGCGTTGATGGAATGGTTGTACTGAGTTGAGCAATCTGCTACCCACCCTTAACAGTTCCTCTTCATCCAGAAATGGATTCAGATTGCGAATCACACTTCCTTTCGGTATTGACTTTTTCCGCTGAAGTGGCTTGATCTCTTCTTGGAACATTTCCCTTCGAACAAGTTTCACAAGTTGATCATGTGCTGATCTTCGTTCATTTGCTGTAAGGGGGGTTGTGTTTAGCATTATTCGTTTTTTGGAGTTTTTTAAATTGAAGAAATAGCTATGTTGCACACGAGTCGTTGTAGTGTTGAAAATTTTTGAAACAATTTATTGTTGAGCAGAATGCTGTACGAAGTTATTTGAAAAAGACTGGTTACTGGTCTTTTCAGGTTTTTGCTGTAGAATGATTCCACCGTATCCTGTGTCAATTTCTTTTCCTTACTTTCCACATTTGTTTCTGGTGGAATTGTTGTTGGAAATTCATCTGCCTTAAACTTGTGAAGAAAATGGGGCCCATGCCACCACACTCGTTACTAATGAGTTCTTCTTTGTTCAATCCGCGGGATCCAATGTTAGCGGAGTTGTCCTTGCTGCCTACATGTCTCCACGTTGTCTTGCTGGTTAACCTTTGGATTTCGGTTATTCTGTTGGCTACAAAGGTGTTCCGCGTGGATGGATTTCCTTTTATCCAAGCTAAGTGGACCATGGAATCAGACCAGGCAAAGGTCTCTGCCTCTTCCAGTTGCATAGCGGTGGTGATTTTGTTCAGAAGTCTTGCCAGAAGCACTGATGCGCAAAGTTCTAATCTCGGCAACGGTACACATTTTAACGGAGCGACTCTTGTTTTGGATGCTAACAAGTGTACATGTTCTTGACCGGTTTTTGACACTCGTGTGTATATCACCGTCGCATATGCCTTTTCAGAGGCGTCGCTAAACCCATGGAGCTGCACGTGGAATTCGTTTTCGTAGCCTATCCAACGTGGAATTTCCAAAAGTTCCAGTTTTTTTTAGGTTGTTCCGCAATTTTATCCACTGCCTTTCTATCTCAGGACTTATTGTGGAATCCCACAATAGTTCATTAGTCCACAGTTGCTGCATAATGATCTTAGCCTTGATTATGCATGACGCTATCCATCCCAACGGATCAAAGAGGCGTGCGATGTCGGCTAACACGGATCTTTCAGTGTGATTTTCGACCTTGGGTAGTCGATTTTAAAATTAAAAGTATCTTTGGCTGGATGCCATTGGATACTCAACGTTTTAATGGCATCCGATGAATCAAATGTTAAAGAAAGATTCACTTCCCTTTCAGTTTTAGGTATCTGAACCAAAAATTTTGATGAATTGCTGGCCCATTTACGCAGAGTAAATCCAGCTGCCATTAACACAGTTAGAATATCTCTTTGTAACCTGATGGCCGCTTCTACATTATCCACCCCGTAGAGCAAATCATCCACATAGAAGCCTTCGAAAATCGCCTTAGTAACATGGGGGTGCGTTTGCTCGTTATCCATGGCTACCTGATGCAACGTTCGTACTGCTAAATATGGTGCCGAAGCAGTACCGCACGTAATCGTATTGAGCGCGAAGGTTTTCATCGGTTTGTCACTTCCAGTTCTCCACACGATAAGCTGATAGTTCGTCTCTTCTGGTGCCATCCATATTTGCCCGTACATCATACTTATGTCTGCGGCAAATACGACCTTGAATTTTCGCCACTGTGCGATGAGGTCAATTATGTCTCTTTGTAGACGTGGTCCTACCATTAGATGATCGTTCAACGATTTTCCGTTGGATGTCGTAGATGAGGCGTCGAAGACTACCCGTAGCTTTGTGGTGGTACTTGAGTTTTTGAATACTGCATGTTGAGGTAGGAAATAGTACTCTCCTGTCGTCTCGAAATCAGTTTTAACTTCCCTCATGTGCGCCAATGCGACGTATTCGTCGATGCACCTGGTGTACTCTTCCTTTAGTTTTGTATTTCCCTCTAGCCTTCTTTCTATTTCGAACAGTCGTGCCATTGCTTTTTTCTTGGAGTTTCCCATCTTTGACCGCTCATTTTCCTTAAATGGAAGCCGCACTTCGTATCTCCCATCGCTCCTGCGCTGTGTTGTTTTTCTGAAGTGTAGTTGACACCTCTCTGCTTCTTCTGTTAATTTCCGCTCTTCCAGGTTTTCCTCGATTTCCCAAAATTGCCTGAGTTGTTTCTCGAGTGTTATATGGTGATTCTTTACTCTCACAGAGTTGAATTGTGGATCACCTTTAGTCGCTCCTGTCAATATCCATCCCAACTCTGTATTTTGTGCTATTGGAGATCCATTTTGACTCTTAATTAACCCACCTAGGATAATCGATGCGTATAAGTCGGCGCCTATGAGAAGATCAACCTTTCCAGGATAATTGTATGAGGGATCAGCTAAGCAAAGTTTCGAAAGATGACTCCAAGAAGAAGTTTGAAGCCTTTGGGTTGGTAAAATCGAGGTCAATTTTGGTAAAATAAACGCCCCAACATTGAGACAAAATGAGGGATTGGTAAAAGAAAACATTTTAAATTCGACCTGACTGTTTGCACTACATGTTGACGCTTCTCTTAATCCTGTCACACTTGCTTCCGCCCGTTGCTTCTTTAAGTTCAGCACCTGTGCGACATTGTCTCTAATAAAAGTTGCCTCTGACCCTGAGTCTATTAAGGCTCTCAAGACATGGTGCTCCCCGCTGGCAGAAAAAACCTTGACTAAAGCGTTGGCTAGTAGCACTTGGGATCGCATTTGGTTGAAATGCGAATTTAGAGCTCGGATTTGGGAAGATGAAGGCCCTGTTTGCCCACTGTGCCAGTTGGATTGTGTTGGTGAATTCGTATTTGGGATGAAGTTGCTGTCGCATTGCCCTTGAAAAGGAATTTGTTGATTCACATTTTGAATCAGGTGATTATTGTAGTTCGCGTTGTGTTGCCCTTGAAAAGAACATATTTGATGGTGGTGTCCATGTTGTGCATCTGAATGCAACATGGTGTGGTGTTTATTTCCACATTTTTGACACCTGTTGCTGCTACTGCAGCTTGATTCGTGGTGGTGGTATCCGAGACAGTTGGTGCAAGTTGAGCTCCTCTTTACTACCCGTTGTCGTTCCTTAACGGTCATTCTAAGAAATTTCTTACAATGCCGAATTCCGTGGGAGGCCTTGCACACTCGGCAGAGTAATTTTTTCTTTCAGGTGAGGACGTTACGTGATAAGCCGTAGGCGCGCCTTTCGAG
Source organism: Volucella zonaria (assembly GCA_963966105.1). Lineage (NCBI taxonomy): Eukaryota > Metazoa > Arthropoda > Insecta > Diptera > Syrphidae > Volucella > Volucella zonaria. The sequence continues at coordinate 148,525,764 of OZ014530.1, read as the reverse complement.
ATGAATTTTCCCCCTTCTTGATGCCTTGCCCCCGTGTTTGACTGCATGATATTTTTCAAGGAGCTGAAAGCTGAATCTGGCTTCAATGAAGCTAGCAAATGACTTCCACTCCCTGAAGAATTTTAGAAGTACCTAATTTCTCATCCTAGGCCATTTGTGTCTGAAGTTTATTATAAATGACATAAATCAAAATAGAATCCCAAGTTTCAACCGGTATCCCTTGATTTGAGAGTGCAAGAATATTAGAACATTAGAATTCTGAGCTTTGTGTTCACAAGTTTATGCTTGTTATGATAGCGCTCTTTTAATATACCCCACGTAGATGCATACGTTTTCTTGTCGAACTGGAGGTTAGAAATAAGATCCGCAGCTTTGCCATAGACATGAGTTTTGAGGTATTGTAGCTTTTGAATCTCAGACAGCTCAACGTTTTGATCAATCATGCTTTCGAATAAGCTGAAAAATTCCCTCCATTCTTCTTGTTTGCCGGAGAATGGCTTTATTTGAACGGATGGAAGGACGGATATCACACACAGATGTGCGACAAGTGGCGTTTAGCCGAGAAACATCCAGATGGTCACTGCTTTTCTCTGTGAATTTATCCATTTCATTGCTTAGCATGCCCACAAACGCAAAATAAACCCGTTTTATTTTGGGAAACGTCTCTACTTCCAAATATTTGTCCCTAAATGGATCAGACACACTTCCGACGATTGAATTCTGATCATTCTTGGCTCGTTTAAAGCCTTCATCGATTTCGGCTAAACATGCACTCACATACCCCCTTGACTTACGCACTTCAAATTCTTTTTTGAACTCATCAAAATCTGTTTCGAGTTCTTTTAAAAAAAGGTCTTGTTTTTCAAAATATTTCGCGATTTTTGCCATTTTGTTAAAATGTATTTGGTTTTTTGTAAGGCTATTATGCTATCACAATCACACACTGATATGGGCTTTAAGATCTCTGATATGGACTTGAAATTTTCTTATATGGGCTTTAAAATTGTATTTATGTGTACATAAAGTGCAGTAAAATTTCTTTAAAATATTTTATTATTTGTATGTAGATATTTTACAAAAAAGGCAAGTCAAAAAAATATGAACTTCCTACTTTATCTTTTCCGTTCAGTTTTTGGCGTTCGCAGATAACAGTGGAGGTCCTTAAAGCTGCTGTTCTTTGTTGTTCTGCACCGTTGGCAAGGTACAGTCGAGCTCCTTAAAGCTGTTGTTAATTGCAGTTTTTTATTTTCACCGTTAGTACCGATTGGCAGGATACAGTTGAGCTCCTTACTGTTGTTGTTAATCCCCCGTTCTGCACCATTGAATTGTCTGCACCGTGGGCACCGTTCAATATAGCTGGAGATGTGTTCCTTGAACTGTTTCTTTACGGATCTGGGATTAAAATACCCCTAAACTATCCGTAAATCCTGTTGGTCGATGGTTACTGTACCCGATTGACTGTCCGTCGTTGATCGGATGTGATTTTTATTGGCTTGATGACCAACTACACTCCTCCCATAGTACACTTTTATATTCGTTTAATTTGATTAAACTTTTAAACCCTAAGCACTTGTTCTTTTTTAAATGCTATTCGGCTCGAAGGACCAAGTTCTGAGCTAGATGAGCCGAGAATTAATTTTTCATAGATGGAGAAGTTTCCGAACGCTTAGAAAATAAAACACGTATATTATTGACCATTATTTGATGAAGAGCTGAATTCAACTGTTCAATCTGCTCTACGCACTAACCTCGTAATCTTTGTACCTTGTAAAACAGCTGGTTTTTCTTTGCATTGGTACGTATATGGTCATTGACCCTGCCTTGCATTTTATGTGCCAAACTGTTATATTTATAATGCACTAATATTGTTACATTTCTTAGCAATGCCCCTACTTTACATTGTGGGAGCGGGATGGCTCTATCGCTGATTGCTCTCACTTCATGTGTTGACAGCACTCCCATTTGATTGAAGGTGGTTGGAGTGACCCTTTCCCACTCCCTTGTGGATTTAGGGTAGGTGTGAGTGAGTCGGCATGTTCTTTGATCTGGTGCCTGTCATTCTTGTGACAGTTCGGCAGATCATTTCGTGATTTGTGATATTTTGTTGCGTTGCAAGATATTTAGTGGCGGCGCGTTTATTTCGTTCGCGCTGCAGCAACCAAATGCCATGCCCAAGAAGTGGAAGTGTGTGTTGACACCCCATCATGACGTTTGAGTTAGGGTGCACCACATCGGTGGAAATATTGTTGGGAACCAACATGCTCCCCGCCTCCGAGTTTGGTGGTTGATGCTGATGGAGTTTTGCTCTGGTGTCCTTTTTTCTGTTCCAGTCATCATGTTCCTCATTTGGGTTCAGGTAAGGTGCATGTACAAAAAATAAAAAGTATTAATTAGTAATTTGCTAATACTAATAGGTCTAAATGGTGAAAGTGGATATTTATCTGCATGGGTTAATTCATCCTATCGGGTAAGTTGACCTTAAGCACTGGGTTCGTAGTACTTTCTTATGATGTGATTTTTTTTGTTTTAATAGAATTCATAGGGTTTTGGTTCGTTGATTCAGTTCATGGATTTTCATAAAGTTCAGGATAGTTTGGGGTTCGTTAGATCAGTTCAGGGGATTTTCACTTGTTTTATATTTTAGAGTCCATCAGAGCCCGGATGTAGTTTGATAACTCGCTCGAGCAGCCATGCGAATGGTGGGAGATTGTCTTCTTTGACTAAAACAATATCGCCGATTTTGATGTTGGGTTGAGTTTGCAGCCATTTTGGTCGATGTTGAAGGGTGTGGAGATATGTTGAACTCCACTGTTTCCAAAAGTCTTGTGTTAAACGCTGCATGAACTTCCATCTGTCCAAATTGTTGAGCTTCCTTTCCTTTAAATTTCTTTCTGGAAGCGTTCGCAGTGGTGCCCCGATTAAGAAATGGCCTGGCGTTAGGACATTTAAGTCATTTGGATATGTTGTCATCGGACACAGTGGGCGGGAGTTGAGGCAAGCTTCAATTTGTGCGAGAAGTGTTACATACTCTTCGAACGTAAGTTTAGCTGCTCCAATGGTTCTCTTCAGGTGATGTTTTATCGACTTTACTCCCGCCTCCCATAGCCCTCCGAAATGTGGTGACGATGGAGGGTTGAAGTGCCAAATTTTGTGCGACTTCAGCCGACCATTCTGCGGATATGAACTTGGTTTCCTTTCTGAGCTCATTGTTGGCTCCCTTAAAATTTGTTCCGCAGTCGCTGAACATGTTACTACAGCTTCCTCGTCTTACGACAAATCTTCTGAATGCTGCGATGAAAGTTGCAGCACTTAGGTCGCTCACGAGTTCGATGTGTATTTCCTTTGTGGCCAGACACACAAAAACGCTATATATCCCTTTGTCGATCTGTTGCACCTCCCTTTCCATAACTTTATTGCAATTGGGCCAGCAGAGTCGACACCTGTATTTGTGAAGTGTCGGCTAACCCTTATCCGTTCTGCTGGTAGGTTTCCCATTAATTGTTGTTGCATTTGGGCATTGTAGCGATGGCATGGGATACATCCGTGGATCGTTTATTTGACCATTCTTTTAAGTTTGGAATCCAATAGCTCATTCGAATTTCTGCCATCATCATCTGTTGTCCACCATGCATGGTTCGTTGATGAACGTCGGTTACCACCAACCTAGAAAAGTGATGCCTTTGGTGAAGGATGATTGGATGCGTTGATGGAATGGTTGTACTGAGTTGAGCAATCTGCTACCCACCCTTAACAGTTCCTCTTCATCCAGAAATGGATTCAGATTGCGAATCACACTTCCTTTCGGTATTGACTTTTTCCGCTGAAGTGGCTTGATCTCTTCTTGGAACATTTCCCTTCGAACAAGTTTCACAAGTTGATCATGTGCTGATCTTCGTTCATTTGCTGTAAGGGGGGTTGTGTTTAGCATTATTCGTTTTTTGGAGTTTTTTAAATTGAAGAAATAGCTATGTTGCACACGAGTCGTTGTAGTGTTGAAAATTTTTGAAACAATTTATTGTTGAGCAGAATGCTGTACGAAGTTATTTGAAAAAGACTGGTTACTGGTCTTTTCAGGTTTTTGCTGTAGAATGATTCCACCGTATCCTGTGTCAATTTCTTTTCCTTACTTTCCACATTTGTTTCTGGTGGAATTGTTGTTGGAAATTCATCTGCCTTAAACTTGTGAAGAAAATGGGGCCCATGCCACCACAACTCGTTACTAATGAGTTCTTCTTTGTTCAATCCGCGGGATCCAATGTTAACGGAGTTGTCCTTGCTGCCTACATGTCTCCACGTTGTCTTGCTGGTTAACCTTTGGATTTCGGTTATTCTGTTGGCTACAAAGGTGTTCCGCGTGGATGGATTTCCTTTTATCCAAGCTAAGTGGACCATGGAATCAGACCAGGCAAAGGTCTCTGCCTCTTCCAGTTGCATAGCGGTGGTGATTTTGTTCAGAAGTCTTGCCAGAAGCACTGATGCGCAAAGTTCTAATCTCGGCAACGATACACATTTTAACGGAGCGACTCTTGTTTTGGATGCTAACAAGTGTACATGTTCTTGACCGGTTTTTGACACTCGTGTGTATATCACCGTCGCATATGCCTTTTCAGAGGCGTCGCTAAACCCATGGAGCTGCACGTGGAATTCGTTTTCGTAGCCTATCCAACGTGGAATTTCCAAAAGTTCCAGTTTTTTTTAGGTTGTTCCGCAATTTTATCCACTGCCTTTCTATCTCAGGACTTATTGTGGAATCCCACAATAGTTCATTAGTCCACAGTTGCTGCATAATGATCTTAGCCTTGATTATGCATGACGCTATCCATCCCAACGGATCAAAGAGGCGTGCGATGTCGGCTAACACGGATCTTTCAGTGTGATTTTCGACCTTGGGTAGTCGATTTTAAAATTAAAAGTATCTTTGGCTGGATGCCATTGGATACTCAACGTTTTAATGGCATCCGATGAATCAAATGTTAAAGAAAGATTCACTTCCCTTTCAGTTTTAGGTATCTGAACCAAAAATTTTGATGAATTGCTGGCCCATTTACGCAGAGTAAATCCAGCTGCCATTAACACAGTTAGAATATCTCTTTGTAACCTGATGGCCGCTTCTACATTATCCACCCCGTAGAGCAAATCATCCACATAGAAGCCTTCGAAAATCGCCTTAGTAACATGGGGGTGCGTTTGCTCGTTATCCATGGCTACCTGATGCAACGTTCGTACTGCTAAATATGGTGCCGAAGCAGTACCGAACGTAATCGTATTGAGCGCGAAGGTTTTCATCGGTTTGTCACTTCCAGTTCTCCACACGATAAGCTGATAGTTCGTCTCTTCTGGTGCCATCCATATTTGCCCGTACATCATACTTATGTCTGCGGCAAATACGACCTTGAATTTTCGCCACTGTCCGATGAGGTCAATTATGTCTCTTTGTAGACGTGGTCCTACCATTAGATGATCGTTCAACGATTTTCCGTTGGATGTCGTAGATGAGGCGTCGAAGACTACCCGTAGCTTTGTGGTGGTACTTGAGTTTTTGAATACTGCATGTTGAGGTAGGAAATAGTACTCTCCTGTCGTCTCGAAATCAGTTTTAACTTCCCTCATGTGCGCCAATGCGACGTATTCGTCGATGCACTTGGTGTACTCTTCCTTTAGTTTTCTATTTCCCTCTAGACTTCTTTCTATTTCGAACAGTCGTGCCATTGCTTTTTTCTTGGAGTTTCCCATCTTTGACCGCTCATTTTCCTTAAATGGAAGCCGCACTTCGTATCTCCCATCGCTCCTGCGCTGTGTTGTTTTTCTGAAGTGTAGTTGACACCTCTCTGCTTCTTCTGTTAATTTCCGCTCTTCCAGGTTTTCCTCGATTTCCCAAAATTGCCTGAGTTGTTTCTCGAGTGTTATATGGTGATTCTTTACTCTCACAGAGTTGAATTGTGGATCACCTTTAGTCGCTCCTGTCAATATCCATCCCAACTCTGTATTTTGTGCTATTGGAGATCCATTTTGACTCTTAATTAACCCACCTAGGATAATCGATGCGTATAAGTCGGCGCCTATGAGAAGATCAACCTTTCCAGGATAATTGTATGAGGGGTCAGCTAAGCAAAGTTTCGAAAGATGACTCCAAGAAGAAGTTTGAAGCCTTTGGGTTGGTAAAATCGAGGTCAATTTTGGTAAAATAAACGCCCCAACATTGAGACAAAATGAGGGATTGGTAAAAGAAAACGTTTTAAATTCGACCTGACTGTTTGCACTACATGTTGACGCTTCTCTTAATCCTGTCACACTTGCTTCCGCCCGTTGCTTCTTTAAGTTCAGCACCTGTGCGACATTGTCTCTAATAAAAGTTGCCTCTGACCCTGAGTCTATTAAGGCTCTCAAGACATGGTGCTCCCCGCTGGCAGAAAAAACCTTGACTAAAGCGTTGGCTAGTAGCACTTGGGATCGCATTTGGTTGAAATGCGAATTTAGAGCTCGGATTTGGGAAGATGAAGGCCCTGTTTGCCCACTGTGCCAGTTGGATTGTGTTGGTGAATTCGTATTTGGGATGAAGTTGCTGTCGCATTGCCCTTGAAAAGGAATTTGTTGATTCACATTTTGAATCAGGTGATTATTGTAGTTCGCGTTCTGTTGCCCTTGAAAAGAACATATTTGATGGTGGTGTCCATGTTGTGCATCTCAATGCAACATGGTGTGGTGTTTATTTCCACATTTTTGACACCTGTTGCTGCTACTGCAGCTTGATTCGTGGTGGTGGTATTCGAGACAGTTGGTGCAAGTTGAGCTCCTCTTTACTACCCGTTGTCGTTCCTTAACGGTCATTCTAAGAAATTTCTTACAATGCCGAATTCCGTGGGAGGCCTTGCACACTCGGCAGAGTAATTTTTTCTTTCAGGTGAGGACGTTACGTGATAAGCCGTAGGCGCGCCTTTCGAGATGAATTTTCCCCCTTCTTGATGCCTTGCCCCCGTGTTTGACTGCATGATATTTTTCAAGGAGCTGAAAGCTGAATCTGGCTTCAATGAAGCTAGCAAATGACTTCCACTCCCTGAAGAATTTTAGAAGTACCTAATTTCTCATCCTAGGCCATTTGTGTCTGAAGTTTATTATAAATGACATAAATCAAAATAGAATCCCAAGTTTCAACCGGTATCCCTTGATTTGAGAGTGCAAGAATATTAGAACATTAGAATTCTGAGCTTTGTGTTCACAAGTTTATGCTTGTTATGATAGCGCTCTTTTAATATACCCCACGTAGATGCATACGTTTTCTTGTCGAACTGGAGGTTAGAAATAAGATCCGCAGCTTTGCCATAGACATGAGTTTTGAGGTATTGTAGCTTTTGAATCTCAGACAGCTCAACGTTTTGATCAATCATGCTTTCGAATAAGCTGAAAAATTCCCTCCATTCTTCTTGTTTGCCGGAGAATGGCTTTATTTGAACGGATGGAAGGACGGATATCACACACAGATGTGCGACAAGTGGCGTTTAGCCGAGAAACATCCAGATGGTCACTGCTTTTCTCTGTGAATTTATCCATTTCATTGCTTAGCATGCCCACAAACGCAAAATAAACCCGTTTTATTTTGGGAAACGTCTCTACTTCCAAATATTTGTCCCTAAATGGATCAGACACACTTCCGACGATTGAATTCTGATCATTCTTGGCTCGTTTAAAGCCTTCATCGATTTCGGCTAAACATGCACTCACATACCCCCTTGACTTACGCACTTCAAATTCTTTTTTGAACTCATCAAAATCTGTTTCGAGTTCTTTTAAAAAAAGGTCTTGTTTTTCAAAATATTTCGCGATTTTTGCCATTTTGTTAAAATGTATTTGGTTTTTTGTAAGGCTATTATGCTATCACAATCACACACTGATATGGGCTTTAAGATCTCTGATATGGACTTGAAATTTTCTTATATGGGCTTTAAAATTGTATTTATGTGTACATAAAGTGCAGTAAAATTTCTTTAAAATATTTTATTATTTGTATGTAGATATTTTACAAAAAAGGCAAGTCAAAAAAATATGAACTTCCTACTTTATCTTTTCCGTTCAGTTTTTGGCGTTCGCAGATAACAGTGGAGGTCCTTAAAGCTGCTGTTCTTTGTTGTTCTGCACCGTTGGCAAGGTACAGTCGAGCTCCTTAAAGCTGTTGTTAATTGCAGTTTTTTATTTTCACCGTTAGTACCGATTGGCAGGATACAGTTGAGCTCCTTACTGTTGTTGTTAATCCCCCGTTCTGCACCATTGAATTGTCTGCACCGTGGGCACCGTTCAATATAGCTGGAGATGTGTTCCTTGAACTGTTTCTTTACGGATCTGGGATTAAAATACCCCTAAACTATCCGTAAATCCTGTTGGTCGATGGGTACTGTGGCCATGAGCTTCCCGGCAGACGGAGTGACTTTGAACTTCTTCGGGGGGTCTGTTCCTTTTTTATGCCACTGCATGGACCCTTGTTTGCTTTCAGGGTCATAGTGGTGGACCCATGTTTCGTCCCCAGTAACAATTCGATCCATAACACCGTCCGCGTTCTCACTACGCATCTCCAAAAGCTCTCTACAGCATGCGATTCTCACTTCAATGCTCTCTCTGCCTCTCTTGAATTCACTTGACCACTTTTGCACAGTTGATAATGAAGGTGCGGAACCCTGGTAAACAGCCGCCATCTCTTCATGAATAGTTTTTTGACTTTTTCCTTGCTTAGTGAGAAATTTAATTACAGCGCGATGCTCAATTTTCACCATCATCGTCTCAGTTGCCATTATGATTCTGTTTAACTAGATAAAACGCGAATTAATAATCACATTTATATGAAATTTTACATGAATGAACTAAAATAAGTATTACTTGATAAATAAGTCAATTTACAGCTTCACCCCGATATCGAGAATATGTTGAACGCCCCTCGTATTTCGTTCACGCTGCAGCAACCAAATGCCATGCCCAAGAAGTGGAAGTGTGTGTTGACACCCCATCATGACGTTTGAGTTAGGGCGCACCACAGCGATGGAAATATTGTTGGGAACCAACAGTACAAAATCCACTCTGAAGTGAAAACCCATATTTTGACACACTAGGTCCTTTTTCTCGGCGAATGCCACATGTGCTTAATCCGTAATCAATCTTTGATAATATAGAGGATGCTCAGATAGCAATGATAGTTTTTCCAATTATTATGTTTCAGTAGTTCTCAAAGTTACCAATGACATCCAGCTGTCAAAACATTCAGTAAGGTTTGATATTTTATCATGCATCGTTTTACGCTTGTCGAACGTATGGAAATTATTAAAAAAATATTGAGATTTCGGCTCAGTTGTAAATACGCATCGTGAATTTCGTCGTGAGGTCGGTCGTCATCATGGCTTCAGTGTGCAGGTAATTCGTTGCACCGTGGAAAAGTTTGAGCATGAGTACACCTTTTGGATGTTAAGCCACCAGCCAAGCAGAGGTTGGTACGAAATGAAGAAAACATAAGCGCCGTAGCGGCCAGTATCGAAGAAGACCCAGAAATGTCGATTCGGCGCCGATCAGCTGAATCGGGCATCGCAGTCAACCCGGCTTATTTTGCGATTGGATTTGGGCCTATATCCGTATAAGATTGTGCTAATACAAGAATTGGGCGCTGGAAATGGTGGCTGGAGATTCGGATTTCGACCGAAAAATCATCTTCTCCGACGAGGCCCATTTTTGGTTCAACGGCTATGTCAACAACCAAAATTGCCATTACTGGAGCGAACACAATCCACAAGTTCGGCCAAGCACCAATGCATCCACAAAGATTGACTGTTTGGTGCGGACCTCATTTCTTTCGAATTAGCGTTAATGGTTTCAGGTATAGAGCGATGTTAACAGACTTTATGTCAAACAAGCTCGAAGCCGAGCGTTCCTCAATTGACCGCCACGGTCATGCAATTTGACACCACTGGATTATTTTTCTGGGACTACATCAAGTCATTAGTCTACACTAACAAGCTAACCACTTTGGACTAGCTCGAGGCCAACATTCGACACGCTATTGCCGGAATAATGCTGTACTATACATACTATCGAGATTGAAGTGTCGTGGGGTCAATACGTACACATAGACTGTGCGAATTATTTTTTCTTTTTTAGTAGTGATTTCCCAGTATTGCTAATAATATGCCTTGTGTGTGCAAACAAAAAGTTGATCGAAATCAGCCCAAGATCAAATGTGTGGGCTGTAACGAGTTTTTTCACTGCATTTGTGTGAATATCAAACTGAATTTCTGAATTTCTTCAGAAATCGAAAAAGCAATTTCGCTGTAAGCTTTGCTCTACTGCGAGAAGAAATTCTCTTCGCTCTCCTCCTCTCAACAATTCCCACAAACAGCGAGAGCAGGCACTGCAATCGGTGCTCACTGCAGACGAAATTCCACCTACGTTTCCAACGCCGTCAAATGAAGAACAGAGTCAACTGTGTCCCCAACAAAACTCTCAAAATCAACAACAGCAAAACAACAACAACATGAACCAGTGACATCAAATCAACAGCTACACAATAAGGAAATAACGTTAGAGCATGTCCACCAAAGAATTGAGCATGTCTTCAAAGAAATTGCGGCACTCAGATCTGAGAATGCACTTGCTCTTTCGCTGATCAACTGTCTCCAAGAAGAAAAAAACCAACTTAAGCAACAAATCAACGACCTCAGAAGAGAATTGAATTTTATGCAACAGGAGAAGAGAGAAAAGTGTGTTGAGATTATGGGCGTTCCTAATTTAAACAATAATAATGCTCTTGACTGTGCGCTGCAAATTTTTTCAAAGGGTATGTTCGCAGATGTTTCTGAAGCGGATATTGACAATTGTTATGTAAAAAAAAATTAAAGGGAAAACTGATTTAGATGGTGATATGTCTAAGCTACTTGTGATAAAATTCAATTCGTGTTTAATATTGTAAAAAAAGCAATAATGAAAAAAAAAGTTAGTAGTAAGAATAATTTAACGACACATATTTTTAACTGTAAACATATTTCAAAAATTTTATTAACGAATCCTTAAATGGTACAACAAGGCGACTTTTACGTGCTGCCCAAAAGGTGCAAAAAGAGAAATTTTTTGAAGCTTTGGTGGTTGTATATATAAATTGACTTATTTATCAAGTAATACTATTATTTTAGTGCATTCATGTAAAATTTCATATAAATGTGATTATTAATTCGCGTTTTATCTCTAGTTAAACAGAATCATAATGGCAACTGAGACGATGATGGTGAAAATTGAGCATCGCGCTGTAATTAAATTTCTCACTAAGCAAGGAAAAAGTAAAAAAACTATTCATGAAGAGATGGTGGCTGTTTACCAGGGTTCCACACCTTCATTATCAACTGTGCAAAAGTGGCCAAGTGAGTTCAAGAGAGGCAGAGAGAGCATTGAAGACGACCCCCGCTCCGGCGCCCCTGCTACTGCTTGTACGGGAGAAAGCATCAAAGAAGTCGAAAAACTTGTTCTTGAGGATGCCCGAATAAAGGTGAAAATGATGGCAGAGATCACCAAGCTTTCAATTGGTACCATTCACACCATTCTTCATGACCATCTTAACCTTTCAAAGGTCAGTGCAAGGTGGGTGCCACGAATGCTCACAGCGCCTCAGAAAAAAGTGAGAATCGCATGCTGTCGAGAGCTTTTGGAGATGTGTAGTGAGAACGCGGACGGTGTTATGGATCGAATTGTTACTGGGGACGAAACATGGATCCACCACTATGACCCTGAAAGCAAAGAGTCCATGCAGTGGCATAAAAAAGGAACAGACCCCCCGAAGAAGTTCAAAGTCACTCCGTCTGCCGGGAAGCTCATGGCCACAGTTTTTTGGGACTCAAAGGGAATCTTGCTCATTGAGTACAAAAAAAAAGGTGAAACCATCAACGCCACATCCTACGCTTCCACTTTGCATAATTTGCGGGAGGAAATTAAAAAGAAAAGACGGGGTAAACTCGCAGCGGGTGTGTTGCTTCTTTATGACAACGCTCCTGTTCACACGGCGCGAGTTTCCAAGGCTGCTGCGCGAGATTGTGGTTTCGAAGAAACCCAACACCCACCCATAGTCCAGACCTTGCCCCTAGTGATTATTTCCTGTTTCCGGATTTGAGAAAATGTCTTCGTGGAAAAAGATTTTCGGATGACGAAGAACTCAAGTCGGCAATAAATGGGTATTTTGCAGAGAAAGAGGAAATTTATTTTTTTTAGGGTTTAAAAAAGCTTATCTCAAGATGTACGAGGGCGGGTCAATAATTCCGTGCATTTTTGAATTTCTGACCTCTTTACTGAAACAGCAACACTGCTCCTGTCAACAAGCATTTGTCAGTTGACTCCTGTCAAAATTTAAACTTGCTGCGTCAGTTAGTTTGTGTTTGACAGCTATTTTTATCAGACTACTCACTAATTTGAGGAGAAAATGGAAAAAAGTGAATTTCGTGTGCTTATTAAGCATTATTTCTTGCGAAAAAAAACCATTACCAAGACCAAGGCTAAGCTTGATAAATACTATGGGGACTCTGCACCATCGATTTCAATGGTAAGAAAGTGGTTTACTGAATTTCGTTGTGGCCGTACAAGCACTGAAGATGCCGAACGTCCTGGACGCCCAGTTGAGGTGTCTACACCCGAAACAATCGAAAAAATTCACGATATGGTGTTGGCCGACCGAAGATTGAAAGTGCGAGAGATTGTGGAAGCCGTAGGGATCTCGCATGGCTCAGTGGTTTCAATTTTGAATGATCACTTGGGCATGAGAAAGCTTTCCGCAAGATGGGTGCCGCGTTTGCTCACAGTCGACCACAAACGCAATCGTGTAACAACTTCAGAGGAAGGTTTGGCGTTGTTTAATCGCAATATGGAGGAGTTTTTGCGCCGTTTTGTAACCGTGGACGAAACATGGATCCATCACAACAAACAACAGTCAAAACAGTGGGTTTCTAAGGGTGAATCGGCGCCAAAGAAGGCCAAGGTGGGTTTGTCAGCCAATAAAGTTATGGCGACTGTTTTTTGGGATGCACGCGGGATAATCCACATTGACTACCTTCAAAAGGGAAGAACAATCAATGGGGAATATTATGCCAACTTATTGGACCGATTCAATGACGATTTGAAAAAAAACGACCTCATTTGGCCAAGAAAAAAGTTCTTTTCCACCAAGACAGTGCAAGGGTGCACACATGTGCAGTTGCCATGGCAAAAATCCATGAATTGGGCTATGAATTGCTCCCTCATCCACCCTATTCTCCAGATTTGGCTCCGAGCGACTACTTCTTGTTCCCAAACCTGAAGAAATGGCTTGGTGGAAAAAGATTTGACTCCAATGATGAAGTCATCTCGTCATTTTGAGGACCTCGACAAATCATTTTTTTTGGAAGGGATAAAAAAATTGGAGAAGCGTTGGACAAAGTGTATAGAGCTCAAGGGAGAATACGTTGAAAAATAAAATTATTTTTTTATCAAAAAATCTGTTTTAATCCAAAAGTCACGGACTTATTGACCCGCTCTCGTAACAAATGCATTGATGTTAGGGGAGATTATATTGAAAAATAAAAACAATTTAAATTGAATTTGCATTTACCTTCATATCGATACCGAGATTATATTGATCGCCCCTCGTATGTGTGGGTGAAGGCAGGAAGAATATTTATGCGCAAAGGGGATAATGATAAATATATAATTGTTGAGTCGGAGTCTGATCTCCAAGCTTTAAATTCAATTTTTATGTCTGAATCACAAGATTATAATCTAAATATGCCCTCTGTAAACTGCATAAATACTGATTGCTTCGATCTTGTTTTTAACCAGAACTACTTTAACAACTTTTGCATCGTTCACTAAAATATAAGGAGTATGCGTAAAAATCTTGATAACCTTCTTGTTCATTTGGATTCGTTTGATAATAAGCCAAGTTTTATCTTCTTAACAGAAACATGGATATATGATGAGGAAGTATTCCTTTTTAATATTGATGGCTATGAATTTTTCCCAAGTTGCAATAATGAATATGCTTCTGGAGGTGTTGCCGTTTTTATTAAAAATGAGTTTAATGTCGATGTTGTTTCTTTTAATTTGCAGAGTTGTGATGTTATTAAAGTATCTATCAGTGATAAAAAACTAAGTATATTCAGTGTTTACAGATTTAATGAATCTTTGGTTAAAATGTTTCTGGAGGAATTGGAAGTTCTATTAACAAGTGCGCCGGGACGTAACATAATCTTATTAGGCGATATCAATATTGACATCATGCAGGATTCTGCAGAGGTTGACAGTTACTTATTCCTATTAGCATATTTCGGTTTTGAATCGTGTATTTGAATCCACAAATACCTGTATAAACCATATTATGGTGCGTTTTTGCAGACCTGAAGATCTCTTGTTTTATAGCTCTGTTTTCGATTTACAGATTTCTGATCACTGTATGACATGTCTGAGTATTAATTACAATTGTGTTGTTAGTCCAAATATACTTCCTTCGTGCTCTTCTTACTCTATCACTGATTACCGTGCGCTAAATTAATTTCTTCACTATGAAAGTTGGTTTAATGTTTATAATGAAAATGATCCGTCGAAAGCTTACATTTACTTTGTTTATATACTCAGTAATTACATTATGCTTAGTTCGAAAAAAATAAAAAGTAGTGTGAATAAAACAAAAAGACTAAAACCCTGGATAACGACGGAATTGCTTAAAAAGGTTAAAGAAAGGAATAAATTGTACAAAATGAAAACCAAATTTCAAAACAATTGTAGTACTATTGAAGCTTATAAAAAAATTTGTAAAGATATTGCCAAAGATGTTAAAAATTGTAAACATAACTACTACTTAAACAAGCTTCGGGAAGTCAAAGGTGACTCGAAAAAAGAATGGAAATTGGTTAGAGAAATTCAAAATATATCTACTGTCACTAGTTTCGTTGAAAATATTAAAGATTCTGATACTATCATCAGTGACCCTAACGAAATTGCTGAAAAATTCAATGGCTTTTTTGTTTGTATTGGTAACAAAGTAATATCAGATAGCTGTGCTTCTGTTTCTAAATGTGAATGTACTTTTGATGATGTATCTTCTTGTGTCAGTTTTTATTTTGAACCAATAACATCTTTCGAAATATACAAAATTATTTCTTCTCTTAATAGCTCGCGCTCTAAGACAAGTGACGGCCTTTCGAATAGTTTTGTTAAGAAAATAGCCTTGAATATTTGTGACATTCTATGTTATATCTTCAACAGAAGTGTCTCCATGGGAGTATTTTCAGATGATCTGAAATAGGCCACAGTGATACCTTTATTTAAAAAAGGTGATCAGACATCAGTTAATAGTTATAGACCAATCTCACTTCTTCCTGTCTTTTCTAAAGTTTTTGAGAAAGCTGTAAGAAACAGAATGATAAATTTTTTAGAAAAAAATAATTTTTTTAGTAAATCCCAATTCGGTTTTCGCTCGTGTTTTTCTACTGAAGGAGCACTGTTGAACTTTTGCACTGATGTTTTTAATAGTTTTAACGATAGAAAATTAACGATATAACAAAAGCTTTTGACACGGTAGATCACAATATACGAGGGCGGGTCAATAAGTCCGTGACTTTTGGATTAAAACTGATTTTTTGATAAAAAAATAATTTTATTTTTCAACGTAGTCTACCTTGAGCTCTATACACTTTGTCCAACGCTTCTCCAATTTTTTTATCCTTTCCAAAAAAAATGATTTGTCGAGGTCCTCAAAATGACGAGATGACTTCATCATTGGAGTCAAATCTTTTTCCACCAAGCCATTTCTTCAGGTTTGGGAACAAGAAGTAGTCGCTCGGAGCCAAATCTGGAGAATAGGGTGGATGAGGGAGCAATTCATAGCCCAATTCATGGATTTTTGCCATGGCAACTGCACATGTGTGCACCCTTGCATTGTCTTGGTGGAAAAGAACTTTTTTCTTGGCCAAATGAGGTCGTTTTTTTTTCAAATCGTCATTGAATCGGTCCAATAAGTTGGCATAATATTCCCCATTGATTATTCTTCCCTTTTGAAGGTAGTCAATGTGGATTATCCCGCGTGCATCCCAAAAAACAGTCGCCATAACTTTATTGGCTGACAAACCCACCTTAGCCTTCTTTGGCGCCGATTCACCCTTAGAAACCCACTGTTTTGACTGTTGTTTGTTGTGATGGATCCATGTTTCGTCCACGGTTACAAAACGGCGCAAAAACTCCTCCATATTGCGATTAAACAACGCCAAACCTTCCTGTGAAGTTGTTACACGATTGCGTTTGTGGTCGACTGTGAGCAAACGCGGCACCCATCTTGCGGAAAGCTTTCTCATGCCCAAGTGATCATTCAAAATTGAAACCACTGAGCCATGCGAGATCCCTACGGCTTCCACAATCTCTCGCACTTTCAATCTTCGGTCGGCCAATACCATATCGTGAATTTTTTCGATTGTTTCGGGTGTAGAGACCTCAACTGGGCGTCCAGGACGTTCGGCATCTTCAGTGCTTGTACGGCCACAACGAAATTCAGTAAACCACTTTTTTACCATTGAAATCGATGGTGCAGTATTTATCAAGCTTAGCCTTGGTCTCGGTAATGGTTTTTTTTCGCAAGAAATAATGCTTAATAAGCACACGAAATTCACTTTTTTCCATTTTCTCCTCAAATTAGTGAGTAGTCTGATAAAAATAGCTGTCAAACACAAACTAACTGACGCAGCAAGTTTAAATTTTGACAGGAGTCAACTGACAAATGCCTGTTGACAGGAGCAGTGTTGCTGTTTCAGTAAAGAGGTCAGAAATTCAAAAATGCACAGAATTATTGACCCGCCCTCGTACTTTTAGATAAATTAATAATGTAGGTTCAGAGGCATGACACATAAATGGTTTTCTTCTTATCTTTCCAATAGAAGACAAAAAGTGAAAATTAATGGACAAATTAGTTCCAGCAGAAACATTACTATTGGAGTCCCGCAAGGTTCGGTACTTGGTCCGATACTTACCTTGATTTTCATTAACTCGCTACTTACACAAAATTATCGAAGTAAGGTTAATGCGTTTGCTGGTGATATGGCATGCACTTTTCAAAGTAACTCAGCTCTAAACTTAGCTACCGATATAAATCATGACCTGGAGATATTAAGCCACTGGTTTCAACAACATAATTTGGTGATAAGTGATAAAACTAAAATCATGTTTTTCAATGTGTGCGGTTGGAAGTTTGACTTTGGTACTTACTCCTTTCATTGCGCTAATTGTGATAAATTCAAACACAATAATCATATTTGTAAATCGAGCAAATGTCCGCAAACTTATTTTGTAACGGAATCTTGTTCTGATAAATGTTTCACCATAGAGAGAGTCGATTCATTTAAGTACCTTGGTGTTATACTTGATTGGAGAATGAATTGGTCTGCACATACTACTGCACTTAAGAAATACTTTATAGCTGCCACAAGGCAATTTTTCTTTTTAAAACCCTATTGCTCTCTGGATCTTCTTAAATGTATCTACTATGGATTAGTTCATTCTAAACTTGAATACGGTCTAGTTTCCTGGGGCGAAACTCATGACAATAAATTGAATCCTCTTTTAATTTTTCAGAAGGATGTTGTTCGTCTTATGTGCAATAAACATCGTGACGTTAATAGTTTACCACTTTTTAGATATCTTAAAATTCTCCCTCTTAAACATTTATACTTTTTTAAGGTATTAAAGATTTTTTTTACTAGATCGGGATATGACGTAAATCGCGGCTCAGCTTGCGGAACTTGTTACAATCAACAATCTTAATTATGCGGTAGTACCACAACACAATCTACAAATATTTTTTAATTTCTATACGGCAATTGCTCCTAGACTCTTCAATAAGTTACCTATTAGCATTAGAACCTTAAGATCTAAATATGTTTTTCTAAAGAAGGTAAAACTTTGTCTTTTAGATAAAAGTTATGAAGATATAGCAAACCTCACATCTGTTACCATCTGAATCATTTAATTATTTTTTTTTCTTTGTTATTATTATTATTTATTTTTTTCTTCTTTGTTATTATTATTATTTATTTTTTTCTTCTTTCTTGCTACACTTTGTAACTAAAAATTAATAGTATACTGCGACCCCACCTCTTTTGAGTTTATAATTGTAAATTGAAATAATTGTTAATGCTATCGTCTCTAGTTCCCTCTGAACTATAGATAGCTTGTTTTTTATTTTTCTTTACTAATTCTTTGCATGTTAACGATAATAGTAATGTAATAAATATGTAATTGTTATTCTCTAAAACGAATTAATAAAGAATATAAATAAATAAATAAATAAAAAAAAAAAAAATATTGGACCGAGTCATCAAAAATTGGACCGATAACTTGAAGCATTGCCAGCGAAGCCGAGGCGGTCATTTGAATGATATGCTATTCCATACTAGGCATGAACCCAGCTTCAAAATAAAGCCAGAATCAATTTTATATCTCACGTCGTTGTTGTTTGATTTAATTTTTTTTTGTTATCGTTTTTATCTGGTCACCTATACATGGTAGATCTAGTGATGCTGATATGTTAATCAATGTGGCGGAAACTACAATATTTTTGGAGGCTAAGTACTTAATAGTATTAAACCTGCAAGCTAAGAGCTATTCTTAAGATTTAAACAGTATTTTTTAAATGAAAATTTGGATCAAATATAATGCCGAGTATTTTTAAAGTAATTACACTATTTATATATGCTAGATTGCAGTTAAGAGTTATGTATATGTTTCAAACATGATTTTGATTTTTTTCTACCGATATCTTTGCACCAGAGTGATTACAGCATGTTGAAGGATCTGCTAGGATATTTGAAAAAAATTTAGCTCTTTTAAAAAGATCTTTGCATTTGGAGAACAAAGCGCGATCATCTGCGTACATGGAATGTTCGACTCCTTTATATCGAAGAACTATCTCGCTTAGTTTTTTTGTTTTTATTTTTTTTAAAAAGAACTTAACACTCAAGTGGGTATAAATACACTTATATTGCCTCAGCGTGTGTTTAGTTGTTTGGAAAATGGGATATAGAGTTTCTCTCTATGTTTGAGCTCAGTGGTTATTTCGCTCCATGGGTGGCATCCAACATTTAATGGGGAGACTAAATTCTTAGTGGAAGTTGGCTTTATGTTGATTTCTAGTCAACTACTCGTCTTACTTGATTGATTTTCGTTAAATGAAAAAATGGATATGTCTTTCGGGCGAGGATGGGATTCGAACCCCGGAACCTTTCGATTTGGAAGCCAGTCCCCTACCACTTGAGCCACGGTCACCCACGATCTCGCTTAGTTCATCGTATGCAATAATGAACAGGATAACCGAAAGTGGTGTACCATTATTGAGTTTTTTGACAGATAAGTAACAATTGCCTAATTTTACCCGAAATTGACTTTCGGTCAAAAACGCTTTAAAAAGCTGTACAATTTGGGTCCTACTTTAGGCTGTATTAGTTTTTGTAATATTATATGAATTCCGACTCTGTCAAACGCTTTTTCAAAATCGATTGATAGAGTCGAAATGTGGTTCTTGTTTGAATTGAGAGGAGGAAGTTACTGTCGTTTGAAAAGATCTTTGCTACTTTTACAGTTATAGTTATTTTGGTTTTTTTTTTTGAAAGATTCTCCAAGAAATTTGTTTGTGCTGTCTCAATTCGCCAATTTCTTTAGTCGATCAGGTTACCGTTGCTTTTTGTTTTTGATTTATTTTTTGACTGAGGGATTGCCAAATTCGCTGCATAGCGGATAAATTTATGAATTGTGGCTACCTCTTTGTTTATGTAATTAGCGATTTCAGTTTTAAATGCTGACTGTCTGCTGTCTGTTTGCTCTGTCAGTTTGCTATTTTGGTGCGATTTTAACGTGATTATGTGGTCTACAAAGTTTGATTGTTGTTAAAGTAGTGTAATGGTCACTGCCGTATAAGTCGAGGAGGATTGTCCATTGAATACTGGAGTAGAGCTTCTGATTGCAGAACTAAGGGAAATGAAGATTGTATTTTGTTTGCATTTCCTGTAAAGAGATGATTGAAGGCTACTGGTCCTTTATAAGCATTTAGAGCTCATGATAATTATTGAAGAAACCTTTAAGATTCCAATGAAGAAGTAGTTTAATTGATACAGAAGACTTTTGTACAATATACACTGAAGTAAATACTGTCGTTGGCCACGAATATGATAGTTCAGCTTCAAAAGGTTCAAAGTGCTGAACAATTTTCAAATCAATTGTTAGAAATTGGTAGCGGAAAAGTCCCAGTAGATCGACGACAGGGTTAATAACGTCTCGGGATGATTTCTGCCAATTCGTGGATTCACAAGCGGCTCTTATCGAAGTAAATCGAAATCATCGTAATCACGCGTGGCTTAGTGAACGCGCAATCCTCGCCGTAAAGAATATCGATGTCAACGCATTAAATTTCACCATTCAATCGCGAATTGCCGGAGATTCAGTGTTGTACAAATCAGTTGATTCCACCACTAATCAAGATGATGTACTGAATTATCCGACGGAGTTTTTGAATTCCTTGGATATACCCGGATTTCCACCGCATAATTTCCAAATCAAAAACGGCTCGGTCATTATAATGCTAGGAAATTTGAATCAACCACAACTGTGCAATGGTACCAGACTTGCTGTTTAGAATTTGATGCCGAACCTGATAGAAGCAACAATTCTAAAAGCAAAATATTCGGGGAAAAATGTGTTCATTCCTCGTGTTCCGTTGATTACGACCGATATTTCTTTTGATTTCAAAAGATTGGAATTTCCGGTCCGATTGGCATTCGCAATGACAATCAACAAATTTAAGGGCAATCCTTTAATATTTGTGGCCTGAATTTGGAGAATCCATGTTTTTCGGATGGCCAATTATATGTAGCGTGCTCACGTGCCGGCAAACCATCTGCTTTATTTGTGTATGCTCCAGACAAAAAAAAATAAAAATGTCGTTTATCATGAAGCACTGCAGTAAAGAGGATGAATTACCTACACGTGAATCGCTGCGATTTCAATGGAACACAATGAATTCGTTTCGATTAATGTTTACTAAATTTCAAAGTTTGAATGTTCAGTCAAGCTCACATTACATTAAATTCAACTACATTTGCAAAACGAAATAAAACATAATGAACCAGTTGAATAAAATTTGAATATATTGGATAAGCTTTTTTATCAAACAAAATTTGACCATCGTGTGAAATGTCACACAAACTGTAAACAACTAAACGTCAACACTCATGACATAATTGCCGCCTGGTTGCCAACTATTGTTGGCAAAACGGAGTTATATCGGGTCCAGCTAGTCTTTCGTAATTTCTAAAGTTTTTATTTCCTTAAAACAATTCAAGCTAGTCTTTCGTAATTTTTAAAGTTTTTATTTCCTTAAAACAATTCCAAACCTTCCTAAAGCTATGTAAGGCGCCCACGGCTAAGAAACTAGGATTACCAGCTTTAGGGAAGCTCCCTGTACTCGTATTAGAGGATTTCGATGATGAAACTTCCTTTGCTTCAACAAACCACAAAATTTTTTCGACATCTTTCATGTCGCGCCCTACTGAACTGGAGATAATCCGCACTGCCGTGTGCGACGTCACTGCCGTAGATGAGTCGCCTCTCCGTAGCTGTTCGAGCGACGTGGAAGATTAGCGGCTCCAGACCTTTCGTATCGAGGTAGAGCAACGCTACTGGAGGAATAAAGCCGTCAAAGTGTACTCTCCCATGATACGTACCCATACAGCGGAGTTGCCTTTCAAATTCATTCGTCACTAAAATACCAGGCCAATCAGCCTAAACAGTGACTTCGAAGCTGTTGGTTTTTCAATTCCATCAAAACGTACGTTTTCAATTATAAATTGAAACATCCCTCCTACAAAAACTTTAAACTTCGACAATCTGGAAAACGTTCTTGAACATCAACACCAACCCTCTCTGGCGATTTCAATGGCTGGAATTCTAGCTGGGGTTCGTCCATAAATAGCAATTGCGGCAACACTATATCCAAGTTCCTAACGAAATCTGAATTTCAATTTGTCCATGATGAACTCAGACATTCAGATGACATTCAGACACTTCAGCACCCACTCTACTTTCACCTACTTCGATCTGTTTCCCTATTTTAGCCATTGACGCCAAATGGAAAGTCTTCAATGATCTATGTGGGAACGATCACTTTCCCATTATAATCTCCTTGTTCCGCACTACTTCCAAAAAGAAGGTCAACATTTAAAACCGACGAAGCTCAGCGGAGCCTTTATCAAGTACTTCTAAACAACTGCAATAATAACTATCCCACCAGCGATAATACAAATCAAGAAGCAAGTACCATTCGCCAAACCTCACCATCAAAAAAAAAATAAAGGGTGCTTCTTTTATAGGTACTTTTTCAAGTGGGGATTTCATGCAAGATCACGCATGCGTCGTGTCACACTGATATGGTCGATCCACTCTCTTCACGTACTAAATATCAACATAATTAATCCATCTGCCCATCCTTTTTTTAATTCTCCATAGCTGAGGGGATACGATCGCGCTTGTCCCCAGCTCCCGTTACCCGCCACTGATTATGTAACTGGCCGATAGTTACCTTTTAAAGCAATCATGTAGCAATTCAAACCTTATTATCGGCCGACTCGGAATCGTTGCAATGTGCCCACTTGCATGCATATTCAAACTGATAATGAGCTTAATTAGAGAGAGATTAATCTGGACACAGGTAAAAGTTAATCAAATAATCAAATTAACGATTAATGATTAATGATTATGATTAATAATCATTGATTAATCTTAATAATTTTTTTTTTGATTACATTTTTAATCGTTAATCAGATTAACTTTTGGCCAACACTGAATCTACGTTATTGAAGGCTCCTTCAATTTTGTGGAAGGCCCTCATTGCAAACTTACCGAAGTGTAGACTCTTCTCTATTTTCTACACCACCTTGTGCAGTGCGGTTTCTACTGTTTTTCCTTTCATGTATGCATGCTGTTACTCAGTCAAAAAGCCATTACTGGCTCTAAGGTTTTAAGCATAAACGATGACAGACTTATTGGTCTGGAATCTTTTGCCGTTTGCCAGCTATTAATAAGAACACCTATTTTCTCTTCGGTGAGAGAGAAAGATCAATGTTCTCAGTGCGCCGCATTGACTCCCCAACTTTGCATCCTTCGGCACGGTTTGCTATATGCTGACACCACCACATTAGGTTTGGCAGTTCTTAGTTCGCAACTCCTCAGCCGACCGTAGTCGGTTGAGGCTTTGTGACTTAAGCCCCCGCACCGGCGTCATTGAAGACAACACGGATGATTATTGGATATTACTCGACTAAATCTAGCACATAGTTAAGAAAATATAGCGACGATAGCGGATTGTGTACGCGATGAGCGTAATGAATCAATTCGTTGCCGTTTTCAACAGCTTGGCTTGACGTATGCAACAATTTGGGTTTTTTACGTGAGGATCTTCATTCAAAAGCATACAAAATTCAATTCGTGCAAGAACTGAAGCCGACCGGCTTTCCGAATTGTCACCGTTTCAGTCGTTGGGATCTTGAATAGCTTCAAGAAGATCCACTGTTATCGACCAACATTTTTGTTCAGCAATGAGGTCCATTTCTAGTTTAATGGCTACGCCAATGAGCAAAAAAGCTGTATTTGGGGTGCGGAGCTACCCGAAGAGGTTCAAAACGGTTTGGTGTGGTTTATGGGCTGGTGGAATCATCGGTCTATATTTCTTCAAAACTGAGGTCGGCCGGAACGTAACTGTGAATGGCACCCGTTGTCACGCCATGATAATGGACTATTTGCTACCTGAAATTGAGGCCCATGGTCTCGACAACATTTGGTTCCAACAAGAGGGCGCCACTTGCCACACGGCATGGCTTTATTGCGAGAAAGATTCGGTGAACCTATATTCTCCCTTTTTGGACCAGAGAATTAGCCGCCTGAATGAACATGTGGTATCACACCTTTCCGTTTGGTACCACGTATTTTTTATTTTTATTTTTATATATAACTTAACACTCAAGTGAGTGAGAATACACTTATAATGCCTCAGCATGCGTTAAGTTTTTTGGAAAATGGGATAGAGGGAGAAAGATATTTGGGCTCAGTGGTTATTTCGCTCCATGGGTGGCATCCAACATTTAATGGGGACACTAAATCCTTAGTAGAAGTTGGCTTGTTGTTGATAGAAGTCAACTACTGATCTTATTTGATTTTGGATAATTGAAAAAATTAATGTCTTTCGGGCAAGGCTGGAATTCGAATACCAAACCTTCCGATTTGGAAGCCAGTGCACCCACAAATCTAAGATCTACATGGATAAGCCGGCTACGATTGAGGAATTGTCGAATCATTGGTCAAACCCCAGTGGTAATTCTTAAACGTCGTTACGTCGAAAATTAAAACTTCAGAATGAACCACGTTAGCCGCAGTTACGGCCAACATTTGACAGAAATAATCTTCAAGAAATAAAGATTATCTGATAAAATTAAATTTTTTGATTGTTTTTTATTTTTGGAAAAAGTGCCTCTAAAAGAATCACTCTTTACCAAAGGTTCCTTGGTGGAACAACGAATTGGAACTATTTAAAACAAGAAAAACAAACATTGACAATTCTTAAAACGCCATATTTCAACTGAGAACATTATCAACTACAAAAGAGCTAAGAAAATTTAAAATTTCGAAAATTGAGTGTTCATAAAATTCACCTCAGATATCAATTCCACACTCTTACATCTAAAATCTGGTCCTCTATTAGAATGTTATGTAGCCTTAAAACTCCCTCGAATTATCATTCGATAATTCCTTCGGTTCAAGGCGACGCAAACATTACAAAACCCTTCGAAGTAGCTAACCGCTTCGCTAAATATTGGTCAAAAAAATTCCATGATTTCTAACTTATGCCAATCCTTCCCACAAAACTACCGCTACCATATCCTACTTACCATTCAAAAATGCTAACATCGTCGTCAGAGACATAAGCTTCCCCGAACTCAATTTAGCTTTAAGTAAACTTAAGGGCAAGATACCGGCGAATGATAGAATATCATACCCTATGTTAAAGAACCTCTCAGCCACTGAATGCCAGGCTCCTCAAATTTTATAATATCATCTTGAATAAAAATATCCACCAAGTGTACAAAAGCAGTATCGTCATCCCCATCTTTAAACCGAACTCCAATAAATCTCTTTCTAAATCTTACAGGGGTGGCCGTGGTGTAGTGGTACTAGCAATCGCTTCTCACTCGGAGGGTCAAGGTTCGAATCCTAGCCACGACAAGCTTTCATTTGTGTAATTGGAACTCAGTCAGAAAAATCTGCGTGTGAAGGCATAACACTGACATGTAGATTTGGCTGTTGTAGGGTTTCAAACACAAAAACAACCGTTAAAATTCACAACCTCACCATTCCGAGTGAAGAAAATCTCTCCGTCCTATTCGGACTCCCACCCCTGGAGAGTCAATATCGAAACCAAACACACCTGAGTTTCAAACCACTACATCACAAACTTTCCTTTCTCCTCCTTCTACCTTTCCGCCCGCGCCCTGGCAACAGTGTAAGGGTATTCATAACCCCTTTGGCGCGCGTAAATTATAAAAAAAAAAAAAAAAAAAGACCTATATCTCTTATGTTGCGCCAAGGTACAAGATAAAATAATTGCCCCTGGTGATTTCTTTCGCGCAACAAAATTCCCAGCAATCACTAAATGGGGTTCATACGAACAAGTCCGAAACTGATCCTCTACTATTTATAGGCCATCAGATTACTGACTCTCTATCCAAAAAAGACATCTCCCCTTATCTCCCTCGATTTTGCAAAAGCTCTTGAGAAAATCGGTTTACATACTATAATCGACCAGCTCAAATCATGCAACTTTGGACGCAACATCATCAGACACGTATTTCAGTTTATGGCAAATTGGAAAATCACAGTACGAATTTTAAACGCCTTATCCCCCTCCCTAACTTTTCATCCCCCTCCCTACCTTTTTTCATCCCCCTAGGCTCACCTTAATTCATCTTCCTCTTACACATAGCCTTCAATAAACTCACCCACACCACGCATGTTCCGACGATTGTAATACAGGGTGAGTTTTTTAACTTGAGACATCGAAATTACTCGAAAAATACGCGATATCGCTAAAAATGTTTCAGACAAAAGTCACTAGGTTCTGAAGGGGACATAAGATGGTGACCACGAGTTTGACCTTGAGCCCCATTTTCAAGGTCAAACGAAGGTCACTTTTGATTTTTCAAATGATAATTATGATTTTCATTGCTCAGTCGTATTCCTCAATGGGGCACACGACTTTGTCTCAAAGGTCTTATTCATTCAGTGCTAGATACCACTGCACTGGCACGCCTAAATCAGTAATCGGTTTCCAACATTGTTAGGGTGTTAGAAGGTCGAGATTTGTTTTGAGGAAGTCATTATTGCCTCGAGTGAAGTTAAAACTCAAAGAAATTTCAGATAGAGACAAATTGTCCTAAACTTTTCTGAGAGTGTATGATGTGCACTCTGCCCTTTTCTTCTACTTGAACGGAACTGTACTTCGTTTAGAAGTTCGATATTTGTTTTGAGGAACTGATTATTATTAGTAACGAATGCAGGCTATTTCAATTCAAGAGAAAATTGAAATGATATTGATTTATGGAGAAAGTGGAAGGAACATCGATGGTGCTGTTGATCTTTACGCCCAACGTTTCCCAGACCAGATACGATCGCGCGCTTCCTTTTATCGGGTCATCCAACAATTCACTGGTGAAGGAAGTGTGCAACCAAAGAAAAGGAATCGGTCAGATAGGGTGGCTGTTGAGGACAATGAAATAGCAGTGTTAGTTGCCGTTGCACACGATCCTCACATTAGCACTCGCCAAATAAGTCTTGAATCAGGAATTTCTCAAACGACTGTCTGTAAGATATTACATTGGCATAAATACCATCCTTATCATGTTTCAATGCATCAAGAACTTTCTAGTGAGGATTTTCGTAACCGGGTTTCCTTTTGTCAATGGGCACTTCAGCAAATTGAACGAGACCCCTTTTTCTTCGCCAAGATTTTATTCTCTGACGAGTCGACTTTCACCAATCACGGTACGGTCAATCGACATAATATGCATTACTGGGCTACCGAAAACCCTTTTTGGTTGCGACAAGTTGAACGCCAGCACCCTTGGAATGTTAATGTATGGGCGGGAATTATTGGGGATAAATTAATAGGTCCATATTTTATTGAAGGCAACTTGCGGGACCATCTTCCAGTATTACTAGAAGAACTGCCATTGGAGTTGCGACAAACAATGTGGTTTCAACATGATGGTTGTCCAGCCCATTATTCCCAAGTAGCCCGGGGTGTATTAAACAATGTTTACCATCAACGATGGATCGGACGAGGGGGTCCGAGGCAATGGCCTGCTAGATCACCTGGTCTTACGTCACATGATTTCTTCGTGTGGGGCTACTTAAAAAGTGAGGTTTACAGAAAAAAGCCAACACACGTGAGGACATGAAAAGACGAATAACTGAAACTTGCCGGAAGATTACGCCAGAAATACTTCTCAGTTCTGTTGGTTCATTTAGAACACGGATAGGCAAGTGTATTGAAGTAAATGGTCACATTTTCGAGCATTTGTTGAAATAGTCTCGGGAAATAAACGTCGAAATGGGAAGAATTCAATGATTCAACAGTGGGAGGCAAGGGGACCCACTCTAATTAATCACCCCGAAGGAAACAAAATACTGCTACGTCCACGTCGTTGTTTCTGGGTTATGCTAAACGCAGTATGTAAAAACAAATGACAAGCCTACGAGCAAATACGACTGAACAATGAATATCAGGAATTATCTTTTGAAAAATCAAAAGAGACCTTCGTTTGACCTTGAAAATGGGTCTCAAGGTCAAACTCGTGGTCACCATCTTATGTCCCCTTCAGAACCTTGTGACTTTTGTCTGAAACATTTTTCGCGATATCGCGTATTTTTCGAATAATTTGGATGTCTTAAGTTGTATGGCGCCCTCTGACGGGAAAAGAACGCATTTTTGAAAAAAGTGCTTTATGTAAAAGAATTGTTATTTTTCACGCAGACTACGAATCTGTCAAAAGAAATAGGGGTTCCCATTAAAAAATCAAAAGTGACCTTCGTTTGACCTTGAAAATGGGGCTCAAGGTCAAACTCGTGGTCACCATCTTATGTCCCTTCAGAACCTTGTGACTTTTGTCTGAAACATTTTGCGCGATATCGCGTATTTTTCGAGTAATTTCGATGTCTCAAGTTAAAAAACTCACCCTGTATAATAAAAAAGATAACGAAAAAAATCTCTACCAATAACATTGATTTTTAACTCTGTCTTTTGTGACATAGTAGCCTGGTGCCAATGCTCTGGAGAAAGCTTTCATTAGAAAAAATTAAACAGCTCCCAGAAAACAGAAGTGTTCCTGTAATATCCTATACAGCATTTTTACAATAGAAAAAGTTGGTATACCTATAATCCTAGGCATTATGTTTAAAAAAAACTGCAAATGGAATGCGCACATTGAATACCGGGCTTAGAAAAAAGGCTAAAAATCATAAAATCTCTCTCACAACAAATTTAACTGTAATCCTTGCACGCTAATATCAATTATCAAATCCAATCCATTATAGCCAGCAAAATAGAATATGGTATTTTTCTTTACAGATATTCAGCAAAATCTTTGCTGAACAAAATTAAAACCATCTACAATGCTGCTATAACAAATGCTCTTATCACATACTGAACAATACCCATCAATCATATGTTGTTCGAAGCCAAAATGCAAACGATCGAAAACCTTCGCTACCACTAAGCTTTACAGAACTATATTATTCTTCAATAATAGCGATTCTTTGAACTCAATAGCTTAAGTGATTACTCCTTCCTTATAAGTATACAGACGACTCCTAAATAAAAGACAACATCAGCTTCAGTATTACTTTTGAAAATGAGATAATCTCCTCCTTCCTATTTCCACCCTACAATTCTACATACGAGGGGCGTTCAACATATTCTCGATATCGGGGTGAAACTGTGGTTGTATATATAAATTGACTTACTTATCAAGTAATACTATTATTTTAGTGCATTCATGTAAAATTTCATATAAATGTGATTACTAATTCGCGTTTTATCTCTAGTTAAACAGAATCATAATGGCAACTGAGACGATGGTGAAAATTGAGCATCGCGCTGTAATTAAATTTCTCACTAAGCAAGGAAAAAGTCAAAAAAACTATTCATGAAGAGATGGCGGCTGTTTACCAGGGTTCCGCACCTTCATTATCAACTGTGCAAAAGTGGTCAAGTGAGTTCAAGAGAGGCAGAGAGAGCATTGAAGACGACCCCCGCTCCGGCGCCCCGGCTACTGCTTGTACGGGAGAAAGCATCAAAGAAGTCGAAAAACTTGTTCTTGAGGATGCCCGAATAAAGGTGAAAATGATGGCAGAGATCACCAAGCTTTCAATTGGTACCATTCACACCATTCTTCATGATCATCTTAACCTTTCAAAGGTCAGTGCAAGGTGGGTGCCACGAATGCTCACAGTGCCTTAGAAAAAAGTGAGAATCGCATGCTGTAGAGCTTTTGGAGATGTGTAGTGAGAACGCGGACGGTGTTATGGATCGAATTGTTACTGGGGACGAAACATGGGTCCACCACTATGACCCTGAAAGCAAACAAGAGGCCATGCAGTGGCATACAAAAGGAACAGACCAACCGAAGAAGTTCAAAGTCACTCCGTCTGCCGGGAAGCTCATGGCCACAGTTTTTTGGGACTCAAAGGGAATCTTGCTCATTGAGTACAAAAAAAAGGTGAAACCATCAACGCCACATCCTATGCTACCACTTTGCATAATTTGCGGGAGGAAATTAAAAAGAAAAGACGGGGTAAACTCGCAGCGGGTGTGTTGCTTCTTCATGACAACGCTCCTGTTCACACGGCACGAGTTTCCAAGGCTGCTGCGCGAGATTGTGGTTTCGAAGAAATCCAACACCCACCCTATAGTCCAGACCTTGCCCCTAGTGATTATTTCCTGTTTCTGGATTTGAAAAAATGTCTTCGTGGAAAAAGATTTTCGGATGATGAAGAACTCAAGTCGGTATTTTGCAGAGAAAGAGGAAATTTATTTTTTTGAGGGTTTAAAAAAGCTTATCTCAAGATGTAACAAATGCATTGATGTTAGGGGAGATTATATTGAAAAATAAACACAATTTAAATTGAATTCGCATTTTCCTTCATATCGATACCGAGAATATATTGAACGCCCCTCGTATATTCAATGCCGAAATAATTGCAATCTTAAAAGCACTCCAATATACCAAAAACTTCAACAAAAAATCTGCTATCTGCTCCGAATCCCTATCCTCTTTTGATGCTTTTACCAATAACGGCAACCGAAGTTTTTACCCTGGCATAATACGTAATCTACCAAAATCAACTTGATATGGGTCCCCGGTCAGGTTCAAATTGAATTGCCAAAGATACACTCAGAGCATCATCACTTTTCTCCCCTAACCTCAACCCCCAGGACCTTTAATAAGTATACAAAAAAAAAACTGAACATTCAATCTCCTTGTTTTCTTGAATAAAACATAAGAATGGTACAGGAACATTAATAAAGACAATTTATCCATTAAAAAGAACCCACACAAATTATTGCAGTACGCTCTATATGGTCCCGTCCCGAAATGACAAAAATAATAAATAAAGCTTAGGTTCGGCCACAGTAGACTCACTCAAGAACACTACATCAATAAAAACAGATCATCCCGTTCCACATACTGTAATCAATTTCAAATTACTGTCAATCATATCCTGTTAGAAGGCTCTGCCTTCCACATTCTAAGAAATAGATTCCTTTCCCAAAACTACACTCAACGAATAAAATATGAAACTATTAATAGAATTTCTAAAACTAACCAATTTATACTCGTATAACTCAATTTAAGCCACATCAACATAGTTGAAGGCCTTAGCTGCTCTGGCTATTCCGAACTAGCTCATAAATTGAATTGCTAAGTGGCGCAACAGTCATCACCACATCGGAAGATGCTATAATTTTTGCAAATGGTGGAAAATGTCAAAACATACAGAATACACGTCAACAAGACATAAATCGCTGTATTCCTAAAGAACGCGGAATAATTGTTACGATATTTTTGCGGAATAATTCGTCGATGGTGTTGGCGCAGCATGAAGTTCGGCGCAGATTTCCCGGTTGTCCGACACCAACTAGGGAAACACTACGATGTTTAGCAGCTCCCCTAGAAGAGGGACAACCCGAGAGGCTGGCAGGTCTGACCGGCGCTGTAGCAGCCGTTCTGCTGAGAATATCTCAGCTGTAGTTGAAGATGTCACAGAGGAGCCCGGAGTATCGACCAGACGACGTGCTACGCAATTGGGCATGGGCGGTCTTTACAGAGAATTTTAGTGAATGACTGTAAGATGTTCCTTTACAAAGTGCAGATAATGCATCAGCTGTTAGCTGTTGAACGCCAAGCGCGTGTAACCTACGCTCCATTCATCTTGAATCTGGGCCACCAGAGAGACAGCTTTTCATCGAAAATCATTATGAACGCCGACGCCCATTTCCATCTCTGTGGATATGTGAATAAGTAAAATTATCCCTTCTGGGGCACCGAATATTCATTACTGGTGTGCTGTTTATGCTGGGGGGGGGTCATCGGGCTTTATTTTTTCGAAAGCGCTGCGGACCAAACGACTACTGTGGACGGCGAGCGCTACAGAGCCATGCTTAATGACTTTCTTCTTCCTCAATTGGATGAATTGGAACTATGTGGTTCCAACAGCATAGAGCAACGGCGCATACTGCACGAGCCACAATCGGAAATTCTGAGGGCTGCATCTCTGGGGCGCCTGATCTCTCGTTTTGGCAATTTGCACTGGCCGCCAAGATCGCCTGATTTAACAATTTCGGATTTCTTTATGTGGGGTTTTTTTCAGTCACGAGTCTATGTTCAGAAGCCTCAGACTCTTGATATCCTCTAAGGGAATATCCATCAAGAATGCCGAGAACCTATTGCCGGAATTTTTGGCAAGAGTAATGGAAAATCCCACAAATCGAGCCCGAAAGGTCATTAATTCTGGCGGCGGTCGCTTAGCCGATATCATTTCCCAGACACAATGGAAAAAAAAATTCAAATAAAAGTAATCCAAAAGTAGAACCAAAGTTTTTCATTCATAAAAAAAAATACAGCCAAAGGGTGACAACTTTTGCGCCACTATGTACGAAGGGCGTTCAACATATTCTCGGTATCGGGGTGAAGCTGTGGTTGTATATATAAATTGACTTATTTATCAAGTAATACTATTATTTGCATTTGTAAAATTTCATATAAATGTGATTATTAATTCGCGTTTTATCTCTAGTTAAACAGAATCATAATGGCAACTGAGACGATGATGGTGAAAATTGAGCATCGCGCTGTAATTAAATTTCTCACTAAGCAAGGAAAAAGTAAAAAAACTATTCATGAAGAGATGGTGGCTGTTTACCAGGGTTCCACACCTTCATTATCAACTGTGCAAAAGTGGTCAAGTGAGTTCAAGAGAGGCAGAGAGAGCATTGAAGACGACCCCCGCTCCGGCGCCCCGGCTACTGCTTGTACGGGAGAAAGCATCAAAGAAGTCGAAAAACTTGTTCTTGAGGATGCCCGAATAAAGGTGAAAATGATGGCAGAGATCACCAAGCTTTCAATTGGTACCATTCACACCATTCTTCATGATCATCTTAACCTTTCAAAGGTCAGTGCAAGGTGGGTGCCACGAATGCTCACAGTGCCTTAGAAAAAAGTGAGAATCGCATGCTGTAGAGCTTTTGGAGATGTGTAGTGAGAACGCGGACGGTGTTATGGATCGAATTGTTACTGGGGACGAAACATGGGTCCACCACTATGACCCTGAAAGCAAACAAGAGGCCATGCAGTGGCATACAAAAGGAACAGACCAACAGAAGAAGTTCAAAGTCACTCCGTCTGCCGGGAAGCTCATGGCCACAGTTTTTTGGGACTCAAAGGGAATCTTGCTCATTGAGTACAAAAAAAAGGTGAAACCATCAACGCCACATCCTATGCTACCACTTTGCATAATTTGCGGGAGGAAATTAAAAAGAAAAGACGGGGTAAACTCGCAGCGGGTGTGTTGCTTCTTCATGACAACGCTCCTGTTCACACGGCGCGAGTTTCCAAGGCTGCTGCGCGAGATTGTGGTTTCGAAGAAATCCAACACCCACCCTATAGTCCAGACCTTGCCCCTAGTGATTATTTCCTGTTTCCGGATTTGAAAAAATGTCTTCGTGGAAAAAGATTTTCGGATGATGAAGAACTCAAGTCGGTATTTTGCAGAGAAAGAGGAAATTTATTTTTTTGAGGGTTTAAAAAAGCTTATCTCAAGATGTAACAAATGCATTGATGTTAGGGGAGATTATATTGAAAAATAAAAACAATTTAAATTGAATTCGCATTTTCCTTCATATCGATACCGAGAATATATTGAACGCCCCTCGTATAAGCTAGTTTCAAAATAAATATATAAATTTATATATATATTGAAAATACGCCAATTAAAGCAATGTTAGTTATTTAAATTAAAAGTTTAATCCATTCATTATTTAAGTTGAATTTCGTTATTTACGTTAACTAGTTTTGGTAATTAACGTATATCACAACTGAATTTGTTTATTTCCATTAATTATTCTTTATTATTATTGTAGTTATTTGTAATTCCAATTGAATTAATTACGTAAATTAATTTAATTAGCATTTTTAATCCATTAATTAGTTAGTTAAAACTAATTGGGTTAATTCTTTGTCACCGAAATTAAATTTGTTTTCGACATTTCTGTCAAAATTTACTTAAGATATTTGTAGCAAACAAAATAAGGGAACATATGCAATTTGTATCGGAAGTGAATCTTTATACTTCCAACGGTACCGAATCCGAAAGTTTATCTGTGCGGATTGGTTTCTGCAGGGCCGGTCGATGAATTTTGGCGCCCTGCGCAGAATAATAATAGCCCCTTAAAAATGTAGATTTTAACAATATAAATTTTGAAACGATTGCAAAATCGAAAATATTTAATTATGTACGAGTATGTACGAGTGTACATACCAATGCGTTTTTTTTAGGTTTCCCCAGTAGGCCTATTCCTCTATACAAATAAATACAAATTAAAAATGTTCAGATAAGGTTTACTTATTAAACATTTCATGCTTAGAAATAACCAAAAAAATCAACAACGAAAAAATTTTTAGGAACTAATAAATATAAATTAAATACGTTCACGCAACTATTGAATAAATAATAAACCATACACACATATTATTGCAATTGCGTATTTTTTTTGGTAAAAAGTTATTGCCCAGTAAAAGAAAAAAGATGAAAAAGTATAAAGCTAAAATTAAATTACGTACACATTTTACAAGAATAAAGTGTCTTTAAAGAAGTCACAAAAAAATATAAACTAAAGAACTAAAGTTTGATATTTCCATAGGCATGAAAATTTAAAATTAAAAAGAGTGTTGCGTTATTGTGCCCTGAAAATGATCATACGGGCCTTTATTTTGGCAAAACCTTCCACTAGAAAATTACTATCAAGCTCCGACGTAATTTCTTTTTCAATTGATATGGTTGCCAAAGATACCAATCGTCCCTGAGACATTGAAGAACGTAAGTAATTTTTTATAATCTTAAGTTTGGAAAATGAGCGTTCTCCTGATGCTACAGTAACTGGTAAAATTAAAACTATTCTTAGGGCTATAACAGTATTTGGAAAAAGAGTCTTCAGATCTCTGTTATGAATAAAATTAAATTAATAATTCTATCGCGGAATCATTTTCATTAATCAAAGTTGACAACATGATGATTTCTCGATAAAATTTTGAGCCACTTAAATCGGAACTGCCATTATAAGTTAATTTTTTTTTTTTTTTGGAACAGTCTTCAGCTGAAACTAAACTTGGATTTGATTTGAGCTTTCCAATATTACATACACATTGATATAATTCATTGTGCTATTTATCTGCTCAAATCTTTCAGAAATTGATGAAATGGCTTGATCTAAAACTTAAGAAATAAAATTCTACCTTAAATTTTTCTTGCGGTTCTATAATAAGCTCATCTCTTCCTTCGTATGAAAACTGAGTTGCCCTTTTTCGGGACCGCAAGAATGCGATAGCTGGAAAAGTGCAGGGAACTTCTAGATCCTAGCTTCCTCTAAAAACAAGGCGAATTTTTCATCATTTCTCAATTCTATGGGAAATTGTTTTGTTGAACACAAAATCTCAACTACCAGCTTGAGGCATATATGGTATTCCGTTGTTGAACGAACTTGCTAGCAATATTAATCCTGTCTAAAATTGTGTGCCAAATTACAACGCAGCAAAGAAATCTAAAATCTGTCACCTTGCCGCCAAGGGACTGGGCCATATTTTTGGATTTAGGGTCGTCAGTTTGTGATAGTTCAACAAGGGCTTCATAAACTTCTTCTAAGTATAGGTATTATGGCCTGATCGCATCTATTCTGCTCTCCCATCTGGTGGTACATAGGGGTTTTAATGTCAAACTTATAAAAAGTTTTTTTCAGAACCGACCATCTGTTTACAGAGCTAGGGAAAAAAAACATATAAACTCTCAACCGTGTTAAAAAATGCCACTGCCTCAAAAGAACACTGAATAGCATCAAGGATGACTAGATACAGTGAATGCGAGGAGCATGGGACGAACAAAGCTCTTGGTTCCAGTGCTTTAATTCTAGCTTGCATACCACAATTTTTGCCTTTCAGGTTTGCACCATTGTCATATCCTTGTCCCCGACAATTTGATAAAGCAAGGCTTAGCTTTGAAAGCTCACCTAATACTAGCTCAGTTAATCCAATCCGGTTGTCTCTTCTGCAACTAAAAATCCTAAGAAGTATTCCTTAACTTCATAATTTTTTTTGTTATGGTCAACTATTCTAACTACCAAAGTTAGCTGTTCCTTCCTTGTAATATCAGGCGTACAATCTACAATTATCGAAAAATATTTAGCTCGCTTTATTTTGTCTAAAATAGCTTTTCTAACTTCGCCTGCCAAAAGTTCTTTGAATACCCTTATTTAAGTATGTGTGCTTCGTCTCTTGATGATGGATTATGCGTAGGTATTCTGCTAGAACCATGTTGAATTGACTTACAGCTTGAGTTGCAGAAAATTGCCGTTGTCTTGCTCGAATAAAACATCGGAACTTCCACTAATTGCTAAAGACTGTGTAGCAAGGGATTGCACGAGAATTGCAAGCCGTTTCAGGACATTTCTCCAATGCTCAGTTTCCTTGGCCATCTGACTTTGAGTCTATTGTTTTGCCTTTTTTCAAACCTAAATCTAAATCTCTCCAAGCTCGAAAAGCTGTCATATGTAAGGGAGTTGTGTCATGCTTTCGAATAATCCTTAACAAGTGACTCCAGTCACTATAGCCTGTGCTGGATAAAGCGACACTCCTTTTCGGTTGCGAAAATAAGAGACAGCAGAAGCAAAAGACAGAGTCCGAAGATTTCGAGTAAATTAACCATGGCCTTGGTCTTTTCTCACCATTTTTTAAATCTCTTTGGTAAGAACGGATACTAAACTTCCTGTTTTTAGTTACTATTGAACAGGACCCTGCTCCACTAGCAATTGAATAACTTGATCATTTAAATTTGGCCATATTTTAGGATCCTCAAATGCTGGTAAAACATTAAACTATTAAACTACATTCTTCAAAATAATCTAACACATTCAAGGCTGATCCTGGCTGAACTAGCTCTGCAATGTTTCCTGTAGGCACAGCAAGGTATTCCCTTAACTGCAGCGCCTGTTTTATACTGTCTGCCTCAATCGCTTTCCGTTTACTCCTACCTGATAGTTTTTTCTCGCCTGAATACATTTCTGGTTCCCGACCACAAGGCAACACTTTTTTTGAAAATATTTTTTAATCCACTTAACTCAGTTATATATAGGAACTTTTTGTTTGCACTTTAGAAATAAACAATTACAAAAGAGAGACAATCTATTTACATATTATTTTAACATTGACTGGGTTTTCTAAATTCTCAAAATTAAAGCACAATTTTAAAATTATCCAAAAACAAATCTGTCGTCGTGTAAAAATTTATAAATAATCGCATGCGCATGTATAGTATTACGGTATACTTTAGTATAAACACATAATAGTATACTACGTAGTACGTCTGCTTTTTGTACACAAAACTTATGTTTACTTTACATTTAATAAACACTTTTTTACACTTGCACCGTTATCAGGTTGTATACGTTTAACGTAAAAACAGCAAAACATGGAGAGCTAAAGAAAAAATTGCAATTTGCAAAGTGCTACCACTGATCAGACTCCTGCTATAATGCGTAGGTATCTATGTATGTGCAAAAAAAAACAAAAAACATCCTCAGATATAACATACACATTACAATCTTAACATAACAAGCACGTACCTACTGTGAAATATACATATTTAAGTTCGCATTCCATTGTCAGCCAAAGGCACAACTCAATGCGATTGAAGCTAACAACACGTTCTCTTCTACCTTGAACACGTCTGTTATTTGTTGGAGCCAATTTTATTTGTTGTAAATAATTTCCATTTGGCGCAGATCCGAAACTCTGCCCTAGGAAGTTTCTGTGTTTTCTGTGATTTCAGCTGAAAAAACTATGTCGTTATGGCGCAGAGTTTGTGACGTATGAAGCGGCATGATGCAACTGCTTCAGAACCACATACAACCAAAGGGCCGAGAATATTAAGTTATAGGTTCGATGAAAGAGGGTAGTTTTTTTGGATGGACTGCAACTGCGTTGCTATGCTGTTGAAGTTGCTTACAGAGTACAGACACAGGCACCGGAAAAGGCTGTAAGCTGATGTAAGGTATCAGTGTACATACATTTGGTGTGTATGATTATTATTATAGAGATATAAATGATGAAGTGCTGCCGCGTTGCGATTAGGTTAGTGGGAAAAATATTTTCTGTTAATTTTGAAATGTATTTAAAAACGATGTTTGCAAAACACTATTTAACGAATGTATATAATCTTGCGCCCAGTGTAGCTGTTCCACTTACTCCAATGCAAGGTCGGGCTCTGGATTGCTGTGCACATAATAATTAAACTACTCTATTCTATTGATTCATAATGATTCATCTAAATCTGTGAACTAAGAAATTTTATGAAAAAAAGTTTAAAGCTTAAATTTCATACAATTTTGTATGGCTATACATCATACATATATGATTACAAAACATTGCTCTTGGAGCCCAAAGTACTGTATTTTAGTAATTATTATAAATGTATTTTTTGTTGCATGGAGCCCATCTAATACATACTCGGAGAAGTCTCCACGTAATTTCCCCAACTGTTAAAAGGTTTACAAATGTCAAAACGTAAAGTAAAATGTTAAGGTCAAGAAAAATAAAACTTCACTCTATTGGTAACTTTTGGGGAAAGTGTGTGGTTTAATTTATTCATTAAATATATAAAATTCAGAATTAACATTGCATATAAGGAGTAAAACATTTAAGTAAAAACTATCATCTTTTTTATGTTTTATTATATATGTTTAGGCGTCTACATATTAATAAATACGCATGTTTGCCTATCATTTTAGATTTTTTGTCATCAAATCTTACTCCGAGGATGATATTCATCGCAGCATCAAATATGAAATATGGTGTTCAACAGATCATGGAAATAAAAGATTAGACGAGGCGTTTAAAGAAAGGACCAAAGAAAAAGGAAATGTTATGCTTTTTTTTTCTGTTAATGGTTCGGGTCATTTTTGTGGAATGGCCCAAATGATGACACCAGTTGATTATAATTCCACCTCAAGTGTTTGGTCTCAAGATAAGTGGAAAGGTAAATTTAAGGTAAAATGGATTTATGTCAAGGACGTACCTAATAGTCAATTACGGCATATACGACTAGAAAATAACGACAATAAATCCGTAACTAATTCAAGGGATACGCAAGAAGTTCCAAATGGTAAAGGCTTACAAGTTTTAAAAGTCCTGCATTCTTATAAACATCAGACTTCGATTTTTGATGATTTTTATCACTATGAGAAAAAGCAAGAGGAAGCAGTTTTAAAAAAACCAACACAATTTGACAATTTCTTACAATCTTCACCTTCCCTAAATAGTTATCATAATGGCATAAAGGAAGAAAACGATAATCGCATATTGGGAAATTTAAAAGATAGATCTATCTCTCATCGTGGTGGATTCCATAATATTCTTGGAAATCGCAGACAAGGTAGAACTTTAGAGATTCAACTAAATAAAAATGAGAAAGTAAAGTGGAAATTATACGAAAGTCAAGATCACGAAAACAACGAAACCAAAACTCAAAATCATCATAGTTATAAACCTACGTGTTTAGAGGATTGTAATAGTAGTAATTCTGAGCACAATTTTAAAGATATTATTTTGCATATGAACAACTTCAATTGTAACGAAAATGAAATTCTCAGAGCAAATGCGAACGCGAAATTATCATAATTTTTTTAAGCACGCATATTTCAATATTTTCACATATACTACGTATTAAAGCTAATAATATTGTAAGAAATTTCTTTAATTAATATAATTATATATTACGAGTACATAACATAAAATACTGTTTTTTGATAAAATGCGAAATAAAGTACAATATACACAACTGCTATTTGCTAGTACGAGTATTTTTTAAGTTATTCAAACTTAAGAGTATGTAACTATTAATATTTTTGTAGCCTTACTATTCGTGTGCAATATGAGACCAACAAATTTTTTATATGTATAAATATTCGACACCTATTGCTTTAACTACAATATCTCGACTTAGTATCATGGCATTTTTTTTTATACTGCCATTCAATTCTTGCAAGTTTTTAGCTGTCTGAATTCGATGTAATCAGTCAGAAAATTTCGACACATCATCAAGTTTTAAGGGATTTGAATTTTTATCAATATAAAACGAGACAACGATGTGATCAGATATATAGGGTGTTTTTTTTTTAAAGCGGGTCAGACGTTTTTGCTTAAATAAATCACTAAGAAATTAACTTGATGACGATTTATTGAATTCATTCAAAAATTGAACAGTGACTCGACGGAGGCCCACAGAAAATAATCCAATGGCATCAAATTGCCCAATATTGTTGGTCAATTGACGGATTCATTTCTTCAAATGATTCTATTGCCAAATCGTTTTGTTTTTTTTTTATATAAAATGAGTTTTTCGTTAGTAGTATGGTGTAAGGCGCGATTCGGTTCAAACCACAGTTCTTTCAGGTAGATACCACGCAAATTTGGAAAAAATAATCGTTGATCATCGCATTGTTCCGGTGTCTATTGACAGTAATTTGTGTTCCGGCCTCGTTTTTGGAGAAATAAGGACCGATGATGCCACCGGTGCATTTTTTTTTTGTTGGAATAGCATTTGGCGAACTGATAGAGGGTTGTGTTCCCTCCAAACACAGTAATTCTGCTAGTTTACGTAGTCGTTTAAACAAAAATTGACCTCACCATGGAAAAAAATTTTGGATCAACTTTTAGTTTTTTTTCAAACTTAATCACTGAATACCCGACACAATAAATGGGCAAACCTCCTGTACCAATTGGATCTTATAAGCCTAGAGACCAAGATCTTCGCGCAGAATTTTCCATATAGTGGATGGACAAAGGGTAGCCTCTGTGGCGATTGATCGGGCAAGTGCTGGGTATCCTGCGGCCCTTAGATGCTATCACGCCATCTAGGAAGTGCAGTGGACATAAAAACGATGAAAAACTGTGATATATACTACGGTATATACTAGGCGATTTTAATGCCATACTAGGAAAGGGGGGCATCTTTGGTTTTACAGTTGGTAAGCATAGCCTACGCGACAGAGCGTCTGGCACCGAACTTAGGTTTATTAACTATGCGGCGGGGCGCAAGCACACGAATTCCTCATCTCAATATGAGGCCATGGGGACATAGCTAAATCAAATTGATCATTTTGCGATAGACGTAACGCATGCCTCCAGTATTCTGGACGTTCGAACGTTCCGCGCTGCCAGCATTGACTCCGATCACCACCTTGTGGCAGCCAAGGTGCGAATGCGGACTTCCCAAGCGCCAAAAAAAAAAACATTTATGAGAAGGCATATCGTTGAACAGCTGCAATCGCAAGAGGCCGCCAGAATCTTCGCCAAACGGGTATATCGAAATCTGTCAACATCTCCTAAGGACTGAAACGAATAAAATCTGTAAATTTTAATACGGGCTATACTTCCAATGCGTAAAAATTGCAATCCCATTTTGTACCCAAATTAGCCTTTATATTCTCTAGTTTCAGTTTGTTATTGATTTTAGTTCGGTGCGGTTTAAAATATTTATAAAATATGAGTCAAGAGGAACGCCGTAAAAAGATCATCGACAAATGGCTCGAAAATACTTCGCGTCCAAACCATTTCATCGCAAAAAATTTAAACATAGCACGCAGTACAGTGGATTCTGTTATTAAACGATATTTGTAGACGTTGACAGTTAAGCGAAAATAGAAAAGTGGAGCTAAAATTGGAGCATCATTTGGACAGGAAAATAGTGGGTACCATAGTAAAAAACCGGACTATGTCATCCAGAGATGTTGCTCAGAAATGTAATACCAACCAAACAATGATGAAAAGATCTAAAAAACGTAACGGTCTAAAAACACGAAAAAAAAAACAAAAAATACCAAAAGTTACTGAAAAGCAAAAAAAGTCATAAAAACACGAGCCCGAAAGCTAGCTATACGAGTTGATCGGCAACAAGAAAGCGTGCTTGGTTTTGGATGACGAAACTTATGTCAAAGCCGACTTTACTACTCTTCCAGGTGCGCAGTTTTACAACTCGTTTGAAGCTGAGATTCTTCCGCAATCAACAACATCGATTGGGATGGAAAAATTCGGGTCAAAATATCTCGTTTGGCAGGCATTTGCCAATGTGGGCACAGAAGCTCATCGTTTATTACAACGGGAACAATTAACGGAGCAGTGTATATTAACGAGGGCCTAAAAAAACGGTTGATTCCTTTCTTAAACAAACACGAGGATTTAGCATTATTTTGGCCAGATTTAGCTTCAGCTCACTATGCTCATGCGACGTTGAGCTTTTTTGTTGCTAAAAATGTCGACTTTGTCCCAAAAGACATGAATCCTCAGTCCTTATGCCGTCCGCATTAAGTACCGAAGACCAGTGGCAACGCTGCCAATGTGCCATTAGAGACGCCGCAACAGATGTGCTGGGTTTCATCCGATCATCACAAGCAGCTCAACAAGAAGTCTACAAAGCGACGCTGTAACGAAGGACGAGAGATGCTTGTGAGTTTTACGAGCAGAAGAGACGGTAAGAACATCGACTCCTCCAGAAGAAGTTTTACCAACACATAAAAAGAACGTGTCAAGGGAAGAGGAAAGACAACTTTTTTTTATATAATTTGCGGGTGTTCAAGGGATTTGAGTACCGTTAAAATGCTAGCACAGCGTGGACGAAGGAAAATCAGGAACGAAAGAAAAATAGTTGGTTTTAAATGTTTGAAGGTTATAATGACTAGGAAATAAAGAGCTAGGTAGAGTATTCCACAAGCGAGTTGTACGCCTTAGGAAAGAATTACGATATCTTATAGTACTTCCGAAAGTGGGCTTGGGGTGTACTGGTGAGAGTTCATAGCGAGACAGGTGTTACGGTTAAAAGTTTGAACGGATGGAATGCTACTGACGATTTATATGGAGCGCTGGTGGTGGAAAAGCGATAAACTATAGTGGGATACGAGACATTACGTCGGTGTTCGAGGTGTATGAGGTTTGTTGCACGGTTTTGACTCCTATCTAGCAGATGCAGAGATGTGTTGGAGGCTATATGTGGGCATTGTGCTCCAATTTCGGGCGGGTAAACGCCTTATACAGGGTGTCCCCTAATTCCTCAACGATAATTTGGGAAATGATTCCTGGGTATATTCTATGAAAGAATTCATTCTACAGTATGGGTCTATCTCCAATGTTGGCAGCCTTTATCGAGGATCTAAGAAAAGGCTTAGTTGGTGTACTCTGACCCATGTTAACGGAAATTGCTCTGTTAGTACTAATGGTAGAAACTTCGTGTAGGACATTGTTTTTAGAAGAAATACTAGCTTTTGTAACGGTGTTTAAGTGAAATTGATATCTTGTTCGAGCCCTTAGATATCCAATACCAAAACCTGTTCCATTTTCATTTTCCATGCTAATTTTTGACTTTGAGGTCACTTTTCTCCAGAAAATTAGCATAATGTTTTACTATTTTTTTCTTAATAAAAAGAAAATCAATTCGTCATCAAGTTTGCACAAAAGCCCATAGATTTTATGATACTTGGCAAAACATGCAAGGAATCATTTCTCAAGTTATCGTTAACGAATTAGAGGACAACCTGTATATTGGGGCCTGATCAGAAGGGGTGAAGTATCTCTTACATCGTTTGAGGAAACTTAGAACTTTCGCAACAGTTTTGACGACGCCGGATATGTGGACAATGGAAAGTTTTTCGCTTTCGACGATGCAAACGCCCTTCACGTACTACGGCCGAAGAACAGGGACGTGAGTCCTGGAACGAATATGAAAAGCAGAGAATACTGTCGTCAACAAAGAAATATATTGGATTAGAAGTAGCAAACAAGAAATCGTTGATGAAAATTAAAAAGTGTCGGAGACAAAATGGAGTGCCTCAGTACTCCAGCATTTATCTTGTGAATACCAGACTTGAAACCATCCAAGACAACTTCAATTGAACGATCTGAAAGGTAATTTCAAATCCATTGAACAAGAGAGTCGTCGATCCCAAAAGCACGCATATTCGACCAAAGAGCCTGATGCCAAACTCTGTCAAATGGTTCAGAAATATCTTGCCTTCGCCAGATTGATGTACGCTTTGGTTCCGCTTTTCGGTGAGACATGCATCAAATCACTATTGCACCTTTGCTACGAAAACCGTACTGCCGGTCCTTGAGATGTTTTCGTGTTTCCAGATATTTCATGAAATGACAGTTTATCAGCGTTGCAGTGACCTTGGAAAGAAAGGACGCAAATGCAATAGGTTTA
Source organism: Volucella zonaria (assembly GCA_963966105.1). NCBI lineage: Eukaryota > Metazoa > Arthropoda > Insecta > Diptera > Syrphidae > Volucella > Volucella zonaria. The sequence goes on along the minus strand of OZ014530.1, from coordinate 148,481,625 downwards.
TAGGAGGAGAGAAAAGAACGATTTTTTTTTAGAGACGGGATGGACAAATGCTGTTTTGCATCTTCTCGGAAAGAGTCCTAAAGAGTCCTAAAGAGTAGGATGGTTTTGCCAGCGTGGAAGAACATCTCTTCAGAAGAAGGAGCGGGTATGTGAATGTAGAGATCTTTAAGTACTCTTGCTACTACACGAGTACGAAAGTGGATTCGTCCTATTCAAGATTTGCTGCACTCGAGTATAGACGGATACAAAGCACAATTTGAAAGTGTTGAGCTGGCCGCAAAGTGTGTATCAAGCAGATTGGCCTTTTCCAAAGAGCTGACAGCTGGAATGTCGTTATAAATGAGCGTTAGGATGGAGGATGAGGCAGAATTTATAATATTTTTGACCAACGACCAATAATTGTTACTATTTTGTAGTCGGGGCGCAGTCGGTGCTGGGAATATGGAAAAGCTTTACTATATTTACTACAGATTGTGTAAAGGCGAAGCGGCATAACATATCTCCATCGGCCAGAATAGACCATTCAATTTAAATGATCAACCCTATTCTGCTAAATGTCGAGGAAAGCGAATTATTCCCGGTCGGTAAGTCAGTTTGCCTATCACGCTAAACAACTGAAACAGGATCGTCCTTATATATCTGTCATAGAATCATCTGCAGTTATTGCTTTGTTTGTGCTTTGCGGTAGAAAGTTCGTAAGTAGAAAAAATACTTAAATATGTGTATGAAAATATTGATGGTTAAACCGTGACAAATTTTACGTGATGGTTGGGCTTATGAAAGAAAACATTGACATAGCGCAAAATAGAAGTAAAAGGGTTCACCAGCATACAAAACTGTTCTGGGAAGATTCGAAAAGAAAACTGAATTGTTTTGGCCCACCCAGCAAGGTCACAGTGGTCACCATTCTTCAGTGGAGACAAGAATCAGTACAGATCGTGGAGGAAAAGGGCATGTACATTTATGGAAAATTAAGCATTTCTCTAAACACCCGAACTACTATACACCTTATACAATTTTTCATTCAATAATTATTGGAGAAGCAGCAGACATACTAATTAACCACAACAACAAGCTGAACTTCTATTCAATCATCAACAGACTTGACCACACTTATGCCAACCAATGGGCACTGTATGTATTTCTCGAAGAAATTAAAAAAATGACGCAAGTAAGGAGTCAGAAAAGCCATTGAACCTTACACTCTCAAAGATAGAGATGTCAGGAGAACAGGGATCTATGTCAGAATATGCAAATCAAGAAGCAGTCCGTACATTTATCACAGAACTCAACAGTAAATATACAAGTGGCACATTATACACTCACCACCTAAAGTATTTAGAAACGGCATATGCAATTGCAAGCACAATATATCACGATAACGCGAACATGCAGCTTGACGCACAAATCGCACCAAAATGATGTAATCAACGACCAAATCCTCAATTACAGAGATATGAGGATAGAAGGAGATACAATTCAAATACAGTAAAAGCTCTTTATTCGCGCTTCCTTCATTCGCGTTTTCACTATTCGCAGATTTAAAAAATGCGACCCAGTTCCTATATTCGCGGCTAAAGATTCCTTTATTCGCGGATCTAATCGGTACATCGGTGCATGCATATTAATAAAAATGATTCAAAAAGTAAAATAGACCTTATTACAATTATACCTAAAGTATGTTGTTAAATGATATCGCCGCTGTATTGGTTCGGCCTTTGACACAAGCCGCTTCGCCGCGTTCGGCGTTTATAATAATCTACAGAGGGTGGCCAAGTCATCAGCACGGTTTTAAAAAAAAGGATTTTATGTCAAGTATTCTTAAATACCAATCAACATAGCGAAGAAATATTTTATCTAATTCTGGGAATTTCAAAAAATCTTTTTAGTATAGGTCAAAGCAATAAAATTTGGAAAAAACCCCTTTCGGAAGTAATTAAGGGGAAATTCCGGAAATTTAAACAAGTGTGCTAATGACTTGGCCACCCTCTGTAAAGGAACAGGAAGAGCCGCTTTGCCTGTTTTATTGTTTCATCTTTCCATTCGTTACAAAAATTGTGATTGAGTAACATGTCTCTACCGCTGTCTTCCTAATTTATAATGTCGACTAAAAACATTGAAAAACGAGTTTCGACGCGAAAAAAATCTGTGTTACCGGTTAAAGTGAAAATAGAAATGCTTGATCGTTTATGCTAATTAATTCATTAATTCTGGGAATTTCAAAAAATCTTTTTAGTATAGGTCAAAGCAATAAAATTAGGAAAAAACCCCGTTTCGGAAGTAATTAAGGGGAAATTCCGGAAATTTAAACAAGTGTGCTAATGACTTGGCCACCCTCTGTAAAGGAACAGGAAGAGCCGCTTTGCGTGTTTAATTGTTTCATCTTTCCATTCGTTACAAAAATTGTGACCGAGTAACACATCTCTACCGCTGTCTTCCTAATTTATAATGTCGACTAAAAACATTGAAAAACGAGTTTCGAAGCGAAAAAAATCTGTGTTACCGCTTAAAGTGAAAATAGAAATGCTTGATCGTTCACGCTCATTCAATGTCAACGAATCAATATATTCTCGGTATCGATATGAAGGAAAATGCGAATTCAATTTAAATTGTTTTTATTTTTCAATATAATCTCCCCTAACATCAATGCATTTGTTACATCTTGAGATAAGCTTTTTTAAACCCTCAAAAAAATAAATTTCCTAAATACTAAAATATTGCCGACTTGAGTTCTTCATCATCCGAAAATCTTTTTCCACGAAGACATTTTTTCAAATCCGGAAACAGGAAATAATCACTAGGGGCAAGGTCTGGACTATAGGGTGGGTGTTGGATTTCTTCGAAACCACAATCTCGCGCAGCAGCCTTGGGATCTCGTGCCGTGTGAACAGGAGCGTTGTCATGAAGAAGCAACACACCCGGTGCGAGTTTACCCCGTCTTTTCTTTTTAATTTCCTCCCGCAAATTATGCAAAGTGGTAGCGTAGGATGTGGCGTTGATGGTTTCACCTTTTTTTTGTACTCAATGAGCAAGATGCCCTTTGAGTCCCAAAAAACTGTGGCCATGAACTTCCCGGCAGACGGAGTGACTTTGAACTTCTTCGGTTGGTCTGTTCCTTTTGTATGCCACTGCATGGCCTCTTGTTTGCTTTCAGGGTCACAGTGGTGGACCCATGTTTCGTCCCCAGTAACAATTCGATCCATAACACCGTCCGCGTTCTCACTACACATCTCCAAAAGCTCTACAGCATGCGATTCTCACTTTTTTCTAAGGCGCTGTGAGCATTCGTGGCACCCACCTTGCACTGACCTTTGAAAGGTTAAGATGATCATGAAGAATGGTGTGAATGGTACCAATTGAAAGCTTGGTGATCTCTGCCATCATTTTCACCTTTATTCGGGCATCCTCAAGAACAAGTTTTTCGACTTCTTTGATGCTTTCTCCCGTACAAGTAGTAGCCGGGGCGCCGGAGCGGGGGTCGTCTTCAATGCTCTCTCTGCCTCTCTTGAACTCACTTGACCACTTTTGCACAGTTGATAATAAAGGTGCGGAACCCTGGTAAACAGCCACCATCTCTTCACGAATAGTTTTTTTACTTTTTCCTTGCTTAGTGAGAAATTTAATTACAGCGCGATGCTCAATTTTCACCATCATCGTCTCAGTTGCCATTATGATTCTGTTTAACTAGAGATAAAACGCGAATTAATAATCACATTTATATGAAATTTTACATGAATGCACTAAAATAATAGTATTACTTGATAAATAAGTCAATTTATATATACAACCACAGCTTCACCCGATATCGAGAATATGTTGAACGCCCCTCGTAGAATCTGTAGCTTCAACTTCACTGTCAGCGAAAATTGTTCGTGATTCAGCAATAGAAAAAATGGAAGTGGCGTTGTCATTATGGATTGAAGGCCGCAACTAAAAAAGGGTGCCCCTGAGTGGTCCAATGGTGCGGGAGAAGTCAAAGCGTATTTACGCACATTTTAAAGAACCTGATGATAATTGTGGTGGTGAATGTACAGATGGAGGATTTCAAGCATCGGAAGGTTGGTTCAATAAGTTTAAGGTGAGACAATAGCATTAAAATCGTTGGAAAAGCTGCACCTGCAGACATTCCTGCAGCAGACAGATATCCAGAAGAATTTGCAAATCCAGTAGCTGATGGAGAATACCAACCTGAGCAAATATTTAATGCAGATGAAACTGCACTGTTTTGGAAGAGAATGCCAAACAAAACATTCATTTCTAAAAGCGAAAAGTCTGCCTCTGGATTTAAATCAGCAAAGGATAGGATTATACTGTTGCTATCTTCTATTGTACCAGGAGATTGTGTCATTAAACCACTGATTCTTTACAGATCGTTAAATCCTCGTGCTTTAAAAAATCAAAACAAGGATGACCTGCCAATGTTTTGGCGTGTTAATAAGAAAGCATAGGTTACAAGCGCTATTTCTTGTGACTGGTTCCGGAATTGTTTTGTTTCTGACGTTGAAACTTATTTAAAAAAAAAAGAATTTAGACTTTAAAGCAGTTCTAGTTTTGGACAATGCACCAGGTCATTCTCGTGAACCTGAAACTGTGCATCCAAATATAAATGTGATATTTTTGCCTCCCAACACGACGGCTTTGCTTCAACCTATGGACCAAGGAATAATCCAGGCCTTTAAGCTCTATTACATTAGGCGAACCTTCAAAATCATATTGGATGATATGGAATGTGATCCTGATATGAATGTTGTGGAATGCTGGAAGAAATTTGATATAGCAAAATGCATCGTAAACATAAAAGAATCATTGGAAGAACTGAAGCCATACACATTGAAATCATGCTGGAAAAAGCTGTGGCCTGCTCTGACTGCGGAAAATGACGAAGAATCTGTGCAAATTCAAACTTTGACTGCAAACATAGCCGGAATAGCAAATGGAATAGGACGAGATGGGTTCGAACAGGAGTGGCTTGAATCGCAAGATGAAGATTTGATTAAAACCGACTTGGAGGAAATGTTAAATTCACAGCCAATTGAAGAAGAGGCTTCAACAAGCACTGGAAACGTGACATTTAATTTGAAAAATTTTAGTGAAGGTTTAAGAATGGCAAATGAGCTTTGTGATTTCTTTATGCAAATTGATCCCTCTAGGAACGAAGTCTTATTTTTAAGAAGTAAATTGCTAATGCCACTGCTGAATATCGGTCTGAATTGAAGGAGCTTTTAAAAATTGCCAAGCAAGAAAAACTTACAAAAACTCTTTAAACCGTTGCCTAAGCCTGAAGATAAAAATGAATCAATATGGTCAAAAACTTCAATAAATTTAATTTTTTTATATATGCACTTGGTTTTTATTTTGTTACCTAGGAACGTATCCCCTATAATCGCATATAAATTACCATTCCATATTCATGGTTTCTGTATTCGCGGCATTTTTACGGAACATATGCCACGCGAATAAAGAGCTTTCACTGTATACAAGTACAATGTAATCATCAACCATGCCAAGAACCGATGGAAGTGGATAACTCTCGTCAATACATGCGACCAACACAACATAATACGCAACCTCCTCCAAGGAACAACTTCCAACAGTCTCGACAGCACCATAATCCATTCAGAGGAGACCAACGAGCAGAAAAACGTGAAAGAATCCCGTCATCAAGAAAGGTACAACGAGTAAGCCAGACCAGAGATGAAGATCTACAATCACTCGTCCCACATGCTGATACCACCTATGAAAGAGGAAGTTCTTTTTTAAGAGAGTAAACGGATTACCATGTCTCCAAAGACGCTGCCAAAAACCAGGTAAATCCGTTAACATTTTAATTAATACAGGCGCGACAAATAATTATATTAGTTATAAGTGCAAAATAGGAAAATCTATACCTATAAAACCAGCAAAGATTAAAACGCTTCGTGGATACTCTTTGACTAAAACTAAGAAAATTATTACATTATGTAATCATAATTTAGTATTTTTTGAAACTGAAGCTTTAGAGGAGATCGACATGCTTTCGGGTGAACATCGCCTTAGGGTCATGAAAGCACAAATCGACCTTTTTGAGTATAAACTCACATATAAATATAAAAAGAAAGAAATTAGTGAATAAAAAGTACAGTTGATATATTTATCGTTATCTGAGATTGAATATTTCATGAGAACAAATGCCGAAACGAACGAAATTGTGCCGTATACGACTACGGTACAAGCCACAATTAGAACAAAATCAGAAGATCCTATTTGGGTGAAACAGTACCCGTATCCGATAGCAGACAACGAATTTATAAATAAAGAAATAGAAAAGTTATTGAATAATCAAATTATACAACCTAGTAAAAGTCCACACAACTCTCCAATCTGGACCGGTCTAAACGTACCGATAACGAAGGGAAACCTAAAAGACGTATGATAGTAGATTTTCAGAAGCTTAATGCTCAGATTATCACTGATAGATACCCTATCCCAGATGTTGCGATGCCTATTCAAAAGCTATGCAAAGCAAAAGTTTTTACGACATTAGATTTAGAGTCAGGTTTTCACCAAATCTTGATCAAGGAATTGGATAGAAACCGCATTATATGTGAATGAATACATTAGAATGCCGTTCGGTTTAAAAACCACACCCTCTATATTTCAGCTATGCGTAGATGATATCCTACGTCCATATAATGGCAAGTTCGCATACGTTTATATTGACGATGTACTAATATATTCCTCCTCACCCGAAGAACATATGTAGCAAATCCACACAATAGTAAAAGGATTTCGCAATGCCAATATAAAAATCTGAAATGAGAAATCACATTTTTTCCAGGATTCAGTAGAATACCTCGGGCATAGGTATAGTAAAATATAATAAAATAACTGTGGATCCTAATAAAATTCAAGCGATAAAGGATTATCCAACTCAAAAGAATCTAAAAGAATTGCGATCATTTTTAGGACTAACAAGCAACAATACTATAGGAAATCTATACAGAACTTCGCCGTGATAGCGAGACACATTTGTACACGGAGAAAATAGAAGCGTAAACAAAAATCAGAGTGCAAAAATATAAATTAATCTAGACCCAGCACTCGAGACTTTAAGAAAAATAAAAGACGCATTACAAGCGCAAAACTTTTGAACTAACGACAGATGCAAGCAGTTTTGCAAGAGGAGCTATTAGGGTATAGAATAAGAAACCCATTCCATTTTTATCTAGAATTCTTAGTCAAACTGAACAAAACTACAGCACGAATGAAAAGTAACTTCTCGCGATCATTTGGTCTCTTCAAAAATTAAGAAATTACCTGTACGGTAGAGCAGATCTAACAATTTACACAGATCATCTGTCACTTATCTTTTCGATTTCGATTCCAAACACAAAGTTAGAACGAAAAACTTCATAGAAGAATTTGGCGCTAAAATCGTATACAAATTAGGACACCAAAATGTTGTCGCTGTTGTACTGTCTCGTCAACAGATTAACAATACCTCGAGTTGCCCACAATACTCAGCTCAAAATTCACCAACCGAGAAATTGAAATTCATAAAACAACCATTAAATACTCGTACATTTAGAAATCAAATAACATTAGCACAATCTAGTTAGTGGAAATCTCCTCGCAAAATATTTTTCGTGTTCACGATATACACTTTTCTATTCGACTAAAGAGGAACTATTAGATAAACTGAAACCAATAATAAATCCGAAGGTAACAATGCTAATAAATTAGACAAAAAAACTGTATTCCACGTCGAAAACGACATAATTTCTTCCTTTCCAAATATATCAATGTTTTAGCACAAAAAATGACAAAAGACAAAGAAGACAAAAAGAAATTGTAATCCAAACACACAAACAAGCACATAGAAATTATAAAAATAACGCGCACCAAATCTGACCACATATTTTTGGCAAATATGGGATACGCCAAATGTGCAAAAAAGAAACACAAGAGTGTGAAATCTGCCTAACAAACAAATATGAACGCAGACAAAACAAACAACCGATGGCAGCTTCTTCAATACCAAATCACGTATGAACAGAAACATATACATCAGCACAACTGATATACACAGGAACACCGACATTTCATTCCACAACCAACGGTGAGCGTACACACAGCGCGCTGATCGAACTGGCTAAAGTCCTAAGTACAGGAAAATAATTCTTTACCAGGAGACAAAATCTTTAACGCGGTGCGAAAATACAACAAAACAATACACTCAGTTACAGGAGAGAAACGCGAAGGCGTGTTCTTCAGTCGAGAAGGGTATCCTGATATAAAACAAAAACTCGAGGTAAATCAAAACAAACTGCTTTCATATCATAACAAATATCGTAAGAGTATCACATACAAAAAAGGAGACGTTATATACTCTAATACACACCGTCGCAACAAAAACGTACGAAAATACGCAAAGCACGTAGTAAAAGAAGAGGTGACACAATACTTACAAATCGCGGTACAATTATACACAAAGAAAGTATATGAGTGCAAGCATGCAAGGAACAATAATTTAATTTTTTATCTCTGTCATTTTTTGCGACAACCTAGTTGACTTAAAGAATAAAAAAAATGTAATGATAGAAACAGACCCGGTATACGTATACCAGGAAACCACAATAACACCATATGAGAAAATAGTAGGATCCGCATATATGTAATTTATAACAGAACTCGGCTGAACAAGTGTTAATAAGCAAAATTGAGACACTCAAGCCGCAGGTAGTTCCTCATACCTTTAGAACTAGACGATCAGTTAACTTTCTAGGTTCAGCTCTTAAAATTATCATGGGTACACCTGACCACGACGACATCATCGAAATCAAGACCGTATTAAAGAACACAAGTTTGAAAAAATATTAGGGACTCTCGATCTTAAAACTATATCAAAGGATGTAGTGATCACCGAAGTATTCAATGAACTATCCTTTATTGCTAATTCAGGAACTCTAAACTTATAAGATATTCAATAAATAGTATCCAATCAAGCATTAGATTCACCTATAATAAATGTATTAGAATACGCCGACGTACATGTTTGTTATTTTCACCAAGCAATTGTAGCTATTTATAAATACCCAATATTAAAAACAAAATGTAACTTATTCAATCTAGTATATCCACTTGCATACAAGTATTACTAGATTCTAAGATATCAAAATGTAACAATGTATTTACACCGATTACTGGCAATTGTATTATTAATATATTAGAAAATCAGCCAACCAAATGTAAAGTGATACATGAAAATAACACAGCACTCCAGCTACTTGAAAACGGAAACATTATTTATTACAGATTGTTCATAACCTGGAATAATGTACAAATAGACAGACTTAAATTATTACAATTCAATTAATGCACATCTATCGATGGAAAGCCATACTTCAACCACCAAGAATTAAACGATTCCATATACAGTAAACTTTTGATAATTCGAATTGCACCCGACCAAGGAAAAACTTCGGATTGCAGAGGTTTTCGGATTATGGGGGTTCTAGAAAAAAAGTATTTTCTCTAAACGAAATTTTTATTACATGTAGGTATGCACATATGTATATGTTTACATTTGAATAATGGTCTGTAGAGTAAGGTAATTATGTATTTTTAAAACAAATTACATGAAAAAATCTGTAATTTGAGCTAGCAGCTGCAAACGAGCTCGGTCCAAGATGTTTTCGATCGTGTTTAAAGCTGAAAAAACGTTTTCGTCGACATCTGTCCTCTCTAAAAATTCACATAGTTTTTCAAGTGATAATTTCGCTTCCTTTCAAGTTAAGGACAGAATGGGTTCCCCGTGCTCATCTTCATCATGATCCGAGTTTTCATTATCATCAAAGTGGACAAACTCTTGGAATGAGACTGGGATTTCTTCGGAATGAGGTAGATGATTCCATCCGACCTGTATAAAATCGATTTCCTGTTTTTCTTCAATTTGAGCTTCTTGTGATTCTTCCTGGAGAAAGCCGGAAGTTCTAAAACAATAGCGAATTGTACTTTTGGTAGCATTCTTCCAAGCTTTATCAGCCATTTTCTTTGCAAGCAGCACTGGTATGTTGGACTCATTCCCTGCTTCTATACAATCTAACATTCTTTTGACAACTTCCTTACGATACAGCATCTTGAAGTTATTGATAATGTCTTGGTCAAGTGCTTGTAGTTTGGAACTTGTATTCGCTGCCAAAACTTGTATTTTGACGTTGGTAAGAGATGACTTGCCACTGTGAGCAGTACAGTTATCAATGAACAAAAGGATTTTCCGCTTCTGCTTTTTCATCTCCACATCGAGACTAGCTAGCCATTTAGGGAATAGTTCAGTCGTCATCCACGTTTTTTTATTTGAATGATAAGATAACGCAAATGGTTTAATGTTCTTAAAACATCGCGGTTTTGCATATTTTAATATCATCAGCGGTTTAATTTTTGGGACCCATCCTTATTCGCAGCTAACAATAATCTGATTCGCTCTTTGCTGTTTTTTCCTCCGTGACATTTTTCATTTCGACTCCTACAAGAACGAAATTTAAGTTAAAGCGAGGATGCTTAATTTTAAGAAGGAGGGGGTTCATGACGTAACCTCACTCTTTGCCTATCCGTCATTCTTATCAAGTCACATACACCAGATTACATCATCATTTAGGAAGGTAAACAACTTTACCACCGACATCACCTAACAATTAACTACCCAAATAATATTTAGTTAACAACAAATAACGGAATTCTACAATAGCGATAACAGCCAATAGTTTAAATAGTATTAAGATCTTACATAGTAGTTAGTCTTGAATATCAATAAAGAGCACGCAGTTCGGCGTAGGAGGTCCTCAAAATAGGCCTTTGTTTGCGAGATGACTTCATCATTGGAGTCAAATCTTTTTCCACCAAGCCATTTCTTCAGGTTTGGGAACAAGAAGTAGTCGCTCGGAGCCAAATTTGGAGAATAGGGTGGATGAGGGAGCAATTCATAGCCCAATTCATGGATTTTTGCCATGGCAACTGCACATGTGTGCACCCTTGCATTGTCTTGGTGGAAAAGAACTTTTTTCTTGGCCAAATGAGGTCGTTTTTTTTTCAAATCGTCATTGAATCGGTCCAATAAGTTGGCATAATATTCCCCATTGATTGTTCTTCCCTTTTGAAGGTAGTCAATGTGGATTATCCCGCGTGCATCCCAAAAAACAGTCGCCATAACTTTATTGGCTGACAAACCCACCTTGGCCTTCTTTGGCGCCGATTCACCCTTAGAAACCCACTGTTTTGACTGTTGTTTGTTCTCTGGTGTGTTGTGATGGATCCATGTTTCGTCCACGGTTACAAAACGGCGCAAAAACTCCTCCATATTGCGATTAAACAACGCCAAACCTTCCTGTGAAGTTGTTACACGATTGCGTTTGTGGTCGACAGCGAGCAAACGCGGCACCCATCTTGCGGAAAGCTTTCTCATGCCCAAGTGATCATTCAAAATTGAAACCACTGAGCCATGCGAGATCCCTACGGCTTCCACAATCTCTCGCACTTTCAATCTTCGGTCGGCCAACACCATATCGTGAATTTTTTCGATTGTTTCGGGTGTAGAGACCTCAACTGGGCGTCCAGGACGTTCGTCATCTTCAGTGCTTGTACGGCCACAACGAAATTCAGTAAACCACTTTTTTACCATTGAAATCGATGGTGCAGAGTCCCCATAGTATTTATCAAGCTTAGCCTTGGTCTCGGTAATGGTTTTTTTTCGCAAGAAATAATGCTTAATAAGCACACGAAATTCACTTTTTTCCATTTTCTCCTCAAATTAGTGAGTAGTGTGATAAAAATAGCTGTCAAACACAAACTAACTGACGCAGCAAGTTTAAATTTTGACAGGAGTCAACTGACAGATGCCTGTGGACAGGAGCAGTGTTGCTGTTTCAGTAAAGAGGTCAGAAATTCACGGACTTATTGACCCGCCCTCGTATGTTCAAATATTTTATTATTTGATTTGAATTATTATTAAAATATATAAGTATTTATTTTTAGACTGAGTTATTACAATATTATGTAAATATTTATCTTTAAACTGGATTATTATTATCTAAATATTTATTTTTAAACGCTGAATTATTATTATATTTTCCATAAAGACATGTATGTGTACTTTTATAAACTTTTGCAGACATGCAGACCACAGCATACATTTACAATCTGTGGAGCTTTTTTGACTCATATAGCAAGACTCGTGTCACACAAAATAGACGAAAAAAAGCGCTGAGCTTGCAATAATTCCCAACAAGCAGGTCTTAAATACAAATGCTATGTCCAAGGTCCCCACCTATTCCGCTTGTGCGTTTTTTTTTTATCCGAGGTCAAAAGTCACAAATGTTAGTTTATTTCGTATATCTCTGAAATGGTGAGAACTACTGGAAAAATGGATGAAAGAAGGTTTGTAGGTCGTGAAATTCTCTACCAAAAAGGTCTCAATACTTTTTTCCCTATGAAGCACCGTTGTCGAGTTATCGCGATTTCAAACCTATAAAATACGAATATGCACTCATATGTGGCCAGCATGCATCATCGGGTTATCCGTTTGAAGAAAAAAATATTGGAATATTGGTTTTTGTGACTTATGCACTCAAATACTATACGTGGAAAATATACGATTCTGAGTGGGTCAACATCCGTTTCTAATTCCATTAGTCGATTGGCCTTGAGTAACATCTGCCTGCGACCTTCCATTGCTTTTTTCGAGGAACATAGCTAGTAAATCCAGTCAGTTTTGAACGGTTTGTGTTTGTAGATGATATTTTCATTTTAAACTGTGTCGTTACAAAAGCTTATAAAAATGTAAGAATTTTTCATTTGCAGTGAATCTTTGACTGAAGGTGAAATTGTGGTTGTTGATCTTGGGATGAAAACTTTAATCGATTCAAGTAATGAAAGGAGTGATGGGTTTGATGAATATTTAAAAGACAAACAATCTGTAACTATCCAAAAGCAGTGTCGGAAAGTGTAAACTTGGAAGAGCATCATTGCTACAGCTAAAAGACAACACGATGTGGAAACAGCTAGCACATCTGGGATTAGCTCTCATCGGACTAGAGCGCGAGGGAATGATTCTTCTTTTTGTTTTGCGCCAATGAAGCAGATAAAGCGGCTGAAATGAAAAAAGCGCAGCATCTTCGGCGTAGAGTGTTCCAAGTTTCAACATTTGCATTTACAGGCGCCATATTGATGAGCTAGCAAGAAGTGTTACTGCAAGCATTCAATATGAACACGATTTAGTTGCTGCTGAGGCTAAGTACAACAGTGATTGTTATAATTCCTTTGTGAAACCCACTACTGGAGGTAAAATCGGTCGTCCTGAAAGTGATTCTATTACTTTAGCGATGGAAAATATATTTGCATTTACTGAAAATCATGATGATCGTCAGTTTTCAATACAAGAGTTGAAAGATATTCGCGAAGAACCATCCATCGATAACAGAATAATCAAGTCAGAACTGAAGTACGGTGATAGAATCATCATAACTGAGAAATTGGGAAATTCGACATTCATTTGCTTCATCGACAATCAGCACAACATTCTCAACAACTAAATCAAATGCAACAGATGAAGATTCTTTCGAAATCAGTCAACACAAATTGAGCAAGAAGAGGAAGAAGAAAGCGAAGAGGCAGAAACGAGTGATCAAGTAGAATTTGATGCAGAATATGATGTAGAATATGATGATGAATTATGTAATTTTCTTCTTGCTACAATTTGCATTACATTAATAAAATATTGTCCCATTAAATTTCCTCGATTGAAATATATCGTGGAGTATTCCCACTGGGGAAACCGCTTTAAAAAAAAGCGCCGAGTACACTACCTCAGAAGTGGTGCGGAAAAATGTGCATACCTACGGTCTGAAATCGCGATAGCTGGAGAAGGGTGCTTCATAGCGATACCTTTTGTAGAGAATTTCCCGATCTTTTCGAGATATACGCAAAAAACGAAAATTTGTGACCTTTGACCTGGGATAAAAAACAACGCACAATTGGGATCGATGGAGACTTTTGACATATCATTTGCAATGACGTATTCAGGACGTGTGCCAAAACCTGCTTGTTGGGAATTAATACAAACTGCAATGTCTATTTTGTCAGGGCTATGTGCATAGAAATCGGTTTTTGAGTGCTCCAATTGTTCTTTCGACAATATTCCTACCAATGCTGTGAAGACTGTTAAAATTCGATCCAGGAGTGTGTATTTCAACCGATTGAAACGTTATCATATCCTGCATCACCTTTAATATGTACATTGTACGCACGATATACATACATATACATTCTACGAAAAAAATCGTTCTACAGTTAGGGTCTATCTCCAATGTTGACAACATTTATCGAGGATTTTAGGAAAGGCTTACTTTGGTGTACCCTGTCTCATGTTAACGGAAATTTCTCTGTAAGTACACTTGCGGTCATAAAAACCGCACCATATCAAAATGATTGAAAAATTGTTAATAACTACGATAATAATTTTTATAATGAAATGAAATTTTTGTTGAGTACTCCGCAGTAGTTTATAAGTATTTCTATCTAATTTCCATCTGTTTATTGAATGTTTGAAAAAAGATATTAACAAAGAAAGAAAAACCAGTTAATTTTCTTAGTTTTTTAAAATATTTTAATAGTCATTGGTTATCAAAACCAAACGATACATTTTTTATGTATGTGTATATAAGATGTTTAGATATGCCACTTTTACCAAAAAATTATCAATACCGAGTTGCTCCTCCTTTGGCGGTTATAACCGCTTTTATTCTAGAAGGCATCGAGTTTGCTAGAAGTTCAGTAATATCCCTTGTAATTTCAGTATTCCATACATGTTCCAGAACTTCATTTAGCTTTTTTGTACTCTCTGGTTTATGTTCGGCCACCTTACGTTGCATTACATGCCACAAGTGTTCGATTGGATTTAAATCGGGCGAATTAGCTGGCCAGTCTAGTCTGGTAATTCCGAGGTCATCAAACGTTGTCTTGAGCTGAAAATTATTGAAAGACTCTAGTTACTTGTCTGTTTATTATTTATAAAGTAGACATCTAGAAATTGATTTATAACACTTTACTTACGGATTTGGCCCGGTGGGAAGGTGCAGAATCATCTCGAAAAATGCACTTGTCAGTATACGAATGATGCTGTTCAATTGCTGGTACCAAAAACTCCCTTATTACTTCTCCATACTTTTGAGCGTTCGTAGTTCCATTAACAAAGTGCAAAGGGCCCAAAACGTAAAAAGAAAAACATCCCCAAACCATCTGGCTTTGAGGAAACTTCACTGTTTTGACTATGCACTCGTCCTTGAACCTTTCACAACAAATTAAATTTACTTTCATCGGACCATATCACACATCGCCAATCATCCTGCGTCCAATCTTCGTACTTTTTTGCCCACGTCAAGCGAGCTTTTTTCATTTTTGTGGTTAGGAGAGGTTTTTTCGCTGTTCGTCTTCCATATAAACCTATCTCCCGTAGCCGTCGGCGCTTAGATCAACTTGATGAAATTCACTCAGCTCTGCTCTTATACGGACAGCACTTTTAAAGCGATCTTTCATGCTAATTCGTTGTAATACATTGTCGTTCTTCTGGGTTGTTTTACGTTTTCGTCCCGAGCCTTTTTTCCTTTCCAGTGGATCCAAATTTTCTTTTTTCTTCATCAGTCGTACGATAGTTGAATGACAGCATCCTATTTTAACCGCAATCTCACGATAGCCTAACCCCTGTTCGACTAAAGTCAATATTTGAACTTTTTCGTCCCGAGTCAGTTGATGATATTTACCAGACATTTCACTTTTTTTTTACTTGTCACCGTCATAACTCAATTCAAACTGATTTTTTTTTGCACTGAATATGAGGCCGAACTCCGCTATGGGGAATACCCTTCATTAATATGGGAAAAACCCTTACGATCTGATGTAATTAAACATTTTTTGAGAACTCATTAAGTGGTGCGGTTCTTATGACCGCAAGTGTACTAATAGTAGAAACTTCGTGTTTAGAAGAAATACTTGAAATACTGCTGATTTTCTAACAGCAGTTGACGATAAAAGTGGTTTCCCAAGAATTAATAATTCTCAAAAATTGTATAGCAATTAAAAAGTTTTAAAGCGTGCTCGTTTATTTGACTACCTGTCGAAACCCTAATTTCCTTAACCTCTTCCTTAAAAGTTCTCAGAAAGAATTAGGTTTGGGGTATGAAGGCCTATTTGGAAAATTTATCAAACAAAAATGGTATAAAAGATTAGAAAAAAAATTAATTCATCAGTTTAATTATTTACGCCAATGTTACAGTTGCTTAGAAACGCTATTTGAAATATCTGCATTTACAAACCAAGAATACGCAGACATTATTTACGTTTATGGGCTATGCAACGGAAGTTCAACTAGAGCACGACAAAGATTCCATGAATTTTATCCTAACCGACGACTTCTTGGTGAAGGAGTGTTTGGAAATACGTATCGAAAGCTTCGAGAAACGGGATCAGTTTAAAATACACGACCTAACGTGGGAGCTCCAGAAATAAGAAGAATTTCGGCTGATGAAAGAATACTGGAAGCTGTTGCAACAGATCCATCAATCAGTATCAGACGCTTAGTTTTGCAATTCTATGTTCCAAACATACAATACAATTTCTAATGTACGAGTATTGCATGAAGAAAATATTTTTCCATACCACCATACACCTGTAAGAACTGCTTCTCAATGATTTGGAAAAGAGACTTGAGTTCTCTAACTGGTTGCTGGAGCGAATCTTGGATGACAACGAGCTTATTAACAGAAATCTTTGGACGAACGAATCTCAATTTACAAGAGATGAGATCACAAATTTTCATAATTTTCATACATGGGCTGCGGACAATCCACATACAAGGAGACATAAATCATTTCAACACAAATTCAGCGTTAATAGGTGGCTTGTATTTTAAAACAAATTAATCGGCCCCTTCAAACTACCACCTAGGCTGCATTCTACAAACTATCTGCAGTTTTTGTGAAATGATTCATCAGAACTATTGGAGGATATTCTACTGATTCAACTAGCTCCGTCATATTCTCAACAAGACGGTGCCCCAGCCCACTATGGTCGTGAGGCTAAGAATAGGCTATATGAAGAGTTCGCTAACCGTTTGATAGGAAGAAATGGACCAGTTCATAGGCCTGCAAGATCTCCTGCCCTTACAGTATTGGATTTTTTTGTATGGAAATAAATTGGAAGAGCATATTCTGGGAGCGTCATCAAAAGTGAGGCAGCAGTTAGCATCAATAAACGTTCGCACTGAGATCGAAAAACGGGTTCTAGCATGCATAAAAACCAAGGAGGACACTTTGAGCACCTGTTATAAATGTTGTAATATACACATAAAATAAAAATTATCCAAAACCACATAAAATCATTTTTTATTCATAGCCTTTGGAGCTTAAAGCAAAAAAAAACTTGTTTTTTTAAATTTCATCTACTGCAGGTTTTCCCAAGTATTATAATGTTTTTTTTTATTATTGTTACTTTCATAAGAAAAATATAGTAAAACGTAATGTTAATTAGGCGTTTTCTGGAGAAAAGTGACCTCAAAATCAAATATTAGCCAGGGCAGTGAAAATGGAACAGGATTAGAAATTGGGTATCTAAAGACTCAAATACGATATAAGGTTTATTTAAACGCCGAAAGAAAGGCTATTATTTCTTCTAAAAATATGGTCCTACACGAAGTTCTACCATTACAGAACAATTTCCGTTAACATGAGTCAGGGTACACCAAAGTAAGTTTTTATTAAATCCTCGATAAATGATGTCAATATTGGAGATAGACCCTTACTGTAGAACGGTTTCTTTTTCTTAGAATATGCCCAGGAATCATTCCCTAAATTATCGTTGATGAATTAGGCGACACTCTGTATATTAAAGTAAGATATTAGTTAATCAATGAGAAATCCAACCTTTACCTGAAATTACGCTCTCCTTGCTGGTACAGGTTTGAGAAGTGTATGCTTACTTCAGTATTGTTCCAAATTATGGAGTCATCATTACTCCGGGAAAGTGTGCATCTACGTAACGTATAACTAGATTATGATAGAATATTTAAAAAAATAAACATATTGTATATAAAAAAAAGAATGAATGTAGGTTTGAAAAGTACTTACTACTATAGCAACGGGTGATCAGATAGCAATGATAGTTTTTTCAATTGATATGTTTCAGCAGCTGTCAAATTGACCAATGACATTCAGCTGCCGAAATAGTCAGTACGGTTTGCCTTTTCATCGTGCATTATTTTACGCTTGCCGGAGTGCGGAAATTATTAAAATATATTATCGAAATTCCGGCTCAGTTGAAATTACGCAATGTGAATTTCGTCGTGAGGTCGGTCGTCATCATGGCTTCAGTGTGCAGGTAATTCGTCGCACCGTTGAAAAGTTTGGGCATGAGTACACTCTTTTGGATCTTAAGCCACCTGCTAGAGGTTGGTGCGAAATGAGGAAAACATAAGCGCCGTAGCGGCCAGTATCCAAGCAGACCCAGAAATGTAGATTCGGCGCCGATCAGCTGAATCGGGCATCGCAGTCAACCCGGCTTATTTTGCGGTTGGATTTGGGCCTACATCCGTATAAGATTGTGCTGACGCAAGAACTGGGCTCTGGAAATGGTGGCAGCAGATCCGGATTTTGGCCGAAAAATCATCTTCTCCGACGAGGCTCATTTTTGGCTCAACGGCTATGTCAACAACCAAAATTGCCATTATTGGAGCGAATACAATCCACAAGTTCAGCCAAGCACCAATGCATCCACAAAGATTGACTGTTTCGTGCGGGCCTTATTTCTTTGGAAATAAGGAAGGATACACCGTCACCGTTAATGGTCTCAGGTATAGAGCGATGCTAACAGACTTTATGTAGTCAGGGCTCGACAACATGAATATACCCGAGCTGTAGTTCCAACAAGACCGCGCTACATGCCATACAAGCGACGCGACGCTCGAAGGAGAGCGTTCCCCAATTGGTCAACGCGGTCATGCGATTTGACACCACTGGGTTATTTTCTCCGGGGCCACATCAAATCCTTAGTCAACACTAACAAGCTAATCACTTTGGACTAGCTCGAATAATGCTGTACATATTGGACCGAGTCATCGAAAATTGAACCGATAACTTGAAGCACTGCCAGCGAAGTAAGCTGCCATTTGAGTGATATGCTATTCGAGACATAATGGCATGAATGTAAGTTCAAAATAAAGCCAGAATCAATTTTATATCTTACACAGTTGTGATTTTATTTATTTTCCTGTCGTTCTTATCTGGTCACCCATATTACGTTTCGTCTGGCATATCCATTATGTTCGACGCTCTTTATGTATATTACTTTGTATCCTTCTGTTTGTATAGTTCCGGGTTTGATTTACAAACAGAAAATACAAAACTATATTATCTATTTTCAAAATGCTTCTTTAAATATTGAAAACAATACAAAGCCTTCAAGTGAAATGTCATAGAACGCTTTCGAAATAATTCCGAATCGAAGATTTGATTCCATGTCTACCAGAATAGGACTGAGTAATAGGCAAGTCTTCCCTCCACCTGACCAGAACGAAGTAAGGATAAAAATACCTAAACTAAAATCAAACGTATCAGCTCGACGTGACGGCTTACCGTCTTTATCTTATCTTATCTTCCATGTGAAAGTGAAACCTTTCGCCAACAACCTGGATGGTCTCTGTTGATGACCTCAACTAAAGAAAAAACGAACGAAATCTAAGTTGTGTAGGTTTTTCATCGGTAGTGATGATACCAAATCGTTGTTTAAGCACCATTTCTTTCAACCACTGCTGATATAACTGAAAGGCAATGAAGAGTGAATTCAACGATATAGCACTCAACCAAACAAGAATCGAAGTATCGATTGTCGTACAACTAGAGGGTGATCTTTTTGTTGTTTAGTTTTTCAGTGTTCTATTTTTGTCAGTGATACATGACATGTGACATGTGTCAAAGTCAAGCATGCTCAGTGAGCATTGCCATTTCATCATGGAAAGACTTGAACTTTATTATCAAAATTCGTGCTCTTCAAGCCATAGTGTCCAATTTTCGCACCAATTCCACCCCATTGGTCATCAAACCACTTACCCGTATGTGTAGAGTGCGTACATAGGAAAAATATTGCTGCTGTATCCGCCAGTGTTAATCAAGACCGTATTTGTCAATTCGTTGCCGTTCGTAGCAATTTGGATTGTGTTACTCGACTACGTGTCTAAGACCTCGTACAAAAGCTGAAACCGAACAACCTGCCACCGAAGTGCAAGATGACCATGAGAACAACGTAACCGTCAATAGCACTTGCTTTCTTTAAATTACTTTGAACTTTTTTTTGCCCAAAATGCATGAGCTGAACCCGGTCGATATGTGGTTCCAGGAAGACGGTGCTACACGTCATACAGCGCACGAACCGAGAATTGAGAAATGAGTTTGGTGAACAATTTATCCCTCGTGGATCAGTGAATTTGCCGGCTAGATCATACGATTTGACGCCTTTCGAGCATTGCTGTGGTGGTACGTGAAATCTATATCGATAAACCAGCGTCAATTGCCGCCTTAGAAAGCACATTACATGTGCTATAAGCGAGACACCAGCCAATATGCTCAAAAAGTGATTCAAAATTGAACTCTCTGTTTGGACCTCTTCAAAACGTAGTCGAGGTCAATATTGTCATAAAATAATCCTCAAAAACTAAATGGCAAGCATTAATTCATCAACACGAGTAACAATTTTATACACTTTTTGAACTTTGCTGATTTTTTTTGACAATTAAACACCAAACGCTTAGAAAATCATCCATTTTAAGAAGGATGGAGAGTCTCGTTCCTCTGTGGAATATGTCACAAAAAGACTCAACCAACTAAATTTGGAGCTTCCTAAGAAAAATAAGCAACCGGCGCCAAAGCCGTTATACACCAATGCGGGCATTCAACATTTTTCTCGAGTCGAGGTCTAAATCCTGGTGCAGTAAGTCAACAAACAACGAGCTGCATATCAGATTCAGAGAAAGCAGAGTCATGTTACGAATTGCTCAGGAAGGTTTAAAAAGTTCACATTAGTGAAGAATAGTTTCCTACGCATTATTGACACCCTGGATGCAGCTTATCTGGGATTTAAATTAGTTCAGCTTAAGCAATGCTGGACAAAGTTGGCTGCAATGAATGAGGATATAATGTCATCGCTGGAAGAAGCTAATTACGAGCACGAGTACGTGGCCAGCACTGAGTTCATCGATTTTAAGCTGATGTATCAAGATGCGTACATCTAAACTAAGGAGGCTGAATAACGACCTATCCTATCATAAGTATGTATACCAGTATTCAGCGGAGTGTAGGAAAAGTTGATATCATTTTGGGAACTATCCGAATGATTAGTTCAACAAATTGGTTCGTTAAGCGATGTCGAACGCATTCAATACTTGATAGGCAATCTAAACGGAGAAGCACGTATGATTATTAACCACTTCACACCGAAGTCAAGAATTGTTGACAACAATTTTGCAAAATCCAGCAGCATTGGTCAACAAAATTTTTGACCTTGAAAGCAGTTCGAAATTAAAGTGCATTCGATTTAAAAACCATCATGGATACGTCACAAGAAATCCTGTATGGTACTAACAACTTAAGAGTTGACGTAAGCTCTTGGGATCCATTTATTATCCAGTAAGTCAGTGTAAGTATGAAGCCGAAAAATCGAATGGAGATGGTCCAGAAGTTGAAACTGGGTTTCAACTGCTTGTGAGACGTATGTACATTCAGCTAGAGAGTGTTTAACGAAGAAGAATTGTAAAATATGCATGCAACAGCATAATTCTTTGCTTCATTTGACATGAGATGAGAATGCAGCCGTCTTGGTGGCACAAGGAAAAACTATTGTAGTAAAGAAACACCAATGACAACACGAGTCAGCACAGCGTAGCATAATATGGTACTGCAAGCCACAACATATGCGTTGGAGGACAAGCTAAACTTGTACGATCTCTGATTGATCAAGGGTCTCATCTTTGCCTCGTAACAGAGAAATTAACGCGTCAAATAGGGGTACCGTTGGTCAAGTATGAGTCAAAGATCAATGGAGTCAATAACCATGCTACATAAATCATAGCAGCATGCCACCTTACCCTTCAGTCAAATCACGACGGGTGGCCGTGGCTGAAGTGGTAGTGGACTGACTTCCAAATCGGAAGGTTCGGTGCTCGAATACCAGCCTCGCCCGAAAGACATGTCATCGATTTTTTCAATTAACGAAAATCAGGTTAGACGAGTAGTTGGATAGAAATCAACATCAAGCCAACTTCTACTAGGAATTTTGTCTCCCCATTAAATGTTGGATGCCACCCATGGAGTGAAATAACCAAACGCCCAAACGTCTTTCTTTCTCTCTCCATCCCATTTTTTAAAAAAACTTAACACATGCTGTGGCATTATAAGTGTATTCATACCCACTTACGTGTTAAGTTCTTAAAAAAAAAAAAAAAGGCAGACAAGAATATTGCCGTGGATAAAATTAAACAGAACCCGATTGTCCAATACTGGTACTTTTTTGTGGTCTTCCAGTTGTGGTCATGAAGCCAGTAGAGCGCCTCACATACCTCTCGATTGTTGAAATTGCTGTTAAGTGGCACGATAGTGACAGTTGTATTCGTAAAATAAATAAGGGTCTGTGTTGCGGTAGCAATTGATTTGCTGAAATAAACCGCAATTCTCGTTTCCTTGATCAATTAGTTTCCAATCGTATATATTTTGATTGAATGACGCAGTCCGATACCACGTGAATGATGCCCGTGTTGTTTTCCATAAATTTCTCCCGATTTGTCCCACAAATTAAGATACGCATTTAGCAGCTTATTCTACTTTGTTTCAATTTCTCGCATGGAGTTAAGAACAATCAAATCAGCGTTCTTCACATGTAGATTTATTTTATTTTCGTCAACCAATGTGTACCATGATTCCATATTGTTGATCTCTTCTATACCAGCAATCAGCTTCGTTGTGAAGTTGCTGATTTTCTTGTTGGTTTTAACTTCTGTCTTATTTACACTGCATACTGTAGACACCATAGTTTCGGTGATTGTTTTTGGGCTTTTGATCAGTTCTTTTCTTCGGTCTTCGATATCATTATAGAGTTCATCATTGACGCCGAATATTGAGTTCCCAGTAATCTTCGATTTTGCCTAAGCAAATCTGTCACTTGAAGTCTATTGAAAATTGAGAATACGTTATTCCATTCACCTGATGACGCAATGATATGTCTTTCGGGCGATGCTGGGATTCGAACACCGAACCTTCCGATTTGGAAGCCAGTCCACTACCACTTGAGCCACGGCCACCCACAACCTATTGGCTGTGATCCTAAAATACTGCAATTGTCGAACTAAGATCAAGCCCTCAGCCGACACTGAACTAAGGGACCACAAGGGTACATTGCGTCATAGTTTTGACAAACTACAACGAAGGAGGCAAAATGTTGATGACATCAACGGCTGATACTTAACTGTCCGATTTGGAGGCCAATACCCTACCACTTGAGCGACATCCATAAATACTTGAGCCGCGGCCACTCACAAATGAAGCTTGTCAGCCCAATGTGACGGCGGATTTTACATTTAATCCGTATTAAAAAGTCTGTCACTGCAAAAAATAAACACTCATTATTAGTTCCAGAACTCCAAAAGTGAACAGATTTGTACAAAGACCTGTTTCCGCGAGAAAAATATGAAAAAGAACGTTTTTGAGAGAGTAATGCACGAAGGTTTTCTTTGGGCTGTGTTGGGATGTGTAGAGTTTTTTACTCTGTGAATGGTAGAAAAGGGTTGAAAAATGCGTCATTTCGGCTTTAAGTGTAACAGCAAATTTATTCTTCCGGAAATTACAACCATATTTAACTTTTAAGTATCATACATTTGTACTAAAATTTATAATAATCTTACGTTACGTTTCTTTGTTTCCATTTAAGTAGACTAAGTTGTTACATTCGAATTAAGTTTTAATATGTATAGCAAGTATGCAATATATATAGCAATTATGTATAGTTTAAAATTAAAATGTACATATAATGTATGATTGTATCTCCGAACAGGCTGGTATTGCTGTGTATGTACTATTGTTATCAGCGTGGCGATTGATCAAGAAACTGTTGACTGTCTTATAAGTTATATTGGGCCAGCAGCCTTGCCTCCCATTGGTGGTGCTCGGTAACTGCATGGGGGATAAAATGGCAAATGCGAGCTCGGCCAATAGCATAATTCTTGCTTACGCAGTGATTGGCGACGATCTTCGACTGCTACAAAGCAGACATAACCGTCATCCGACCGGACCAACATTTCTACCATGGAGAATATTACAGACAATCGGCGCGACAAGGATAGTTACAGACAACAAGGTTGCGTCAAGTTCTGCGCTTCAAGTATCCCTTACGGAGATTCCTGTAAATACGAAATCCGAAAGCTTTAGCCTTATAAACGTCCACCCCCCGGAAGAGGAAAAGGGCGATCTAACCAAAGACCGCTTCTACGAGCTCCTCAACAAAACCTACGAGCAATGTCATAGGCAAGGAGGGCATATTTGGTAATACAGTGGGAAAGTACAATCTTCACACCAGGTTTATTGATTTTGGGGCCGGACCTAATGGAACTATGGCCAGGACACGGTTTCCATATCGACAACATTTCCGTCCATACGAAGAGGAAGTTGGGACAGCTATTTCCAAGCTCAAGTCTAACAAAAGTTCTGGAGTCGATGACTTAACTTACAGCTGTTAGCAGGGTTTGATTGGGTACGGAATATGATATACACCAACTCGAAAATCTTTAGCCATGCACTTTAACTCTTGCATCGAGAAATGTTTCTGTAACTTTCAGATGCGAAAAGTTTTTCCCTTTTGGTGTCAAAATTTCTCACTAAGTCTATTTCATGCGAATAAAGCAGAATGGCCGATAATAAGTCAGAAAAAGTATGTAAATACCAAATTAATAAATGATATGCATTAAAATGCTATTTTAATTAATTTTTTATTCACTTAAGAAATCATCTAGATTTTCAAACTATGTACTATAGTATTGTCTTTTTGTCTTTTGCCCGAGAACAATTTTCGGGACAACTGCGTATGGTTATACATTTTTTCTTAATTTCTATAAGTCACTTTAAGAATATAATGAACCGAATGCTTTGAGTTTACAACTAACGAATTAAATTTGATTTTACTTGCTTTGTTTTGTTATGATAAATTGTTTTCACCGATTTTTCCTCTGGAATACGAAACCATTTTTTCAGGTTTTCGACTTAAGTTACAGAACATTTTCCAGAGGCTTGAAGCAGCGGAATTTTTCGTTTCATGTGTTCTCGATGCGAAAAGTGTTCGCATAAGTTACAGAACATGGCACGGGGTCGACATCAACATCGCATATAAAATCCTGTCTGACTAAGACCCTTCGTAAACAGTCAGTGTGGTTTTAGGAAGACCCACCATATATAACATTTTCATACTACGCCAGATACGACACACACGTCTTCATCAATTTTAAAACAGCATATGACAGCATCTATAGAGACTAACTATACGGTGCTTCTGCTTTTGGCATACCTGTCTACCTTATCCGGCTATCTTTTTTTTTTTTTCGTTTTTAAAGAACTTAACGCTCAAAAGGGTATTACTACTCTTAAAATGCCGGAGCACGTGTTCAGTTTTTCGGAAAATTGGAAGAGAGGGAAAGAAAGATGTTTGGGCTCAGTGGTTATTTCGCTCCGTGGGTGGCATTATCAGTGTAAATTGATTTGATGTTGTATTTAGGCAAGCATTCATCTCACGAGATTTTAGTTGCCTGGAAAAAAGTCCTTCGGTCACGGCTGGTATTGAACCCCGAACCGTCCGATTGGAAGCCAATACACTACCACTTGAGCCACGGATCAGGGGAACAATGGAGAATGTATGTTGCTCCATTAAGCAGCGATGCGTTGTCATGTGTTTCTTCAACGTTGTTCCTGACAGAACTTTGCAAAAATCACAAGTCAACTACACATGCACCGTCTTTCAATAGTCTGTTATTTGTCAGGTACTCTCATATTTAGACGACATTGACATAATAGGAGGAACACAGCAAGCAGTCAATGGAGCGCTCACGACTATTCAGGCTGAAGAGGCAAAGACGAGTTTAGCGGTCAAGGAAAACAAAAGTATATGCTCTTAACAACATCAGGGCAAATAACTTTGAGGTAGTAAGAGATTTTATCTACCTCGGTCCCCAACGACAACAACACCAGCGCGGAAATCATGCGAAGAAACAGTTGCTATTTTCTGCTTCTTTGAGTTTAGAAGGCAATTGAGTGATCATCCCAGTCCTGCCTTACTGTTTCAGAGCTGGAACACTGACGAAAGTGGAAAAAACGTTCTCGGGCTCTTCACGAGAAAACTTCTTCGGTAATTTCGGTCCCGTTTGCATCAACGGAGAACGGTGTAGATGTGTCAATAACGAGCTGTACAGCCCACAGCGATGCCGGCCTCGTCAGTAAAGCTCGGGAAAACCGCCTTAGATGGCTAAATCACCTTGAGTGCATGGACGCCAGCGTCCCAGCCCGGAAAGATTTGAACTCCAGCCGAAAGAAATAACGCAAATATTTTATTTTAGGATATTACTCGGGTGAGTTACTTGCTACTATGTAGTCTTGAAGATTTGCTGTATACACCTTATAGTTTTGTACAATTGCGTTCGCATTGGTTGTATTAATTACCATTACGAATGGTTTATTTTTAGTTGATATGGTATTTGCAAGAAATATACCCGGTGCTATTTCTTGGTGTGGTATTAAAAATTCGGGATGCGAAACTTCTACGTTAACTAACCGTATAACTCCCGATCTAGCTGGTACAGTTATATTGTTAACCGTAGGTGTGTTTGTCATTTGAAGAGCTATATCTTCGTGGTGATTACATGGTCTTAGTATAAGTCTATCTTGATTGGATTTATAATCCAATAAACAATTGTAGCTTTTGATGAAGTCTAATTCCAAGATGGGATGGGAAAATCATCCGGTACCATATGAAATTAAGTTTGCTGAAACTACATACTCTGCTGTTTGCTAAAACTACATACTCCCAGAGATCTCCTTGTTCTAGTGTTCTGTTATCTGAGATTGGTCTATTTTTATATCATTATTAATCTGACCTTCTTTAAAGATTGATATTTCGGCTCCTATGTCTATTAGAAATGTTGAAATTATGTTGTTTAGGGTATGTAGATTTTGAAAAAACGTAACTGCTTAAATGCAGACTAAATATATTCTTACTTGCACTATTTATTGTTGATCTTGTGGTGGAGTTAGCTGGTTTTCCTGCTGTCCATTAAGCTGTCTTATATTTCTTTGATTATTTGGACGGTTCTATCGGGAATTATTGAATTGACTTTTGTTATAGTTACTTCCATGGGCTCAATTGAAGTTGGAATTACTATAACGGCCTAGGATATTACCCTGTAAACCTCTGCGATAGTTTCCACGGTGTGTACCTTGATGCCGCCTTATTTGTAGTATCGAATTTTGACAACCAGTAGCCTCTGTGTAACTATTTGTGAATTTAGATATAGCTTCGTTCATCGATGTGAACGTACCTGCTTGCATGATCAATTTTACACTATCGACACCACAATTTGCCTTTACTGCAGTCTGTATTGCATATTTAGATGCTAGTTCTGAAGATAGTCCGTCCGATATATATGTATGCTCCTTCTAAAGACTTGGTAAGTTTCTTTTATTTCACCGGTGTACTGGTTTGCTGTCTTACTTTTTTGCTGGACGTTCATTATCTTTGCAGTCAATACCTCTACTGATTCCCCTTTAACTTTACTTATCAGGGTATTTTTTATTTGTTGCAATGTTTGTTCGTTGCTAATCAAATTCCTGGCTGTTCTTTTGCCCTATTTTCTATCCTCCCGTCGAAATCAGGTAGAGTTGACGAGGCTATTTTTAAAAAGTATATTTTTGAGAGAGACATATTGGATTGTAAAAGTTTTAGTTCGTGCTTGCCGACTTGTTGTGGTTTTTGTTCGTTGTCGTTTTCTTCTGGATTTGCCATCAATGAAGTAAAGTCTATCTGTATATCTTTGTAGAAAGTAAGTGGCACATCTGCTTCCAGATTATGCTTAGCTATACCTGCTATGAGCTTATCTCTAGCAAAGACAAAAATTCGTTTTCCTTGTATCTTATGTGTTGGTGTTACGAACTCCTTGTAAAATGTGTGCTATATTATTTAAGCTATCTAATATGCTTCCTAAGTGTTTTTGTACTGTCTCTTTTCTAATGTGTGTATTTTTATTAATACACTTGTATGATCTTTCTACCCCTGCTTTATGATTCTCTAATTCTTGTTCCATTTCTCTCCACTTTTCCATTTGTTACTATTTATTGTTCATAAAATGCCAGAAAATCGACTATCAATAATATAAAAGTTAAATTTTTCTTTATAAGTGTATACATATATATTTATTTATTTTCTTTGTTTATTATTTTAATATTTTTTTTTCTATATCTTTGTTACGTTATTTTGATACTTCTTTTTCAAATACTTGTTATGGGCCGAATAGATTTTTAAAAACAATGAGGCTCCAGTTATAGCTATTAAGATGGCATCAGCAACTAAATATCCTCTAAATGGCCAGTATGGTCAATAATTTTTATGGTATTAACCGCATTAGCATTTGGCTTCTCAACCTTTGATTGCTCGTACCCCATTTTAATATTACAAAAAGATATATCAAAATTAGTCTTATGATCATAATGTTGCTCTGTTCTGGCTTTTCTTCATTAGTCCTTCTTCTCTTATTGCCTTTATCTGTAGTTTCAGGTTCTTCTTCGTCTCCTGTGTGGTGGCTAGGTTTAATTCTCTATGTAACAAGCTTATTGCCTTCCGGCGAGCGTACTGTTTGCTACTTCTTGTCTGCTTCTGGATTTGTTTTTCTGTTGCTATTCTGCCGTTGCCTCCTTTTGTTCGTTTTCTGTACTGCTCGATTGTTGTAGGTGTTGGTCCTATTCCTACCTTGGCTGCTTGTTTGAGTAGGTCATCTTTTTGTTCAGATGGTGATGTCTTCTTGTAGTCTGCTGGTTCTACTGGCTGGCTGGCCTGGTTCTGCTGGCCGCTTTGTTTTTGTTGTGGCTTTCCTTTAGCCAGAAAGGCTGCCCATTCCTCGAATATGTGGTCGAATTCTTCTTTCGACATTAATGATTTTCTTTAGGCAGGGTTTTCCCAATGCCAAACAATTTTAGAAAAAAAAAAATGGGATCTGGCTGCCGATTCAGTCCTTTGTAGAGACTGGCAGGATTGCCATGTAATATGTGGTTGTTTTGAAACAGAAAAAACTGTGTTTTGCCTTCGATAGGGCACGGAAGTATCTGTTCTCTCTATTGATGTTGTTCGAGAATTTATACAAATTTAGCATGTTCAAATGTTTACATACTGTACAGTGACTTTGCTGGCAACCGAAAGTGTAACGTAGCAAGAAACATGAATCCACAGATCACATAAGCAATTGTCTCAGAAGTGTCTCAGAACTTAACTTGTACTAGAGGAATTCGACGAAAAACTTTCCCTCCTCCAACAAGCCATCAATATTGTAGGTGCTGCCAAGATATTACGACTCCCTACCGCCCTACTGAACCGGAGACGTTCCGCGGTGTCGTGTGCGACGTCGTTGTCGTAGTTGGGTCGCTCGTCTGCAGCTGTTCGAGCGATGTGGAATTAGTGGCACCGCCAGTGGTCCTGGATCATGCCCGAAGTAGAGCAACGCTTCTGGAGGAATAAGGCCGTCAAAGCGTACGCTCTCATGATACATATAATTGTCAGATCAGGTTGTTCGATCAGGTCATTGGTTTTGAAATGCGCCTTACTTAATGACGATATTGTCCATTCTTGTTAGGTTCGCCCTATTGTATAAGGCCTTATTAGGATAGAATTTTATGTACTCAGACTCTGGTGTTCTGTATAAGAGAAGACAAGCCCTCTCAAACACCCGAATCTTTTCCAATTAATTTGCTCTCACGGTGAACCACGCGGGACAAAAAATACAAGAATAGGTTTGTAATATAATAAGGATATCGGTATATGAAACATACCACTTTCATCATCGCATCGAGTTGGCAGCTATAAAACAGTCTCTTTGTAAAGGCAAAAGCACATTTGGCTCTGACTAGAGCAACATCTATATGATTGTTGAAATATAGATGTTGATCTAGCCAGAACCCAAAGCATCTGGAAACATTTCGACAAGCTGCCCGTGCTGTCTCACGATCGCCAATTCTTTCTGGTGTCCCTAGAGGCCCTAGACAAAAGCGTCCTATACAGAATAGTTTTCGGCTTCTGAAAGTTGATCTTCAACTTCCAGTCGTCGCAATATCGTTTAATTTTATCGAAGGAGTCACGTTACAAAAGTACATTAATGATCTCAGTCTTCGGATCTAATCTGTACGCGATTAAGTCGTTTGGGTTAGTTATCGCACCTAGTTATGTAATGCGAAACGTTTCAGCGGAAGACACATCTCCATTTTTCACGATGAACTGTCTATTTGTGAGCACCATACGGTTTAACCATACGATATTAAAGGCTTTTCCCAAGTCAATAAGGCAGGCACCAGTGCACTGGTTCAGGACTCTATTCTCGAAGACCTTATGGATGTTTGGAACATAGATGAACTAACTTACTTAGATGTCAAACTCCGCTAATTTTTTAATTTTTATTGATTTTATAATTAGCCCGCGCTCAAGGGGTTTTTATACCCTGTAAAGTTGCTGGAATGAGAGATTTGTACGTAAAGTCCACTATGGGTGTGTAGTGTGGATGACATTTTTTGAGTAAAATAGGCGAGTTTTGTTTAAAGTGGGAGAGAAACGGACACGGAACGGATATCTGAAAAGTTTTCCATCTATGTTAGTTCATCTATGTGTTGGGAAGAAGACTGATCGAACGGAGATTCTCTGGATTGGAAGTGTCTTTATCCCTTTTGGGGATGGGATGCACCACCACAATTTTCCTATGCGCTGAATAATGGGCATTGGTCATTGCATTATTAAACAGAGTGGTATAAATGTCCACTGCTTCTAGTGGGAGGTGTCGAGGCACAATGTTCGGTATTCCATCGGTTCCCAATGATTTCTTATTTCTGATTGATTCGAAGTTCGTTTCGAGCTCCGATATATTTTATTTATTTGCGGGTTTTTAATCGATGACTTCAATGTCATGATCTCCGGATTATGTTTGTCAGTAAACTGTCTGTACAAGGTTTTTGTCCTAACAGTTGTCTGCTTTATGTCGTTGCAGTGCGTTAATATGTAGTTGCGTTGCAAAAAAAGTCTTCGTTGTCTGTGTCTTGATACAGCGGAATCGTTTCGCATATTGATCGTTTAATTGTCTCGTCCATTGGTTTTAGATACATATCTTTCAATCTCCTCGTTGGATAGATTTCTGTTGGACAGTGAGAGACAGTGAGAGACAGTGAGACCGCAATGGTCGCTCATATTAGAAAGGGCGTAAACAATTTATGGTGTGCTAGGTAGTGCCTGCCAGTTCTATTCGTGTGTCAAACAGCAGGGAATCCAAATTGGTAAGGCGAGGGATAGCCTTAATGCCGAGTCCTTACATTACACTGTGTTGGCACGATCGCTACCACTACCGCTGGGCTACTGAACCACTTTTCAAATTGTCTCTAATTGACTTTCTATTAATTTTTTTATTCATTTTCAATCATGTCTTTTCATCTCGAAGGTCTATGAAGTACTGTGTACCGACAGCTTTTCCACTTATATACTCGTATTTTTATTTATCAAATCCATTATTATTAGGCTCGCGCTATACTGCACCCCACTTCAGTAGGGGTTAAGAAGCGACTGCGCGGTCTGCGGCACTTGCAGTTGTTGTTATCTCTGCTGCTGTTGGAGCCGTTTCAGTCTTTGTTGTTGTTGTGATTGCTGTGTACACTTCAATGTTGTTGTATTTCTTTCTTCTGTTTCGATTGCTGCTTCTGTTTTAGGTTGTCCGTTTATTACTGCGATACAACCTGTTGCTGTTGGGAACTTTGTTGTTGCTACTTTACTTTCCTCCCTATTTGCCTCGCTTTAATGGCAACCACTTCTTCCTTCTTGCGTGATGGCAAAACAGTTATGCAGAAGTCGAAAATTAAATATGAATTTGATTCAATATCACGAGAATTATGGCAAAGCTCATAGAATTGGACGACCGTGATCTGTAACGCCCAGAGAAAAGCGAGCTATTTTGCGTACGGCATCTAATTCCAACATTACTGTGTGCTATGTTTTTGCCGTGGTGTGTACGTAAAACACATCATAGTGGAAAAAAAGAAGATTGCAAATCAAAACGCGTGTGTGGAAAAATATATATTGTATTATACATATATTAGGTTGCGCAAAAGTCACCACCCTATCGGAAGATGCTAAAGCTTTTGCAAATGTCAGTACTATTTTGTCATTTGTGAAGTAGACAGATACGAAATACACGTCAACAAGACATGAGTCGATATACTTCTAAAGAACACAGAATATTTGTTACGATTTTTTTGGGGAATAATGCGTCGGCGATGTTGGCGTAGTGTAAATTTCGGCGCAGTTTTCCCGGTTGTCTGGGTTTAGCCGCTAGCCTAGAAGAGTATGGACAACACGAGATGCTGCCAGGTCTGGCCGGGCCTGTGGTCGAAGATGTCGCAGAGGACCCCGGAGTATCGACCAGACCACGTACCGCGCAATTGGGCATCAATTGGCCGTCCTTACGTAGAATTTTGGTGAAAGTCTGTAAGATGTTCCCTAAAAAAGTGCAGATAGTGCATCAGCTGTTAGCTGTTGATGGCCGAGCACGTGTAACCTAAGCTCAAGCCATCCTGAATCTCGGCCACGAGTGAGACAACTTTTCATCGAAAATCATTATGAGCAACGAGGGCAATTTCCATCTCTGTGGATATGTGAATAAGCAAAATTATCACTTCTGGGGCACCGAAAAATCGCGTATAACCCATGAAGAGCCATTACATCCGCTCAAAATTACTGCAGGGTGTGCTGTTTACGCTAGACTGTGGACGGCGAGCGCTACAGAGCTATGTTCAACGACTTTCTCCTTCCTCAATTATATGAATTCTTACCGGAGAATATGTGGATCCAACAGGATGGAGCAACGGTTATATTGCGGGACTGCAAATTCTGAGGGCTGCATTTCCGGGTCGCCTAATCTTTCATTTTGGCGATTTGCAATGGCCGGCAGGATCTCCTGACTTCTTTTTATGGGGTTTTTTGAAGTCACGAGTCTATGACAACAAGCCTCAGACTCTTAAAGCCCTCAAAGAGAATATCCGCCAAGAATGCAAGGACCTATCACCGGAAGTTCTGGCAAGAGTGATGGAAAATGTCGCAAATCGGCCCGAATGGTCATCAATTCTATTGGCAACTACTTAGTCGATATCAGTTTTTGGACTTAATGGAAAATAATTTAAGACATCAAGAAACATAATCCAAAAACAGAACCAACGTTTTTAATTCGTAAAAATATTACAGGGTGACAACTTTTGCCTCACATTGTATAATAAGCATGGTTGATGCAGTAGGTTATTTTTCCTTCATTCTCACTTCTTTTCTAGTATTGATAAGACCAATGTAATAGAATAGCATTGAATTGGGGGATGAGTGGTTAAATTTAATTTTAGTTAGGTAAACAAAAAATGTGTGTACAACTGATTGAATTTGATTTGTATTAAATTGTTTTAAGAGAAGAAAACAATTCAGATTTGAGCAGATATAACGAAAGACAACCTTAAATGGCTGATCATTAAATTATAAATTGTAGAATAACATTAGTCACATTTTGCGCATTAAATTGTACTAGATTGGGTATTCATGAACCCATTCTGTTCTCCAGATCGTCATCATTTTCACAACCCTCATCGAATTTCTATTGCCATCTGGTCTCCTGTTCATCGAATGTCATTAAACATTTCGTCAAAAGAACTAATGTGTGCGAGGCAGCCATTTATCGGATACTGTGTTCCATACATAACCTCCATGTCTACATTCTTTATTATTGTAAAATAAGGACATCATTACTTTTCAAGTAATTTAATTTTTAAAATGTGTGGTCAATACCTAATGCACATTTTAATCTTAGGCTACATGCTATGGGACTATGATGTGACGGAACATGCTCTTTATTGTTTCCATCTTCAATATTTTGATAATGATAGTTTTTAAACCTAGCAAATCTAACTCTTCTTGCATACGTTTTTCTAAAGTGAATTCCTTAAGCCTTGAACCTTCCTGTTCCGTATATTAGATATCTTACTAAGCTAAGATTTTGTAAAACTTATAAAGACTCTGATGAGATATAGAAGTAATTTCTTATCGACAATACGTAGTTCGACTTTTGGCCATGGTGCTTCGTATTGCCGATGAACTCTCTCAGTTATTCTAAAGTGGTTATATTATCACTCTGTATGAGGTTGAATCCTTTATGGATGCTTAGCTGTCCGAAGAGCGGAATTTTCCCAGCGCCTCCCAAGATAGTGTCATTAACATCGTCTAGAATTTAAAGTTCTAGCAGCCGCCATTGGTAGATAGAACGCTTCCATTCTAGATTACCAAAATCGACTATTGTAATCCGGAAGTTCTCGTTGGCTCTGGCTGTATTGCTGTTTTACCTCTTTTGGAACCTCCCAACAACCGGCCCGGGTTTGGAAGAGTCTATTCATTTTTCACTGCTCACGCCATACCGTGGCATTTTCTCTGACGAGCCCTACCTACGAGGGCGGGTCAAAAGTCCGTGACTTTTGGATTAAAACACAGATTTTTTGATAAAAAAATAATTTTATTTTTCAACGTAGTCTCCCTTGAGCTCTATACACTTTGTCTATTTGTCGAGGTCCTCAAAATAGGCCTTTGTTTGCGAGATGACTTCATCATTGGAGTCAAATCTTTTTCCACCAAGCCATTTCTTCAGGTTTGGGAACAAGAAGTAGTCGCTCGGAGCCAAATCTGGAGAATAGGGTGGATGAGGGAGCAATTCATAGCCCAATTCATGGATTTTTGCCATGGCAACTGCACATGTGTGCAACCTTGCATTGTCTTGGTGGAAAAGAACTTTTTTCTTGGCCAAATGAGGTCGTTTTTTTTTTCAAATAGTCATTGAATCGGTCCAATAAGTTGGCATAATATTCCCCATTGATTGTTCTTCCCTTTTGAAGGTAGTCAATGTGGATTATCCCGCGTGCATCCCAAAAAACAGTCGCCATAACTTTATTGGCTGACAAACCCACCTTGGCCTTCTTTGGCGCCGATTCACCCTTAGAAACCCACTGTTTTGACTGTTGTTTGTTCTCTGGTGTGTTGTGATGGATCCATGTTTCGTCCACGGTTACAAAACGGCGCAAAAACTCCTCCATATTGCGATTAAACAACACCAAACCTTCCTGTGAAGTTGTTACACGATTGCGTTTGTGGTCGACTGTGAGCAAACGCGGCGGAAGCTTTCTCATGCCCAAGTGATCATTCAAAATTGAAACCACTGAGCCATGCGAGATCCCTACGGCTTCCACAATCTCTCGCACTTTCAATCTTCGGTCGGCCAACACCATATCGTGAATTTTTTCGATTGTTTCGGGTGTGGAGATCTCAACTGGGCGTCCAGGACGTTCGGTATCTTCAGTGCTTGTACGGCCACAACGAAATTTAGTAAACCACTTTTTTACCATTGAAATCGATGGTGCAGAGTCCCCATAGTATTTATCAAGCTTAGCCTTGGTCTCGGTAATGGTTTTTTTTCGCAAGAAATAATGCTTAATAATCACACGAAATTCACTTTTTTCCATTTTCTCCTCAAATTAGTGAGTAGTCTGATAAAAATAGCTGTCAAACACAAACTAACTGACGCAGCAAGTTTAAATTTTGACAGGAGTCAACTGACAGATGCCTGTTGACAGGAGCAGTGTTGCTGTTTCAGTAAAGAGGTCAGAAATTCAAAAAGTCACGGATCCCTTAGTGAAGATTGCATGGTCCGAGGAGTCATTGGAGGGTCCAGTCGACTTCTTTTTTTCCGTATCCTCTTGCGATGGCTCCGAAGAGGTATGAGCAATAGAATCAATAGGTAATGATTTTTTACTGTCTTGGTCATTTTCTTAGAGGTATGAGCAATAGCCTCATTCACCATAGAATCCAACGTGGGGCAGCTTAAAATTCCAGGACCATGGTAAGTCTTTGCCTCATTGGTACCTTGTGCTGTCAGAGTTTTCTTCATAGAGGTAAGAGCAATGGAATCGTTTACCCTAGAATCGGATGCCGAAGAGAACAAAGTACAAAAATCTTCGATGTCAGCTTCTGTAAGTTGGTCCAATGGGTGCACACGTAACTACAGTCCAATCGGCTCTTTCTCACTCGCAACTCGGGGTTGGGTTCTTCTGAGGTGCGAGCAAAAGGCTTGCTTCCTACTAAGTCCAAGTCCGTTAGGAAGTTGTATCTGCACTGCAGACGTTCACACCCGAATTCTTTGAGCAATTTCTTCTTTCTAGGACTTCTTAACATAAACTTACTATTCGCTATTTTTTTCCGAATGGATGCAGTCGACAATATGGAACATTTAGATGAGTTAGGGATGGATCCGGTTTCGTAATCTCGGAGAAGTAGCATCTCCATGCCGATATCGATTATTCCGAAACATTCCTCTTCAGAACCTACCTCTTTCTGTAACAGATTCCCAGAAAGGGTCTATTCCCTTGGCTGACCGATCTTGAGCAGTTTCACTCGTCATCCTTGTTGTTGTTTTTGTTTTTAAATTGTTGTTAATTTTCTTGTAATACTGTACTCACCACTGTACACAGGAAAGTACAATTGAATTAAAACTAGAGGTACCTAGAGTTTGCGCCAGCATCTGAGCTCTCTCTCAGACTTCGGCGCTCACCTTGCCTGCGAAGATCATCCCTTAGATCGACCTCCCAGTCGACCT
Organism: Volucella zonaria; assembly: GCA_963966105.1. Taxonomy (NCBI): domain Eukaryota; kingdom Metazoa; phylum Arthropoda; class Insecta; order Diptera; family Syrphidae; genus Volucella; species Volucella zonaria. The sequence goes on along the minus strand of OZ014530.1, from coordinate 148,444,616 downwards.
TACCGGCATGGGTAGCTATGCTGTTAAGTTTGATTGCTAGACATTTAGCCACGTACACTTAACTCCGGTTTTGTTTTTCGGATTGTTGGAGTTTATTCAATGTGGATAAACAAAAGTATGAGGATATCAACGCCTTTTAACTTAATAAAAAAATCTACATGCAAACGTTTATGTAGATAAAATGTGTTTATCCACTCTATTTTACATCCATCCTAGCACTTTCTTTGAGCTAACTTACATACTGCACAGTTCCGAATATAATCTTCAATATCTTCATAAATATTTGGCCACCACAGATAACCAAGGGCAAGAATTTTCAATTTAACGATCCCATGATTCCAAGTATCCAGTAACTGACGTACTCTTTTTCGTACTATACACAGAATTTCTACTCTGTTCCCATAAAACAAGGCTCCTTGTTCATAAGATAGAGAATTCCTTTGTTACATATATTTTTTGTTCGATCAGCTTTTGATGCTACCGTTTTTAATTCAGTCACTATTTTCGAAACCAAATTGATAACTCAGACAGATAGCTTAGGACATTCAAATTACTAATCATAAAATACTTTTCGCTTGTTGGTTTTTCAGATGGCAATACGGGAGTGCATCTGCGTACTCTATTTCTGTACCCTTTTTGTATTTACTTGATTTCGTACGAAAATCGAGCGCCTGCTGTTCTCAAAAACTTATTTTTATATATTTATTCAATATACGATTTAACAATCAAAATATCGAAACTCAGATGAGATTGTATAACAAAGATATATTTTAAAATAATATAAAATTCTTTAATAAGGTAAAGACATTAATTTATTTTTAATTTATTTTCTGGGGAAATAATATATTATATCGAATTCTGAGCTAAGTATATGTATGTATACAGGGTGTCCCTTAATTCGTCAACGATAATTTGGGAAATGATCCCTGGGCATATGGTATTCTAAGAAAAAAATCGTTCTACAGTAAGGGTCTGTCTCCATTGTCCTCAAGTGTTCTCCTTAGTTTTGTATGCATGCTACAGCCCGTTTCTGGATTTCAATGCGAATGTTTATTCTTAGAAAAAAATCGTTCTACAGTAAGGGTCTATCTCCATTGTTGACATCATTTATCGCGGATTTAAGAAAAAGGTTACTTTGGTGTGCCCTGACTCATGTTAACGGAAATTGCTCTGTTAGTACTAATGGTCTTGAGTCTTTAGATATCCAATTAGAAAGCCTGTTCCAATTTCATGGAACGATTTCATGCTGATCCGATTACTGTCCTCTGAACGCGCCCATTCATGCACATTGTCTTTCTAACGTTTCTGTGGAGGTATCATTTTTTTCGGTCGACTTAAATTAGCATCAGTGTTCTGCCGTTCTTCTCCGCTTACTTTTATCGGCATTTTTCTGATAATAAATATTAAATCACGGAAAAAATCAAACGAAACGGAGCAAACTGTGAACAAGCACACTCAGCGAAATTTCAGGGTCGTCTACAACTGCTCAACGCAACTGTACTTCTAAACTGATTTATACAGGGTGTTTAGCAGTAAAATCCTTTAAGGGCATATTCCCGAAGTTCCACCAAACAACAAATTGTATGGCAGTGGGGGGGAGTATATTCTCACTCCATTTCAAGTTACAGCCCATCAAAGTGGGTGACCTCTAATTTGGAGGTGTAACCACTTTACACTTTGATGGGCTGTAACTTGAAATGCCATACAATTTCTTGTGCGGCTGAACTTCGGGAATATGCAAACCGGAAGTATGGAATATTAGTATATATTTGTATACCTACAAACACCCATCGACCAACAAAAGAATTTAGGGGTTCTAAGAGCACAAACCTGCCAGGTAAGCGCGCCGCGCAGCTGCTGGGCAGGTATGCAAAACCGTACCGGAGCAACGACCGCTTAAAGTTCCATATCTTAGTTAGTTTTGCTCTGATTTGTTTCACATTTTGGCACAACAATCTTAAGATGTTGTGCAATCACATGCAAAAATAAAAAAAAATTAAAAAAAGATTAAAAACGTTAAGTTTGGGAGCACAATTTTTATCGTGGCTAAATACATAAGCCTGCATAATTATCCAGAATAAACAATTATTCTGTATAAAATACCAAAAATCCACAGAATCTCGTCCAAATACCTGGCAGTTCTCTCTAACATCAGTAGAATTTAACCTATAGCACAGGTCAAGAAAACAAAAAAAATTGTTGGAGTTTTTATTTCAGTTATTATTTTCTAATCCTTTATATCGTACTTTTTACAATGATATGAGTATATACAGAGGAACGTGTTGTATTAAGTAAAATCGAGAAGGTGCGGTGGGAGAAGATTTAACATTTTACTCAAGTGGTTCATTAGTTGGTAGGCAAATACACGTGATTTGCTTCAAAAATTACCTCAAGAACTACTACTACCAAACTACTAGTATCAGCTATGTGAGGGACGAATTCGTAATCAAATTAGAAAGTTCAGAACCACACCATTAACTCCAACGAATTAAATGAATTACTTAGAGATCTGAACCTGCCAAAAAGTAAAGCAGAAATTCTAGCTTTTCGGTTGCTACAGTGGAATTAGCTTGAAACAAATGTTAGAATAATTGATTAAAGAAAGATTCGAAGACGGGCTTTGCTATTGTAATGATGTAAAGGGTTTGTTTTAAGAAAGTGGAGTTCCGTGCGTTCATTCTGACTGCCGTCTTTTCATAGACATTCCACAAAATGTTTAAAAGCTGTCCTTCTTCACGATCAAAATAAACTTTTATCTATACCTTAAGCCCATTCCTTGATACTCAAAGAAAATTAGGAAGGTGTGAAAATGGTGCCTGAGAGTTAAAAGTAGCATATGTAGTTTAGTTAGTTTTAAATGCATTTTATTATATTAATCATTAATTCTTACATACTAACAAAAAATGCTTAAATGCTAGCTTAAAATTACTTAACAATCTTATATTAAATTACTGGCCCCGCACAGGCACTTTTAGCTACTCTAAATTCTTATATCTATGTCTTTCGACTTTATTTACATTTTATTGGAATATGCATATATTTTGTATACTTAAGGCTAAGAAAAAAATTGTTAACATAAACTTAGCATATGGACTTAATTTTTTATAAAAAATTAATATCTAACTTAAAATAAACCTTACTCTACCTAACCTACATACACAATACACACACATAGATATTATATACAATTATATATATATATTAGTATATACCTTTGTATATACCTTTGTATATACTAATATACTATATATGTATATATTTCTTAAATGCTAACCTAAACCTATGTAAGCTGGCCATCGCTATTCACAGAGCAAACAGATTGGTCAGCTCTGCCTCATTAGTGAGGCTGGTCCGTAATTGACGGAAACGACGAAGACAAAACATCATTCAACCACCAGAAATGCTGGTGCTGCCGAACGACATCCCTCTTATCGCGATTCCCCACCGCCCTACTGAACCTGAGACGATCCACACTGCCGTGTGCGACGTCTCTGCCGTAGTTGAGTCGCCTGTCCTCAGCTTTCCGAGCGACATGGAAGATTAACGGGACCGCTGATCTATCCTGGATCAACCCTATCGTCGAGGCCATTGCTCTTGCAATGTGCCTTCGAGTCAGCTTAATTACGAAGTTTACGTATTAGGTTCGCTCTGCTGTAAAGGACCTCATTAGGATAAAATTTTTTGTACTCCGATTCTGGTGTTCTGTACAAGCGAAGGCAAGCTCTAAGGCAAGCTCTCTCAAACACCCGAACCTTTTTCATTAAGCTTGCTCGCACATTGAACCACACGGGACACCCAAATACCAGCATGGGCCTGATAAGGGCCATGTAGCAGATTACCTTTACCCTCGCATCGAGTTGGGTGCTATAAAATAGTCTCTTTGTAAGAGCAAAAGCGCCTTTAGCTCTGGCCAGAGCAGCATCTACATTTTTGTCAAAATACAGAAACTGATCTAGCCAGATTCCAAGGTATCTGACTACGTTTCGACAGGCAAGAGGCTGTCCGTGTTGTCCAACTTTCGCCAATTTTTCCTGGTATCCCTAGAGGCTCCAGACAACGGTGTCCTAAAGAGAATGGTTTCCGACTTCTGCTAGTTGATTTTCAACATCCAGTCATCGCAAAATCGTCTTATCTTATCGAAGTCCCGCTGCAAGAGAGTATTAATGACCTCAATTTTTGGACCTGTTCTGTACGCTATCAAATCGTCTGCGTACGCAGTAGTATGGGGAAGTGAACTTATCAAGTCGCTTGTATAAATGTTGAAGAGGATCGGCGAATTGACCACGCCTTGCTAAAGACCATTTTTAATTTGAAATATTCCAACAGAAGTCACATCACCATTTTTCACGATGAACTGTCAGTTGGTTAGCAGTTCAGTTTTTTTTTTCAGTTTATATGCATTTTTATTGTTTCACTTAATTTACTCTTACTTGCTAGACAAAAAAATGCTTAAAAGTTAGCTTAATTAACTTAAAATTATCTTATTCTAACTTACTGGCCCCATGCGGGCACTCTAAGTTAAACCTAACACTTAAATTATGTCTTTCGACGTACCTTACTATTTCTATTCCTTATAATTAAAACTAAGAAATCATTTTTTACAAAAAAACTTAGTAACAGGACTGTTCTTTTTATTTTATTATAAAACTTAAAACTAAAATCCTACAAACCACCTACAAATAAATTTTAATCTACTTAACCTACTTACATACGTCTAATACATACATATATATACATATATATATACATAATATATATATACATAATATATATATACTTAATATATATATACATGTACATACACATATATATACATATATGTTGTTGTTTTTTTTTGATTTTTTATTTTTATTAATTTTTTTTTTTTTTTTTTTATATATATATTTTTTTCTTAAATCTAACTTACTCCTACTTAAAACTATGTAAGCCGGCCAACGCTAAAACAAAAATTAGGCGACCCACTTTGCTTCACATGAAGCTATCAAGTATTGGAGGAATTCGACGACGAAGCATCCTCTCCTTCATAAAGCCACCAAAATTGTTGGTGCTGCTGAGCAACATCCCTCATGTCGCGACTCCCTACCGCTCTACTGAACCAGAGACGCTCCGCACTGCCGTGTGCGACGTCTCTGTCGTAGTTGAGTCGCCTGTCCGCAGCTGTTCGAGCGACATGGAAGATTAGCGGCACCGCCAATCTGTCCTGGATCAGACCTTTACTATCTAAGTAGAGGAACGCTTCTGGAGGAATAAAGCCGTCAAAGCGAACTCTCTCGTGATACATATAATTAGGGTAGTAAGCCCCGGAGATCAGGTTGTTCGATGAGGTCATTGCTCTTGCAATGTGCCTTCGAGTCAACTTAATGACGACATTGTCCACGCTTATTAGGTTCGCCCTATTGTACAAGACCTCATTACGATAGAATTTTATGTACTCAGATTCTGGTGTTCTGTATAAGCGAAGACAAGTCCTAAGACAAGCTCTCTCAAACACCCGAATCTTTTCCAACAAACTTGCTCTCACGTTGAACCACACAGGACATCCAAATACAAGCATGGGCCTGATAAGGGCCATGTAGCAGATCACCTTCACCCTCGCATCGAGTTGGCTGTTATAAAACAGTCTCCTTGTAAGGGCAAAAGCACCTCTGGCTCTGGCCAGAGCAACATCCATATGTTTGTTAAAATACAGATATTGATCTAGCCAGATCCCAAGGTATCTGACTACATTTCGACAAACAAGTGGCTGTCCATGTTGTCCGACGATAGAGAACTTTCGCCAATTCTTTCTGGTATCCCTAGAGGCCCCAGACAAAGGCGTCCTAAACAGAATGGTTTCCGACTTCTGAAAGTTGATTTTCAGCTTCCAGTCGTCGCAATATCGCTTAATTTTATCGAAGTCACGTTGCAAAAGCATATTAATGACCTCAATCTTTGGACCTGATCTGTACGCGATTAAGTCGTCTGCGTACGCTATGGCATGGTGAAGTGAACCTATCAGATCACTTGTGTAAATGTTGAATAGGATCGGCGAATTTACCGCACCTTGTTGCAGACCGTTTTTAATGTTAAATGTTCCAGCAGAAGTCACATCGCCATTTTTTACGATGAACTGTCTACTGGAGAGCATATCAAAAAGAATATACAGCAGTTGTTTACTAATGCCCAACCTGTCCAGCTTGAAGAAGAGTCCCTCTAACCATACGGTGTCGAAGGCCTTTTCCAAGTCAATCAGACAAGCACCAGTGCACTGTTTCTTGCCTTTGTTCCATTGGATATCAGAAACCAGTTTAGACGCAGCATGAATGATATCATGCCCCGCCTTGAAACCGAATTGATTATCTGGAACTATATGTTTGTCCTCAACCCACTTAGTCAGGACTCTATTGATCACCTTCTCGAAAACCTTACTGATGTTTGGAAGAAGACTGATCGAGCGGAGATTCGCCGGAGTGGAAGTATCTTTATTCCTTTTGGGAATGGGATGTACCACCGCAGTTTTCCAATGCGCTGGATAATGTGCATTATTCATTGCATTATTAAACAGGGTGGTATAAATGTCCACCGCTTCTAGTGGGAGATGTCGAAGCACAATGTTCGGTATTTCATCGGTTCCCACTGATTTCTTACTTCTAAGTGATTCGAAGATCGTTTGGAGATCTTCCTTCGAAATGAATGGTGGTAATACCCTTTCGTTGGTGATGAAATTATTTGCCATATTCTCGTCACTGAACTGGGTGAAACCCGAGCTCTCGAATCGCCAATCCGCAATTTCATTTCGAAGGCAGGAGTTGTGCACAAGGACTCGACTCTCCAGGTCGTGGTTCGGGCCAATGATGTCATTAGCCTTGTACACTTCCTGGAAAGTCGCTCCTATAGCCTCTACCTTCTCCTGCGGATCCTCGACCACAAAGAAGTTGTCATCATCAACGGCCTCATTTGGATCAATGCCTGCTGCTATGAGTATTTGTTCGTTGTTCGTCGTTCGGGCGATTCTAAGACATGGAAGGTCGTTTTGATTATTTCTCCGAAATATCTTATTTATTTGCGGGAACATATTCGGGTTGCTGGTGTTTACAGCCCGAATTTTGTTGTTCCAATACAAACTTACAGAATTCCTGTAATTTTCCTTTATTAATGTTTGGAGGTTTTTAATCGACGACTTCAATGTCATGATCTCCGGGTTATGTCTGTCAGTAAACTGCCTGTATAAGGTTTTTAGCCTTGACAGCAGTCTACTTTTATGTCGGTGCAGTGCGTCAATAGTTGCGTTGCGGAATAAGTCTTCGTCATTAGTGTGTTGATACCGAGGTATCGTTTTGTCCATTGTTCGTTTGATTGTCTCTTCCATTAGTCTTAGATATCTGTCAATCTCCTCGTTTGACAGATTTCTGTTGGACGGCGGGTAGAGCGAATTCGAGGAGAGTGCTCTAGTCAGTGTTCTGGTGAAGTGTGTCCAACGCACTCTACTATAATTGTAGAAATGCCTTTGGACAAACTCATCCAATTCCGCAGTTTCGTTGGGAACAGTTATTTCTGTGCTGAGACCGCAATGGTCACTGTCATACACGAAAGTTCGTAGACAGTTTGTAGTTTGTTGGTTAGTGCACGTCAGTTGTATTCGTGAGTCAAACAGCAGGAGATCCAAATAGGAACCGTGTCTAGGAAACGACGGACTATCCGTCGCTTTGAGGCCGAGTCGATACATCACACTGTGCTGACCCCACCAATTGAATAGTAGGTTCCCTCTAGTATTTGGTATATTATTTCCCCAATCACTATGTTTGGCGTTGAAATCTCCGCCGATAATAAAATAGTTGTCTTCCAATTCAAGCCTCAGAAATCGAAAAAGTGTCTCGAGCTCTGAGATGAATTGAGATGATTGAGTAGCCTTAGGTGCATAGACAGACACCATGTACAACCGCTTTCCACTACGAAGAGGGATGTACATGACGCATGCTTCCAGCACCCGAAACCTACGTACCACACAACTGTATATTCTTTTGAAACGCAGTCCCTTTCTTACAAAGATTGCAACACCTCCTCCTTGAATGGAATTGGGTCGGTTTCTTCGTAATATTTCATATCTTCTGTGCCTCATTTTGTGTTTTTTGGTAAGCTTAGTTTCGCTAACCAAAAGCACATCAGGGGCTTGGTCTTTAAGCAACTTAAACAGTGCGGCTCTTCGTTCGAACCTAATCAGTGAATTAACATTCACTGCAAGGACCTTCAGGGTTTGCTCCGCCATGTACGTACCCATTACGACTGGAGGTGCGTTAGGCCCGGCAGCAGCGCGTATATTTGATCTACCCGCGTAGCCTGTTCCTGTATTTGACGCTGAAGCTGAGCCATCTGCCCCTGAATTGAGAGCAAGATAGCCAGCATGTCAGGTACAGGTTCAGGTGCTCTAGGCGCTGAGGCCTGAGAAGCTACCTTTGCTTGTTGTACCGTAGTTCCCCTACCTGCCGCCATTTGGGCGTAGGTAACTTGGGGAGTAACGGCTGGTGTTTGTGCCTGCACGAGTGGACGTTTAACTTCCACTTTCTGCTGCCGAGCCAGATTTACTCTTTTGATGTATTGGAATTTGGGACAACCCCGATAATTTGCGGTGTGTCCCGTGTTCCTACATAAAGCACAAGAGAGTTGGCTTTTTTCCGACGCTCCGTCCTTGCCTAGAGCGCATTCCTCTGACTTGTGGTTCTTTCCACACTTCACGCATCGAGGTTGCATTTCGCAGTTCGACGCGGCGTGCCCGAACCTTTGGCAGCGAACACATTGTAAGATGTTTTCGCTCCTCTTTAATTTTTCCCAGTGTACAACCTGGTAGTCTAGGACTTTTATACTCCTTAGACCATCCAGTTTCCTGTTGGGACTTAGCTGGACCAGGAAGAACGGCAGTTTCCGCTTCTCCCTTTTGGCTCTAGCCGTGACAAATGGCTTGACCCCCACGAATTTGAGCCCTTCGCACTCCTTCTCTTTCAGCAGTGCAAGGAGCTCCTCCGGATCAGTCGACGGTTCTAACCCCCTCAGCAGCATTGTCTGCAGCTTCTCCCCCTTCGGGGTGTAGGAGAAGAACTCCGTCGTCGAATCCTTCAATAAACTTTTAATTTTATGATAGCGCTCCACTGTGTTACAGTGGATCGCATGCCTATCTAATGATAATCTTTTTATAAAAAAGTTGTTGCCTATGGCCGACTTACACAGTTCTATTGTCTCTTTGAGTTCCATTTTGTATGTATTTATAGGTGGAACCCTTTGTTTTGAAATTTGCTGTTTCTGCTGTTGTTGTTGCTGTTGTTGTTGCTGTTGTTTTTGCTGCTGCTGTTGTTGTTTCTGCTGCTGCTGCTGCTGTTTTTGCTGTTGCCGTTGTTGTGGTTGCACTTGTTGTTTTTGCTGGTGGTTTTTAAGTTTTTGTTGGTGTTTGTGTAGCACCTGCGCTATTGTGTTTGTTTGTTGTTGTTGGCTCTGATTTTGAGTTAGCTGCGTTTGTTGTTCCTGCTGGGATTGCTGTTGCTCTTCCCTCTTCCTTCTTAGCATTTGCTTACCTTTAATGGCTAGTATTCTTTGTTGTAGCATTTTGATGCTACTACTAATTGACTCCATTTCTTCCTCTTCGTCTTCCGATTCGGTTGACGCCAAGGAAGCGAAGCTGTTCCCTTCCTGATGTTGGTGAACATCTGAAGCGAATGGGTTGCTGTCGGTAAATTGTCCGGTCGTTGATTGCGCCCCTTCCCTCACTCCACCAAGCAGCTTTAGAGTGGAAGTTGGTAGGGAGGGACGTTGTGCTAAGGTGGAAGTTGGCCCTCTTTCTCTTTGTCTTCGGTTCTGTTTGGCTTGAACCGCTTGACGCCTCGCCTGATTTATCTGCGGATCCCGTTACTGGCATAACGGACCGCTCTTCACCATCCATCGCGTGATGATTTTTAACACTATGACTCTATCACTTTATTTTGTTTTTTTTTTTTTTTTCAATTGAACAAAAAACAAAAAAAAAAAGTCTATTCGACCCGGAGTCGAACCTGCAACCTTTTACTTGGTAACCGGGCGCACTACCTCTGGGCTAATTGGAGCCCTATATGAATTCTGTCTAATTCTTTCCTATTTGTATGACTACACAACCGAAAGCCGAAACACGTCAATACTCTACGGAGCTCAATGAACGACTGTGTCAGTTGGTTAGCATATTATAAAGAATGTACAAGAGTGGTTTACTGATCCCCAGCCTAGTCAGCCTGTAGAAAAAACCCTCTACCATACGGTGTCGAAAGTCTTCTCCAAGTCAACAAGGCAGGCACCAGTACATTGGTTTTTGCCTTTATTCCATTGGATATCGGACACCAGTTTAGACGTGGCATGTGAGATATCATGTCCCGGCTTAAAACCGAACTGATTATCCGGAACTATATGTTAGTCCTCAACCCACCTATTGCTCTATTGATTACTTTTTTAAACACATTACTGATATTCGGAAGGAGACTTATCGACCGGAGATTCGCCGGATTGGATATATCCTTTCCCTTTTTGGAGATAGGTTGTACCACCGCCGTTTTCCAATGCGCTGGATAATGTGCATTATTCATTGCATTATTAAACAGGGTGGTGTAAATGTCCACCGCTTCTAGAGGAAGATGTCGAAGCACGATGTTTGGAATGACATCGGTCCCCACTGATTTCTTAGCACTGATTGTGTCGAAGATCTCATGGAGCTCTTCCTTTGAAATGAACGGGGGTAGGTCACCCTCTCGTAATAACATTATTTGCCATATTTTCTTCGGTGAACGTGGTGAAACCAGAGCCCTCGGATCGCCAGTTCTCCACTTCATTTCGAATGTAGAAGTCGTGCACCAAGACGCGATTGGCCAGGTCATAATTAGGTCCAATGGCATCAGTGGTCTTGTATATTTCCTGGAAAGTTGCCACTATGGCCTCAACCTTCTCCTGTGGATCCTCGATCACAAAGAAGTCGTCATCATCAGCGGCCTCATTTGGATCAATACCTGCTATTGTCAGTAACCGTTCGTTGTCTGTTGTCCCCGCTATTTTAAAACACTGAAGGTCGTTTTGATTTTATCTCCGAAATAGTTTGTTTATTTGCGGAACCATATTCGGGTTTCTGGTGTTTACAGCCCGAACCCTGTTCTTCCAATACGAACTTACAGATATTCTGTAATTCTCTTTTATTAACGTTTGAATATTTTAATCGACGCCTTCAGTGTCAAGTTTTTGAGTCTTGCAGTGTGTCAATAGTAGGATTGCGAAACATGTCTTCTTTAGTCGTATATAGTCGATACCGCGGTATTGTAGTGTCCATAGTTTGTTTAATTGTCTCATCCATTTGTTTTAGGTAATTGTCGATCTCCTCTTTGGACAAATTCCTATTGGATGGTGGATGTAGCGTATTCGAGGAGAGCGCACTTGTCATTGTTGCGGAGAAGCGTGTCCATCGAGTCTTACTGTAGAATATCTTTGGACAAACTCCTCCAATTCCGCAATTTCGTTGGGAACTCTAATTTCGGTGCTAAAACCGCAATGGTAACTGTCATACACGAATGTGCGCAGACAGTTTAGAGTTTGTAAATTCGTACCTGTCAGTCGTATATGTTCGTCGTACAGCAGTAGATCCGAATAAGACCCGCCTCTGGGAAATGACGGCTTAAGACCGGGTCTGCACATTACATCGTGCTGACCGCACCAAACGAGTAGCTGGTTTCCTCTAGTATTTGGCAAATTATTTCCCCAATCTCTGTGTCTACCGTTGAAGTCCCCGCCGATTATAAAATAATTCTCCCCCGATTCCAGCCTCAGAAGTCGAAAATGCGTGTCGAGCTCTGTAATGAATAAAGTGTATTGTGGAGCCTCAGGTGCATAAACAGAGGCCAAGTACAGCCGCTTTCCATTGCGGATCGGGATATAAATGACGACTGCCTAAAACACCCGGAATCTACGCAATACTCCCTTATACACTCTGTGAAATTTTATACCTTGTTTAATGAAGATCGCGACACCGCCTCCACGTTTGGATCGGGGCCGGTTTCTTCTTCTAACAATATAATTATTGTACTCCAGTTTGTGCTTACCGGTTAGCTTGGTTTCGCTAGCGAAAGCACATCAGGAGTTTGGTCTTGTAGCAATTTAAACATCGCGGCTCTTCGTTCGATCCTAATCAGTGAATTAACATTCAAGGCATGGACCTTTAAAGTTTGCTCCACCATGTGCGTACCCATTACGACATGTGCTGCGTTAGGCCCGGCAGCAGCGCGTAGATCTGGTCCACCCGCTTGGTCTGTTCTCGCACCTGCTTTTGCAGCTGAGCCATCTGCTATGGCTAGCATGTTAGGTGCAGCTTCCGCTGTTCTCGGCATTGGCGCCGGAGAAGCAACAGTCGCTTGCTGTACCGTAGCCCCCCTACCTCGCCATTTGGGCGTAGGAAATTTGGGACGTGACGGCTGGTGCTTGAAACCTAATAGGTGAACGTTTGACCTCCACCTTCTGCTGCTGAGCCAGTTTTGATTTTTTAATGTCAGCGAACTTAGGACAACCCCGATAGTTTGCGGTGTATCCCACGTTCTCACATAACACGCACGAGAGCTGCGTCCTATCGGACGCTTCGTCCCTACCCAGAGCACACTCCTCGGAACTGTGGTTCTTTGCGCACTTCACGCATCGAGGCTGCATTTGGCAGTTCGACGGGGCGTGCCCGAACCTCTGGCAGCGAACGCATTGTATAACACCTTCGCTCCTTTTTAATTTTTCCCAGTGAACCACCTGGTAGTCTAGGACATTGATACTCCTTAGACTATCCAGACGGCTTTCGGGACTGAGCTGCACCAGGAAGAACGGCAGACTCCGTTTCCCCCGCCTGACTATAGCTGTGGTAAATGGCTTTACCCCCACAAACTTGAGTCCTTCGCACTCCTTCTCTTTGGGCAGTGCCAGGATCTCCTCAGGATCAGAAGACGGTTCCAACCCCTTCAGCAGCATCGATTGCCGCTTTTCACACTTCGGTGTGAATGAGTAGTGCTCCGTCGTTGTTTCCTTTAGGAGCTCTTTGACTTTCGCGTAGCCCTCCACTGTATTACAGTGGATGGCAAGGCGATCATTCCCCAACCTCTTAATATTAAAATTATTACCAATGACCAGCTTACACAGGTCCTTGGTAGCATTTGCCTCCAATTTATAGGTGTTGATAGGAGGCACCTTCTCCTCCTTCTTCTGCTGCTGCTGTTTTTGTTGTTGTTGCTGCTGCTGCTGTTGTTGTTGTTGCTGCTGCTGCTGCTGTTTTTGCTGTTGCCGTTTTTGTGACTGCTGCTGTTTTAGCTGTTGCCGTTGTTGTGGCTGCACTTGTTGTTGCTGGTGTTTCTTAACATTTTGTTGTTGTAACACTTGTGCTACTTTATTTACTTGGTGTTGTTGTTGTTTCTGCTTTTGAGTAAGCTGCTGTTGTTGGGATTGGTCTTGCTCTTCCCTCTTCCTTCTTACCATTTGTTTTTCTTTTATGGCCAGCACTCTTTGTTGTAGCATTTTGATGCTGCTACTTATGGCCTCCATTTCTTTCCCTTCATCTTTAGTTTCGCTTGCTATCAATGAAGCGAAGTTGTGTCCTTCCCTCACTCCGCCAAGCAGCTTTACAGTGGCCGTTGGTAGTTTCCTCCTTCTCTTTGTCCTTGGCGTTTGGCTCGAACTACTCGAAGCCTCACCTGCCATTTCAGCAGATCCCGCTATAAGCATAGCGGACCGTTCACCACAATCCATCACGTGATGTTAATCCAATCCCACATTTTAAATTTATACTTATTTTTATTTAAAAAAATTAAAAAAAAAAAAAAAAAAAATTTCTGCCGACTACTCGGAGTCGAACCCACAACCCTTGCAGTCTCAAGCGAACACACTTTTTTCACTTTTATATTTATTTATTTTCTTTTCAAGTTAATTATAATAACAATATTCATAAGTATTACAGAAAATAATAGAAATCAATCTTTAACTTAAGAGTTAGTGTGGATTGATTCAGCAAATAATAACTAATTAAAGAGGATGTTTGATATGGGGCAAAACATCGAAACATCAAATAAAGAAAATTAGAACAAAAAATTCAGTGTATTAATTTAAGTAATTCAAGGTAAATAGCGATAAATAATAACAGAATATTATATATATATATATATATATATATATATTTTTTTTTATAAGGCAATAACTTGTGCTAATACTGGGATAGCCTGTCAATTTTGAGAAGCGATACAATATTGTTGTGGTTTATCGTAAATAACCAGTCTTTAACTCTTTTTGAGAAGGAATTTAATTGTGTTATTGTTCTAATAGTAAGAGGCAATTTATTAAACAATAAGGGAGCTGTAACAGTATAGAAATTAGAGAAATGGGTTTTGCGCACGTTTGGGACATTGACAAGATGCAGTGTATTTACACGAAGACTATAGATATAGATCTACTAGGAAGTCTTTTAGTACTTTAAAGACATAAAGGTGTTTCAGTGGTAGTATACGTAGTTCTTTAAATAAAGGCCAGCTAGAAGAAGTGCGGTTTTTATTACACGTAATTCTGAGAAGATATTTCTGAGCTGTTAGTAGCGGTTTTGATGAGGTGCTATAACAACCACCCAACTTGAGATACCATACTGCAGTTTAGAGTGAGCAAGGCCATAATAGATTGTTTTTAAAACGTTTGTGGAACAATATTGCTTGATGAGATACATTTTACGTGTAACCAGTAGCAAATGCAACTTTATGGTATGTATGTGCTCTTTCCAATTTAAATTTTGGTCAATTACTACTCCAAGGTATTTAAAGTGACGTACTGTTTCGATTTTAAAACAATTACAAGAACAACATGACGTATCGATATAATTACTTTTACCACAACAGTGTAACGGAAAGCAAAATTTTTTACAATCGTGAGCATGAAAACATAGATTATAATCTTTTACAACAGTGTTTGTTAATTTAAAGGACTTAAGTTTTGTTTTTTCACTTATAATTAAGTAGTGTAGCGTGAACCATATTCTTAATTTTTCTAAATCCTCCGATATTTTTGCTATACATTCGAACTCAGTATCTAGCTGGTAAGTCAGGACAATGTCGTCAGCGAAGGCTGTAGAAGTTCCCTTTAGGTTTAAGTCAAAGATAGAATTAGTGTAAATTAAAAATAGCAAAGGGCCAAGAACTGAGCCCTGTGGAACCCCGTTTTTTAACAAACGAAGATCACTGAAGCTTCCATTTACATTGACCATTTGCTTCCTCCCTTTAAGGTAAGAAGTAAACCAATTATGTATTACTCCTCTAAAGCCAGCGTTGTATAATTTTTTTAATAGTAGGTCATGTTGAACCATGTCGAAAGCTTTCGTCATATCAATGAAGAGCGCCATTGTGGATTTATTACAATGTATACTGTCATATAACTGGCTACAGAGTCTCAGAATAGCATCTTCGGTGGACATTCCTTTCCTAAACCCAAACTGATTTTTACTAAACAAGTTAGATTGGTCTAGGAAGGATATCATCCGTGATTTTATAAGTTTCTCAAAAATCTTTGAGAACGAAGGAAGTAGAGAGATAGGTCTGTAATTACACATATTACTTTTATTGCCTTTTTTAAAAATTGGAATTATTTCAGCTCTTTTAAGGTACTCAGGGAAGGATCCGTTTAGGACACACTGGTTAAACAAGTAACAAAGAATATCCATCACGTAGAAACATATTTTTTTCAATAACAAATTAGAGATACCATCACTAGTACATGAACTTTTGTTTTTTAATGAGAAAATAACCTTAAGAATTTCTCTTGAACTAAAGGGTTGGAGTACGAAACTGTTTGGTTGAGTGTATGTTGAGGAAGCAGAACAATTGCAGCTAGATGATTTCTGTAAAGTTGGTTTCAGTTTTTCAGAAATTTCAGTAAAGTATTCATTGATTTTGTTGGAGATCGTTACTGAATCAGTAAAAACAATTCCATCTATTTCCAATTTACTGATACCTATTGGTTGTCTACATTTCCCTAGGATGTTGTCAACTACCTTCCATTCTTCTCTCACATTTCCTCTGGCTCGTCCAAACATATCAGAATAATACTTGTTACGTGTTTCTTGGATATTTTTCTGAACTGACTTACATAGCTTAGCATAGATTTTTTTAAGTTTTACATTTTGTGGATGTTTGTTAGCTTTTCTCGCAAACTTGTTTTTGCTTTTGATCATATGCAAGAGCTTAACTGTCATCTACGGTTTTAGAAAATTGTTCTTGTTTGGGGATGTAAGAGAAACGGAAGTACTGTTTTTAATGTGATTTTTTAGGATTTGTAGGAAGATATCGAATGCAATTGATGGGTTAGGTTCAACATAGACTGGTTCCCAGAACTCATATTTTAAGGATTCCTTTAGCTGAGCATAGTTAGTGTAATACCTTTTTTTGGGAATATGTGTGATATTACAACCAGGATCATCGATATTGTTACATACATTTAGGGTAATCATACAGTGGTCAGTTATTTTTGAATCAAACACAGAACCGTTGAATATTTTATTATTATTTTTGTGAGTACGCATAAATAAATGATCAATGCAGGTTCTAGTGGACTCTGTTATACGGGTAGGCTCATTAATTAAGCTCTTAAGACCAAAAGACGCCATAAGTAACAGATAGCACTCAGTATCTTTATCAGATTCATTGAGAATATTAATATTGATGTCACCAATAACTATTCTTGTCTTTACAAGAAGTCAGGACATCGTTGAATTCAGCAATGAAGACACATTTAGCAATTGCATGTAATCTGTATACACATAACATCTCATAACGTTCATTCAAGAAATTAAAAGACAACTTTATGACGTCTGCACTAGTAAGACACAACTTAAGGCATTCGAGTGCATAAGCGTTTCTCACATATACTGCCACACCACCAGCTGAATAAGTATCGTTGCATTTATCAAATGGGGTATAACCAGGAATGCTATAGAAATCTAATTCATTTTCATAGAGCCAAATCTCGCTTAGAACAATGACAACAGGTATATTCTTTAATGTTTCTAAATGTGCTACCAGGGAAGTAAAGTTCTTCCTAGCACTACGAATATTTTGGTGTAAGCATACAACGTCGACGGAATTAAGAGAATTGATTTTACATGTATTTGAGACAGGGGACTGAACAAGAACAAGAGAACAATTCATAATCTATTTAAACTATCAGCACAAGTTATTCTTACTAAAATATCGCCCTCCTTCTTCCTCATATATACAGTCCCATTTTTTGTCCAAACATATTTATATTCCTTTTCTTCCTTCATCGACAATGCAGCATTCAGTAATTGACGTGTAATGTGTTAAACTCTCATTTAAGAACATCTTCTCTGGTCTCCCACTAGTGTTGAAGAGTTTTGTTGTGAGCTGTACTTTTTTTTCTCTCTTTGCTTGCATCACTCTTTCTTTGCACTGTCGAGTGACAAATTTTACGCAAAGAATATTTTTCTTTGGTGTGGAACTGTTATCAGCCGTTTTAATATTCTGCCGTTTGTTTACATTTTTCATATATCATAGGTCAATGTCTTCTTTTGCAATGTTGACATTTAGACCATCGCGGAATATTTTCAGGGCCATATCAATGTTCGAAGCGTCTTTGTAGTCAGGTGGAATGTTGACGATCTCCACTGCATTTCCAATCAGCTGCTGCTCCAAGTGGTTGACCTTCAATTCAAGTTGACGAATTTTTACTTCACATTCGTTATTTCTTGATTGGAGTTCCTCGATTTGTTTACGTTGGATCTCCTTTACTTCCAGAATTTCGGCATAGATTAAATCCAGTGTAATATTCTGTTTCGGTGGAAAGGGTGTATTGCTGCTCATGGGTTGGTGCATCATGTTAGTGCTGCATGCTGGTGCTTCTCCCGAATGTGATTGCCGTCGTTTAGCGGAGACACAGGCACTGCACTGCCAGAGCTTGTTCGCTTTTTTCATGTATTCGATGTCAGCAGGCAAGATATCTACGCAGGCTGCATGCGAAATACTTTTGCAGTCACTACACGCTATCTTAGGTTGCGTACGTTCCACTTTATTACCGCACTTCTTACACGACATTCTGAGTTAAATATTTATTGATTTTATGAAAATAAAGAGTTTGCTTGATCCGACGCCTGTGTGCCCCACAACAACCAAACCTTGAATGAGTTCTCAGTTCAGTTCAGTTTTAATGCATTTTTATTTGACTTCATTAATTAATTCTTACATGCTATACAAAAAAACGCTTAAAAATTAGCTTAATTAATTTAAAATTATCTTATTCTAACTTACTGGCCCCATGCGGGCACTCTAGGTTAAACATAATACTTAATCTATCTCTTTCGACGTTGCTTACAGTCTATTTTATTTTTTACATTTATTAACACTAAAACTAAGAAAATGAATTTTAATTAAAAAAAAACCTTGGTTGCTTACAGTCTATTTTATTTTTTACATTTATTAACACTAAAACTAAGAAAATGAATTTTAATTAAAAAAAAAACTTGGTATCTGGACTTTTTGTTATAATATAAAACTTAAAACTAGGCCTATGAACTACCTAAAAATAAATCTTAACCTGCTTAATCCTACTTAAACTACCCCTTATTTTAGAGTGTGTTACCCACCTCTAAAGTTCTAATATATTTTTTTTTTATTTCTTTATTTTTTTTTTTCCTTAAATCTAACTTAATCCTATCTAAAACTATGTAAGCCGGCCGTGGCTAATAAACTAGACAGACGACCGACTTTGCTTTGGTTCGACGGCGAACCTTCCCCTCCTTCCAATAGCCACCAAAATTGTTGGTGCTGCCGAGCAACATCCCTCATGTCGCGATTCACTACCGCCCTACTGAACCGGAGACGCTCCGCACAGCCATGTGCGACGTCTCCGTCGTAGTTGAGTCGCCTGTCCTCAGCTGTCCGAGCGACATGGAAGATTAGCGGGACCGCTGATCTATCCTGGATCAGACCTTTCATATCGAAGTAGAGGAACGCTTCTGGAGGAATAGAGCGGTCAAAGCGAACTCTCTCGTGATACATATAATTTGGGTAGTAAGCCCCGGAGATCAGGTTGTTCGACGAGGTCATTGCTCTTGCAATGTGCCTTCGAGTCAACTTAATAATGAAATTGTCCACTCTTATTAGGTTCGCCCTATTGTATAAGACCTCATTAGGATAGAATTTTATGTACTCGGACTCTGGTGTTTTGTATAAGCGCAGACAAGTAAGAAGACAAGCCCTCTCAAACACCCTAATCTTTTCCAACAAGCTTGCTCTCACGTTGAACCACACGGGACAACCAAATACTCGTTTGGAGTTGATTTTCAACTTCCAGTCATCGCAATATCGTTTAATTTTATCGAAGTCGCGTTGCAAGAGTATGTTAATGACCTCAATCTTTGGACCTGATCTGTACGCGATTAAGTCGTCTGCGTACGCTATGGCATGGTGAAGTGAACCTATCAGATCACTTGTGTAAATGTTGAATAGGATCGGCGAATTTACCGCACCTTGCTGAAGACCGTTTTAATGTTATATATTCCAGCAGAAGTCACATCGCCATTCTTCACAATGAACTGTCTACTGGAGAGCACATCAAAAAGAATATACAGCAGTGGTTTACTAATGCCCAACCTGTTCAGCTTGAAAAAGAGTCCTTCTAACCATACGGTATCGAAGGCCTTCTCCAAGTCAATCGGGCAGGCACCAGTGCACTGGTTCTTGCCTTTGTTCCATTGGATATCAGAAACCAGTTTGGACGCTGCATGAATGATATCATGCCCCGCCTTGAAACCGAATTGATTATCCGGAACTATATGTTTGTCCTCAACCCACTTAGTCAGGACTCTATTGATCACCTTCTCGAAAACTGGAAGAAAACTGATCGAGCGGAGATTCGCCGGATTGGATGTGTCTTTACCCCTTTTGGGGATGGGATGTACGACCGCAGTTTTCCAATGCGCTGGATAATGTGCATTATTCATTGCATTATTAAACAGGGTGGTATAAATGTCCACCGCTTCTAGTGGGAGATGTCGAAGCACAATGTTCGGTATTTCATCAGTTCCCACTGATTTCTTACTTCTAAGTGATTCGAAGATCGTTTGGAGCTCTTCCTTCGAAATGAACGGGGGTAGTACCCTATCGTCAGCGAGGCATTATTTGCCATATTGTCGTCACTGAAGTGGGCGAAACCCGAGCTCTCGAATCGCCAGTTCACTATTTCATTTCGAAGGTAGAAATTGTGGACAAGAACTCGGTTTTCCAGGTCGTAGTTGGGGCCAATGATGTCATTCGCCTTGTATACTTCCTGCAAAGTCGCTCCTATAGCCTCTACTTTCTCCTGCGGATCCTCGATCACAAAGAAGTTGTCATCATCAACGGCCTCATTTGGATCGATGCCTGCTGCTATGAGTATGTTCTTGTTGTCCGTCGTTCGGGCGATTTTAAGACACGAAAGGTCGTTTTGATCTTTTCTCCGAAATATTTTATTTATTTGCGGGAACATATTCGGGTTGCTGGTGTTTACAGCCCGAATTTTATTGTTCCAATACAAACTTAGAGAATTTCTGTAATTTTCTTTTATTAATATTTGGAGGTTTTTGATCGACGACTTCAGTGTCACGATCTCCGGGTTATGTCTGTCAGTAAACTGTCTGTACAAGGTTTTTAGCCTTGTCAGCAGTCTACTTTTATGTCGGTGCAGTGCGTCAATAGTTGCGTTGCGGAATAAGTCTTCGTTGTTAGTATGTTGATACCGAGGTATTGTTTTGTCCATTGTTCGTTTGATTGTCTCGTCCATTAGTCTTAGATACCTGTCAATCTCCTCGTTTGACAGATTTCTGTTGGACGGTGGGTAGAGCGAATTCGAGGAGAGTGCTCTAGTCAGTGTTCTGGTGAAGTGTGTCCAGCGCACCCTACTATAATTGTAGGAATGCCTTTGAACAAACTCATCCAATTCTGCAATTTCGTTCCGAACAGTTATTTCGGTGCTGAGACCGCAATGGTCACTGTCATACACAAACGTGCGTAGACAGTTTATGGTATGTTGGTTAGTACATGTCAGGTGTATTCGTGTGTCGAACAGCAAGAGGTCCAAATAGGAACCGTGTCTAGGAAACGACGGACTACCCGTCGCCTTGAGGCCGAGTCGATACATTATACTGTGCTGACCCCACCAATTGAAAAGTAGGTTCCCTCTAGTATTTGGTGTATTATTTCCCTAATCTCTATGTTTGGCGTTGAAATCTCCGCCGATAATAAAGTAGTTCTCCTCCAATTCCAGTCTTAGGAATCGAAAAAGTGTCTCGAGCTCTGAGATGAATAAGGTGGATTGAGTAGCTTTAGGTGCATAAACAGATACCATGTATAACCGCTTTCCACTACGGAGAGGGATGTACATGATGCATGCTTCCAGCACCTGGAACCTACGTACTTCACGACTGTATATTCTTTTGAAACGCAGTCCTTTTCTAACAAAGATCGCAACACCACCTCCTTGAATGGAGTTGGGTCGGTTTCTCCGTAGTATTTTATATCTTCTGTGCCTCATTTTGTGTCTTTTAGTAAGCTTAGTTCGCTAACCAAAAGCACATCAGGGGCTTGGTCTTTAAGCAACTTAAACAGTCTGGCTCTTCGTTCGAACCTAATCAGTGAATTAACATTCACTGCAAGGACCTTCAGGGTTTGCTCCGCCATGTACGTACCCATTACGACTGGAGGTGCGCTAGGCCCGGCAGCAGCGCGTATATTTGATCTACCCGCTTAGCCTGTTCCTGTATTTGACGCTGAAGCTGAGCCATCTGCCCTGAATAGAGAGCAAGATAGCCAGCATGTCAGGTACAGGTTCTGGTGCCCTAGGCGCTGGGGCTTGAGAAGCTACCTTTGCTTGTTGTACCGTATTTCCCCTACCTGCCGCCATTTGGGCGTAGGTAACGTGGGGAGTAACGGCTGGTGTTTGAGCCTGCACGAGTGGACGTTTAATTTCCACTTTCTGCTGCCGAGCCAGGTTTACTCGTTTTATGTATTGGAATTGGGGACAACCCCGATAGTTTGCGGTGTGTCCCGTGTTCCTACATAAAGCACAAGAGAGTTGGCTTTTTTCCGACGCTCCGTCCTTACCTAGAGCGCATTCCTCTGACTTGTGGTTCTTTCCGCACTTCACACACCGAGGCTGCATTTCGCAGTTCGACGCGGCATGCCCGAACCTTTGGCAGCGAACACATTGTAAAATGTTTTCGCTCCTCTTTAATTTTTCCCAGTGTACAACCTGGTAGTCTAGGATTTTGATACTCCTTACACCATCCAGTTTGCTGTCGGGACTTAACTGAACCAGGAAGAACGGTAGTTTCCGCTTCTCCATTTTGGCTCTAGCTGTGACAAATGGCTTAACCCCCACGAATTTGAGCCCTTCGCACTCCTTCTCTTTCAGCAGTGCAAGGAGATCCTCCGGATCTGTCGACGGTTCTAACCCCCTCAGCAGCATTGTTTGCAGCTTCTCCCCCTTCGGGGTGTAGGAGAAGAACTCCGTCGTCGAATCCTTCAATAAACTTTTAATTTTGTGGTAGCGCTCCACTGTATTGCAGTGGATCGCATGCCTGTCTAAACTAAGTCCTTTAACAAAAAAATTATTGCCTATGGCCGACTTACATAATTCTATTTTGTCTTTCAACTCCGTCTTAAATGTGTTGATAGGAGGTACCCGTGTTTTGGTTGTTTTCTGCTGTTGCTGTTGCTGTTGCTATTGCTGCTGCTGCTGTTGCTGTTGTTGTTGTTGTTGTTGTTGTTGTTGTTGTTGTTGTTGTTGTTGTTTCTGCTGTTGTTGCTGTTGTTGTTGCTGCTTATGTTGTGATAAATTTTTTTGTTGTGATTGTGCTTGTTTTTTTTTCAACTTTTGGGTTGATTTATCTGTGTTTTGTTGTTGTACCGAACTTTTCCGTGTGTTTTGTTGCGGTATAGACTCGCTCACTTCCATCTGCTTCTGAGAGTCCTGGAGTTGCTGCTCCTTCTGTCTTCTTGCAACTTGCTTGGCTTTAATAGCAAGTGCCTTTAGTTGCAGCTCTTTGATACTGCTGGTTATTGCTTGCATCTCTTCTTCTTCGTCATCTGACTCCGAAGCCGCTAACGATGCGAAAGTATTATCACCTCCCATATAGCGTCCCTCTCCACCATCGGATACATATGGGAAATCATCTTTTGCTGCTTCTGGCCAATTTTGGTGTTCTTCTGTTGCCCTTGTCGATGTTGTTGGCGCCTCTTCCCTCACTCTACCAGGCAGCTTTTCAGTAGACGCAGAAAAGGAAGGGCGCTTCACGAGGTTAGGAGTTGGCTTCAACTTCCTCCTCCTCTTAGCCCTGACCTCTGGATTCCCAGTTATTTGGTGGGCCGATATTACGGCTTCAGATGACATCATTTCATCTGTTGGTCTCGCTATTGGGATAGCGGACCGTTCACCGCCACTCATTACCCGGTCTTTCTGTATAAGAAGTTACTTATATTAACTGATGTGAATTTTAAAAATAAAAAAATTCCGTCTTATCCCGGGGATCGAACCTACGCCCCTTGTTTACTCGGCCGACACCACTGCTATTGCGCCACCGAAGCACTTGGCATAAATGTTTCTAATGGTGATTTTGATATTTTTTTCTTCACTTAAACGAAGTCGAAACACGTCTATCCTCTATCAAGGTCTGTGAACGACTGCCCAAGCGAACACACGATCTCTGCGTTAATTGGAGCCTAAATCTTGATATCTTAGTTAAGCGTCACTCTCACTTCTCACTTACAAGTCGAAACACGTTTAAACTCCGCGGAGGTCTATAAACGACTGAAGTAGCATATGTATATGCAGTACACCTGGCGAGTGATAGCACATTTTATTGTTGTTGGTTTTGCGTTGGGAACGTAGAGCGGATATACCAAACTCCCTTGCTACGTTTGCTTATGGGACAGTAGAGCACAGGATTCGCAGCAGCACTTATGGCATAAGCGAGTTCGAGATAAGAGCAGTAATGTTAAATATGACGTAATTGTTAAGCTTTAACACATATTGGTGCCCTCATCACAAATAAAATTAGGCATATGAAGCAATTCCTAAAAGCGTTTCGTCAAGATTCTGAAACTTTTCAATATGTAAAAAAAATTTTTTCCTAAGTCATCCGAGGCCAAAGTAAAAGCTAGTATTTTCATGTAAAGGCGAGCATAGGACAATGTTATAGTAGTGGTCCATTGTCTTCTCGGAAACATAAGAGCTGAGAACTACAAAGAGCTGATTCCAAACACACTTGAAAACTTTAATCCCAGGGGCTGCAGAGAGTCCTGTAAAGTGTAAACATAAGATACATGCTCACTCCGACCAGTTTAAAGACAATATGTGTTCCTATTTGGAAGTACAAGGTTTGATTAATAGGGCCAATATAATAAGAGAATAATGAGAGATTATATTCGGGGGCTAATATATATGAGACAGCCCATACAATCACAAGGGAATGACATATAGTATTCATTTCCAACAATTTTTATGTTTTTATATATTTACTTACTATAGTTATTTGTTTTAGGCTGTTTATTAATTATGTAGTACAAAAACATTCAAATTTGATACAAAATTTTATTTTTATTTGTAAGTACAAGGTGGGCCATAATAAATGATTCTGCTTTAAAATGTCGGTTGTGGCTCATGCGGTATGCGCCGTTGCTCTATCCTGCTGGAAACACATGTCCTGCAGTCACCGCAAATTTTGTTTGTTCAGGTCTGAAAAGTTTCCGAACAATGATACAAGACATTTTTCTCAAAATTTTTTTTTATTTTTCTACATTGTCTCCTTGTAACTCCACACACTTCTACCAGCGATGCTCCCATCTCTCTAACCCGTCCAAATAGTACTTGTCGTTTTTCTCTGCAAAATAATTGTTCACGAAGGTGATTGCCTCCTCATTTGACGAAAATCTCTGTCCTCCGAGCGCAGTTTTTAGATGATGGAACAAAAAGAAGTCGCTTGGGGCTAGATCTGGTGAATAAGGCGGATGGTTAAGCAGTTCAAACTGTAATTCATTGATTTTCGCCATGGGAACTGCTGAGGTGTGAGACAGCGGTGAAACAAGATTTTTTATTTCTGCAAATGTGGCCGTTTTTCCGCAATTCAGCTTGGCAAGTAATGATGCGTAGTATGCTCCAGTAAAGGTTTTTCCTTTTTGAAGATAATCGATTAAGATAAATCCTTTACTCTCCCACAAAACAGTCGCCATCACTTTCCCAGACGAAAAACCAGTTTTTGCTTTTTTTGGAGCCGGTTCTCCCTTTGCTGTCTACTTTTTTGACTGAATTTTTGTTTCGGGCGTATAATAGTGTAACCAAGTTTCATCTACAGTAATTAATCGGCGCCAAAACTCGGATTTATTGCTTCTAAACTGCGCCAACAGCGCGTTGGAAATGTTCATTCGAACATGTTTTTGGTCTAAAGTAAGCAAACGTGGCACCCAACACGCGGACAGCTTCCTCATGCTTAGATTTCAATTTAACATTGGACATTTTCATAACCTCTACTATCTCTCTCACTTTAATTCGGCAGTCGTTTAACACCATTTGGTGAACTTTAGCAATGTTATCGTCAGTGGTGGCAGTTTTTGGACGTCCTGAACGTTCATCATCTCCCAAGCTCTTACGGCCACGTTTAAATTCAGCTGCCCAAAATTTCACTGTGGTAAATGATGGTGCGGAGTCCCCATACACAGAGTCCAACTCATTTTCGATTTGCGTAGGCGTATTGCCTTTCAAAAATAAGAATTTAATAACTGCTCGATATTCAATTTTTTCCATTTGCACAAAAAACACTCACATCGACTCACTCAAACGACTGTCAACTATAAACTGCACGTCCAAAATGACTGAAACTTCGGTAAGTGCAATTGATTATAAAAAAGCAGATGCTAATTTTATACCAAAAACTAGGCAGATGGTGCGAAATAAACTCTTGTGAGTCGGATTTTTCTCAAATTTTTGCTTTTTGAAACGCAATTGATAAACCACGAACAGTGAATCACGCACAATCTTTGAATCCTACGACCACTATAGGGGAAGCCCAATAAAATTCCTTCTGCAACCATCAGGTATAACTCCTGCTCAATATTGTAAGCAAACCAAAAGACATTGTATTCGCACATATATGGTTTACAAAATATGGATGTTGCATCTTCATTTAAAACCACTTTGGCTTCGAAATGCTTAATTGCAATGTCTAGATCTTGAGAGAATACGTTACTAAATTTACTTTAAAATACTCCTTCAAATTGGTAACACCACTAATTGCATATTGAATATTGCCCCCACTAGCACATTTGGAAAAACAATCGCGTCAATTTAAAACATGCAAATCCAATCACAACTTTACAAAAGACTTTACAACAACTAATATAGCTTTATTTAAAACTCATGACATAACATCAAATACCTCCCTCACCAACAACATTATCACCGGCTTTTTGGTGTTTTTTTAACTTTTTTAAATCGCACTGTGGAAAAATTTTTTTTTTTAATAGTAGCTACTCATCACAGTAAGTGATGCTCCCGTACCAACTTCCATGCAAATTAAATTCTTAATGATCTCAACATTTAACTAGGATGCATTATAATAGTTGTGTTTAATATGATTTACGAGTACATTCAGCGTTCAGTAGTTGTTGTTGTACTGTTTCGTCTAGAAATGCGTTGAAGCCACATTTTCCAATCTCCAATTAGTACCGACCACCGACGAGTGCAGACGTCTTTCTGCACTCGTAATCTCTTATGTGCGGCACACCAAAAAAAAAAAAAACAAACAACGCGCAGTGTACAAAAAAAAACCCCCCAAACCACCGCGCGCATGTGCAAAAAAAAAAACAAAACCCATTATAGTGCAGTGCAAAAAAACATATCACACAGTGCGGGTATCCCACCTCTCCCGCTCCTGGTCGTTGTACTGTTGCTTGCACTCGGCCACTGCCGTTGCTGTATTTATCATACGGTACGGGCAGTGGCTGAGCGTATGTAACAACTGATGGATAGCGGGTTGTGAGTGAAAATTTGGTGAACTGTTTCATATTGTTGTAAGGGCATAACACCTACAGCAATTTGATTCGGTAAACCATCGTCAGAATTTTCACTTCGCAGCCTTGTTTAGTATCGTCGGTATTTGTGTTTTTTGTGTTTGTCTTTCTTTATAATGACTGGGGAATTCAGAGAAGACAATGCTAATATACGCGGGCTAAAAAGTAATCACTTTTCTGCGTACGTCCACGTCTGCAAATACAGACCAGCTGTTTTGGCACTTAGTGAAACACATGTAGATCCCCGTCCACATCTCTCAGATCACTCTGATCTGACGCTACCTGGCTACGAACTAGTGCCATTATTCTTCTCTCACCGCGGTCTCGCCACTTACGTGCGTTGTGATGTAGCTTACCAAACTCCAATGTAGTCCCTGTTCCAATCCGGAATTCAACTTCATGTGGTTAAAATTCCATCTCCATAAGCAAATTATCCACTACTGGTTTATTTACAGAAGCCCCAAACTGGACAGCAATTTGACCTTTCACGAGTTTGATGCGCTGTCTGACTCCATTCAAAGAATTGTATCCCTGTATCCTCATACTGAAATCGTGATTATGGGCGATTTCAATATACAGAATTCTGGTTGGCTTCGACATTCTGGACAGACAACACCCGAAGGACAGAACGTACCTGGATTTTTAACGCAAACCTCCTGCCGTAAGACTTAATGTTTACGAGGTGCCCATACACCCATAGGGAGCAAGGATACGCCTTGCCATCGCTAAATACTCGCTTTATATTTATTAATACTTTGCTTATATTTTATACCAAAGCAGAACTTGTGTTGTAGGCACAAGTCCCACCCTTGGTATGAGTCGAGGCAGACCTAAAACCTCTTGCTGCTCTTAGGGTCGCAGCACCCAGTACTTTATTTGCAACTCTACAATGGGCAAAACCAAGGAATACCCGTACCCGCGATTTGGGTTTAAACCACAGCCACCATGACGCTCAAACAAGGGGGCCTACCTCTAACAAGTCAGGCCCGGACCGAAATCCGGGGGGCTCCTGACTCCCATGGTACCGTGATTTAAGTCCTGGTATGGACTACCGGTGGTCAAGCCGCCAACAAGACCTATGACCGGCAACTTGTAACTGGTCAAATCGTAGCATCCATTCATGCAAAAAATCTGGATGTTTTCGATAAGACCAGTTATAGAATAATCTATCCCCTATCAATGACACCGTCATTGATGGGCGAAGCCTTGATAATTGGGCGGGGGCCCAACACCCGAAGGACAGTGTGTTGAGATCTTCGCTGCGGAAAGTAACTTAACCCAGCTTGTAAATGAGCCCGCACGAATACCAGACGTTGATACTCATACCGCCAATTCCCTGGACTTGTTTTTAACTTCTCACCCTGACAAGTACTGCGTTGATGTGCTCTCCCCTCTAGGATCGTCGGACCATTGTGTCATATCAGCTAAATTCTCGTCCACCCACCACACCATTCCTAAAAGAACCGTATGGCAATACGAGAAAGCCAACTGGAGCGGTCTTAACAGCTTCTTTAGGAATTTTAACTGGTCGTTATGTTTCCTCGATAACGACGTGGATGCCGCTGCTGACATGATCACAGAAACTATTCTCTTTGGAATGAGATGCTTTATCCCTCATCGGATGAAGTGTATCAAACCAAAAGAAAAGGCATGGTACGACTCGAGCTGTAAAGAAGCTGTAAGGGTTAGAGAATTGTTTTTTCGGTCCTACAAGACCAATCCGACGGAGGAAAAGCGAAAAAAGTTCAAACGAGCTAGAAATGACTGCAACGTCTTTCTCAAGCGTGTGAAATTTCTATATATGGTATATTTCCCCTTCTTCTGAAGAGGTGTTCTTCCACGCTGGCAAAACCACTGCGTGAGCTTCTTCATCAATCCTACTCTTTAGGACTCTTTCCAAACAGATGGAAAACAGCATTTGTCCAGCCCGTCCCTAAAAAGGCGAATCTTCTCCTCTCTTCTCCTGCAGACCCACTGCACTTACGTCCCTTCTTTCCAAAGTCATGGAAACGCTGATAAACCGTCAGCTCATGAAATATCTCGAAACACGAAAACTTCTCAATGACTAGCAATATGGTTTTTGTAGCAACAGGTCCACTTGTGCTTTGATGGCATGTCTCACCGGAATGTGGAACCAAAGCGTACATCAATCCGGCGAAAGCAAGATAGTTGCACTTGATATTTCTAAGGCATTTGACAGAGTTTGGAATCAGGCTCTCGTGTCGAAAATGCGTGCTCTTGGGATCGATGACTCACTTCTTCAATGGATTAGAAATTACCTTTCGGAACGTTCGATTCAATTTCTCTAAGACGGTTTTTCAAGTTTGATATTCACAAAATAAATGCTGGTGTGCCTCAGGGCTCCGTTCTGTCTCCGACACTCTTTTTAATTTTCATTAATGATCTCTTGTCTGCTACTTCTAATCCAATTTATTCCTTTGCTGATGATAGCACTCTCTGCTTCTCATATTCGTTCCCGGACTCACGCCCCTGCTCTTCGGCTGTAGAACGGGAACGGCAGCGTATGCTAAGCTCATGAAATGCCGATATTAAAAGCATAACCAATTGGGGAACTATCAACCGAGTGGAATTTAATGCTTCCTAAACTCAATGCTATCTGCTGTCATTAAAGCGAAATTCAAATACCCAGCCATTTTCCATGAATGGCACTTGCATCGTCGAAACCGTAAACTTTCCATTCTCGGTATGTGTGTCAGTGGCAAGTTACGTTGGAATGACCAGCAAAAGTGCTGCGAAATGTATAGGTTTCCTCAAGCGATGTAAGAAATATTTTGCCCCCTCTGATTTGGACACAATATATAAGGCATTCATCCGCCTAAAATTGGAGTACAATGCCCACATCTGGTCAGTGGTGACACTAATATCAGTCAATCAATTGACACCCTCGAACACCGACGTAATGTCTCCTGTCTCACTTTGTTTTATCGCTATTTCCACCACCAGTGCTCCATTGAAATCGCCAGTAGCATTCCGCCCATTCAAACTTTCAACCATAACACCCGTTTCGCTATGAATGCTCATCAGTATACCCTCAAGCCCATTTTCAGATGTACTCTAAAATATCGTGATTCTTTCCTAAGCCGTACAACTCGCTTATGGAATGCCCGGCCGATCTCTGTGTTTCCTGGTCGTTATAACTTACAAACATTTAAAAACAATGTACATCGGTACCTGTCTTTTCTTGTTCCCTAAATTTACTTCGCCCGAGCTGTGTACGAACATTTTAAGGGTACAAAACCCCTTTAGCGCGCGCCGATTATAAAAAAAAAAATTATTTCATGATTCGGTTCTTCTTAGGATTAAAAAATTTGATTGTTCCAAAAAATTTAGCCATGGTTATCCACATTTTTATTGTTTTGTAAATGAAAACTTTTTTCGGAATCCCTAGAAACGTCTGAGCCACTGCTTTCTTGTTCAAAAATTTGTTCTGCTTTTATTTTATCTACACACATGTTTTCCTTTTTCATGTCCTCGTCACTTTATTTTTGTCTACATATGCTTAGGCACAGTTCAAACCCTACTGACTAGATAGATAGATACATATTTCGTATATTAAATTACGTTCAGATTTGGTATCGTACATTTTAGAGAGTACGGGGATTTGATAGTGTTATATTTCATCTAGGATAGCAAAAGTTGATTAAATTAAGATAAATAATAAGTTCAAGTATTCTAAATCGGAGGAAACTACGGAAAAAAATTTCCATTTAACCAAAAAAATAAAAAATAAGTTACACTTAAATATAGGTATGTAGTGCGAAACAAATGTTTTCTTCACCAGAAAGTACTCGTAATTACATCGATAAAAAAAATTAAAAGCCCAATCCGGTTCGTTTTACTATTTTTTATTACGACGGAAGAAGAAGTAAAAAAAATGTGTATTTGTTTACAAAACATAACCAAAATTAACAATGTTGATCTTGAAGGATCAACACCACAGCAGTCCTACCTGTGACGGTCCGTTGAAGTAATTATTTGGAGGAAGGCGCGAGACCAACGTCCAACATTTTAGTGAACAAGAGCCATTCACAAAGTCGTCGCCTCTTGCCCTTGTGTTGTGTTGTCTTTTCTATCGGGTTTCCTTAGCCTTAGAAGGCATCTCCGCTCCATCACGGTCTCTCCTGCCCGAACCGCTTTTTGCCCCACCCGTTCACTTTATGTCCGTTGTCTCCTTGGAGAAGTATAATAGCGGGAAGAATTGGTGGGTTCTTGAAGTCTGTCTTTCTCTTCTTATGCTTGTCGGAGGGGACAACCAATAGATATACGAGAAGAATAGACAGGAGTCTCTTTAGAGAGAAGGACGGTCACGTTAAGCCTGTTATATTACGATTGCTTGCTCCGTGTTTTCCGTGTAATAGTACGGAGAAGAGAGCTTGAACCGGAGAGAGAGAGAAAAGACTTTTGATGAAATCGTTATAATAGTTTTTTATTTAATTTTATTATAGTTAAAGGCCCGCTGTGTTACCCAGGGCTGCGACCTTTACTATTTAGGATTTTTATATTGAATTATTTAAATAATTTCTAGTACAATAAAGGCCCGCTGTGCAACCAAGGGCTGAAACCTCTATTGTTTGGAGTATTTCTCTATCTCTGATTTTGACCTTTCCAACCACTGCCTTTTATACTAAATTTGTAGATCATTTTGTTTGCATTCTTACGCAATAGCCTCAGTACAAAATAATTCCTACAATGCATTTTTCATTCATTGATTTCGATTTCCGATTTAATTGTCCTATTTAAGTGTCCCAGTTAGTTACCCTTTCGTGTCATCTCTTATAATCGTTCGTACGATCATTTGGTAATTTGATTCATTTTGTGTACAACTGCTTGCTGGCTAAGTGCAACGATACTTAATGCATGCCCTGCGTTGTTATTGTCGAGTCGGCATTTTGGTTTTGACCCATATAGCACACTTCGGAGTGAATGCATTGAGGTGTTTACAAATGTTTCGCTTGTGGCAGCGTAAAGTGGATTCTCCACTGAGTTATGACGTTGGTATGGGAATCACTTGTTCTGGAGTTTAGTTTTATTTGTGTCTCGATTATGTGTATGAATTATGATGTAGTCGTTGCTATTGGAAGATGCAAGTGCTGCTCATGGGGTGGGAATATAGCAGTGTAGCGGAGTACTACACCCCATCCCCTAATAAGAAGAAAATTATTACCTTGAAGAGGTTAATTTCCTGAAAAAGTGCCAGTGGGTGTGAAGGTTTACAATAGTTTTTCTTAGGCTCTAGCATTACATTATTGAATATTTTAATTTCATGATAAGATTTTTTTTTTGATATGATACTTTGATTTGATTTAATACATTGGATTAGATTTTTGTTTACATTATTGAATATTTACATGATAAGGGTTTTTTTTTTACATTAGGTAATTAGTAATGTGTGTGAATGTGTCTCTAGTAATACATTATTGGATTACATGGTAAGGTGTTTTTTTTTTGTACATTTTTGCTAATACATTAGTTAGACGAATAGATTTTTCTTAGTTTCTAGCATTTACATTATTGAATAATTTAATTTCTTGATAAGATTTTTTTTTTTATACATTGGTTTGATTTAATATATTGACATTGAATATTTTTATGATAAGGGGTTTTTTTTTGTTTTTTTTTCATTTACATTAGGTAATTTGCTATATTTGGCGATATACATACATATATATATTTTTTTTTTAATTTTAGTGTTTCGTTGGGAAAGGGATAACTTTGAAAATTTGGGAATTGTCTATTAGAGACATGGGTATTTTGAATTAATAAATTACTTTATCCTGTCGTCGGTATAAACACAGATGGTTATATCCAGAGTTTGAAAGGTTTTTTCAAGAAGGTCTCTGAAAATTAACCTGTGGTCTTTCCCTATTGTGGGAAGAGAAAATCCTATAGTTTTGAGACATTCCTTTGTACATGTTTCTTTGATGTCGTTCAGAAAAGATGTCACAATCTTTTCGTCAGACTGACTTCTGATCGGTATTGGGAGAGTGTGAATATGAATAAGTAGGTGCTTGTTTATTCAGTGCTAGAGTGGTACTTTCTCTGCTTGGGGCTTCTCAAACTGAGGAGATTTGGATTTCAGGATCTCTTCGTCAGGGGAGTCTATTAGGGGCAATACTATGATCTTGTATTTGGCTAGTTTGTTCTGCGAAAATTGATCCTGTCTATTCGTACAGGACGAGACTGGAAAGGACTTGAATTTCTGGTGGGTTAATGCGTATAACTTGCGAAGATTCTCTATTTTTGTCTTGACTACGGGTAGTTACACGTACAGTGTGTTGCTTTACAATTGCTTGCTCGATTGGTAAGCGACTTAATGCGTCTGCGTTAGAATTGTTTTTCCCCGCTTTGTAACTAATTTGGTACTCGTATTCGTCAAGTAGAATTCTCCATCGCGCCAGTCTTGACGTTGGATCTTTAAGGTTCATAAACCTCTGCAAAGGCTTGTGGTCTATACATATTTTAAACTTGCGTCTGTATATGTATGAACGGAACTGTTTGACGGCATATACTATCGCCAATAATTCCTTTTCAGTAGTACTATACCGAGTTTCGGCGTCGTTCAGTGTTCGGCTGGCAAAGCAAATTGGTTTGTATTGGCCGACTTGTGAAAGGATGGCACCTAATCAAATATCACTGGCATCCGCTGTTACTGTGAAGTCTTCCTTGAAATCTGGATAAGATAGAATAGGAGGTTCAATTAATTTATTTTTTAAGGATTGGAATGCTTCGTCACAGAATGCATCCCATTTAAAATCGACATTCTTTTTTAATAGTTTAGTTAATGGCTTTGCCATTGTAGAGAAAATTTGGATAAATCTCCTGTAGTAGCCTACAAATCCTAAGAACGATTTTATTCTCATCACAGACTTAGATATAGGGAATGATTTTGCCGCTTTTATTTTTTCGGGATCTGGTTTGAGGCCGTGTTCTGAAATGATATGACCTAAATACATCAATTATTTCTTTAAGAAATTGTTAGGCTGGAGTTTTTGATTATTTTGACGTAACCGATTAAAGACTCGAATTAGTTTGGCGCTGTGATCTTTCAAATCGTAACCGTACAAAACGATGTCGTCAACATACACGAAACAGTCGAATCCTTGTAGACCCGTCAGTACTGTATTCATCAGACTTTGAAAGGTTGCTAGGGCGTTTCTCAGGCCAAATGGCATACGATTGTACTCGTAATGTCCATAAGGGGTACTGAATGCCTTATTTTACAACTATCTTCTTTGTTCATACGGATTTGATGAAATCCGTTTGCCAAATCGAGGGTGCTAAAATATTTTGCCCTGCCAAGTTGGTCCAGTATATCCGTGATGTTGGGTAGTGGGTATGCATCGGCAATCATCAATTCGTTTAGCCGACGAAAATCTACCACTACTCTCCAACGCTTGTTGCCTTCCTTGTCCGGTTTCTTGGGAACCAGAAGCAAGGGGGAGTTCCACGGGCTTGCACTAGGCTGGATTATTCCTTCCTGTAGCATTTCGTTTACCCCTCTGTGGATCTCGTTCCTGTTTGCATCAGGGAGTCGATAAGGTTTCACGTATAATGGAGGCTTATATAGGTCAGTTATGATTCTATGACTTAAAGCTTCTCTACACGAGAGTTTGTCGCCTTCAAGAAAGAATAAGTTATTAAAATCTCTGCAGATATTGAACACCGGTTCTTTTTCTTCCCAGTTGCAGTGATCCAGGTCTATGACTGACTTGAGTTTGTCTAGTCTGCCTTTGATCTTGCCGCTGGGTTTATCAGTTACCAAGCTAAAATTGTCCAGGGTGTCCTACTCGATATTGATGTCTTCTGTGTTTAGAATTTGCTCCTTATCTAAGGTATTCATCATTAGAACTATGATCTTCGTATTGTTGGCTTGGATCAGGCTCTCGCCGAGATAAATGCCTAGAAGAACTAGCTTTTTATGAATTAAGAAGTCTCTTTGTTTTATATCATCGAACGGGATTTCTATTATTTGTTGAGATCGGGGTTTCAGCCTTATTGTTTGACTGGCGATCATTCTTTTTTCTATTTTATTGATTAATGTGGGTTTTCTGTTAGTACTATCATCTGCCTCAGTCTTAACTGCTAAGCTCTCTCTTGACTTAGTCTTACTGTTGTATGCTGGGAGATTATTATTATTCTCCTCGGTCCTAACTGCTAATTTTTTCTTGGTCTTACAGTTGGCAGGGAGTTTCATCTTATTCTCCTCGGTCTTAACTGCTAAGTTCTCGTTCGACTTAGTCTTACTGTTGGCCGGGAGTTTATTCTTATTCTCATCGGTCCTAACCGTTAAGTTCTCGTTCGACTTAGCTTTACTGTTGGCCGGGAGTTTATTCTTATTCTCATCGGTCCTAACCGTTAAGTTCTCCTTAGTCTTACTATGGGCCGGGAGTTTCTTATTCTCCTCGGTCCCAACTGCTAAGTTCTCCTTAGTCTTATTGTTGGCTGGGAGTTTCTTCTTATTCTCCTCGGTCCTAACTGCTAAGCTCTCGTTCGACTTAGTCTTACTGTTGGCCGGGAGTTTATTCTTATTCTCCTCGGTCCTAACTGCTAAGTTCTCGTTCGACTTAGCTTTACTGTTGGCCGGGAGCTTATTCTTATTCTCATCGGTCCTAACCGTTAAGTTCTCCTTAGTCTTACTATGGGCCGGGAGTTTGATATTCTCCTCGGTCCTAACTGCTAAGTTCTCGTTCGACTTAGCTTTACTGTTGGCCGGGAGTTTATTCTTATTCTCATCGGTCCTAACCGTTAAGTTCTCCTTAGTCTTACTATGGGCCGGGAGTTTCTTATTCTCCTCATTCCTAACTGCTAAGTTCTCCTTAGTCTTACTGTTGGCAGGGAGTTGCCTTTTACATACCTCGGTATTTATTCCGTCACAAGAGGTTGATTTATTAGAGGCTAGGCCCAGGCATGAATTCCGTGAATCACCAGATCCGGTCCGTAGACAGTCGGTATCGGGTATCGATTCCCATCGAGACTGCATGTGTTCCACACCGATGCCTATGTGGCAGTCGGTGTTAATTGTGGAATCAACAAAGTTCGTATGGCCAAGCTCTGTACCGTTGCTTCTAGTGTTGATCAAACCGCTGGTATCGGATATACCGCGGGTTTTTAATGTTACTTCTCTTTGGGGATAATCGATGTGACATTGAAATTTAGTCAGGAAATCGTTTCCAAGTATGCCATCGAATGATAGGTTTAGGTGGTTAGGTACCACCTGAAATGAATGTTCTATCGGGATCGAGTATTCTTCAGTCTTTAGATCTATAGTTCCAACTATATTTCCTATAGTTTGAATTGAATCACCCGCTATCGTGGATAAAAAGCATTTGCTTAGATTTGGAATGTTGGTCTTTGTTCTTATTGACTTGATTATGCTCAAGCAAGAACGTTGCTCTTTATATTCAGGACAGAATGATACGAGCGTATTTAATTTAATGGATGTCGACTTGGGTTTGTACTCGGGATAGATTTTCGACTGCATCTTCCCGAGTCATCCTGTTTCCCTTGTTAGTTCCGTTTAGGAATTGCTGGTTATTAAAATTGTTGCTGTCGAATTGCCTAACTTCGTAGGGAGCGTTTTGTGAGTAATTTGTTTGACCGGTGTCAGGAGTGTTTCTCCGAAAACGGTTTAGTTTAGGCAAAACTCCGATATCTATCAGACGTGTCCTACATACGTCTTCGCGATGGTGGGGAATCGCGATAAGAGGGATGTCGTTCGGCAGCACCAGCATTTCTTGTAGTTGAATGATAGAGAAGATGTTTCGCCGTCGTTTCCGTCAATTACGGACCAGCCTCACTAATGGGGCAGATCTGACCAATCTATTTGCTCTGTGAATTGCGATGGTCAGCATACATAGGTTTAGGTTAGCATTTGAGAAATTGTGTATAATATTTATGTGAGTGTATTGTGTAAGTAGGTTAGGTAGACTAAGGTTTATTTTAAGTTAAGTCCATATGCTAAGTTTTTGTTAACAATTTTTTTGTTAGCCTTAACTATACAAAATATGTATATATTTCAATAAAATGTAAATAAAGTCGAAAGACATAGATATAAGAATTTAGAGTAGCTTAGAGTGCCTGTGTGGGGCCAGTAAGTTAATATAAGATTGTTAAGTAATTTTAAGCTAGCATTTAAGCATTTTTTGTTAGTATGTAAGAGTTAATGATTAATATAATAAAATGCATTTAAAACTAAAACTAACTACAACTAACTGTGTTTCAACTACTTGCGAGATGAACATGCCGCAATTGAATATGTGATGAAGAGGGGTTGCAAAATATGCACGCAACAGCATAACTCCTTACTTCATTCGCTCGAGGTGAGAGTACACCAGTTTCGGTAATAGGAAGAACATCAGGTGAAGAAGCTTCAACATCAGCACGAATCTCAACCGCATGTCATAGTAATGGGATGGTACTATTAGCCACAGCCATGGTGAACATATGCGATGGCGGACAGGTGAGACCCGTACGAGCTCTGATTGATCAAGGGTCTCAATCGTGCTTCGACACTGTGAAATTAGCACGTCAACTAAAAGTTCCATGAGTCAAAGATCAATGAAATCAACGGTCATGCTACAGAAATCATCGCAGCATGCCACTTTACGATCCAATCAATTAACGATGAAAAGGTCAACTTGGAGGTAGATGCTCTAATAATGCCAGTTATTACATTCAGACTGCCAAGCCAACAAGTTACATCCAACCAGTGGCTACACATTGAAGGGTTGAAGTCGGGAGATCCATGGTACGAACAACCGAACTAGATTGAATTGCTAGTTGGACCAGACATTTTGTAGCAATTTTACGCATGGACTAGTCAAGTATCCAGGCAATACTCCAATGGCACAAAACACGAGGTTTGGCTGGATACTACTGGGACCAGTGAGCACCATCTTAACCAAGAAAACACAAGTAAACATAATCACGTCATGCATCAATGTGTGCAGTAAAGATGTAGGCTTAAACAAATTTTTGGAATTAGGAGAAGTTCTAAGCGCAAAGATCAAGTCTATAGAAGATGAAATGTGCGAGAATCATTACCAAATGACGACCAACAGGGATGAAACCGGGCGTTACATCGTCAAATTGCCACTGCTGAAAGATTGCATGATTTTGGGACATTAAAACGATTTCTTATGTTGGAATAAAGATTCGAGAAAACTGAGAGTCGTCGGGATGAATATTACAATTTCATTCGAGATCTTAATACCTTGGATACATGGAGGAAGTATCAGAGGGTTATGCTGGAAAAAGGTAATATCTTACTCATCACGCACTGATAAAAGAAGACAGCACTACTACCAAACTGAGAGTGGAATTCGACGCCTCGGCAAAAACAACATCTTGGGAA
This sequence comes from Volucella zonaria, assembly GCA_963966105.1. NCBI lineage: Eukaryota > Metazoa > Arthropoda > Insecta > Diptera > Syrphidae > Volucella > Volucella zonaria. Next base: position 148,406,153 of record OZ014530.1, on the reverse strand, counting down.
TCTCTAAACAGCATTATGATGACCGGTCCCACGGTACAAAAGGATCTGTTTTCCTTGCTACTTCGATGGCGTTCGTTCCCAATCGTCTTCATAGCTGACGTCGAAAAAAATGTATCGGCAGATTTTAGTCTATCAGGAGGATCGAAATTTACAACATATCTTATGACTATAAGGACCCGATCAAAGAATACGTTCTCAAAACCGTCACATATGGCACATCATCCGCACCGTATTTAGCAGTTAAAACTCTATGCCAGCTAGCCCAATATGGAAAACAAAAGTATCCACGGGCGAGCAAAACATTGCTTGAAGGATTCTATGTGGACGATTGCTTAGGAGGTGCAAATTCACTAAGAGAATGCCAAAATCTTCAAAGGGAATTGATGCAGCTACTTCGGAATGGTGGATTTAACTTACGCAAATGGACATCAAATAATTCAGCATTCATAAAAGCGTTGCCAACCGAAGCAATTGACATGGAGCCAGAACATGACTTTGATAGTAACACAACATATACAATTTTGGGAATAAAATGGTTCCCAGGAACAGACGACTTCCAATTTGAAGTCAATTTTTCATCATTCAGCACAAAGGGTATCGGAGGGACGGAAATGTTCCAATGAAAATTTAAAACGAATGAAACTAGTTCAAAACATGACTATCAACGCTTGAAAAAGGTAAGAATTCCACGATGGACACAGCAAACGGAAGGCTCTCAAATAGAAGTACATGGATTCGCAGATGCATCAGAATCTGCACTACAATAAGCCCAATCACGTTCATGACTAAGGTGGCGCCTGTGAAGCAAGTTTCATTGGCAATGCTGGAACTATGCGCAGCAACAGCACTTACTTAGTAAGCTAATGAAGTACATCAGAAGGCAGAAAGACACGAATTATACCAAGGTTTTAGCATGTTCAGATTCTATCATACTTTTGAACTGGTTGAAACAACATCCGGTGAAATGGAACAAATTTGTCGCCAACCGGGTATCCTATGTGCAAAAGCACCTTAAAGGACAATGGAGGATCGTACCCGGAAGAGAGAATCCTGCTGACATTCCATCTAGAGGATCAATTGAAGATACCCTAGTTGAAAACTCAACCTGGCGGCACGGTCCAGAGTGGTTAAAGGAACAAATCTATGATGGAAATGCAAGATATGCCTGAGATTCGAAAATCTCACGCTTGCCTGGCAATGCATCCGAGCAACCCTTCACACAAAGACGACATTTATCTCAATTTTTCATCGCTTTCAAAACTTCAACGCGTAAGTGCATACTTTCTACGGTTTAAAGCCTGTACTGCTACAATATGGCAGGCTAACGGTAAAGGAGCTACTGGAAGCAGAAAGAGCGTTGGTAAGGGGTGCTCAACGAAGTTTTTCTGAGGATATGAAGAGTCTAAATGCAAAAAAATCATTGAAATCAAACAGCAAGATATCATCACTGAACCCATACATCGACGCCAATGGAATATTGGGGGTGGGAGATCGGTTGAAACATGCTCATTTATCAACTGATCAGAAACATCCTATGATTATGTCATCAACGCATCCACTGACAAAATTAATCATAAATAAGACCCATAGCGATACACTTCACTGTGGAGTGAAACTAACTCTGAATCGCATTCGAAGAAAATTTTGGATCATCCGAGGAACCAACACTGTCTAGGCCATAATACTCGTAAATCAATGCATCAGGTGTTTCCGATTTAAGTCCAAGAAATCAAATCAACTTATGGAACGATTTCCGGAGGCTCGAGTAAAGTTCTCACGGCCATTTACACATTGTGGGGTAGATTATGCAATCCCAATCAACTTACGATGCTCACAAACTCGAAGCGTGAAATCACATAAAGCTTACATAGCGCTGTTCGTTTGCATGGCAGCAAAAGCAGTGCACATTGAACTGACTTCTGATTTAACAACGGATGGATTCATGGCAGCATTGAGACGTATGATCAGCAGAAGAGGATCTATACACCATCTCTACAGCGATAATGGAACAACTTTTGTTGGCGCAAAAAATATTATTGATGCATTGCAGTCCACGATAGCCGCAAACGCAATCCAGTGGCATTTCATCCCACCTGGAGCTCCACACTTTGGTGGACTCTGGGAAGCCGGTGTTAAGTCAGTTAAATACCATTTGAATCGCATCATAGGAGAGCAGAAATTAACATATTAAGAGATGAATACCATCCTAGTGCAAATAGAAGGATGCTTGAACTCGAGACCACTCTGTCCATTAACAAACAACATTGATGATCTAGATGCATTAACACCAGGTCACTTCATTATTGGATCGCCACTGATAGCACCACAACATGATGTCATTCTGGATCTGGCAGACAGTAGTTTAAAAATGTGGAAGTTAATTCAAAAACTCAAACAAGATATTTGCAAGCGTTGATATGAGGGCTACATAAACAAAATGCAACAGCGATATAAGTGGAAGCAGCTAGTAAAGAATTTGGAACCTGGGCAATTGGTGCTGCTAAAAAACGAGCTGCTGACACCATCCAAATGGCCTCTAGGCCAAATAATTGAAGTGCACTGCGGAGTTGATAATCTTATCAGAGTAGTGGCAGCGAAAAAGCAAAAGGGAACATTCAAGCGACCAATAGCCAAAATTAGTTTGCTGCCAAGCGAAGAAAACATCTTGAAGCCTGAACAAATTGAGACAGCCAAAATTCAACGAGGAGTACTACGTACGAGCATTCGATTCCCAATCGCAGGCATTTTACGTGATCAAGTCAACATGAACAAGACGAGAGATCAAATAAATGAGTTGTGCGACAAGGCAAAATCAGTAACAAAGGAGAGTCAATATGATGAATTGCGTCATCACATGGAAGAAGAATGGAAGAATGTACTCTCAATTTTCAATAGACTGGAGCTAACACCTTTGCGAAGACAAAAACGAGGACTACTAGGAACTATTCTCAGGTGAATATTCGGATGAAGATTATGAAGTATACCATGATATCGAAGACCTAGACAGTAACCAGAAGGCCCTGATAAAAAGTAATGCAACAAATACCAAGATTATGCTGTTTACAATATCGAGTGTAAATGAGACAGAAACTAGAATCAACAATAAAATTAACAACTTTACGAGAAAGCTGAATGCAGGTCTGGAAGAGATCAACAAGATGGAATCTAGGTACAGGATTGTTGACGAGAATAAAATAAATATACATGTGACGAACACATATCTGATAACACTTAGCTACATGCGAGAAATCGGAATAAAATACAATAAGTTCCTAAGTGCATATCTGAAACGTAGTCATTTATTTGAGTTTTTGTTACACAAGAGCATGGACGAAATCATTAACAAGTGTTCGGAGAAACTTGGCCCAGAGATGGAAGTACTGTCAGATCCAATGGATAAACTAGAGTTGTTTTCAAGTTCAACGGAGATTTTAGTAACAGGATACTTCATGATCAGAGTATGACCTGATTAAGGCTAATACTGTGCCTGAAAAGATTTATGAGCAGACATTTCGAGATTCAACTATAATCTACAGAGGTATTTCGAATTACCACTAGAAGATATAAACAAGACCCAGCTCAGACCCAGGTGGCGCCTGTGAAGCAAGTTTCATTGGCTAGGTTGGAACTATGCGCAGCAGCACTACTTACCAAGCTAATGAAGTACATCAGAGAGCAAAAAGACACGAATTATACCAAGGTTTTAGCATGGTCAGATTCTACCATAGTATTGAACTGGTTGAAACAACATCCAGTGAAATGAAATACATTTGTCGCCAACCGGGTATCCTATGTGCAACAACACTTTAAAGGACAATGGAAGTTCGTACCAGGAAGAGAGAATCCTGCTGACATTTCGTCTAGAGGATCATTTGGAGATGCCCTAGCTGAAAACTCAACCTGGTGGCATGGTCCAAAGTGGTTAAAGGAAGATCAAAAATATTGGCCAGCTGACAAATCTATGATAGAAATGCAAGATATGCCTGAGATTCGAAAATCTCACGCTTGCCTAGCAATGCATCCGAGCAACCCTTCACACAAAGACGACATTTATCTCAATTTTTCATCGATTTCAAAACTTCAACGCGTAAGTGCATACTGTCTACGGTTTAAAGCCAATTGCCAACGGAGCAAGAGGCATGTACCGCTACAATATGACAGGCTAACGGTAAAGGAGCTACTGGAAGCAGAAAGAGCTTTGGTAAGGGGTGCTCCACGAAGTTTTTCTGAGGATATGAAGAGTCTAAATGTAAAAAAAATCACTGAAATCCGTCAGCAAAATATCATCACTGAACCCATACATCGACGCCAATGGAATATTGCGGGTAGGAGGTCGGTTGAAACATGCTCATTTATCAAATGATCAGGAACATCCTATGATTATGTCATCATCGCATCCACTGACAAAATTAATCATAAATAAGACCCATAGCGATACACTTCACGGTGGAGTGAAACTATCTCTGAATCACATTCGAAGAAAATTTTGGATCATCCGAGGAACCAACACTGTCTAGGCCATAATAAATCAATGCATCAGGTGTTTCCGATTTAAGGCCAAGAAATCAAATCAACTTATGGAACAATTTCCGGAGGCTCGAGTAAAGTTCTCACGGCCATTTACACATTGTGGGGTAGATTATGCAGGCTCAATCAACATACTCGTACGATGCTTACAAACTCGAAGCGTGAAATCACATAAAGCTTACATAGCGCTGTTCGTTTGCATGGCAACCAAAGCAGTGCACATTGAACTGACAACGGATGGATTCATGGCAGCATTGCGACGTATGATCAGCAGAGGAGGATCTATACACCATCTCTACAGCCGCAAAAAATATTATTGATGCATTACAATCCACGATAGCCGCAAACGCAATCCAGTGGCATTTCATCCCAACTGGAGCTCCACACTTTGGTGGAATCTGGGAAGCCGGTGTTAAGTCAGTTAAATACCATTTGAATCGCATCATAGGAGAGCAGAAATTAACAGATGAAGAGATGAATACCATCCTAGTGCAAATAGAAGGACCACTCTGTCCATTAACAGACAACATTGAAGATCTACTCGTAGATGCATTAACACCAGGTCACTTGATTATTGGGTCGCCATTGATAGCATCATAGGATGATATCATTCTGGATCTGGCAGACAGTAGTTTAAAAAGGTCGATGTTAATTCAAAAACTCAAACAAGATATTTGGAAACGTTGGTATGAGGACTACAACGATAAACAAAATGCAACAGCGATATAAGTGGAAGCGGCCAGTAAATAATTTGGAACCTGGGCAATTGGTGCTGCTAAAAAACGAGCTGTTGACACCATCCAAATGGCCTCTAGGTAAAATAATTGAAGGGTACTGGGGAGTTGATAATCTTATCAGAGTAGTGGCAGTGAAAACGCAAAAGCGAACATTCAAGCGACCAATAGCCAAAATGTGTTTGCTGCCAAGCGGAGAAAACATCATGAAGCCCGAACAAATCGGGGCAGCCAAAATTCAACGAGGAGTACTACGTACGAGCATTCGATTCGACGAGAGATCAAATAATTGAGTTGTGCGACAAGGCAAAATCAGTAACAAAGGAGAGTCAATATGATGAATTGCGTCATCACATGGAAGAAGAATGGAAGAACGTACTCTTAATTTTCAATAGACTGGAGGTAACACCTTTGCGAAGACAAAAACGAGGACTACTAGGGACTATACTCACGTCAATATTCGGAGTCAATGATGAAGTATACCATGACATCGAAGACCTAGACAGTAACCAGAAAGCCCTGATAAAAAGTAGTGCAACAACTGCCAAGATTATTCTGAATGCAGGTCTGGAAGAGATTAACAAGACGGAGATTTTAGTAACAGGATACTTCATGATCAGCGATGCCACTGAGTATGACCTGATTAAGGCTAACACTGTGCCTGAAAAGATCGATGAGCAGACATTTCGAGAGGTGCAATTACAGCAGCCGGTTCTTGGAGTCAACTATAATCTACAGAGGTATTTCGAATTATCACTGGAAGATATAAACATGGCACCAGCTCTCAACGAAACAACATTCATCCTCCGGCCTTCAATATTTCACAGTATTGAGCAGAGTGAGGATTGCATTATCATGCAGCTGTATAAGAAGCTATCTTTTAAGCGATTTCCAACCAGGACGCTAAGACTCACACATACTATGTGGATGGAATTATGGATGCATAATACATGGACGTTCATTACACCCGAAGAAACTACTCTATTTGTGAATTGTGGACCAACTCGAGAAGAAGAAATTTTAAATGACACGGGTATTATTCTCGTCACTCCGGACTGCGTCATTTAATCCAAATTCACACGATTGGAATCAAAATTAATCAAAGACAGTAATAGAGTAAGAATAGTAATGCACTTCAGGAAATCAATTGCCACTGTAAACACTTTACTATCAACGCAGGTTCCGGTTTATTTTACAAATGAAATCGTCATCCCTCTGAATAAGGATATAATGGAAGTTTTAAATTTCAACCATCACGAAGCAGTCGAGGAAGACCATCAGAAAACATCAGTATTGGACAATTGGGTTGTGTTCAATTTCCGCAGCCGCTATTTTTATCATTTGTCTATTGGCTGTGATCCTCAAATACCGCAATCGTCCAACTAAGAACTCTGCCAATATTGAATTGAGACACCAGAGAAGACCGAGTCATCGTTTGGAGGGCAATTGTGCAACAACGCCGGAGAAGGCAAAATGTTGATGGCATCAATAAAAAATATTACTTTTCTTTTAGTATCCGTTTTTACTGCTTATATTAACGATATTGGTATTTTTATATTTCGGTCAAGATTTTTTTGGTATTCTTTGAACATGCACCTCGTCATGCTTAGGCTAACCAAAATCTTATATAAACGTAGGAATTTGATAATGTTCAATAAAGAAAAAAACGCATCGTGTTCACTAAGTTTATAATTAATAGCAAAATAAGTAAAAAAAATTAACAAAAGGAAACGCAATCCAAAAAGTTAATAAAAAAAACGTACAATGGCGTAATTTGCGTTAAATATAGAAAAGTAAAAAAAAACAAATAATTCACATTAGAAATGGGGAAAAATAAATATACATAAAAAAAAGCTTGATTTCTGCTTAACTCCTCGTCTGGACTCTTTTCCTTTGCTTCATATAAAATCCAATCGTCGACTAACTCTTTTCGCGTCCCTGTTTTGTTTGTTTTTTTTTTTTTTTTTTTTATAATTTACGCGCGCCTAAGGGGTTATGATACCCTTTTACTGTTGCCAGGGTGCGGGCGGAAAGTTAGAAGGAGGAGAAAGGAAAGCGATTGCTAGTGCCACTACACCACGGCCACCTCATGTGCTTTCTTTTCTACCATTCCTCTTAATAGCGTTCATTCTTCTCTCCCCGCAGATCTATTTGGTATTCTTATTTTAATGGCTCTCTCTCGAATGTGTCGTCATCGTTGTATCGCCATTATCATCGTCACCCACATAACGTCGCCGTAGTGACACAAGAACGTAACTACATTTTTTCGATTTTTCTTAAAATATAGCATTCTGTATATTGAGGCAAAAAATTGTACCTCTAAGTGAAGTGTTTAGAGGTTAGCACTTGCCGTATCTGTATTCATTGAACTCATAAAAATGAAAAATAGTAAAAAAACAGCACGAAATCCTCTCTCCTGAAAACTGGCAAATATTGACATACGTTCACTAAGGCGACGATAAATTAAGTTGAAATAAAGTTACTTGAGTTCAGTATTGTTATTTAATCGAAACAAGCCTTTTTACTATCTAATGTGGGGCTGCATAGGCAATTGAATAAAAATATAAAAATTCTAAATAGTGAAATTTACAACAATTTCTATTAAACTCAATAAAGTCGTACGGGGCTGACCCTGGACTGCTAAATAAACGCAGGCAGTTCTGTAGAACTAGAATCTGAATTAAAATAGTTTCGCAATAATTTTTTGTTGTACTAATGCTGTCATAAAATGTAAAGAAAAATGGACATCGCACAGAAGCCACCCGAGACTGGCGACTTTATTCTCATTCAAGACGGCAACGTCGCACCCCAGATATGGGTAAAGGTGGTGTGTTAAGACTCAATGATATCAACATACATCGAATTAATTTGAAGTTTGAGATATATCAAGTTGGATTCAATGTTACATTACGTTTGAAATAATAAACGCACAATCCATTTAATACTCGTAGATGTCAATAAAATAATATTATTCAGAGAATAAAATGTTACCTAGATGAAATATCTCGAAACACGAAAACTTCTTAATGACCGGCAGTATGGTTTTCAAAGCAACAGTTCCACTGATGATCTGATGGCATGTCTCACCGAAAAGTTTAACCAAAGCGTACATCATTCTGGCGAAAGCAAGATAGTTACACTTGATATTTCTAAGGCATTTAACAGAGTTTGGCATAAGGCCCTTTTGTCGAATATGTGTGTTTTTGAGATCGACGACTCTCTTCTTCAATGGATTAGAAATTACCTTTCGGAACGTTCAATTCAAGTTGTTTTGGATGGTTTCAAGTCTGATATTCACAAAATAAATGCTGGTGTGTCCCAGGGCTCCGTTCTGTCTCCGACACTCTTTTTAATTTTCATCAACCATCTCTTGTCTGCTACATCTAATCCAATATACTCCTTTGCTGACCACAGTACTCTCTGCTTTTCATATTCGTTTCCGGACTCACGTCTCTGCTCTTTGGCTGTAGAACGGGAACGGCAACGTATGTTAAGTTCATTAAATTCTGATATTACCAGCATAACTAATTGGGGAACCACTAACAGAGTAGAATTTGCTGTTCTGCTGTCGTTAAAGCGAAATGTAAACACCCAGCCATTATCCATGGGTGGCACTTGCATCGTCGAAACCGATAAACTTTCCATTCTCAGTATGTGTGTCAATGGCAACTTAAGTTGGAATGACCACATATTCGGTGTCGTCAAAAATGCTGCGAAATGTCTAGGATTCCTCAAGCGATGTAAGAAATACTTTACCCCCTCTGATCTGGCCACAATATATAAGGCATTTATCAGCCCGAAATTGGAGTACAATGCCCACACCTGGTCGGGTGCGCCTAAAACATCTCTGCACCTGCTAGATAGGATCCAAAACCGTGCGATAAAACTTATAGGTGATACTAATATCACTCAAACAATGGACACCCTCGAACACCGACGTAATGTCTCGTGCCTCACTCTGTTTTGTCGCTATTTCCACCACCAGTGCTCCAAAGAAATCGCCAGTAGCATTCCGCCTCTTCAAACTTTTAACCGGAACACCCGTTTCGCTATGAATGCTTATCAGTATACCCCCAAGTCCACTTTCGGACGTACTCTAAAACATCGTGATTCGTTCCTAATCCGTACAACTCGCTTATGGAATGCCCTGCCTAGCTCTTTATTTCCTAGTCATTATAACCTCCAAAGATTTAAAACGAACGTTCACCGGTACCTCTTTTTCCATCCTCTCTGATTTTCCTTCGTCCGCGCTGTGTGCAAACATTTTAAGGGTACTAAAAAATAATCCCTTTTTTATAATTTACGCGCGCCTAAGGGGCTATGAATACCCTTACACTGTTGCCTGGGCGCGGGCGAAAAGGTAGAAGGAGGAGAAAGGAAAGTTTGTGATGTAGTGGTTTGAAACTCAGGTGTGTTTGGTTTTGATATTGACTCTCCAGGGGTATGAGTCCGAATAGGACGGAGAGATTTTCTTGACTCGGAATGGTGAGGTTGTGAATTTTAACGGTTGTTTTTGTGTTTGAAAACCCTACAACAGCCAAATCTACATGTCAGTGTAATGCCTTCACACGCAGATTTTTCTGACTGAGTTCCAATTACACAAATGAAAGCTTGTCGTGGCTAGGATTCGAACCTTGACCCTCCGAGTGAGAAGCGATTGCTAGTACCACTACACCACGGCCACCCCAATTGTTGTAGCGATTATAAGTCCTTACAACGTATGATCGTTTTGAAATTGGCGACAGTTGAGGTAATGGCCACCATATTTTTATTCGCGTAATTCTACTTGGATTATAGATATTCGAATTATACTTTTTCTCGTAATTATATTTCATTTGAAAGAACTTGAAACCACAATATTTTATTTAATGATGGAAATATTGTGATAACCACTTCAAATAACCACCGCCATCTGTATTTGGGTAGCAGAAAATTTCAATATTTGAATAACATAAGACTCAACCATTAGGGAATGGAAACTTGAACCGAATATTCTGGTATAATACAATGGAAAGATGCATGGAAAGCAGGATAGTACAGAACGTTCTCGAAAGATATCAGAGGGGTATAAATATCATCATACCCCAAGATACTAGTTTAATACTAGCCCCACCCGAAAGACATTCTTTTTTTCAGGCAATTAAATTCACGTAAGATGAGTAATTGCCTAGATTACAACAAGTCCAATTACGCTAATAATTTAGTCACCCCATTAAATGTTGCATGCCATCCATGGAGCGAAATAACCACTCAGGCATTTTAAATATAGCGATACCCACTTGAGTGTTAAGTTCTTTAAAAAACAAAAAAAAAAATAGAATTTGAAATGTAAATTACGAGCAGTGATAAAGTGGTTTAAGTAAAAGATATAGATTGAATTGTAAAGTATAATTGCATTGTATTGTATTGATAGGAATAAGTACTATCATTTGTACCCTCACTTGCATTTTACATTGGTGTCGGAAGTGGGATAGGACTTACTCTGTATAAAAAAAAAGTGTTTCTCGAGTTGAACGAGAGAAACCTCAACACTAGTAGAGGAAACCGCGACTTGGTACTCCGACTACTGGACGCCTTGAACAACGAGGGACATAATCCAGACGTTGACGAGGAACAACAAATTAGTACCGGCAAGGATGGAGGAATACAAGAAAAATCTGGAAGAAAAGAACAACATTCTACAGGGAAAGTTCGAAGAACTCGACGAAAAATTTGAACAAATGGACAGCAAAGTTGAGCAACTGGCAAAAGAGCTCGACACGGTGCGAAAACAAAAACTGCGAGAATGTTCTTTAAGCGCTGCAAAGAGAAAAGATATGAAGCCTCCTCATTTGGCGGCCAGACCTCATGGTTTACTTACAGGAAGCAGTTCGAAATGATTGCCTGAGCGGAAAACTGTCACAAGAAGAAGAAATGCTTGGCCCTAACAATGACCCTGCAGAAAAACTGTCTTTAGTACAGGTTACTGAGAAACGGTTTGGAGATGGCCACATGCAGGAGGTTTCCAAGGTCCAATTGCAAAGCCGAATGTAGATACGACGACAAACATTGCTACAGCTCCAAGCAGGCGTGAGTAGACTGCCACATTTGTCACACCCCACCGAAGACCTGAAAATAATCGACGGAATGGCAAATGACGCATTCTTCTGGGGAACCGCATATTCGAAGCTGCAGTCGGCAGTAAGGATGGTCAGAGAAAGAAATCTTGCTGAAGCGCTTACCTTCGCTCTGGGAACGGAAGCAGCCAACCAGGCTTCCAAAGGAACACATTTTGTCAGGAAGTAGGATCTGTTGAATGCTCCTGCGCAAGACTTAGTGCCGAGGAATGAAATACTCCGTGGGAGAGACGAAGAATGCGCTACTGGAATAGTGATAAAATAGGACATCTTTAAAGGCTATGTAAAAAACCGGCGCGACGATGGGATGTCGTCGCTGGGGTTACCCCAAATAGAGGAAGAAACCTACAGAAATGGCCACCAAGTCTCGCTAAATCCTCGGCCTCTGTAATCTAGATCAAGAGAATCGTATCCTGGTCTTGTAAAAAAACTAATAGATGAGAACGTTGAAATATTTACAACACAAAACAGAGATTATGGACGTATGCACCTTGTTCAACACCATAGTAACACCAGAGAACCCCGGCGGTCAACCTGCAAGGAGTCTTCCATTGGCTAGGCAAATAGAAGTTGCCGAAGTGGTGTCGAAGATGAAAGCTGCGGACTGATTGATGAATCGCATAGTCCGTTTTCTGTAGATTATCGAAGTCTCAACGATGTGACCAAAAAGGACACTTTCTGGAGCGAAATGTAAAAGTGTATATGGAACAACGCCTCGTATGCAGCTAATCGTGATACGGTCCAGAGTTAGGCAAGTGCTCCATAAAATACACAACGAAACCTCAGGAGGTAATTTTAGAGTAAACAAGACGTTAGAAAAGGGCAGGAAACATTTCTAAGGCTAAGCGCAAAACAAGATGTCTTGAATTTGAACAAAAATTGCGTAAGTTGCGCTGCTACCAAGTGCCCAAAAGTAAAGCGACAGGGACGAATGCAGCAATACAATGTCGGAAAACCATTCGAACGAAGAGCCGTTGACATCGCTGGCTCATTTCCCGAAACCTTTAATGGCAACAGATACACCCTCGTTCTTACGGATTACTTCAGTTAGTGGCCGGAAGTGTTCGCAATTCCAAATCAAGAGGCTAAGACCGTAACAAAATAGATAGTCAACAACTGGGTGAGTAGATTTGGCATCCCAATCGAATTACACTCCGATCAAGGGCGAAAAGTTTAATCAAAATTCTTTCAAGAAGTGTGCCAATTTATGGAAATAAGGAAGACAAGACAACGCCACAACACCCTTAATCTGATGGAATAGTTAAGCGATTCAACATGACCTTGAATGAGCATCTGCCTAAGGTCGTTGGCAGCTGCCAGTGGGACTGGGGTCGTCACATACTGTTCTTATTAATGGCTTAGAGAAACGCGTAGTTCAATTGCAATAGGATTGGTGAAAGCCCGCGTTAATGACTTTGTCTACCCGATCCAGTGATCCCCACGATCGACGGAAAAGGTTGGTCCATGTGTATTTACAACGGAATGATGAAAGACAAAGTTGCTCTAAACGAACAACTTTTGGGAGGGAGCAGTGTGATAACCACTTAAAATGTGAATAGCGTCATCTATATTTAAATACCAAAAGATTTTCATATTTGAACAGCAGAAGACTCAACCATTGGAGGATGGAGAATGGAAAATTTTAGCGAGTATTCTGGTGAAATGAAAAGCTGTATGGAACGTCGGACAGCACAGAATGTTCTCGAAAGATGTCAGGGGAACAAAAGGTGCAATTCAGATCATCGGTTGAATTTGAAATGTGAATTAAGGTAATGTTAAGGTTGTAACGATTGTGTTGAAAGAAATAAGTTCTATTATTTGTACTCACCTACACATTTTACAATATTTATAAATCTGACATGTCTCAGAACTATTTATAACACGAGTTATTATGCTTTTGGTGTTTGGGAAATAATAATTTCTTTTTAAATACTCACAAATACCTCTATGATTTGAGGTTTGATGGTAGTCCCTTATGAGTTTTTCCTGTATATCAACCTGAGTTATATCTTCTGGCAAGGTATTACATCTTACTACGTTTATGTTGTTGTTATTAAATTATTTGGAATAAACTTGTTGCACTATTCTGAAAGCAGCATCAGCAATTAAAATACCGGTAGTTATTCGTGTATTTTTTGTACTTTTATTTCGCTTGATTCGAAAATTCATTTAATGGACGTTCAGATATTGATACGAGTATTTCTTCGTCTAAGTTCCCTTCACCAAAATGAATATTTAATCCATCCTGCTCATCTGTACTACTCTGAATTGAAACTCAGTCCATGTTTTTCTCATTATTTTCGTTCATCTCATTTGAATTAGCTCTGCCTGAGACAGTGGTTATGGTTTGGCTTCCATTTTGATACGTTGTATAATAATCAAACTCTTCCAGTTGAAGTCTCCAATGCATTAGCATTGAATTTGGTTTCTTTAATGAAAATGACCAAGTGAGTGGCTTGTGATCATTAATGATCTGGAACCGTCTTCCGAAAAGTTAAGGGCGAAAGTATTTAGTCACTAAAATTTCCTTTTCGATCGTGCTGTATCTTTCCTCGGCTTTAGATAGGGTCTGTAGGCTCAATCTTCTCAATAAATTTATGTGTTATATTAGGTGTTTATTTCGGCAACTGTATCAGAGCCTATTTATAATCTACGTGTAAATTACACTTATATATGTTAACTAAATGCAACATATTTTTTGAATGTAACGCGGATAGCAACAGTGCTTGCAGACCTAGTTTCCATGATAGCGATATTTGTCACCTAACAAATGTAACTTTTTTTAAGCAAATAAAATATCAGTGCCATCAAATTCTCTGAATGTTAATAGCTAACGCCGATAACCGCTTTTTTGAGAGATGAAAATTAAACGCTGATACCGATGCCCAAAAAACACACCTAATTTGTTTTTTTTTTTTTTTTAAAGACCTTTACATTCAAGTGGGTATGAATACACTTATAATGCCTCAGCATGTGTTAAGTTTTTTGGAAAATGAGATAGAGAAAGAAAGAAAGATGTTTGGGCTCAGTGGTTATTTCGCTCCATGGGTGGCATCCAACATTTAATGGGGAGCCTAAATTCTTAGTGGAATTTGGCTTGATGTTGATTTCTAGTCAACCACTCATCTTACTTGATTTTTGTTAACTGAAAAAATGGATCAAATGTCTTTCGGGCGAGGCTGGGATTCGAACACCGAATCTTCCGATTTGGAATTCCACTTGAGCCACGGCCACCCATAGTATTTGGATTAAGGCGTTACATGGGTTTCGAAATCTTAAACGTCAGATAATAGTATAATGTATCAAGAATATTTTCCCAAAGGTTCAAGTCAATCGGATTAAACTCTAGAAGAGAGAGTGTTTGGAAATTCCATTGAGTGGGCTCGGTCAGCTAGGTGCTTAGAGGATATATGTGCTCGTGGTGAATTTTAACTCATTACTTTATAAAATGCAGACCCATAAACTTAGTAGATAATCGAGTAGCGAGTGTTAGTAGAAAAAATAGACCAACAAAAAGAAAAGAAACATTTAATCCTAGAACTGCAGAGATCGACGATGAATCTTTCCCCAACATGTCGGCGAAAAAACTTAAAAGTCGGGATCTCAGATATGAATGGTCAAACATTTACAAGTGATAAGTTTCTTAAATTCTAATCGAGTATGAAATGTCAAAAGCCATTGGAAAATATTAAAATTTCTCTTTATCAGGAAGTTCTTGGCGTGACCCGTCGGTCGCACCCACTTCGGCAAGTTTTTTCTTGGATCTAGCTTATTATTATTATACATTTTTGTACACAACTCTGCCAAAAACTTAAATTAATTTTTTTTCTTAAATCTATCGTTTAATCACGAGCTATGCACACCTACTGACAGAGAATATTCGGATTTCGATTCCGTATAAGGTTATGAAGAGTTGTCTTGACCACCGCGAGGATATCTTATTCCAAAGAGTCTACGAAAACTAGGTTCGAACGGTAGAAATTTCAAAATATTTTAATGAAGATTTTTCAAAATATTGTTAAAATATTGTTCCTTTATATGGTTTAAAAGCTTAAATAAAATAATTTTGTTACTATATTAAAATATTAGCTTTTTTTACCTTCGAAACCCATGTAACCGCTTAATAAAAGATTTATTGCTACCAGTGTCAATCAAATATTTTAGTTTTTTATTATTTATGTTATATAGGGTGACCAGATAGCTATGATAGTGTTAACTATTGTTATATTTCAGCAGCTGTCAAAGCTACCAAGGACATCCAGCTGTCAGTAAGGTTTGCATTTCATCATGCATCATTTTACGCTTGCCGAACGTGCGGAAATTATTAAAAGATATTATCGGAATTCCGGCTCAGTTATATGTAAATACGAAACGTGAATTTCGTCGTGAGGACGGTCGTCAAAGTTTGAGCGTGATTACACTCTCTTGGATCTTAAGCCACCGACCAGACAGAGATTGGTGCAAAATGAAGAAAACATAGCCGCCGTAGCGAAAGTAGATCCAGAAATGTAGATTCGGCGCCGATAACCTAAATTGGGTATCGCCCAATTTGGCCTACATCCGTATAAAATTCTGCTGACGTAAGAATTACAGCCGGACGACCATAGACAACGCCGTGATATCACTAAATGGGAGCTGGAAATGTTGGCCGGAGATCCGGAGGATTTTGGCCAAAAAATCATTTTCACGGACGAGGCCCATTTTTGGCTGAGCGGATATGCCAACAAACAAAATTTTCCGTTACTGGAGCCACAGAATCCACAAATGTTCGGTCAAGCATCAATGCATCCACAAAGATTGACTGTTTGGAACGGTTTATGGTATGGCTGCACCATCGGACCTTATTTCTTTTGAAATGAGGAAGGAGATTGGGTAATCTCACGGAGAGCGTTCATCAATTGGTCGCTTCGATAATGCGATTTGACACGACTGGATTATTTTTTCTGGGGCTACGTCAAGTCCTTAGTCTACGCTAACAAACCAACAAGTTTGGACGAGCTCGAGGCCAACATTCGACACGGAATAACGCCGCACATATTACGATTTTGTTCAGAGTTATTGTATTGGGTATATAATTTATTTCGTGCGGTTTTTTTCAAAATTTTAACGTTTATTTATTGGGTATATAACTTAATTCGTGCGGTTTTTTCAAAAATTTGAACATTTATTTAAAAAAAACGTGTATAATAGTATTATTCAAAGTATTGCCCATCTGAAGCTATGACTTTTTCCCATCTTTCTGGCAATTTGTGGATCCCATCCCAAAAGAACTGCGCCGGCTTGGCAGCCAAGAATGAATCAAGCCAATTTTTGATATTCTGCTCTGATGTGAACCGTATTTCAGTGAGGGCGTTCTGCATAGACCGGAACAAATGGTAGTCAGAAGGGGCAAGGTCTGGGCTATAAGGCGGGTGGGGTAAGACTTCCCATCCACTGTTTTCCAAATAGTTCTTAACCGGAATAGCAACGTGGGGCCGAGCGTTGTCATGATGGAAAATTATTGCCTCGTGTCTGGTCGCATATTCCGGGCGTTTTTCGGCCACCGCTCTCTTCAAACGGATTAATTGATGGTTTCACCCGGTTTTAGCAGCTCATAATACAGCACACCCATCTGATCTCACCAAATACAGAGCATTACCTTCGCGCCATGGATATTCGGCTTTGCCGTTGATTTGGCTGGTTGACCGGGTTTCACATATGATTTTTTGCGCTTGGGGTTATCGTAATGGATCCATTTTTCATCACTAGTAACAATCCGATGCAAAAATGACTTCCTTTTGTGGCGGTCCAGCAGCATTTCGGACATGAAAAACCGCCTTTCGACGTCTCTTGGCTTGAGTTCATGTGGAACCCAATTTCCTTGCTTTTGAATATATCCAGCTGCTTTTAAACATTTTGAAATGGCTGCTTGAGTGACACCCAAAGATTCTGCCAACTCTTCTTGTGTTTGGCAACAATCTTCATAGAGTAATGCTTCCAGTTCTTCATCTTCAAACTCTTTTGGCTGCCCAGGACGTTCATCGTCTTCCAAGCCAAAATCACCACTTTTAAATCGTGCAAACCACTTTTGGCACGTTCGCTCAGCTAGCGCATGTTCACCATAAACTTCCACCAAAATACGATGACTTTCGGCAGCAGTTTTCTTCATATTAAAGTAATGAAGAAGAACTCCCCGCAAAAACACTTTTTCAGGCACAAAGTTCGACATATTTGAGTGAAAAAAAATTATTGTTGTTAACGCTTCAAATGAATGACATATACTGAAATGACGTACAATGACAGTAGCTTTCCAACGCATGTTCCAATGGAATAATAACAACGGAATAATACAAGTTACGCCACCTCTTAGCAAATCGCATGAATTAAGTTATAGACCCAATAGTAGTACTTATTGCTATTCTATCTATAATTGTTATTTTGTCTATTGTTGTTGTTCTGTCTATAGTTGCAATTACGTTCAACCGTACGTAATTGTTGCTAGGACTGGCATTTGTTGAGAAGATCGAGGAACAGATTGGAAACTGGTGTATTTGAGTAGTTATCTGTATTCCTTCTATTGTTTGAAGAAATCTGTGACTGGTACCTAGAAGTCTGGTAATAAATATATGTTCTTGGGAACAAAAGTTTAAGGCCCCTGTTAGTTTAGTGGTCGCATTGCTCTAACTAACCCCAAAGGTTCTTTAAGCCCCAACAAAGTCGTATTCAAGCACATTTCTTGAAATAAGATCTTTTTCGCTTCAATATCTGTTGGAATTTTTTCATGATGTTCATAAAAGCCGAAAGGTTTTCAATTACTTTTGAATAAAATACGTTGGCCGATAATTGATATTGTTTTAATAGATGTAAGTCTACTATGAGACTTGATTCTTTTCGTTTGTCCGAATAATGTATAATTAAATTGTTTTTCATTTCCACCCAGTCCACAGAACTACTGTACATATTTAAGGCTCAGTTATTGTCAAGCAATTGCTGCGTTCAGACGTGTATTTTGCAAAGAATTTTTTTTCCTCTATAACCTTCTCCTTCACTCACTCTTCGGGGTAAGTGATTCAAAGATCTCAATTCTCATCAACCTTTGATAACTGAGTATAGGCATCTACAACTCTTTACGATCAATTTAAAATGGACGGGAGGACACCCTCTATAGACAGTGAACGGTTTAACCTTCTCCAATCTGAGTTTGTGTTAGGCCGGATAAAAAAAATTAAAAACGAACAATTAACAACGATAACAACCTTCCTCGTTTTATTGTCATTTCTGGTACCGAAAAAATAGGAAAGAACTTACGATCACTTCGGAATTGATCTCTCAATCAATGGAACCTACAAGGATATACTAATAACAAACATACCCTAAAACTGTTAATCGTTAATCACAACCCAGACATAACAGCACTACAAGAAACACATATAATCACCAAAAGTCTCAAATATTTTAATATGAAAAAACTACCAGAGATTTCCCTACAACAAAGCTTATCAGTATTCTAAATCAGGTATAGGTATTCTTGTGAGGAACAATATACCCGTCATTTCACATAATATATCCACTTCTAACCTGCTCTGCCAAACAATAACAATACAAACGAAAAAAACCCTGCTTATAACAAATATTTATAGAGAACATAAAGTCTCAGTAACGCCGGATATTCTCAGTGAAATTCCTTTCACTGATAATAGCCACCACATTATTTTAGGAGCCATTAATGGTACCAACGCTCTTTGGGGTTCCAATGCAACAAATTCCCTAGACACCACTTTTGAAGAATTTGCGAACGAGCATAGTCTAGTAATCCTTAACGATGACACACCTACGCTGTTCAGCACCAAAAATACGTACACAGCCGTTGATGTTACCTTCGCATTTGAAGACATCGCAACTTCGCTACACTAGGAGGTAGTAGATACGGGTAACGATCATATGTATGCGAATAATAATTCGAAAACTAGGAACAAACTGTAAAAAAATGGGTGTCAGATTTAAGGAGAAGTTAGCAAACTGGGATTTATTTAAATCAACATCGTTTAAAATATCACTTGAAACATCGGTCTCTTCGAATACCAACCAGGAAGCTGCCAAATTAAAAAAATCATAAGAGCCACCGCATCAAAATTCATACCAATCACGAAAATCCAAAATTTTAACAAAAGAAATCCGGTACTGTTTACACAAGATATTGCTAAACTTCGTGATGAAAAAAACAAGGCTTGGGTAGAAAAGCTTTTGCAAAATTTCGAAGAGAATCAATACAGTCAAAGAGGACATTGTAGGAAAATTTCGTCAACACAATGGACCCAACGTTAGATCTCAAAGCCAGCACAGAACTTCTCCCATATGCTATCAAACTAAACCCTGATCAATGATCCAGAAATAACAGCTAACACCTTCGCATAGATATGGAAATTCTATAATTCCGACTGCAGCTACCCTAAAAACTTGATCACATGCAAACAAAATTTTTCAATCAATGATCTTACTTCTTTGCCAATCCAATCTGGACATCTTGCTGAACAAATAACAACTGAGCTAGACTTTGCCATCCATACTGCAAAAGGGCTTTCCCCGAGAAATGATAAAATAACGTACAAAATCTTAAAACATTGCGACCGGAAACTTAAAAACTCGAATATGCACTTTGTATAACAACATCATATGGTATATACTGGCAATTTTCTACATGATTGGAAAAGAGCGCATCTATGCGAAAACATAGTGTTATTATGTCGGCTGATCTTGAAAAGGCTTTATATAGGGTGACATTTATTCCAGCAATCAAATAACTTCATGAATGGGGAATTCCGAAAAATATCTTAAAGAGTTTTTTTTTTGTTTTAAATAACTTAACACTCAAGTGGGTATGAATACACTTACAATGCCTCAGCATGTGTTAAGTTTTTTGGAAAATGGGATAGAGAGAGAAAGAAAGATGTCTGGGTTCAGTGGTTATTTCGCTCCATGGGTGACATCCAACATTTAATGGGGAGACTAAAGTCTTAGTGAAAGTTGGCTTGATGTTGATTTCTAGTCAACTACTCGTCTTATTTGATTTTCGTTAACTGAAAAAATGGACGATGTGTCTTTCGGGCGAGGCTGGGATTCGAACACCGAACCTTCCGATTTGGAAGCCAGTTCACTACCACTTGAGCCACGGCCACCCAGATCATTTATGTCAGGAAGAACATTTCAGGTAAATGCGAATGGCTTTATGTCCTCCATAGTCCATCTAGAGAATGGTGTCCAACAAGGCTCTCTACCCTCGGTAATCATTTACAATGCCTATAGCGACTCACCGGTATGTCGGCTTACTAGCCCCGAATATGGCTTACAGTTTATCGTTGTTTACGTTGACAACATTTATACACTAGCATCAAGAGACCCAAACCACATCAACCAACTGTTGGAAACTACGGAATCAGCAATATATCAGTGGGCGCAAGAAAGGGGAGAGTTCCTGCACCACCAAACAAAATAGAAGCCATCCACATTTGCAGAAAAAGAAAATGCATGTGTTCACCCTTAATCCTGCGGAATATCACAATACCACTTAGTGTTCTGTTTTTTGGAAATTTAAAATGGTTTTCGCAAATAAAAAAGACAATTAATAAACTTAAACTACGCAATAATGCCCTCAAAATTATTTTCTCAAAAAGGAAAGAACCCCACATTGGGACCGCCATCCCATTAGCTTAAACCTTGGTAATGGGATCTTTCCAACATGGTTTGACGACCTTCATGTGGACCACCAAATGTTGAAAGTGTCAACGCTGCGATCAACCAATGCTTTCGAACAGCGACAGGCGCTCTAAACTCTTTGTCAATAATAGCGTTTCGAAGAGAAGCTGACTGCTTACATTTTGAACATCTTGGAAAGATAAGATCCGTAGGTTTTATAAGCAAAACTCTGGGAAATCCATTGCACCTACTCTGTACTGCAACAAAGGAAGGGCACTATTTCCGCAATAAGTAATATGACGTCTTTATTGTCAGCGATAGAAGTTTGTCTTACTAGTTCAGTCACAGCCAACGACTCGCTAACATTGGATTCTCCACCACCTTTGATAAAAAGATGATTGATTGATTCAAGCAGATCGAATCTTCTATATGGATGGATTATTTAAGGATTTTAACTCGTCATATGCTGTAGTGGAATTAATTTCTAGTGAAAGAACTGAAACAATCCATCAAGGACTACTTCCTGATCTAACCGGATCTTATATATCAGAACTAACTGCATTCGAAAAATGTCTGAGCCTAGCTAAAAAATCTCCCGGGAAAGAAACTGATATTAACGGATAACCTTGGCATACTAGTGGACCTAAAAAGTGAGTTCAATAAATCAGCGTCATTAGAAATTATTAGAAGCGTGCTTAACTCATGCAAAGATATCATCTTGGCTTGGGTACGAGGGCATGTGGGTATCAAGGGCAACCATGATGCAGACACCGCAGCTAAAGAAACCTTCAACCTTCCACTTACAGTGGAGATCCCAAATTCACTGCACATCATCAAAAAAAACTTTAAAACAGTCCGAGATAAAGGGATAACTACCTCGTGGGAAAATAGCCAAACATTTATGCGTACATT
Source organism: Volucella zonaria (assembly GCA_963966105.1). Lineage (NCBI taxonomy): Eukaryota > Metazoa > Arthropoda > Insecta > Diptera > Syrphidae > Volucella > Volucella zonaria. The sequence goes on along the minus strand of OZ014530.1, from coordinate 148,384,192 downwards.
CCAGTAATATCGTAAACGCACCCCATACAACAAAAACCTAAGCGGAGAAAACTGCATTAAACTACTACGCAAGTTACGTATCCGGTAACGCATACTAGACGATATCCAAACCTCAACACAATTTCCAGTTGATTCACATTTTTTTCTGTTTTCCCACAATCCTATCTTTTGCATTTTCTGCACTTTGAACTTGCTTCGTCCGATGCACACGCGTCGAATAGAATGAAATCTCCCCACACCAAAAAAAGCTGAGCTAACAATATAGAATTAATAAAAGGGACTGGCAAACACGCCAAGCTTCGGTCTTGTAAAAACAACCAGTGTATTAAGTAGTACTAAGAGTAAAAGAGAATAAAATTGTTTTTTTACCGCGAAACCGGGACTAAAAATATCCAAAAGTGAACAGACCGAAAAATCGCGAAGCAAATAAAGAAAATAATTCTAAAGATTTGGTAGAAAACTGAAATACAACTGTTTGATAAACACTTTGGTGGCACTAAAAATCATTGATTAACCAAACTAAAATTCCGACCCAGAAAAAAAAAAAATAAAAAATAAAAATAAACTAGCGTGAACGAAAATCACAGCAAAATTCTGAAGAAAGTGTGAACGAAAATTGCAACAAAATTCTGAAAAAAGTGTGAATCACTGCAAAATTCTGAAGAAGAATGAATGAACAACTAATGGAAAGGCTCACAGCAGCCATAGAAGCTTTAGCTGCACGAGGCGCACCAAACATACAAAGCCGTGCGTGCTTCGTAATGAAAGAAATTTCTTATATCAAACCATTTGATGGCGATCAAAAAGAACTCACGCAGTTCTTAAGTGTAGTTGGAACACACATAGATGCGGTGGAAGATCCAGTGAAGTTGGAGTTATGGGAGGGGATTTACAACACAAAAATTACCGGAAAAGCCAAGGACTTACTTCTCAATAACCAGCCGAGCGGATGGACCGAAACAAGAGACTTGTTGATACAACATTTTCGACCAGCGGGCAACCACAAGGGCATATCCAGAAAAATAAATTACCTCAGAGTAAGTTCAGACCTTAGTAATAAAATGGAATTGCTAATTCAAGAAATAAATTCTTTCGCAACAAACCAAACGAAACCTAGTGAAGCCAAGAAAACATTTTATATTATTTTAGTTAATAGAATTAAACAAATAGTATGAGGGAATATGTCCCGAGAAATAAAAGACCTTTACGGTTTACATCAAATAAAAAATATTTTGTACACTTATATGGGCTTTGATCAACATAACATAGACAGAGACTTCATGATACAAGACAAACGTAACGGACATAATTCAAAACTAAATCACGATAAATAGGACAATAATTTCGTAAGGAATAAACATACTAATCATAATTCGAATAGGCAGAAAACTCGAACAATCAATATCGAATAAATTCAAGCCAGCATATGCAAAACAGTAACTCTCAGTCAAATCCTTCTAGATCAGGTCAAGATAGAACATCATTCAATCCAGCAACTAGCATTCAATCAGTCAGGTCAGTTCCGAAATGCCAATCAACAACCGGAACCAATGAATGTAGGACAGTTAGTTCACCAAGAGCAAGCAGAAGAAGAAACGAATAACGAAGAGGTTCACAACGTAGCGTTTTTTCTCAACTAGGCCTCGGTAATAAAATCCTTATAAAATAACAATAGATAAACATAAGTACAGTGCACTAATAGACACTGGCTCAACGATGAGCATCATCAACTCTAGCAGGGAGTTTAAAGTTTTCCAAATGGTTAATATGAGGTTGCAAACCATCTATAACGTTACTACAGAAAAAATAGACAGGATTATTACAAGTATTCCTGTAGAGTTTAATTTAAATCCCAGAGGAGCCATACGATGATACAAGCGAAACTTAGGGGACAAATCCTACGACATCCTAATAGGGATGGACTTACTTAGCAAAATCGTCAAAACACTTGATTTTGACAATAGGTGTCTAGTTCTAAAAAATAATGTCAGTATACCTCTATATGTATTCTACCGAGAACGAAGCAACCTTTGATTGTTTTGAACTCAACACGAATAGCAAGGATGTAGATCTAGGTCATTTAAATGAAGAGGAAAGGCGAGAAATGCGGGTGTTATTAGACCAATTCGGCAGTTTAGTTTATAAAGAAGGGGATCAGCTAACTAAGACAAATTCCATATTGCATGAAATTAGGACGACGGTAGACCAACCTATTAATGCTAAATTGTATCGATTACCTCCAAAACACGAAGAGGAGGTAAGCCGGCAAATCAAAGAAATGGAAGGGCAAGGGTTTCTTCCGAAAATCTAATAGTAGGTACGCTTCACCAATAGTGGTGGTAGCAAAGAAGGTAGATAATTCGGGAAAACAGAATGTGTCGATTACAGGAAACTAAACGAGATCACCATTGATGGGGAGAGCCCAGTACTTTTCGTCCATAGATCTCGCTAAAGGGTATCACTAAATAAAAGTTCACCCGAATGGTATCTCTAAAACAGCTGGGGTGTTACCCAGGGCCTCTACGAATAACTTATAATGCCTTTTGGGTTAAAAAATGCACCGGCAACGTTCTAGAGATTAATGAAGGAGATACTCAGGGATTATATTAATAAATGTTGTGTCGTCTATTTAGATGATATTTTAATCTTTTCAACAAGCCCAACAGAACACATGTGGGATTTCAATCCCAATGAAAACATTATCGACTTTTTATAGCTATACTTTATATTTATTTAAAGGGAAAACACAAAACGCGACCGACCAGCACAATGGTTCAAATAAAACTCAAATACTACTCTACTTGCTTGCTGGATTTTTAAAAATGTAATGGTCCACTCTGGCTTGTTTGTCTCGATCGCGGTGTCGTCGGTCTATCTGTCGTGTGCTTGCACTATGTATGCACCGTTCAGTTGGATGTTCTCTTGTGTTTTTTGTTGTATTTCGTGTGGTCTTCATTCCGTTTGGCGACTGTTCTGTCGTCTTTTGGGTATGAATTGTATGCGTCTTCTACGTAGTTATGTGTGTGTGTTATGTATAAGTTTATTGTACATTCAGTAGGGTATCTCCGCGTCGGCCTAGCTGCCTATCCCACACACATACAAGCCTTAAGATTGATAATCAAAAAACTCGCTGAGCATAACCTAAGAATACAATTCGACAAATACTCATTTATGAGGAGGAACACAGAGTTCCTGTCCTAACAGCGGAGGGCATGAAACCTAATCCAAATAAGATTCAATGCATTCAGGCATACCCACTTCAAAAAACTGAAAAACAGTGGAAGGGCTTCCTAGGAGCTACAGGGTGTTATAGAAAATTTGTTAAAGACTATTCCAAAATCGCTCACACTATGGTTAAGTATTTAAAAAAAGACAGGAAGATTAACATCAATGAGCTTTTGAGATTCTAAGCTTAACATTATGAGACACCCGATTTTAAAATTTCCAGACTTTAAAAAATCAGTCACTCTTTATACTGACGCCAGTAATTATGCTACAGGGGCGGTATTAATGCAAGAGGGACTACCCGTATGCTACGCCTCAAGGGTATTAAATGACCACGAGAAAAACTACTCCGTCATCGATAAAGAGTTCCTTGCCATCGTTTGGTCAGTGACATATTATCGACTGTACTGTAGATTTAAAATCATAACGTACCACTTACCTATTAAGTACCTAAACAAGAGGTACACAGGAAAAGAGTTTAGCCAGACAAACCAACGGTGGCTACTCAAATTACAAGAATACCAATTTGAGATCGAATAGGTAAGGAAAATAAAATCGCGGACTTTCTTAGCAGAATTCCAAGAAGTGACAATAAGGAAGATGAAAATAATCTAACAGTAAATGAGTTATCCGAGAATGAACTTGTAGCAAGCGAAGATGAACAACAACTTAACGATGAGTCCTCGGACAATGCAACGATACATTCGGAAGACGAACTAGACCACATCCCTATATTAGAAACTATAGTCAATAAGTATAAAACCCAACTTATACTAACCAATGATATTAATAGAGAAATAGACATTTTACATAATAGGAGAATCATTTACGTTGACATGACCAAAGATAAAGAATATTGGACGGATCTACTTAGAGGATTCATTAAACCTGGTACCATTGGAATATATACAGAACTAGATTATCACACATTCAACAAGGTACAGCAATTAACAGTTAAACAGAACTGTTTAGCAATGACAAACAAATCAAATTCATCAAAGCTTCTATGAGAGCTAGAGAAATAAAAACCTTAGAGGAGGTTCATAAACAGATTTCATTATACCACACACAGGAAAGCTTACACAGAGAATAAAATTATTTTTTTTACCTCGAAACCGGGACTAAAAATATCAGTCGCATAAGGCTGGCAAAAACGCTACTATACAAGAGAGGCTCCAGAAAAATGCGATTTCTGTCAGGAAGAATTATCCATCTGGCATATCCCGGCAATCTGTATCGAAAATAATTAACGAAGGCGATGTTTTAACAACGAACAGTAACTGGTTGAATTATTAAATCCACAAAGCATTGAGTCAATCCAGCACATCAAAACAACCACAACACTTCATAATTAATTCAGTAATTAAATTAACGTAGCACTTTTGTTAAAGTCGTCAAAGTGGAACTCTAAATTGTAAATTTTGCACTTCATCAAAAATGACTTCAAGTGGCCTTGCTGCCCTGAAGTCTTCAAAATAAATATTTTATAAATTGATTTTGACAAATAATAAATAAATAAATATTTAAGGCTTCGTTGGCCTGGCCGATTATTTTATTTCAAATTTATCTCATAATAATTCTTTTGTATGCAGTATCTATATTAACTTGGGGTGCTCCAGATAAGATTTCTTCAACATTACTGATTAAATAGAAAAGCAACCACGGACTACCATCAAAGGTGGGATGTCTTTCACCGTATCCGGGATGCGAAGAGAGCTAAAAACAGTCATGACAACGGTAAGTCAAAGAGTTTTTGTATTCTGAGATGCACGTGTTTTTTTTCCTGTAAAAAACACCTCAGCATGTGTTAAGTTTTTTGGAAGATGGGATAGAGAGAGAAAGAAATTGGGCTCAGTGGTTATTTTACTCCATGGGTGGCATCCAACTGAAAAATTAATGTCTTTCGAGCGATATTGGGATTCGAACACCGAACGTCCCGATTTGGAAGCCAGTCCACTGCCACTTGAGCCACGGCCACAGAGAGTTCAATCCTTCCAACATAAAAGAACTCTGAGTCCTATCCAAGCCATGATATGTTGACCATATCCTTAGGTGTTGAGAGACAATGTCGATGGTGAACTGATTGCCGACTAGTCTTCCTTGTTCGTCGCTAAGTCTCAGCTCCAGATGATAGCAATCGAATAATGCAACGCTAAGGAGACATTTTACACCAGCCTGACGTCTGACACTTAGATCTAAGACGACGTAGTTGTTCCTATAGTTGTGACATCAGTTTTTATATTTTACAAGTATATAAAGATTTAGGGTGTTGTAAGAATGAAAATGTAAGAGATTGCAGTAGAAATAGACTTGATCCTATATAAGACTTAATTAAAATTGAAGAGTCAAGTCTAAGAATGAAAATATTAGAGATTGCAGTAGAAATGGACTTGATCTTATATAAGATTTAATAACATATGAAGAGTCAAATCGCGAAACTTGCCTACATTTTTTATATGAAATGCTGTTGACGGAATTTAAGTTCTTTTTGTAGGACTCGAATTCTAATTTTAAACAGGCAAAAATATAAAAACAAATGTTAGGACCTAGCGTTCATTTTACTACCTTGTAGTCACTTTACTATTTAACGATAAACCGGCTTCCCATATGAACTTTGAACTAACTACGAGTATGTTCTTATCTACACCAAAACACCCAACAAAACTCTTTAATAACTTTCTATTTACTATTGTACTTAAAAACAAAATAGTGCTAATGCTATTATTATTATATTTTTTTGCTTGGGTGATAACCAAATATAGATTGAATACAGTTGACATCGCTTAGAAGTCTGAACATGGCTTCATAGTATCCATATTTTGTTTGCTGTGCATTACGGAAGTGAAAAAAATTTCTGAGATTTTCTGGTTTAAATTTCAATGAGATTAGTTTCAACAGAGTAGGAGAGTAAATGATACCATAAAAGCTGATGAACATACCATATAGTGCATCACGAGCTTCATGACATGTTATAAGGGGTTTTAAATCTTCAATTTAATGTTTTTTTTTTTTTTATAATTTAAAAAAGGGGGGTTATGAATACCCTTATACTGTTGCCAGGGCGCGGGCGGAAAGATAGAAGGAGGAGAAAGGAAATTTTGTGATGCAGTGGTTTGAAACTCAGGTGTGTTTGGTTTCGGTATTGACTCTCCAGGGGTGGGAGTCCGAATAGGACGGAGAGATTTTTCTTCTCTCGGAATGTGAGGTTGTGAATTTTAACGGTTGTTTTGTGCTTGAAAAACCCTACAACAAACAGCCAAATCTACATGTCAGTGTTATGCCTTCATACGCAGATTTTTCTGACTGAGTTCCAATTACAATACACAAATGAAAACTTGCTGTGGCTAGGATTCGAACCTTGACCTTCCGAGTGAGAAGCGATAGCTAGTACAACTACACCACCGCCACCCCCTAAATGTAATCGTGATGGGGTGGTAGAATCAAGCTGGCAGCTTAACAGATTCTACGCGCAATATATGGATGAAGTAAGAGAGTGACCACACAAACATAACTTATAAAAAGCGATGTAGTAATATATGTGCCGGAACATTTTGCAGACTAGCGTTTGAGCGAAGTTTACTTTTCTACATCGCGCATTTCTGCCTTTAAGTAAGTCAGAGGCAAGTATTGGGGTGTCATCGTGGAAAACAAACTATGTACTAAACTATGGACATCTCGGTCTTCTGGAAGTGCAAAGGAGCTGTCGGCAAGATACGTGGCCTATCACCGAGAAGTGTCCTCTGGATCTACACGGCTATGATAAGGCAAACCTATGCGTCGCACAGTTGACCGTTTCATACATGCTAGACGTAAAAAAGTCAACTGCGACTCATTGTTTTTGATGTAGCTCCGAACAAAAATAATTTCCCACTGATCATATAACTGTAATCCAAATTCTGTTTAGTTGATTTAGCAACAAGTTCTGGCTAATCATAGGCCAATTTTTAGTTTTTCTCAGTGATTGCGTGTATTAATTGCATTGTGAGCTTCTCATATATTTTATTATAACTCTAAATTGAAAAGGAAACAATTTATAAGAAATGGCAGTCTTATTAGTCGGTATGTTCTCTTTTATTTACCCATTTTTGATTTCTTGTGCCTCGTTTAATTGTCTTGTTAATAAGCCTCAAAAGCAAGTCGTATTTGGGGTGTTAAATTAAAAGATTTTGTTTTTTTTAGATAATCTAAATATGAGTGTGTCAATGTGTCCAGATGAGTTATATATTTTTGTAAATTGTATTGTTTCTAGTTAAAGAATATGTGTCATTTTTGCTCCGCACGAATTTGCAAAACTTGATTTTCTGCCTTTTAATTGATAGAGTATGGGATTCTGCGAATGGAGTATTTTGAAATTTGGTGTTCCAATGAAAAAAAAAAACGTATTAATAAAATTTTTGAATATGTTTGAAACAAAATAAATATTTCTGAAGAAAATTGCGAGCTTTCCAAGCAAATAAAAAATAAAATTCGACTGTTGTTAGTAAATTTCGATAAGAAATGGAAAGCAGCCGGCTTGAGAAAAGAAAGGTTTCTTTCGAAATATGAAGATTGGTTGAATGGCATTGATTTGATTCTAGCACGTAAAGCAAATAGCTTTGAAAGTGAAAAAGAAGAATCTGGGCTTCTGGGAAAGCCAAGAAAAAGTTTTGAGGATTGTGTTAATCACTCTAAACGCGCCAAGGTTCGCGATCTCCTCGAATCAAGATCTACTTCAGAACTATTATATGTTGCTCAAATGGCTTCACGTGCAAGTGGAAAGCGTATAGTTGCGAATGTTATAAAAGAAGTAACAGAGCATCCCCAAGCTGCAAAAGATTTTAAAACTAGTCAAAGGAAGTTAGATAAAGTTCAATCCTACAGTAATGACGAGGCCCTTGCTTTGTATATAGACACAAAACTTACGCGTCATACATACAAAATTTTAAGAAAACAATCGATCGAAAGAGGTCATACATTATATCCATCAGTTTCCAGTTTAGCCAAAGCTAAAAAGGATTGTTTTCCTTCCGAAAATGCAATATGTGTCGATGAATCGAGCGCCTACATAAATTTAAAAGACATACTCGTAGTTTATCACACAGCTAAGCGTTTGTTATTACTGCAAGAGAGAGTTGTATCCCAAAACATAGCAGACGGGTTGTCAATTCTTTTTATTTGTAAATGGGGAGGTGATGGTAGCTCAGCTCATAGCAACTACAAGCAAGCTTTTGAAAACCAAGCGAATTCAGACGAATGTTTTTTCCTTATTTAATTTTTTCCTATTCAGCTTAGATTGGTTTCGGATCCGACAATGATTGTATGGCAAAATCCCCATACCTCATCCACACGTTTATGCCGTCCAATTAAATTTATGTTTGCTAAAGAAACAGAAAATATGGCGCTTAGAGAATTTAACGCAGTTCGGAATCAGATTGCAAATATCGAAGAGCTCGAATTCTCGGTTGGCGACAAAAATGTCAAAATTATTTTTAAATTTGTTCTTACGATGATAGACGGTAAAGTTGCTAACTTCCTTACATCCAACCGGTCAACTCAATCGTGTCATATTTGTGGAGCCAAACCAAGTGAGATGAATCAAGTAATGATTAATAGAGTTCCAAAAACAGAATTTTATGAATATGGTTTGTCAAGTTTGCATGCTTGGATTAAGGCACTTGAGTGTTTTTTACATATAGCATATAGACTTGACATAAAAAAATGGGCTATAAGAAATGAAAAAGAAAAGGCTTCAGTAGAGACGTGAAAAAAATTTTCAATTTCGTTTCAAAACTGAAATGGGTCTTATTGTAGGCAAACACGAATGACGGCAATACTGCCAGGAGGTTTTTCAAAAATCATATAAAAAGCGCTGAAATAACAGGAATTGATGCGAATATATTAAAACGGTTTTATATCATTTTAAGTTGTACATCATCGGGCCACGAAATTAACATTGGCTTTTTTGAAAAATATTTGGAGGAAACAAATCTAGCATATTTAGGAATGTACAACTGGTATTCAATGCCCATCAGCATACATAAATTGTTTTGTCATTCTGTCGAAGTAATTACACAATGCATACTTCCGATAGTACAATTATCCGAAGAAAGCCAAGAGGTTCGGAACAAAGACTGCAGACGTTTTCTAATGTGTCATACCAGAAAAACTTCAAGACTAAATACTAACCGAGACCTTTTAAATATGCTTTCAATAACCTCTGATCCGATAATAGATTCTTTTCGAGAAAAACCTTTCAAAAATACCATCAGACATCACACAATTTTTAGCTGAACCTAAACTGGTTCGAAACACAAGACAACAAACAAATCAAGAAGATGAGGACTCAGATACCATAACTTCAGATGTATTCAGTACCAATTTGGATTCATCAGATTAAATCTGTAAACTGTATTATAAAAAAAAAAATTAAAAAATAAAAGGAAAAATCGCTTGTTTTACTTTTTGGTAATTCTGTCATAAGCAAAAGTGTTTTTCATTTTTATTTTAACTTCGGATAGCAAAATTTAATGTTTTCAGCAAAAAATGTTGTTTTATATGAATTGTATGTAAAATAATCGAAAATAAAGCGTTCACTCAAACTTAAGAATTTTTTACGTCTAGCATGTATGAAACGGTCCACTGTGCGTCGGTTGTCTGGAGGTATAAGCGGCGCTGGGGTTTTTCTGAAAGCTGAGAACGTTAGATTTCACTCCTCGTTAGGAACTCCTCGAACTATATTGTGAAGAGTCGGTGGAGAGACGAAACATTTGCATTTCTAGCAACAGCCAAGCTACGTTTAGAGCCTTGCTGACCCCTCTTTTGACTTCAAAGTTAGTTAAAGAATTCAAGACATCACTGAAAGTATTCGGAAAGCTGAAATTACTGAGTCTTGTCTATGTTCAAGATCATAATGAGATCCCACTCTACCATTTCTCCGAGTATTTAGGAGGCATCAAGGGCGATATTTTTAGAGGCACACAAATTCAATATAAAATAACACACATTAAGCTTATGTTAATAGCAATGATGTTAGCCTTATTTAATAGATAATCTTATGCGATTAGTGCTAAAATATGATATGCGCGCCACGGCTAGCCCGAATGAAGCGCAAGCGCAATCGTTAAGTCTAATTTTTGATAACTTTATCGAACAACTGGTGTTGTATACAACACGGCCAATCTTGACTTCCAAATCGTGCAACGTCTCTGGTTTATTGGCAGACTAGTGACTTCACATACCATCAAAGAACGTAATCCAAAGGTGTGAGATCACAGGATTGTGGAGGCCAGTTCACAGGTCCATTACGCGAAATTAGGCGCTCAGCAAATGTGTACCGCAATAAATTGATGGTGTAGTGCGCCGTGTGTCATGTTGCGCCGTATCGTGTCAATGCCATACATCTGAGGAACTAAGAAGTCAGAAATCATGTTTCTATAGCGCTCTCCATTGACGTAACATTCTGCCCGCATCGTCCTTCAAGAAATATGGGCGGATGATTCCACCAGGCCATAAAGCACAAAGGCTTTTTGTTTTGCTCCACTCCAAATTCGAAAAAATTGCTTGTGTACATATCCGTTTAACCAAAAATGGACCTCATCGGAGAACAAAATTTCACGTTGAAAATGACGATCAAGTTAAATCATGTTTTCGGCCCATTCACCGAACCTACAGCGCGTATAATGGTGACGCGATTTCAACTCCTGCACAAGCTGGTTCTTATAAGCTTCCAGAAAGTGGATGGGCATAACTCCAATTGCTGTGCAGGATGGCGAATCGACTCATTCGGATTCTCCTCAACACTGCGCTCTACAACGGCAATAACTTCTTCTGTGCGCACTGTTTGTGATCTTTGGGAATGCGTATTATCCAGTAGAGTGTACGTGGTGCGAAAAGAATTTAGCGTGTTCCGAATAACTTGCTCAGATGGACAATTATTTCTTTCTCTCTCTATCCCATTTTTCAAAAAACTTAACACATGCTGAGGCATTATAAGTGTATTCATACCGACTTGAGTGTTAAGTTCTTTTAAAAAAAAATAAAAAATTAAATATGTCGACCGTAAAATGGACGTAGCGACCGATAAGTTTGGCGAACCGAACCACGGTTTTCGAAACAAGTTTGCACAATTTACACGCGTTGCTCTGGCGTTAATATATTCATTGTAAAAAGACAAAACGTAGTAACCACAAATCAACTTTCAACTGTCAAATTGACAATCTGCTGAAACAGTGTTGTCAGTTTAAAAACTGGGTCTCTAAAAAAACACCCTTTATGCCAGTCCGTATTCCCGAACCAATGCTATAAAATGAGACGTAGAAATAGGAAATTATCCGGAAATGAGACATGAATTTCAAGCAACTTATGAATCAGCAAGATTTCAAAAATAGGAGTAAAATTAAAAAAGTTGTGTGAACTTGAAATAAAAACTACGAATTACTTTGAATTCCGACTAATACAATTCAGTTCTGTCACTTTAGACTTCCTTGCTCATACTTAAAGTTGACCGGTTAAAATTCCTTTTAGTGCCTCTTCCGCCACTGTCCTCGAGCATATTAGTCCAAAGGTACGAGTATACTTGTTTTCTGATTCTGTAAGGACTTATTAATAATTTTTTCAGGCAACTAAAATCTCGTGAGATGAATGGTTGCCTAAATTCAACATCAGGTCAATTTACATTAATAATTTAAATTCCTCACTAAATATTAGATGCCACCAATGGACCGAAATAACCACTGAGCCCAAACATCTCTCTTTCTATCCAATTTTCCGAAAAACTTAACACCTGCTCTGGCATTTTAAGAGTAGCCACACCCTCTTGAGTGTTAAGTTATTTAAAAAAAAAAAAATTTGTTGCTTGCTGTGGCAATAATGATACACGGTCACCCATGACATGTTGGATAAGGTTAATGTTACGAGTATCCTTTAGTTTTCTTCCCACAGCTTTTGCTGTTGCACACTGCTTTGAGTGCATTAGCGGTGAATTTTGTGAAATAATTGATAATTTATTAACCAGATAGTGTAGCCTCATTTGAGACACGAGGTCAACAAAACATCTAGTTACTCCCTCATTACACCACATATTTCGAAGTTTGTAAGCCCTTGATTTGGTTTTAATATCGGCTGACGTGTTGGAACTGCTTGTTCTAAATTTAGCTATAAGTATAGTAGTAGGCGTACCCACCGAACCATTGGTAGTACTATTACTTGCAAATCACGGCCTAAAAATCCTCCACTGTCCATCTGTTATCTGCTAACCTCCTCTTTTCTCCTCCTCGCATCTGGTGTTTTTGCTTTCTTCCCGACATGCTCTAGATACCACGGTATAGATGGGATTCACTGGATCCTTTCCCTATCCTTTCCCTGGATCCAGTTCCCTATCTCGAGATGACCATGTACGAATAGGTTTGCCAAATTGATACCCTTTGATGATACTCCGAAAGGTCAATACACCTAAGGAAAGCCCACGCTTCCCAGCGGCCGTTCTTTTGCCCCATATGTCTGCAAGAAGGTTTACGGGCCTACCCATTGTATCCCTAGTATAATAGTTTTCCTCCGTATTCGGCGGTCTGAATTGTAGCTCTCAACCTATTAGCTTTGGTTTCTGGTAAGAGGTCTGGTTTCTAACCAAAGTAATCACTTGTACGACAAAACAAACAGACAAATATAACCCACAAACGTAGAAAAGGGATTTGTATGATTAACTGGGAATTCGATGAGAGACTGTTGGAGCTCTGGATGCGATTCACTTTGCGCTAACAGCGGAATTCACGGAATCCCTTGTATTTTTTATTTTTTTTTAAAGAACTTAACACTCAAGAGGGCATAACTACTCTTAAAATGCCGGAGCACGTGCTACGTTTTTCGGAAAATTGGATAGAGAGAGAGAGAGAGAGAAAGATTTTTGGGCTCAGTGGTTATTTCTCTCCATGGGTGGCATCCAGCATTTAATGGGGAGACTAAATTATTAGTGTAAATTGGACTTGATGTTATATTTCGGCAACAATTCATCTCACTAGATTGTAGTTGCCTGAAAAAGTCTTTCGGTCACGGCTGGTATTGAATCCCGAACCGTCCAATTGGGAAGCCAACGCACTACCACTTGAGCCACGGTCACCCGTGTATATGTGTGTGTGAATGGCGGCAATGGCCAAAATGCGGGGAACGCCCACTCGGCAGCTTATGGTCTTAGTGCAAAAACAAGAGAAAAAAAACAGAGAACAAAAGAAAGTAAAGAAACTAAATAAAGCAAAGGACAAAAGAAAGGACAATAAAGAACGAGAATAAAAACGAGAACAAGAACGAGAACAAGGCCTAGAACAAGAACGAGAGGACGAACAACAAAATTAAAGAAGTACACTGCGGACGAGAAACACACCGACGTACAAATCAGTGGAAAAAAAACTACCCTACCCAAGAAAAGGACAACGATGAAGTGATTGTGGCGGAGACAGCTAGAGGGCGACCCCGTCTAGGCAGGAAAACTCATAACCCGCTAAGTACCCCCTTTCCAATTGGATTTACATATTTGAATATATTCAAAGTAATAACTGTGACTGTAAACCTATTTTCCGTTTGCACTTTGACACCGTTACTTTCTAGAAATGCACGACCCATGCCGATCAAAGATCCCTCGGTTTTTACACCAAAACCATAGGTGGATTAGGAGAGATTTTGCCAGGTGTAAAACTCGAAGTCGTGGCTATGGAGGATATCCTTAGTAGAGGAGAACCAGCACCTGGATCACACCCGAACCATCCTCCTCAGAAAATATTCTAGACATCATTTGGCTCAGCAACTCGACCCTTCCGACTCATGATTGGAAAGAGTCGAAACTGTAAGAGAGCTCTAATACATAGATGCGTGTAAATTGTGATCAATAAGGAATCCCTTAACCCTCTAGCGCAGACTAAAGGCATGATTCGGTTCAGTTTCGACTCAATTCGCCTAAAGGTTTATACAAAGGATGAGCTGGATCAGCAACCTCCTCCTCTTCTAACTGAAACTGCAAATTCAACCTTACATCTTAGAGCATCGATATCCTTTACAGAAATGGATAGCGACGACTCCAATGTATCCGAGGCGACAACTAAGCCGTCGGTCTCCTCTTCTGACACTCTGTTGGAAATGGAAACCGATGACGAACTAAAAAGGGGTCGTTTACGATTAGAAGAAAAACACGAGCTCGTGGGTACGACTTCAGAATCGGAGGACTCGAACAACGCCGTGGTGGAGGCCACTCTGGTAAATTGTAGCAATGACACGGTTTCTCCAGATTAGTTTCCATCACTCAAAAAAGGCTTCGGCCGCACTTATGCTGCGAATTTCCAAAAACGCAGAAGACATCATCTTAATCCAGCAGCCATGGACCATAGAAGGACTTGGTACACCTGTACACGCTCCGCTCTATACAAAAGACAAAGGTAATATAATGCATTTCTACTTCCCAACCTTAGCGACCCCGACTTAACCGTTGCCAGACCGGAGACTGCCAAAAGATCCTAATAGCTGGCATCGGCATATCTTGGCCACAATCAAGTGGGCCCTCTCCCTGATGATAACTTAAAAAGGGTGGTACTGGCTGGAAGGCTAAAAACTGGCCTCATCATCAGGTGTGGCGCTAACTCTCATCACATGGTATCGCGCAATATAGACATCAATGATAGAAGTGAATCACTTTCCGATTATATTATAAGTACTAACATCATTGTTTGCAACTTTGGCAATGAGCTAAAAGAAACCAACAGGAAGTGCTAGATAGTATTCTTGTCTCCGACAATATCACTCAAATGCTAATGAACTGCATGGTATCGTCTGCGCACTCATTTTCAGACCACAGATACATCCAATTCAGCTTGAGTAATGCTCCTCTCAGCCAACCAGCATTCCGGAATTATTGGAAAACTGATTAGCCAAAATACTGAGGAATACTGTCAGAAACACTATCCTCTGAACTCTTAAGACAATCGAGTGACACCAACGAGTTTGATATGAAAGTCAACAAATTCCCCCAGGCTCTCAATCAGGCTATGGCTGCTTCCTGCCCTCTTATTCAACCTAGAGACAAGAAAAAGCTGAACTGGCGGGCATGAGCGCTGGGACCGAAACATTTGCTGAACATTTTTCAACATTGCAAAAAGCATAAGAAAAGTGAGCCACTTTGACTGAAACAAAGAATCCACATCGCGGCTCAGAAAAATTCTCTCTACAAATCCTCTGACGCCTAGCTGTTTGAAAAAAACTGAAAAACACTCAACCAGCTACTGGTCACCCACTTTCCAGGTATTGTAGCTCCCTATTCGCGGTCAGTAGCGACTCAAACAGAACTACTGCAACCGTGACCAAAGTTCATGGCCGGATTTCAAGAGACAAACTGCTTCGGGTGCTGCATACGTTCAAACCATACAAGTCTGCTGGTCCGAATGGTATAATACCTGCCGAGCTACAAAGGTTCTCAGATATTATCCTGCGTACACCAAAAAATATCATAAGGAGCTGTGTAGAACTGATCCACATTCCATTGTCATGGAGAAATGTCAATATACTTTTCATTCCCAAAGCCGAAAAATACTATGTTGTCCCAAGGGACCTCAGAGATATATGGTAAGTCTTCCTTTAAGTTCTTCTGATAACTCTAAAACGACTGACGGACATCCATATATGAGCTAAAATTGACCCACGACTTCTGTCAACGGCTCAACATGCGGACTGTAACTGAAAGCCGATGGAAATGGCTCTGCATTCACTGACCAGCCACATCGAACGATTCCTACAATATAGAGAGTAAACAATGGTCGCTTTCCTCAACAAAAGGGGTACCTTTAACAACGTCAACACATCCGCAATCACTTGGGGGGATGATCAATCCTATGCTAAACAGCAAGTTAATCAACTCCTGGGTGGGTCTTCTGCTAAAAAATGTGCCAGCAGAGGTTCGCCGCAAGGCGATGTCTTTTCTCCCCTTCTCTGGAACTTAGTGGTTAATATACTACTGATATACCTGGAAGCGGGTGGTAGCAGGGGGATTACCTATGTAGATGATGTTGCTACAGCCGTCTGAGGTAAGTATCTTAATACAACTAAAGAGTTCCTTCAGCTAAATCTTAACAGATTAACCCGTTGGGCAGATCGCATTGGATTAGGAGTAAACCCCCATAAAACTGATATTGTCCACTCTTTCAGGAAATATAAAATTCCAATCATAAACCCTCCCTCAATAAACGGTACCAGTATGGTCTTTTCCGATACAGCAAAATATCCGGGCCTGATTTTTGACAGGAACTTCAAGAAAGAGTCAAGAAAGTTTCAGCAGCTTTATTTTCTTGCAAAACAGCCATCGGGAAGAAATGGGGCTATCAACCTCGTATAACCCACTGGCTACACATCACGGTCATAAGACCAATACTCGCCTACGGGGTCGTCGTCTTGTGGACGGCCTTAGACAGCCAACTGTAGCAAACTAAGCTGAGTCCAAAGAACAGCATGTCTATGCATGCCCTACGCTCTACTCCCGCCATGGCACTGGATATTCTTTTTCACTTGACACCTCTCGATACCTTCAGCAGGCAAGTGCAGCGACTATACAGTGGACAAATAATTTTTTCGGCTACGCTAATATTCTTAATATACTAGGAATCTTCACAGAGAACATCGATTACACTGTAACCGAACTTTGGTTTGAAAAAGACTTTCATGTAAGCCTCCCTTCTAGATCCTTCTGGAACGGAGATGCTTTCATGGAGGAAAAGTCAATCTATTTTTACACACATGGATCCAGAACTCGTAGCGGGGTTGGTGGCGGAGTTTTCTCACATAAGCTAAATTTAAGCCAAAGCCCTTCCAAAACACAGTATCGTGTTTCAGGCGGACATTTTGGCGACTAAAGAAGCTCTGTCCTGGCTGAAGGAAAAGGCGATACCTGCAAAATGTGCAAAATGGGAACCACTCTACCTATTCTACCAGAAAAGGATAGCATCGGTACACCAACCGCTACGTGCAAATTAATATTAAAGCTGATTGCTAACAAAAAAATATACCTTAGGAGGATCAACATGTCTAGCGACCAAACAGATCTGGCCAAAACTGGATCTGAATCGCTCTAAGAGTTTGATCCTTCTAAATAGGAAACATCTCCATCCCCCCCAAAAAAACTACACCTAGGAGCTTTCTTCTGCAATGACTTAAGCGATCTAAGGAGTATAGACGTTAAGAGTCTCATACCCTTCATCATAAGCTCAAATTGATTCTAGGAGTAGGAGGATCGCAGATCTACGTGGCATCACAATGGGCCAATAGGCCTAAGTGGGTTGGTCATTCCAACAGCCACTTTTACCTAACCTAACCTAAGGCGCGGAAGTCATCAGAGTTTTCTGATAGGTGGCCCAAACGGCTGGGATTATTGGTTTCAATTTGCGTTAGAAGTGTGGTTAAATCTTCATCAGTGACTGTCCCATTCCCTACGACTCTTTCGAAGTGGTGTTTCACACTCTTCACACCCGCTCCCGTAAGCCTCCGAAATGGCTGGAAGCGGGGGGTTTGAGCTTCCACTGATTTCCGACTAAGTTCCGCTTCGGCTCCAACGAAGTTTGCAACGCAGTCGCTGTATGCTTAGCGACAAAGGCTTCTGTAGTTAGGTCGGTAATTTCCTCTAAATGAAGTGCCTTGGTGGTCTACCACATGAATATAGCCAGATAATTCTTATAACACTTAGCTTCTCGGCCTTTCCATGTTTTTGTATCGATGGTGCGTGAAGGGCTTTAACGTCCGTACTCTAGCGCTGGGACGTTCTCCCATTATTTGGTGAGTCATTTTTCTACGATATCTGAAACATATGGTGCATCTGTGAATATGTGATTTGACTGCTCCTTTTATTCGAAAAATCCAATATACATACGAGGGGCGTTCAATATATTCTCGGTATTGATATGAAGGAAAATGCGAATTCAATTTAAATTGTTCTTATTTTTCAATATAATCTCCCCTAACAATGCATTTGTTACATCTTGAGATAAGCTTTTTTAAACCCTCAAAAAAATAAATTTCCTCTTTCTCTGCAAAATACCGACTTGAGTTCTTCATCATCCGAAAATCTTTTTCCACGAAGACATTTTTTCAAATCCGGAAACAGGAAATAATCACTAGGGGCAAGGTCTGGACTATAGGGTGGGTGTTGGATTTCTTCGAAACCACAATCTCGCGCAGCAGCCTTGGAAACTCGCGCCGTGTGAACAGGAGCGTTGTCATGAAGAAGCAACACACCCGCTGCGAGTTTACCCCGTCTTTTCTTTTTAATTTCCTCCCGCAAATTATGCAAAGTGGAAGCGTAGGATGTGGCGTTGATGGTTTCACCTTTTT
This sequence comes from Volucella zonaria, assembly GCA_963966105.1. NCBI lineage: Eukaryota > Metazoa > Arthropoda > Insecta > Diptera > Syrphidae > Volucella > Volucella zonaria. The sequence continues at coordinate 148,365,637 of OZ014530.1, read as the reverse complement.
TTTTGTACTCAATGAGCAAGATTCCCTTTGAGTCCCAAAAAACTGTGGCCATGAGCTTCCCGGCAGACGGAGTGACTTTGAACTTCTTCGGGGGGTCTGTTCCTTTTTTATGCCACTGCATGGACTCTTGTTTGCTTTCAGGGTCATAGTGGTGGACCCATGTTTCGTCCCCAGTAACAATTCGATCCATAACACCGTCCGCGTTCTCACTACACATCTCCAAAAGCTCTCTACAGTATGCGATTCCCACTTTTTTTGAGGCGCTGTGAGCATTCGTGGCACCCACCTTGCACTGACCTTTGAAAGGTTAAGATGGTCATGAAGAATGGTGTGAATGGTACCAATTGAAAGCTTGGTGATCTCTGCCATCATTTTCACCTTTATTCGGGCATCCTCAAGAACAAGTTTTTCGACTTCTCTGATGCTTTCTCCCGTACAAGCAGTAGCCGGGGCGCCGGAGCGGGGGTCGTCTTCAATGCTCTCTCTGCCTCTCTTGAACTCACTTGACCACTTTTGCACAGTTGATAATGAAGGTGCGGAACCCTGGTAAACAGCCACCATCTCTTCATGAATAGTTTTTTGACTTTTTCCTTGCAAAGTGAGAAATTTAATTACAGCGCGATGCTCAATTTTCACCATCATCGTCTCAGTTGCCATTATGATTCTGTTTAACTAGAGATAAAACGCGAATTAATAATCACATTTATATGAAATTTTACATGAATGCACTAAAATAATAGTATTACTTGATAAATAAGTCAATTTATACATACAACTACAGCTTCAGCCCGATACCGAGAATATGTTGAACGCCCCTCGTATATTGGGCATGACTAATTGCATCCCGCAGTAAAGCGTCCTGCTATATGCTTTCCGAGTGATTTTGTGAGGAAACATTTCGACTTGAGCTAGGCGCATCAGATCCATTGTTGTTACGAATTATAAGACACGAGCTCGTTCCTCGATTTGCCTTCAGCAGTTTGCTCTATATCATTTGCAATATGCGGTTATTTTGTCTAGTCGGCTATCGGTGATATTGGTATGATGAGCCTTCATATTCTTCTTTCCTTCTTCGGTGTCAAAGTTGGCAGGGTAATCTGCGAAGTCAAAGTCCCATCCATTCCGACGGCAGTATTCCTCGGGAAACTAAATCGGCAGGATTGCGATGGGTAGGAGCATGGTTCCATATCTCGATTTTCGTCAACTGCTGGATTTCCCCTACTCTGTTTCCGACAAAGTTTTCCCACATTGCGGCCTCTGCGCATATTCAGCACAATGTAATCATGGAATCAGTCCATGGTAACCTGGGAATGCCTCTCCCCTCCAAATTTTGTGTGGTGTATGAATTCAGCGAGCATAACGGTAATCCCAAGCAAGGGAGAGTAAGTGGAGTCAATGGTTAGACCTTGCACTAAGAATAAAGCAAGTGTATGTGGAAGCTACCATCTCCATCATTGACTTTAAGATACACCGCTTCCCCATATGCCCTTACTGATGCATCACAGAACCCGTGTAGCTGAAGGCGATTAGGCGCAGCTGAAAGGTGCAGGCAGCGTCAAATTCCTAAACCGTTAGTAGCTGGCAAATCATTGCAAAAGATTTTCCACTCTTCAGGTTATCGGGATTCATGAGATCGTGCCAAGATTGTTTTCGGACCCAGGGAAGCTGCATGGTAAGTTTCGCCTTGGTGATTCAAGGAGCAACCCAGTCCATCAAATCGAATAAACGGGATAACGCTGAAAATATGGACCGCTAAGTTGGCTTCTGTATATCGGAAGGTTAAATCAAAGTTGGACACCGTTTTTTTTTATGTATAATTTTTTTAAAACTATCTAATTTAATGTTTTTAGGAACACTATTTCCGCCGTACTTTTTAGAATTTAGTTCGAGTTTCAAAAAAGGTCCAAAAGGGTCCGACTTAAGCTCATCAAAAGAAAGTTTATGGCTATATATTTGTAAATATACATATGCTTAAAAATTTAGATGCGCCAACTTGCATCCCTTTGTGCTAGAGAGATTTAATTTGAAGAGGTCAGCCAAATTACTTTTCTTCTCTCCCTTTCTCTCATTGGACAATCACAGTGCTATGGAAAATCATAAACTGAAACCCAAATTTTTATTTTTCTTGTAATGAGTAATAAACATTCATTATTGGTTTTGTTCCAAAATATTGTCATATGATACTAATTCAGGGATTAGGATTCGTACATCAAAGTTATCAAGAGAAAGGCCAAGGAGATCAATAACTGAGTGATCGACGTTCACCAAAAAAACCAAACTTCATAAATGCTACCGAAACCATAACCACTGAAGATCTTTCTAGTGCCTTAGCAATAAAGTGGAATAAGGATCATGGAAAGATGAAAGCTAATGTAACCAAGGCAGTCTCTGCTACAAGTCCACTGCTAGTCAAAAGAATAAAAGAAAACATTTCTACTCCACAAAAAGATCTTATCAAGTATAATAGCGATAAAGCTTTGGCTTTGTTTATGGAATTGGGTCTGGGAAAATAAGATTTTCAGAAGTTCACTGAGAAAACACAACGTAGGTGTTCTTCTATCCTTCACGGAAATACCAGCTAGAGTGGAACTTCAATGCATGATGGACCATAGTGCAATGTGGCTTTTAGAAAGCAAAAGTAAGGGGGAATAAATTGCACTTCCAAGAATACTTACATTACAATACATAAGGGTGTGATGAATCACCTGGCAAGGTGCCTACAAGCAAAAAATAAATACATCAGATGGTGAAACAGATGTAAACAGATGTTAACAACACTTCAAATTGTGGGCATTGGAACAACCCTAGTCCATCATCAGTTGGTTTATTCCGACCCATAATGCAACAGTATGAAAGGAAAACAGGAGAACTCATAAAAAGCACAGTCAACGATATCAAAAGACATTGCAAACATTTAAAAACAATGTACATCGGTTCCTGTCTTTTCTTCCTCCTTGAATTTCCTTCGCCCGCGCGTGTGTACGAACATTTTAAGGGTACAAAAATCCCTTGAGCTCGCGCTGATTATAAAAAGAAAAGACAAATTGCTAATCTTCAACCTGCTGAATATAAAGTTTGTGATGAAATAGGAAGAGTTGTTAACCAGGAGTTTTGAATGAAATAACAGATACAAAATCAACGCAATCATGTTCCGAATGCAAAAAAACCTTTAACAATCAAGATGAATCAAATGATGACGAACATAACTATGAATATAGAATCTCTCCATTATATATAAGAATGAGGTGCACGAAATTTATTTTGAAACGTGGATACACACTTTGACAAGAGAGAGAGGATTGGAATCAAGCAGGCAGAAAAAAGAAGGAAACAACAGATCCGAAAGCATTTTCGAGATGAGATTGGGTTCGATGTGGGTACGCCAAAAAAAAGATTTGGAAATACCAAAAATGGAAATACTTCGAAGGGATTTTTTCACGAATCAGAGGCAACAGCTCTTATAATTGGGGTCAATAGAGAGGCTATAGCTAGACTTTAAGTAATACTTAATAATATCCTGAAAAACGATTCACACCTACTCTTCATAAAATGTTGCCACAGAGTCAAAGTATAATTGAGTAATAATCGTTACCATTTGGAGAACTGTCAGAAGAAACTCTGGAATCAAAACACGGCCAAAGTTTTAAGGATGCTTTAGAATAAAGACCATTTCAACATGCTTGCAGTCTCATCGGAACCACTCATTTTTTCGTTAAGGCATGTCAGACCCAAAAAAGATCTAGAAGCACAGTGCTTTCCAGAAATGATATGTCTATTGGACATTACTCCAGATTTTGACAAACGTTTCCAAGAAATCAGATTTGTTTTTATTTATATTTTTGGCACATTTAATTTTTTCTCTATTGTTTGAATTGAAATGAATCACTGAAATATTTTATTATATACAAAATAAAAAAAAAGATCTTTTGATACTTAAAAAAACTTTCAAAACATTATGTTTATCCCCTATGGTGAGAAAGTTCTATTTCAGCCGAAGGTTCTAAAATACGGTGTAAAGCATTTATCTCAAGATTCAGTAATTTCATTGCCCTAGAAATTTCCCTTAAATATAAAAAAAACTGTGACGAAATCCTTATTCGTTTATTATTCTGCAATAAAAAAGTCAAATGTGTCAAAATGACTGTGCACCGCTACTGACCAAACCCAATCCAATGAAATTGGTTCACCTATCGCCGAACGAACTCTGGTAACACCAGTTGCTAATAATACCTGTGTTCTTGGATTTGTTGAACAGAACGTTCTGACGTTCGGCAGGGAAACTGTTGTTTTCGAGGGTTGAAAAGTTGGCGCAGTAATGCTTATCGAAGACGTGGATAGAGCTGAAGTGTATCCTTGTGCAATAAAAGAATTCGTTTGCCCTGTCGGTGGATTACGCTTAAAATGAAGAAAAGAATAGTATGATTGCTGGTAGTAATAGCATCGGCGGCTACACTGGCAATGCTATGAAGTATGGCTATATGCTAAACAATTTGGACAAACCCCTACTCCATTTAGCTGTTTATACCAACAGCAATAGTTAATTTCAGAAACTTTACATTACATTTCCTAATCGTGCGTCGACCTATGCTGCAAATCTTACAGGAGTATTCCTCGCTTAACACTCAAGTGAGAATGACCACATTTATGATGTCAAAGCATGTGTTAAGTTTTTTGGAAAATGGGACAGAAAGAGAAAGAAAGATGTTTGGGCTCAGTTGGTGGCGTCCAACATTTTACGGGGAGACTAAATTATTAGTGTAAATTGACTTGATGTTGTATTCATGCAACCATTTATCTTACGAGATTTTAGTTGCCTGGAAAAAAGTCTTTCGGTCACGGCTGGTATTGAACCCCGAACCGTTCGACTGGGAAGCCAATGCACTACAACTTGAGCCACGGCCACCCACAAGGTTGCTGTATGTAGAACGTTTCGATGCTGGTTGGCTGCCTTCAAAGTCCGGACCTAGCCTCCAAAAAGTGAGTAAATTGAGCCAATGTAGACAAACCTTGCTGTCTGATTTGGAACCGAATTTGGAATTTCTCCTCCCATAAATGTTATGATTTCTCATGCAGTTTCAGCAGAAGCATAAAATTAGCCATACACTCCAGTATTCAAGTGGATCCTTCATATTGGCCAATCCGTGTATGACTGCAATTTCCTAGGAAATTTAAGGTTGGCTGAACAAACTCTTCAACCGACACATTATTTAATTTCAGATTGCGTTGCATTGTGATGTATTAATGAGACAAAAAGATCATGGAAGGCGTACCAGGTCTCCTAGCTACCAGGAAAGTTGAGCTTTGGGAGCCTTATTCCAGCTGGTTTGTAGATTTCTGCTCTGCAATGCATTGGAAGGCTTTATCTTGTCGATGAAATCAAGGAGATCGCTACGATATTCGAGATATTCTTCTCTAATTTTGTCCTAGATCACCGACGCTGCTGCTCGCGTTTGCGCACTTCATGAAGAAAGCACCTTATCACACTCTACTTCCGCTGTCCCCATAAGCTTTTCCAGCAAAGACAATTGACCCATTAAATAGTTTGTAGTACGCCTGGCTAAATTTGAAGTGTCTTTCTTCAACTGTTTTAAAGATTTTTCCAATCTATTGCCTTTCATATTATGCATGTATTGTACACACTTAATAAATATTGTACGTATTGACTAAGTAAAAACAAAGAAAATGCATTTTTTTATTTTTGTTGAATTCCATTGGACATAAAATCTCCGGGGCAGCAATACAGCAACACATAAAATATAAATTATCTGATGCAGCAATACAGCAACAATCAAAAGATGAAATCTACGATCCAGAATCGTCCAACACATATGGTAAATTGTTTCAAGTGTGAAGTACTCCAGCAGATGCAAATATCTTGGGTTAAACTACCCACTGGACAAACAATCTTGGGGCTACAATTATCCACCGTAAGAACGCAACAGGTGTAATAAACAACAACAAATCTTAGAGTCAGAAATATTTAAAATTAAATTCCTTTTTTGGGAGTTATTTAAAATGAGTAAAGGTATCTTAAAGAAAAATTAGAAATTTGCGGGGAAAATTCAAACTGGTTTATTTGAAATGTTATCATGTATTTTTCTGTTAAAAGTACATATTCGGTGTTTTGACAATATCATATATATTTCCTGCATTATAGATTAATAATCAAACATGTTTACTTAGACATCTAAGTTAACATTTGAGGTTTTTTTTTACTTTTTACTTAAGTTTAGTTTAATAAAATCTAATCTGCAGGGATTTCACCGTGTATTGCAACATGGTATTCCACTTCATTTTCGGCAACAATTTCCAATTTTTTTACACGATCCATTACTTCTAGTAAGTGTAATTTAACATTATCTAGATGCGCTCGGCATATTTTCTTCCACTCGGCAGAGGTTGAAAGAAAAAAATTTCAGATTTTAGATACTTCAATCCGTATGTTTAGGCTATACATGAAAAATTCATAGATTTCGAACCTTAGGCGCCAAGAAATACTAACGGTTTTTTTGTAGAACAGTTCAATACTATTGGAGGTGGGGGGAGGTGGTCTATCTCGCCCCGTTTAGGAAGTAGCGGAAATTTTAGAAAAAAAAAATACTTAAAATGAAAAAAAAAATTAAAAAATAACGGCGACACTTACAATGAAATACTATACCGGTTTAAAAGCCAGAAACCCGTTCTTTAATCCTAGATTCAAATTAAATTATTTATGTCAATAGTTTTTGAAAAATTCTCATGCAAACTCAAAACTTTGCTAAAAAAAAGTTTAGATAAATTTTTTTCAAAATTGTGAAACGAAGTGCTAAATTGGCTTTCTGTGGTCAATGCTTATATCAATTCTGAATCGAACATAAAAAACCGAATGGTTTTACGTCTTCTAGTTTTTGAGAAAATTGAAAATTACTATTTTTGTTTTGTTTTTTGGGCATTTACGTGGTCTTCCTTTAAGGTAAATGAATGAATAGTAGATTAAACGTCTGGTAGGTGCCTATATCAACAGTTTTCTTAATTAACAGTACCCGGGTGGCCCGCTTCGCGGGATTAAGGGATTTCATCTCTCTTTTCGCATGTGGTAGGTGCTGCTCACTCAACTTCGTTGCTCCGCTCGGGGTAGGTGCTTTTCGTCAGGCAGGCGCCTATTGTATGTCATCAATACTCTTCATCTACAGTACTCATTCCAAAATTACAAAGTTCACATTAATGACAAAGTTTTGCTGATTCGCATTATACAATAGAAAATTCATATGTTCGAATATTGCAGCAAATTATTTACTTTGCGTAATATGTATGTTTGTACTTATGTAAATGTAATGCAAGTGATAATGATGCAAAACTATAACCGACCAAATGTTTGACTTTTGTACCATTGTTTTTTTTAATACACATGTGGTAAAGCGTGTCTAAACTTTTTTTTTTATCAAATTTTGGGTTTGCATGCGAATTTTTCAAAAACTATTGACATAAATAATTTTGTTTAAATTTACGATTAAAGAACAGGTTTCTGGTTTTCAGTATAGTACTTCAGTGTAATTGTTTTTTCATGTTTCATTTTTTCATTTTAAGTAATTTTCTTCTAAAATTGCCACTACCTCCTAAACGGGGCGAGGTAGACCCCCCATCCCATAGTAAAAAATGATTGTATTGAACTGTTCTACAAAAAACCGTTATCACTTTTTGGCGCCTAAGTTATCGTACTCTCCCCGAAACTTTGTATTAATTTAAGTTAGTTTTGTTAAAAAAGAAAAGAACTTAACACTCAAAAATATATATTTAATTGGGATTGAAAGAGAAATAAAGATGTTTGGGATTTGTGGTTATTCCGATCAAAGGGTAAAATACAGAATTTAATCCGGTGTTGTGTTTTAGGTTTAGTTAACACGCGTGTTTTTTAAATGCCAGAAGAAAATTATGTCTTTCAGTTCCGGTGGAGAATTGAAACCAGAACTTTCGATTAAAAATCAGGATAGAACTACTTAAGCCATGGGTGTTTTCAAATAATACTAAAAAATAACTTCGTAAATTGTGTTCAGTAATGCAGATTTTCTGCAGAACTACCTTAGTCAAACTGTATTACTCTGGCGTTGATAAACGTCAACATCTCGTCATCCGCGTGCAGATTAATTAGGCATTTCAATTGTGGCTGCAGAAAAAAATAAATGTAAATTGTATTTTTGTGCAGAATAGTTTTGTGTTTTTAGAAGAGGAAAAATGTCAGGACTATGGAAATAATATGTATTAAAAACTTCTTTTTAAGGAACAATGGACAATAAAGGACAATACACTTTTGATCAGAACGCGCATTTTAAGGAGCAAGGCCTTGCTGCGGTATGGAGGAAACAAAAACGGCCCTCCGTTTTGGAGCAAATAATATGAGAGAACTCATGTACGGGCGGGTCAATAAGTCCGTGACTTTTGGATTAAAACAGATTTTTTGATGAAAAGATAATTTTATTTTTCAACGTAGTCTCCTTTGAGCTCTATACACTTTGTCCAACGCTTCTCCAATTTTTTTATCCCTTCCAAAAAAAATGATTTGTCGAGGTCCTCAAAATAGGCCTTTGTTTGCGAGATGACTTCATCATTGGAGTCAAATCTTTTTCCACCAAGCCATTTCTTCAGGTTTGGGAACAAGAAGTAGTCGCTCGGAGCCAAATCTGGAGAATAGGGTGGATGAGGGAGCAATTCATAGCCCAATTCATGGATTTTTGCCATGGCAACTGCACATGTGTGCACCCTTGCATTGTCTTGGTGGAAAATAACTTTTTTCTTGGCCAAATGAGGTCGTTTTTTTTCAAATCGTCATTGAATCGGTCCAATGAGTTGGCATAATATTCCCCATTGATTGTTCTTCCCTTTTGAAGGTAGTCAATGTGGATTATCCTGCGTGCATCCCAAAAAACAGTCGCCATAACTTTATTGGCTGACAAACCCACCTTGGCCTTCTTTGGCGCCGATTCACCCTTAGAAACCCACTGTTTTGACTGTTGTTTGTTCTCTGGTGTGTTGTGATGGATCCATCTTTCGTCCACGGTTACAAAACGGCGCAAAAACTCCTCCATATTGCGATTAAACAACGCCAAACCTTCCTGTGAAGTTGTTACACGATTGCGTTTGTGGTCGACTGTGAGCAAACGCGACACCCATCTTGCGGAAAGCTTTCTCATGCCCAAGTGATCATTCAAAATTGAAACCACTTAGCCATGCGAGATCCCTACGGCTTCCACAATCTCTCGCGCTTTCAATCTTCGGTCGGCCAACACCATATCGTGCATTTTTTCGATTGTTTCGGGTGTAGAGACCTCAACTGGGCGTCCAGGACGTTCGGCATCTTCAGTGCTTGTACGGCCACAACGAAATTCAGTAAACCACTTTTTTACCATTGAAATCGATGGTGCAGAGTCCCCATAGTATTTATCAAGCTTAGCCTTGGTCTCGGTAATGGTTTTTTTCGCAAGAAATAATGCTTAATAAGCACACGAAATTCACTTTTTTCCATTTTCTCCTCAAATTAGTGAGTAGTCTGATAAAAATAGCTGTCAAACACAAACTAACTGACGCAGCAAGTTTAAATTTTGACAGGAGTCAACTGACAGATGCCTGTTGACAGGAGCAGTGTTGTTGTTTCAGTAAAGAGGTCAGAAATTCAAAAATGCACGGAATTATTGACCCGCCCTCGTATATTCGAAAACCTGATGACGACATACAAGCGCATTAAAAAGCGCAACAGTTGATCCCGACGAGATGCTACCGTTTGGAAGTACGTCGATAAAACATTTGGAAGAAGGCACGGCATATGTAGTTACCCTGGAGGAATTCATATATTCTCATCATTTTCTTTTAAAAATGAGAATGATTGAGCGTTTTTGGATTCATAGAGATCCTACATGCATCTCTAGACAATTTGACGTAACTATTTTTCGGCGAAAAAATATTTTGTCCTTATACTTGTTTATTTATGTTTTTTATGTTTTTTCCATGTACAACGAACATTCCTTGAAGGAATTCCTTTTTCTTTTGAAAAAAAGCAAATCTAAAATTGGTCTGAATATTTCTATTTTTCGCACCGACATGACTTTTTTTAACTAACATTTAATGAAAACGATGCCCAAGATTAAAAAAAAACAACAATATGAATAATATTGTGATGATGATGAAATCTATCCCTATCCGATCATGAAAACTATTTGAAGGTTCCATCGAATTTGTCATACGGACTCTTGCCGAAACAGAAAAGAAGAGTGACGTTTCATAAGCCAATGAAGCACAACGAAAGCGCTCCCTTGGCATACCGTGATACTCATAGTCCGAGAGCCTGCGATGGTAGTCATTTTATCAAAGCTGATTTTCACCCATATGTAATGTTTTGTATGGTACAAGAATGAAATGATCTTGAGCCGCCAATCTTTTCCGCATGCTTGACTGAAACTCGATGAAACGGATGGCAAAAAACGGGAAGCGGCAACTTCAACCTATATTCTGAAAAAAAAACGCCCTTGAACGGGTATGTGAAAGTAGAAAGAATGTAAAGAAGGCAGCTTAAACAATAAAGACTGCTTGTATTTAGTTGGCCAGGAACGCGTTAGTAACAGCAGTCTCAAGAAAAAATAGGTACAATGCCTTTATTGTACGGAATGGGGATATGAAGCGTTCACGATCTGATACAATTTTCTGAATAGAAATTATGGAAAAGTTGAAATTTTTTTTTGTTAAATTACTAATGCCCAAAGGACTATTGTTAAAACTAATTAAACTTTATCATTTTAATACCTTAATACTTACGGACTGAAGAGAAATTATTACATTGATGTAAACAAAGCATGCACAACAGCATCACAAAAAATTGCTATTATTACCATTTTTACCCGTATGGAATAGCATTGACATAGTTCTTATTAGACAAACAGAAAATATTGAGGTTTTTTTTTAAGCAAGTTCTGTTAAATAAAACAATTATGAAGAAGTATATTGAATCTTTAATCTCGAACGTTTTGTTTACAAACAATAAAACTTTGCGTCAGGATATACCAATCTATTCTAAATTTTGAAAATTAATCTGCAATTAAAGGCATCAATTATATATGTACCTTAAAGGATTTGGTTAACAAATTATTTCAGAGCTGATTTGTGGGCAGGAGGTAAAATGCACCCTAGAATCACTGCAACTAAAAATTTATCAATTTATTAACATATAAAAAAATTATTTCAATAATGTTTTTATATTACTTACTTACTTGCATTGTCTTGGTGGAAAATAACTTTTTTCTTGGCCAAATGAGGTCGTTTTTTTTCAAATCGTCATTGAATCGGTCCAATGAGTTGGCATAATATTCCCCATTGATTGTTCTTCCCTTTTGAAGGTAGTCAATGTGGATTATCCTGCGTGCATCCCAAAAAACAGTCGCCATAACTTTATTGGCTGACAAACCCACCTTGGCCTTCTTTGGCGCCGATTCACCCTTAGAAACCCACTGTTTTGACTGTTGTTTGTTCTCTGGTGTGTTGTGATGGATCCATGTTTCGTCCACGGTTACAAAACGGCGCAAAAACTCCTCCATATTGCGATTAAACAACGCCAAACCTTCCTGTGAAGTTGTTACACGATTGCGTTTGTGGTCGACTGTGAGCAAACGCGGCACCCATCTTGCGGAAAGCTTTCTCATGCCCAAGTGATCATTCAAAATTGAAACCACTTAGCCATGCGAGATCCCTACGGTTTCCACAATCTCTCGCACTTTCAATCTTCGGTCGGCCAACACCATATCGTGCATTTTTTCGATTGTTTCGGGTGTAGAGACCTCAACTGGGCGTCCAGGACGTTCGGCATCTTCAGTGCTTGTACGGCCACAACGAAATTCAGTAAACCACTTTTTTACCATTGAAATCGATGGTGCAGAGTCCCCATAGTATTTATCAAGCTTAGCCTTGGTCTCGGTAATGGTTTTTTTCGCAAGAAATAATGCTTAATAAGCACACGAAATTCACTTTTTTCCATTTTCTCCTCAAATTAGTGAGTAGTCTGATAAAAATAGCTGTCAAACACAAACTAACTGACGCAGCAAGTTTAAATTTTGACAGGAGTCAACTGACAGATGCCTGTTGACAGGAGCAGTGTTGTTGTTTCAGTAAAGAGGTCAGAAATTCAAAAATGCACGGAATTATTGACCCGCCCTCGTATATTCGAAAACCTGATGACGACATACAAGCGCATTAAAAAGCGCAACAGTTGATCCCGACGAGATGCTACCGTTTGGAAGTACGTCGATAAAACATTTGGAAGAAGGCACGGCATATGTAGTTACCCTGGAGGAATTCATATTCTCATCATTTTCTTTTAAAAATGAGAATGATTGAGCGTTTTTGGATTCATAGAGATCCTACATGCATCTCTAGACAATTTGACGTAACTATTTTTCGGCGAAAAAATATTTTGTCCTTATACTTGTTTATTTATGTTTTTTATGTTTTTTCCATGTACAACGAACATTCCTTGAAGGAATTCCTTTTTCTTTTGAAAAAAAGCAAATCTAAAATTGGTCTGAATATTTCTATTTTTCGCACCGACATGACTTTTTTTAACTAACATTTAATGAAAACGATGCCCAAGATTAAAAAAAAACAACAATATGAATAATATTGTGATGATGATGAAATCTATCCCTATCCGATCATGAAAACTATTTGAAGGTTCCATCGAATTTGTCATACGGACTCTGCCGAAACAGAAAAGAAGAGTGACGTTTCATAAGCCAATGAAGCACAACGAAAGCGCTCCCTTGGCATACCGTGATACTCATAGTCCGAGAGCCTGCGATGGTAGTCATTTTATCAAAGCTGATTTTCACCCATATGTAATGTTTTGTATGGTACAAGAATGAAATGATCTTGAGCCGCCAATCTTTTCCGCATGCTTGACTGAAACTCGATGAAACGGATGGCAAAAAACGGGAAGCGGCAACTTCAACCTATATTCTGAAAAAAAAACGCCCTTGAACGGGTATGTGAAAGTAGAAAGAATGTAAAGAAGGCAGCTTAAACAATAAAGACTGCTTGTATTTAGTTGGCCAGGAACGCGTTAGTAACAGCAGTCTCAAGAAAAAATAGGTACAATGCCTTTATTGTACGGAATGGGGATATGAAGCGTTCACGATCTGATACAATTTTCTGAATAGAAATTATGGAAAAGTTGAAATTTTTTTTTGTTAAATTACTAATGCCCAAAGGACTATTGTTAAAACTAATTAAACTTTATCATTTTAATACCTTAATACTTACGGACTGAAGAGAAATTATTACATTGATGTAAACAAAGCATGCACAACAGCATCACAAAAAATTGCTATTATTACCATTTTTACCCGTATGGAATAGCATTGACATAGTTCTTATTAGACAAACAGAAAATATTGAGGTTTTTTTTTAAGCAAGTTCTGTTAAATAAAACAATTATGAAGAAGTATATTGAATCTTTAATCTCGAACGTTTTGTTTACAAACAATAAAACTTTGCGTCAGGATATACCAATCTATTCTAAATTTTGAAAATTAATCTGCAATTAAAGGCATCAATTATATATGTACCTTAAAGGATTTGGTTAACAAATTATTTCAGAGCTGATTTGTGGGCAGGAGGTAAAATGCACCCTAGAATCACTGCAACTAAAAATTTATCAATTTATTAACATATAAAAAAATTATTTCAATAATGTTTTTATATTACTTACTAAGCATAATAAATCCTATCATAAAAAATGGAGGGAGACATCCAAGTGACATGAAAAATGGAAAAAGAATATTTCCAATTAATGCACCTAAACGTCCAAACATCATTGCAAGGGAAATAGTCATTGTTCTAAGACGTAAATAAGACGTAATTTAGTATTTATGTAATTATCCAAAACCGTACCTCAATGATGTTGGGAATAGGTTAACAACAATTCCTATTAACGACGTAGCTCCAATGCTTCCAACTGTGACGTATGTGGACGAAATTATCAATGTTGTAAAAGAGTCATTTGCCCAGTAAAGTGAAAAACCACTTAAACTACATATTGAGAGACCTATAACTAAAAAACAAATAAAGGTTAATCAGAAAGAAGTACAATAATATCACCAAAGTTTTCGAGACAAAATTAAACTGTTTGGTTTTTAAATTTATTTGAACTGCATATGCATATGTTAAATACCGCGCGGAAATCAAATAAAGGGCTTATGAGAATATTTCAACCCACTGTTTAAAGGCTTTATCACTCAATTTGTTTTAGTTCACAAAAGTTTTAATACTCACAAATCGAAACATAATAGGTTACGCTTACAAAAAGCTACAATACTTCAAACGATTTTCGATTCCAATCACAATAAAATAGGGAAAATGACGCCAGATATCGTTTTGGAAAGTTAATATTCAATGCTTTTAGTTTTAGATACATTTTTAATTTTTGCATTGCTCCAATGTTTAATTGCTAGAAAAAACAGCTTAGAAATGTTCTTAATTAGTACAACAATTACGGTACATAAAATAACTGGCATCGGGCAAGCTTACAATTGGAGAATTTCTTTCAATGTAACCAAACTAATTAAAGTTAGTTTTTTATTTCATAAGCTCTTATAATACATTTTAAAAAATACGAGAAGTTATGCTCTAAACCAGTTTAGCAGTTTTGAAACGAAGCAATTTTGTGCCTTTAAGCTTTTCCCCTCATTGGGAATTGGCGATCATGATTTCCTCAATTTTGAATTTTCTTTTTTGATTTTCTCTTGCTTTAATTACTATATCGTAGTTCAAAAGGTATCACTTTTTGAATTCCATTTTTTATTCCATTTCTATGACTTATTACGATTTCTTAACCTCATCTTCTACCATTACAAGTTTTAGATCACTAGGTATTCACTGTACGGTGTAGTTTGCTGATCTTTAGGGCTCGTGCGATACGTACCACAGTTGTGGTAGAGAGAGCAGACGGGATTACAGCTGCATGTGCCGTTATAGGACCCGCTGACGGAACCTGATAAAGAAAAGACGGCGGAATCCGCCAAAGCTTTACTAAGGAAGGTGTAGACGACAATAACTGGAAGGTAGGGGAGAAAGTGGTGAACTCGACCTCGACATTAGATAGTGTCTATACGCTTGCTCCCAACCCTAGCACCTGTAAGAGAGATCCTGTCAACGGGTACAGGGTAGACAACAATGAACCCGATTCGAATTCTCTCAGTCAACTTGCAGCTTAGACTGCTTAGGTGTTTTAGAAATTGCGACCATAGCTCATTAACGGAAAAGGGACCAATTATCCTAGGTAAGGCTCGTAAAATGGTCAGAGAAATTGTCGTGGCATGGCGAAACCAAGAAAGAGAAGAAGAGGGGAGATAGAAAAGTGATAATCGCTGAGTAAAGGAGGGCCAAAAACCTCTTAACGTGGCAACACTTGTTACTATGCAACCATCAATCACCGCAGGCAAGGACTGCTCCAAACCTGGGCCGATTGCAGGCAGCTTGAAATAACGATTAAATGACGCAAAAACCACAAAAAAATAACATAGGCCAACGGAAACTTCCAGAATGGACGCCGGCTGCTGTGACCTCTATACGGATTTAGTGAAGCTATTATGGAAGGAGTTAAGAATATCCCGCTTCTTGGATAGCCATGTATCCAAAAAGGACTCAAGATCACACAGTACGACAATATATCCACAATAGAATAGTTGAGAAGTTTCGTGGGCAATACGAAAGCACTATGGCCAAAAGCCGAACTACATATTGTCGATAAGAAAGAACTCCTGGGTCTCACCAGACCTAAATGACGGTTGACCGCTCCAGGTCTCAATATACCAAAGGACTACTCAATTACAAACCTAACAGCGAGGAATGGGACGTTATTCCAACGGGCAGCCACCCCAAAAATAACATGGAAATTTGGTTAAACTTAGCCACAAATTTATGCCACCTACAAGTACCGGGTCGGAATAACCCAAGAGGAGATCAGACCTTCCACAGTGTAGGACACAGAAGGTGAATGCGAACTGCCGTGGCTCAAGTGGTAATATATTGGCTTCCAAATCGGACGTGCCCGAAAGACATTATTTTTTTCAGGCAATTGAAATCACTTAAGATGTGTGGTTGCTTAGAATACATTAAGTCCAATTACAAAACAATTTAGCTTCCCCATTTGATGTTGGATGCCACTCATGGAGCGAAATAACCACTGATCTCAAAAATCGTTCTTTCTTTCTCTGTCCCATTTTCATAAAAACTTAACACGTGCTCAGGACGACATTGATATCGCCTTGATATCAAGGCACACTGGATAACCCGAGGTGAAATACGAGGGCTGAATTCAATCGAATTTGTCACATACAAGGATTAATCAAATAATGAAGATGGACCTTTGTTGGAAGTTGCAAAATATATAATAAATTATAAATCTCCAGGCTCCTAAATAATAACGAGCAGGTAGTACTCAGTTATGAGAGGTCGAGAACACCGCTGATCAAGCATGACTCAACACACATGCCGTGTGAACTGGCTGACTGATCCCTACCAACAATACTAAACTCCTGTACCATTAAGGTAGAGCAGCAAAGCTCTGATGTGATTATTGGATGTGATGCTAACTACCATCACATACAATGGGGATAGGGTAGCAGGGACGCGAAGTGTGACTGCAAGATATCACTCTTTTGAGTAACTCGAACCCGTGCTGTAAGTAACTATGACAAGTTTCAATGACATGGATACACCCATACCCGCTCCATTGTACTAGAATCCCGGAACTACCAACTGGGAAAATTACGCAGCTGAGATAGATCAAAACCATTATGACCTAAACGAACTCAAAATGGAAACTCCCTCCGAAAAAGTCTTCGCAGCAGAAAAACCACGGACCATTTGCACGGCACGAAGATTAAAAAATCTAAGAATTCTCGGTATTGGTGTTTGGATTTCGCTTTAACGACAGCAGACAGCATTATGTTTTGGAAGCATTAAATTCCACTTTGTTGATTCCTCTCCAATTGGTGATGCTGTTAATATCGGAATTTAATGAGCTTATCATACGCTACCACACCCGTTCTATAGCTGCAGAGCAGGGACGTGAGTCCGGAAACGAATATGAAAAGCAGTGAGTACTGTCATCAGTCAAGGAATGCATTGGATTAGAAATAGCATACACGAGATCATTAATGAAAATTAAAAAGAGTGTCGGAGACGGAATGGAGCCCTGGGGCACACCAACATATACATTGTGAACACCAGACTAGAAACCATCCAAGACAACTTGAATGTTCCAAAAGCTAATTTCTAATCAATTGAAGAAGTGAACCATTAATCCCAAAAGCACGCATTTTCGACGAAAGAGGCTGATGCCAAACTTGATTTCGCCAGATTGATGTACGCTTTGTTTCCACTTTTCGATGAGACATGTCAATAAATCGCCAGTGGGCCTGTTGCTACGAAAACCTTACTGCTGGTCATTAAGAAGTTTTCGTGTTTCGAGATATTCCGTAAGTGCAATGGGACTGTAGGGAGAGAGAGAATAAGATTCGCCTTTTTTAGGGACGGGCTGGACAAATACTGTTTTCCATCTTCTCGGAAAGAGTCCTAAAGAATAAGATCGGTGGAAGTGGTTCTGCTAGCGTGGAAGAACACCTTTTCAAAAGAAGGGATATAATCTGTACCAGCGGACTTGTGTACGTTAAGATCTTTAAGTACTCTTGCTACTACTCGAGTATGAAAGTGGATTCGTCTAATTGAAGTTTCGACGCTGTCGGAGACAAAGCACAATCTGGAAGTGCAGAGCTAGCCGTAATGAGAGCAGCAATCAGATTGGCCTTGTCCATAGAGCTGAAAGATGGATTGTCATTATAAATAAGTGCTGGGATGCAGGATGACGCAAAATTTCTAATATTTTTGAGGAACGACCAAAAATTCTTTACTACCTTTGAGACAATATACGAGTAGAATTTTGTGCCTCTGATTTTGGTCTTATTGAAATTTCACATGCTTAGGAATGACGATGCAGTCATTCCTGGCTTGTTAGAATTTTTTCAGTTTTCCTCTGTCGAGTTGGTCGTGTAGGACCGAAAAAAATTTCTCTAGCCCTGACCGCCTCTTTACAGCTCGAGTCGTACTACGCCTTTTGTTTTGGTGTAATATTCTTCAACCGATGATGGTTCCAAAGAAAATGGTACCTGTGATCATATCAGCAGCATCATCCACCCCGTTATCGGGGAAACATAACGACCAGTTGAAATTCCTAAAGAAGCTGTTAAGTACGCTCCAATCGGTTTTTTCGTGTTGTAATTCGATTCTTTTATGAATCTTTTCTCTAACTGTGTGGTCGGTGTATGAGAAATTAGCAGATTTGACACAGTGGTCACGAGCCTGGACTTATCAGGATGAAAAGTTAAAACCAAGTCCAGACTGTTCTCGGTATGACTATTATCATTTGGTATTTGCGTACCAAACCTGGTTATTATATTTTGCGCCGAGAAAATCTTAAGCCACCGTCCTTCGAGTATTGTCGAAGTCACCCCGGAATTGTGTATATTGAAACAGCAATACCGAGGATAGAAGGAAAACAATTCTTCGTATAGAGTAAAACAGCGCATCAAATTCGTTAAATCTCGATTTGCTGTCCAGTTGGGACTTTTGGAAATAAAGTAATTGTAGATAATTTGCTAACGATGATGCAATTTTAACCACATGAAATTGAATTCCGTATTCGAACAGTGACTACATTGTGTTGGACAGTGACATCACCACAAACGTAAATGGGAAGACCGAGGTGAGAAAAGAATAATGACACTTGTTCGTAGCCAGGTAACTTCAGATCAGAGTGATGTGAGAGGTGTGGGCGGGGATCTACCTGCGTGTCAAAAAGTGTCAAAATAGCTGGTCTGTACTTACAGGCATGACCGTCCTTAGAAAAGTGATTACCTTGATATACAGAGTGTTCCGGACTTGAAATCTCAGTCAAATAAACCCTTTCTTTTATAGCTCCCCAGAAGAAAAAATCCATTGGCATTAGGTTAGGAGATCTAGGGGGCCAAGGAAAAGGACCAAATTGGCCAACCCACCGTACATTAAATTTCTGATTTAAAAGCTAAGTTACATTATTGCTACAATGGCAAGAAGCTCCATCGTGTTGGAAAACCATTCTTTGCCTCTGAGCAAGAGGAACATTTTCCAGGAGTTCCGGCAATTATTCTCTCAAAAATTCTAAATAAAATGTTGAATTTAGGACATGTGGAAGTATGAATGACCCGACTAAAGTACTACCCAATATTCCGGCCCAGAAATTCACGCTAAACCTTCTGTAAAATGGTATACAGTTAAGAATTCTATCTTTACCTTTGAGAAGATGTTGTTCGTATTAAGTGAGGGTTAGACACTGCTCAATAGTGGGAGTTTCGTTGGTTGGTAATGTCCATTCTCGTAAACATAATTTTTTTGGAATAAACTGCTCAATCTCATCTTGTTGATGCAGCAGCCATTGGCAAAATTCAACCCTTTTTTGGAAGTCCCCTGGCAAAAGTTCCTCTACGGGCGTATAATGAAAGGGGTAAACGTGGTTGGCTTGAAGAACTCTATGGATTGTAGCTCTTGGAGTTTGCAACTGTGCTGCAAGCCTCCTGGTGTTAATATAAGGCTGCATTCTTACAGCATTTCTTCCTCTTCTGCTGCTGTTATGTTAGACAATCTTTCTCTTCTTAACCCATATGCTGAGCCGATGGTTGAAAGGCGGTGAAAAGCATTGATAAAAGTTGGCCTAAAAGGGATCCTCCGTCTAGGATATCGCCCTTGGTACTCTAACCTAGCTAACCCTGCATCCCCATTACAGAAACTGTAAACGAAAATTATATCGGCGTATTCACGAATCGAAAACATTTTTTCTTAAACATTTGCTAAACACTCGGTCACTCTTAATCAGTAAATAAAGTAGCATCGGCACATTTCCAAAGTTGTCACCGAATTAAACAAAAACATTCCACAAAATAGCGGAAAATTTACCGTCGGCTTAATTCTCCCACTTTGTTTTATTTGAACACACTATTTATATTGTGACCCACTTGCCTGAATAAAATAGACCCCTATGTAATACAATTTTTTGTTTGTCTTCAGGAATCTTCAGCTATCAGGACGAAAACCTAAACTGGGACACCCTGTATTAGCGATGCCGCTAACCTTCCAAGTCTCCCGAACAGCTGCGGACAGGCGACTCAACTACGACAGAAACGTCGTACATGGCAGAGCGGAGCGTCTCCGGTTCAATACGGTGAAAAGGAGTCGCGACATGAGGAATGTTGCTCAGCAGCACCAATAATTTTGGAGGAGAGGAAGTTTTTCCGTCGTATTCCTTTAGTACAAGATACCTTCTTTTAGCAGTAGCTGGCTTACATAGATTTAAGTAGAATTAGGATAGATAACAAGAAAAAAATAAAAAATGATAAAAAAAAAAATGAAAAAAAAATAAAAAAAGGTTAAAAAAATACAAAACAATTATTGAAGAACAAAGAGGTGGGTAACATTTCTGTAAAAGAAGGGGTAATTCATCAAAAAAAAAAAAATAAAAAATATACATACAATACGAGTAAGTTAGAATAAGTAGGGTAAGTAGGTTAAGATTTATTTATATGCAGATACTCGTAGTTTATAAGTTTTAGTTTTAAGTTTTTATAAAAAAAAATCCATGTACTAAGTTTTTCCCTTAACAAAAATTATTTTCTTCGATTTAGTTTAAATAAATATAGAGAAAAAAAAATAAATAGTAATTGCACGAAATGTCGACAGACATAGTTTAAGTATTAGGTATTAGAGTGCTCGCTTGGGGCCAGTAAGTTAGCATAAGATATAGTTTTGGTTAATTGGACTAATTTTTAAGCGAGTTTTTTGTCTAGCACGTAAGAGTTAATTAATGAATGAAAACGGAAATGCATTGAAAATGAAAAAAATAAAAATAAATTAAAAAAATGAGTGTGTTGGGGTGTGTAGGGTTTCTTATTTTTTCTTATTTTTATATGTGTAGGGTAAATTACGGGGGTAAAAAAAATGCAAGATTAAAATGAAACACGTTGTTTCTTGTCTAGGTGTCACAGCAAAGAGAATCTTTATTTTTCTTCTGGAAATTATTTCCATATTTGATTATTACACTAAGTGTCATACAAGGCAAAATCTGAACTTTACATAGTTTATCTTAATTTTAAATAAAGATTGTAATTTCAAGCAAAGTAATTTCTGGTTTTAACAAAGCCAAAGATAATAATTGCAATTATAAGTATGTTGTACTTCCAAACATGCTCCCGCCCGGTGGACGATTTTCGTTCGAAAGTTTTCTCGATCATGTACCTTACTGTACCCAGTTGCAGTTGGAGTATGTCGTACTTCTTCTAACATAAGAGTTGTGTGAGTGCGAGTGTGTTAACTATCTACATGTAAATGAAACAAAATCGTGTAAGTTAATAATTTGAAACATTACATGTAGGTGACAAGGATGACGATATAACAAACGAGCAATAAAGGGAGATGAAACATGCGTAATTTGCTTTGTGCAATAGTTTCTTTTGATCATTGACCAAAACTGCAAGCGCAAAAAAATAAAAGAAAATGAAATGAAAAGAAATGGGAAATGCAAAAAAAAAGTTCATTAATTTATTTTCCCAACAAATTTCTACAATTTGTGGTGTTATTTGTGCGGTAACTGTTCTTCGCGTACGCATTTTTTGGTTGTGCAGTGCGTCGATGTACGACGAAATTTTCGCGAACGTTTTGTTAGTGTAATGATGGCCGAATTAGCTGTCAAAGTGTGTGTGTTCTTGCATTTTAAAGAAAAGCCATGAATCCGCCTTCTATTGAATTGTTGTTGCAATTCATCTGGAATAAGTTTTTTGTTTTTTACATATTTTTTATTTACATATTGGATTTGTTTATGTAATTTATATTTAGATTGTATTATAAATTAGTTTAAGGTATTTATTATTATTGTTATATTTTAGTGTAAAACCTTAGAATATTTTTTTTGAATTGATACCTTTCGATAGGTTAAAGTGTGTGTGTTGCGTTTTGAGTGGACAACGTTGGGATTCAGTAGAAAGTTTCAAATGCCGTCGGGGTTTTCATTTTCCAATTCCCGTTGGCATTTTGGAATTTCGGAACTCCGGAACGTTGTTTGGAATGAATGATTTTGTGTGGTCTAGAGTGGACTGTATGTGTGTTGTGCTGTGTAGGAATGAAGTTTCGTTATATGTTGTGTATGTTTGTTTAGTGTTGACTGAGAAATATTATTGAGTGATTGGGAAGAAAAAAAAAGAGGGAATGGGGTAAAATGTTTTTGTGTTGTGTTGTGTAGAAATGGATGAAAAATTGTATATGTTTATCGTTATTTTAGTGTGAAATCCTAGTTTTGAGTTGTTTGATCATTTTGTATTTCTTTAGTGTTGCTTGGTAGACAGCAGATTTTTCCAATTGATCGTGTAAGTTCTCCGGTTTTTGTTTTCAAAGTGACCACTCGAATTAGTCCGTCGGTTCCGGAATGTGTAGCGATGTTTCCTCCGAGTCGCCATTGCAACGGTGTTAGTCTCTCATTTTTAATGAAAACTAAGTCTCCGCGTTTTGGTTCCGGCTTCCGTCTTGTCCACTTCGGGCGCTGTTTCATCGTTGACAGATACATTCTGCGGCACTTTCGACAACAGTCGTTGGTATTTGGGTTTATCCGCTTCCATCGCTCAAGGTAACTTACCCTTTCCAAGGGAGTGTCTCCTAGAGGAATTACTACGAGTCGATTGCCACCACCTTTAGTGGACCTCTGTCTCTTTTTCTAGCTTGTGCCCGGCAGTTTCGTACAAAACGTTTGTAGTACGCAGGACTGCGACGAAGTTTCGTAGTTCTGAATGACTGTTTAAATACCGCATGGTGAGTAATGTAGAAATGGTGTCGTGTATCTAGTATAGTATTCTTTGCGTCAACTACGGCCATCTGACGAAGCTCCTTGCATTCCTTTAAACACTTGGAATGCTCCTTGTGCTGTGTTGGGTTTTGCTGGAATCTTCCTTCCAGTTGATAAAACCTATTTTTAAATGGTTGCGATTCCATCTTCTTCTTTTTGTGTTGATATTATGCTTTTCACAAGTTTTGTCTTTCGCAGTTTCCTTAGTGTTGAAAGGTAACTCCTCCAGTTCCCAAGACCTTCGCAGCTGAGTGTCGTTATCGAGAACCTGTAAGAAGCTATGGACAGGTTCTTTATTTTCCCAAGGAGAAGCCAACCTAACTCTGATTCCTATGCAATTGGCGATCTTTCATCTATGCCACGGATCCTAAAATAAAGTCAGAGTAAACGTCGGCTCCCAGGAGGATATCAACAGTGGCAGGCTTGTCGAATTGTGGATCAGCTAACTTTAAACCCTGGATGTGTTCCCAATTTTGCAGAGCTAAAGGTTTGGATGGCAGAAGACCAGTCAGGGATTTGAACACATAGGCTGGGGTATTTGTCTCGAAAGGTGTTACCAGCGACCCAAAGGTAAGACTTACATACCGCTGACATGAACTACTGCTAAGTTTTCCCAATCCAGATACCTTAATGAGTGTTCGCCGTTGATAAAGCCCTAGCAATTGTACAGCTGACTCAGTCATGAAAGTTGCTTCAGATCCAGGATCGACTAATGCCCTCAGATTAATATAATTACCATTTGACGACCTGACGCGAACAACTGCTGTTGCCAGAAGAACACCTGGCTGATGTACTTCAGGAGAGACTACTTTAGGTTGGTTGGTATTTATTTTAGTATGAAAAGTTTGTGTACCTATAGTTGTATTTGTATAATCACTTGTAGGTTTGGAGCTGAAATTATTATAATGAAGCAGAGAATGATGTTTCTGTTTACAGTAATAGCAGCGTACACTGCTTTGACATTGATTCGACTTATGACTGTACGCCAAACAGTTCCGACAAACACCGATTTTGTCCACTGCCTTAGATCGTTCACAGATCTCCATGTCAATAAACTTTTGACAAGTCCGAAGGGAGTGCTGACCTCTACCACATACCTGGTATGCAAACTGCTTCTTCCCGACGTGCAACACCGTTTTCTTCTCTGCAGCAACAGCTTTCTGTGAAGAAGAACCGCTGCCCTTTGTGCCACCCGTTCCAGCTACTGCTTCCAAGGTTCGAAAACGTGTTTCCAGGAACTCTGTAAATTGTTTTAGTATGGGCAACTCTTTCGAACTACCTAACTTCTCCTCCCACAAACGCTGAGTAAAAGCAGGTAATTTTTGTACTAGTATATAAATTAATATGTCATCCCAAGAACTAACCGGCAATCCTAAATTTTCCAGGGCATGGAAACATTCCTGGAACCTGTCCAGGAGGGACTTTATGTTACTGGCAGTCTCCTTTGTCAACTGCTGCTGGTCAAAGAAATGTTGAAAGTGAGCATTTACCAACACTCGGTTGTGGTCGTATCTGGCGACAAACAGTTCCCATGCTTTGTCATAATTGCAAGAATACAACCCTAAATGCTGCAACAAACGAGCAGATTCACCGTCAAGAGAAGATTTCAAATAGTGAAGTTTTTGAATTTCGCCCAGCGTCTTATTTGTGTGGACTAAAGACAAAAAAACATCGTGGAAAGCCCGCCACTTCGTGTACGAGCCCTCAAAATGTGGTATTTGAATTTGGGGTAATGAAAGCTCATTACACGAAGCACCTATGGATTCACCTTCCACAATCTTCTCTTTAGATGCTGATTTGGTATTGTCGATAGCATCGACCAATTCACCACGGTAAGTGCAGTACGTTTCTTGTAACCTATCAAATATTTCATCAAAATCTTCTTCTTCCAGAGTTTCTTCTGCTTCTCCTCGTCGAATTTTCGCTTGAAGACTAAGCGCGTTCTTCAAGTTCCCTTCTAGAATAAGAAGACGACCTGAAAGATAGCTACTCGTAGCTGTACGACGTGATGCTAGCAGTCTTTTTGAAGTTGGAGTGGTCACGAATAATCTGCTGCAGAAACCTTTCTGATCTGCACCCGCTGACAATTTCGACATTTTTAAAGGTTTTTATTTGTAAGTTAATTATAACCCAATATGTGTGTATGTATCAAGTACAATATTTATTAAATTATTATTAGATACAATTTATTAAGATACTTAATTAAATATTTTATTTATTACAGCAACTTACAACCTTTGGTCAGCTTTGCCCAGCCGGTAACAGTTGAGGTTAAAGTTGATAAATTGATGAATTTTTACACAGCGTGGGAATCCCGATTAATGCACAACCACCGAAAGTCTTTAAGTCTTTAAAGGGAACAAGACAAGGGGCAAGACACCGACCGCGAGGGAATCTATGTATGTACTTTATTTGTTATATATATGTCTATACATATATTTTGCACTTTGCGCTTGCACTTTGCATTTGCACTTTGCACTTACACTTTGCACTTTTTTATCAATTTTGTTAAACATTTAAAAATGTTTAAGTTTTGTCTATTAATTAATTATCTTTACATATATATATATGTTTTGTGCACTTGCACTTTGCACTTGCACTTTTTTATTAATTTTTTCTTTTTTCTTTTAAATGTTTAATGTTTTGTGTATTCTTATCCAAATGTTGGGGTGTGTAGGGTTTCTTATTTTTTCTTATTTTTATATGTGTAGGGTAAATTACGGGGGTAGAAAAAATGCGAGATTAAAATGAAACACGTTGTTTCGTGTGTAGGTGTCACAGCAAAGAGAATCTTTATTCTTCTTCCGGAAATTACTTCCATATTTGATTATTACACAAGGCAAAATCTGAACTTTACGTTACATTTATTAGTTTACATTTTATGTAGATTAAGTTCAATTTACATAGTTTATCTTAATTTTAAATAGAGATTGTAATTTCAAGCAAAGTAATTAATTTCTGGTTTTAACAAAGCCAAAGATAATAATTGCAATTATAAGTATGTTGTACTTCCGAACAGAGTGGACTGCCTTCCAAATCGGAAGGTTTGGTGTTCGAATCCCAACTGCGCCCGAAAGACATTAAATTTTTCAAATAACAAAAATAGTTGAATAGTTGACAAGAAATCATAGACAAGCCAACTTCCACTAAGAATTTATTGCCCCAATTAAATGTTGGATGCCACCGATGGAGCAAAATAACCCCTTAGCCCAAACATTTTTCTTTCTCTCTCTATCCCATTTTAGAAAAAAATTTAACACATGCTGAGGCATTATAAGTGTATTCATACCCATTTGAGTGTTAAGTTCTTAAAAAAAAAAAAAAGAATTTATAGTCTGTGTATTCGCAACATGCAGTTCAACTGTGTAAAATGTGAGGAGAGCCACTAGAATATAGAATGCTCTCTAGGATTTATAATGAAATTATAGGGGTCAACCTAATTATGCACTATGCAGAAACTTGGGGAACTTAGATTCCAAGAGCTTGAAAAGAAAGTCCAGGCTCGAAAACAGCTAATTTGATCACCAAAAAGCGAATATGAATTTAGAGCGATCCTTCTGACGTTGCCGATAAAGATCGACAATTCCAATTTTTTATTCTATGATTAAGAGGCCCGGATTAACCCGGGACAGCTTTATTGTACTTAATACGAGTACCAACAATAACTGGAATACTAAACTCAAAAATGGACAATTTATCTAAGTGCTATTGGGTGGGTGTATTGGACCGGAGGCATACTTGAGGGAGAGTTTACCAAGGTGAAAGTCCAAAATAGGTTAAATAGATTTGACTTCAAAAAGCATTCGGGACAAAGGTTTATGATATGTGTGAGAGTTAAGCTAAATTGCAGAGGTTTTGGTTTGTACGAGTAGCTCCGTTACATTCTGGTAATAAATGGTTAAATATTTAGGAAGCGTAATTTGATGTTTCTGTGGAGAAGCGCCAAATTGTTGGATGGGTTAGGAACGATGGTAGTTTCTATAACTGGAACGCGTTCTTTGAAGGTGCCAAATGTGCTTAGAACTTACGTGGATGGGATATTAGATCATTTGCAAAATCAATTTTCATGAAACCGAGCGAAAATCTTGAAAAGATCTTTTCGGTCTATGGCAGCAAGACATATGCTTAGATTTTTCTGATTTTTGGTTAACTTTGGGCGTAATAGTCTTGGCATCATTTTGCGTTTGTAAATGTTGATTTTCAACTTCTGTTTAACATAGTTACTCAGCCAAGTAGGGTTAGTAAGGGAAGATGCAACTTTGACTGAAAAGCACGCAGCATTTGTTTCCTTGTAGTTATTCAATTTCTTTAATCTCCAGTTCCATTCCGGTACAGTCCTAATCTCGACGCGTTTGAGTGTGAATTCTGGAGTTGGAGGAAAATCTCCGCGTACTTGAGTGCGCTGAGGCACCTGGGGCGAATGGGAATGTGCAGTGAATTTTAAGTTGCTGAAATTTCAAATTTCTCGGTATGTAGCGATGTATTTTATGCTGCGGTAGATTGGGACTGCATTTGCAATGGTATACTTTCGATTTTCCCAGAAGCAATCCTGATGTCATCAGCAATTTCGGTTAGTAACATTCGAAATTCAGCTACGTTGTTGTTCATTTCATCCGCTTTGTAAGCTTGTAAGGAACATATCATTGTAAACAGTTGAGTGGGTACTACTATTAGTTAGACCTTGGAAATAAATATCGAGGTCTGATGGGAGAGAAGTAAAGGAGTCAACAACAATATATTTGGAATTAAGAATTAAAGGTAGATTCCACAATGTTGCCGACCATGTGAAATTTGTCATTACTTTTAAGGAGATCTAAAGTTTGACTCACATGCTTGTCAATGTTTTTTAATTTATTTGTGTGCAGGATTGCTCAGTTCGTGAGATCTTCGACACCTTTAAGAGCGTTATTTAATTTTTCAAATTGGTTTTACACTTTTTTGAAAATTATCAGAACTGATGTTATTGATCGAGTCACTTAAAAATAGTTATTGCAGTCTTTTTTTTGGTTCTCTCATAATTTAACAGTCAGGCTTAGTTAGAACCAAAAGGTGATATCGCTCAGTATCGAATGTGTACGGAAATCGTGAACGAAATACGTCAGAAGCTGACGGGCAACCGAAGTCTAAACCCAGATAGGTTTTACGGGCGATTTTCCTGCACAGGAGAACGAGGGGTTTTGGCCGGTGAAGTCCTAAGGACAGTAGGGAGCCTCACTATGTGCAAAGAGCCCTAAGGTGCAACAGAAGGTCCACTAAGAATACCATTGTCATCGCTCGCTGGGTAGACGGAGACTCGCAACCGGCAGCGTCAGACAGGACGACTGAAAGTCGCCGACGGGAGGAGACGGACGATCTTTTAGAGCCAGACACTCCAACGCAATGATGACGGGTGGAAGAGGATGATCCCTAGAGCTTACATACCAACAAAAGCCAAGCAATGTTGGGGCTTCAGGAACACCACTTCCTGCAACCTATGTGGAGATAAAGAAGTATCACATGCCACAATGGATGTGGATGGATCTAGCTAGTGAGCTAGCATCGACCGTGCTATCGAAGGGTGAAAAGACGACGATTTCTTATATAGTAACAACGATAAAAGTCAGGTTTGATGGGTGAAGGGACATTTTTAAGATCGCAAACCACCGATGGAGCACCGAAGGTGCAGCAGAGGCAAGTAGACGGACGGATAAGGAATAAGGTAGCCTCCAATGTGGGAACAGAGAACAACATGCAAACAACAACATAAAGAAATACAAATGCGATGGGGAAAAAGTGCCTGGGTGAAAGACAAAGAAAACACTGTTTTTGCACAAAAAATCTAGTGTTAGGGGAAATAATTGGGCATAGCTAGGATCCACAATCTTCCATAAACTATCCCAGTGCAGTTCCCACTGATAACTGGAAATGGGAGCGAACTCCGAGACTGGGCAGTTAAGTATGTACGCGAGGAATGTAATGATTGAGAGGCATATTTGTGCACGGGTGCACACATTATCAAAACTTGCTCGAGAAACGGCGAGACACACGACTAATTAGTTTAACGTTTGGTGTTCGGCAACTCCATTGGCCGATGTAATGCTAATGCCATAAAAATAAATCGTTAAACTCAAATGGAGCGTTATAACGTATTGCAAAATCCAGTTCTTTTATTATTGTTTTTTATTTTCCCTTTTTTCAGATATCGTGATTCTTGAAAAATCACCTGGCGCCTAACTATTTTTTTGCAGGTGTAGCTACCGTCAAAGTGCTAGTTGACGATGGAACCCACATATGTGATAAGTGGATTCCAGAGTGTTATTTTTGTGCCGAGGCAAACGTGAGAATTGCCGGGATTCAATCGTAAGAATTGTGTCTCAACGTGGAACTATTTAATTCTGTTTGCCGGGATTTAATTTAATTTATTTTAACCGTATTTGTTTGTGTACGGTCAAACTTTCGCTTGTTTCCGTGAAGGTTTTGGTAATTCAAACCAGTTAAGCCTCGAAATATTGTTGCTAGGGAGGTAGTTGTTTGTTTGTTTGTTTGAGTGCTCTGATACTGTGTATTTTTTTTTCTAAGTGCAGCAGTGCAACAAATGCAATGGCTGGCAGAGCAAAATAAACGATAAGGATTTAAAGAAAAGTACCTGCGGATTAAGAACTGTACTAGCTGTATTAGGACTCCTATACCAGGGTAAGTACCGGATCCGAAAGTAGGTGTCTTTTGTACTTTTTTGTTGCTCTAAGTGGTGATTTTATTTTTTGTTAATCTACTTCCTAGTGGGGTCTTGCATTTTGTTTTAATTTTTAACTTTCGCCAAATATCAATATACATACGAACAAATGAATAACGATAAATATATTTAAATATACAAATTTATGTATAAATATCCATATAGCATGTACATATCTCGTACATGTGAATATCGTACTTATATACATACATTCACATGATATCGGGCTTATGTGCGCCACAGCTAGCTCGAATGAAGCGCAATCTTGAAGTCCAATTTTCGACAACTTTATCGAGCAACTGGGGCCGTTTACCTGCAATAATATGGCGAATGTTGACTTCCAAATCCCCAACGTGACTTCATAGACTAGTGACTTCACATACCCCCAAAGAAAATAATCTAAAGGTGTGAGATCACAGGATCGTGGAGGCCAGTTCACAAGTCCATTACGCGAAATTATGCGCTCAGAAAATGTTTCCCGCAATAAACTGATGGTGTCGCGCGCCGTGTGGCATGTTGCACCATCTTGTTGAAACCAAAGCTCTGTCACATCAATGTCATTCAACTGAGGAACGAAGAAGTCAAAAATCATGTTTATATAGTCTCCATTGGTCGGTATCGCCCGAAAAGGAATATGGGGCGATAATTCCACCAGCCCATAAAGGACACTAGTGAGTTTTAATTGTTGTAAGGGCGTCTCGACAAAGGCTTCTGGGTTTTCTCCACTCCAAATTCGGCAATTTTGCTTGTTTACATATCCATTTAACCAAAAAGGGGCCTCATCGGGGAACACAATTTTGCGTTGAAAATGAGGACCAAGCTTAATCATATTTTCGGCCCATTCACCGAGCTTACGACGCGAATAATGGTCACGCGGTTTCAACTCACAAGCTGGATATTATAAGCCTTTAAGCTAAGATCTTTCCGTAAAATATTGCAAAAAGTGGATGGGCATAGCTCCAATTGCTGTGCACAATGGCAAATCGACTCATTCGGATTCTCATCAATACTGCGCTCCATAATGGCAATAACTTCTTCTGTTCGCACTGTTTGCCATCTTTGGGGATGCGTATTATCCACTACAGTGTACGTGGTGCGAAACGATTCGTCGTGTTCCGAATGACTTGCTCAGATGGAAGATTATGTCGACCGTAAAATGGACGTAGCGCACGATAAGTTTGGCGAACCGAACTATGGTTTTCAAAATAAGTTTGCACAATTTGCACGCGTTGTTCATGCGTTAATCTCGTTGTAAAATGGCAAAACGTACTAACCACATATCAACTTTCAACTCTCAAACTGACAATCTGTAGGAACTGTGTTGCCAGTTTAAAAACTGGACCTATAAAAAGAAAAACCTTTACAAACATAATACATATAAAAATATTCCTCCTTTTATATACTTACATATAAAGTGTGAGCCAACAGCTAGCGTGAAATTTTGTTGATTAATATAGTTCGGTCTGTGGAACCATCCAAAGGTCGAAATTATCGATGACTTTTTGAAGAATAAGCGGGTCGATGGCCGCAATTTCAGTTTGGATTTTATGTTTGATCCTGAATTGTTGTTGGCTTATTGGCATAGAGCATGCTCTTCAAATAACCCCACAGAAAGAAGTCTAAAGGTGTCATTGCATGATCTTGGGGGCCAATCAAATTCTCCTCTAACCGAAATAATGCGATTTTCAAATTTCGTATGCTTGTGGGCGGTAGTACCATCATGTTGAAACAAGAGTTCGTTCAGACCCAATTAATTTAATTTTGCTTATCCATTCACTGTAACTGACAAATTGAGGTGCCTGGCTGGGTTTGAGCACTTTCGCGCACAGTGGTGATGTTTTGGCGTGTACATGCCGATCATGCTGATACCGAACCAGTTTCTTCAAAACGCTTCACCATTTCACGAATTCCGGATTCAGTAAGGCGATTATGTTGACCGGAAAACTCATTTTCGTAATAAGATTGAATAACAAAACTGCGCTGATGAGTGATAAACTCCATGACTAAAATTTCCAAGGATTGTATGACATATGTCACAAAGCTCAACCTCAGTGAATTCAGTAAATGACAGTAATTGACAGCTAACATCAACAACCACAATCTGTTGGCTCACCTTTTATACAGAGTGCCCCTAATTCGTTGACGATAATTTGGGAAATGATTCCTAGGCATATTATAAGAAAAAAATTGTTCTACAGTAAGGGTCTATCTGCAATGTTGACACCATTTATCGAGGATTAAAGAAAAGGCTTACTTTTGTGTACCCTGACCCATGTTAACGGAAATTGCTCTGTTAGTACTAATGGTAAAATCTTTGTGTGGGACTTTATTTTTAGAAGAAATGCCAGCCATTTTATAATAGAGTCGATATCTTGTTTGAGTCTTTAGATATCCAATTCTAAGCCTGTTCCATTTTCATTGCCAAGCCAATTTTTGATTTTGAGGTCACTTTTCTCCAGAAAATGCCTAATTAACACAACATTTTACTATTTTTTTCTTATGAAAGTAACAACGATAAAAGGAAAAATCATCAAGTTTGCACAAAAACCCACAGATTTTATGATACTTGGAAAAACCTGCAACAAGTAAAAAAAGGAATTTATGATTTTTTACCAACGTTTCTAACAACAGTTGACAATACATTCTCGTAAGAGTGGTTTTCCACGAATTACTAATTTTCTAATATTTTTTTAAAATTGCAGAGCTATTAAAGAGTTTTAAAGTGTGCTCTTTTATTTGACTACCTGTCAAAACCCTCATTTTCTTAGCCTGTTCCTTAAAAGTTCTCAGAAAAGTTAGGTTTAGGGTATGAAGGCCTATTTGAAAAATATACCTTACAGAAATGGTTTAAAAGATTAGGAAAAAAATTAATTCATCAGTTTAGTTGCTTAGAAACGCTGTTTGAAACGTCAGCACTTACAAACCAAGAATAAGCAGACGTTATTTACGTTTATGGGCTATGCAATGGAAGTGCAATTAGTGCGCGACAATGATACCATGAACTTTATCCTAACCGACGACTTCCTAATAAAAGCGTATTTATAAATACGTATCGAAGGCTTCGAGAAACGGGATCAGTTTCGAATATACGACCGAATGCGAGAGCTCCACAGTTAAGAAGGATTTCGACTGATGAAGGAATTTCTAATGTACTGCATGGAGAAAATCTTTATCCATATAACCATACACCTGTACAAGAACTGCTTCCCAATGATTTGGAAAAGAGACTTGGGTTTCCTAACTGGTTGCTGGAGCGGAGCTTGGATGACAACCAGTTTATTAACAGAATTCTTTGGACGGACGAATCTCAATTTACAAGAGATCGGGTCACAAATTTTGATAATCTTCATACGTTGGCTGCGGACAATCCACATATGTACAATCAGACATAAATCATTTCAATACAAATTCAGCGTCAATATGTGGGCAGGTATACTTGGAAACAAGTTAATCGGCCCCTTCAAACTACCACCTACGCTGAATTCTACAAACTATCTGGAGATTTTGCGAAATGTTTTACCAGAACTATGAGAGGACATTCCACTGATTCCACTAGCTTCATCACATTTTCAACGGGACGGTGCCCCAGCTCACTATAGGGAGTTGTATAGGGAGAAATCGACTTGTTCACTGGCCCGCAAGATCTCCTGATCTTACAGTATTGGATTTTTTTTGTATGGGGAAGAATGAAAGAACTTGTTTATTCAACCGAAATAGCAACTTTAATTGAATTGGAAGATCGTATTCTCAAAGCGTCATCAAAAGTGAAACAGCAGTTAGCATCCATAAACATTCGCAGTGCAATCCAAAAACGGGCTCTAGAATGCATGCAAAACTATGGAGTACACTTTGAGCACCTTTTATAACTGTTTTAGTATACACATAAAATAAAAATTACCTAAGACCACACAAAATCATGTTTTATTCATAGCATAAAGCAAAAAAAAATTTTTTTATAAATTTTAACTGCTGCAGGTTTTTCCAAGTATCATAAAATCTGTGGGTTTTTCTGCAAACTCATTGATGATTTTTTTTTATTATTGTTACTTTCATAAGAAACAAATTATTTTTTTTTTGTTTTTCTCTCATTACTTTTTTTCCTCGTGTGTTTGGAGCTATTTTTTTTTTGAGAGTTTCAGTATGATAGTTATTTCTTTTTTTCGTTGCCTAGTTTTATGATTTTGGGGTGACCATGGGTTCTGTTGGCATTTGTTCTGCGGTTTTTTTCTTACTGTTGGCATTTTTTTCGTGTTGTTTTTCGTTGACATCGTAGTAAAACTACAATAATATTGATCACAGTCGTTCACAGACCGTCGTGGAGTAAAAACGTGTTTCGGCTTTTTTCGATAAAAAAAGAAATACTCTACGTGAAAGTCATTATTTGACAATATTTAATAAAGAGCCAATTAGCGCAGTGGAAGTGGTGTATGAACACAAATCCGAGTGGCGTGAGGTCGAGTCCCGTCCGGGGAACAAAACATTTTATTTTTTTTTGTTTTTTTTTGTCTGTTTAATATTTTAAAATAAAACACGCGTGTAATAAAAGTTTAAGCAAGGCAGATGGGCAAAACTGAGCGGTCCGCTCCCCCAATAGCGGGATCAGCGGATGACGCCAACACATCAGCCGATGACGCAGTTCTTTCGGGAAACTTTTCATGTGAAACAAGGTCGAAGAGGAGGAGAAAGATAAATCCGACTCCCAACCCCACAAAACGCATCGCCTATGCAAGAACGAGTGCTGGTAATTAAAGCCAAGCAAATAGCGAGAAGAACGAGGGAACTGCAAGAGACTCAAATCTCTCAACATCAACAACAGCAGACAAATGAAAAACAAGGTCAACAACAACAAAAACAATACTGAAACAACAGAATATGTCTCAGCCAGTAAAGCATACTACTGCGCCACAAAAGCATATCAAACAGAAACTGCAACCACAAAAAAACCAATAAAATCAGCATCAATAACAACAACAACTGCAACCACAGCAGCAGCAAAAACAGCAACAACATCAAGCACAACAGCAACAAAAACCGCAAAATCAGCAGCAGAAATCAATGAAGTAAAGCGTGCCTCCAATAAATACATATAAAATGGAATTGAAAGATACACTAGAATTATGTAAGTCGGCCATAGGCAACAATTTCTTTATTAAAAGACTAAGTTTAGATAGACACGCGGTCCACTGCAACACAGTGGAGCGCTATCATAAAATTAAAAGTTTATTGAGGGATTCGACGACGGAGTTCTTCTCCTATACCCCGAAGGGAGAGAAGCTGCAAACAATGTTGCTGAAGGGGTTAGAACCGTCGACTGATCCGGGGGAGCTCCTTGCACTGCTGAAAGAGAAGGAGTGTGAAGAGCTCAAATCCGTAGGGGTTAAGCCTTTCGTCACGGCTAGAGCCAAAAGGGAGAAGCGGAAACTTCCGTTCTTCCTGGTTCAGTTAAGTCCCGACAGCAAACTGGATGGTGTAAGGAGTATCAAAATCCTAGACTACCAGGTTGTACACTGGGAAAAATTAAAGAGGAGTGAAAACAAAGGTTCGGGCACGCCGCGTCGAACTGCGAAATGCAGCCTCGATGCGTGAAGTGTGGAAAGAACCACAAGTCAGAGGAATGCGCTCTAGGTACGGACGGAGCGTCGGAAAAAAGCCAACTCTCTTGTGCTTTATGTAGGAACACGGGACACACCGCAAATTATCGGGGTTGTCCCAAATTCCAATACATCAAAAGAGTAAATCTGGCTCGGCAGCAGAAGGTGGAAGTTAAACGTCCACCCGTGCAAACACAAACACCAGCCGTTACTCCCCAAGTTACCTACGCCCAAATGGCGGCAGGTAGGGGAAATACGGTACAACAGGCAAAGGTAGCTTCTCAGGCCCCAGCGCCTAGAGCACCGGAACCTGTACCTGACATGCTGGCTATCTTCCTCTCTATTCAGGGGCAGATGGCTCAGCTTCAGCGTCAAATACAAGAACAGGCTATGCGGGTAGATCAAATATACGCGCTGCTGCCGGGCCTAACGCACCTCCAGTCGTAATGGGTACGTACATGGCGGAGCAAACCCTGAAGGTCCTTGCAGTGAATGTTAATTCACTTATTAGGTTCGAACGAAGAGCCACTCTGTTTAAGTTGCTTAAAGACCAAACCCCTTATGTGCTTTTGGTTAGCGAAACTAAGCTTACTAAAAGACACAAAATGAGGCACAGAAGATATAAAATATTACGGAGAAACCGACCCAACTCCATTCAAGGAGGTGGTGTTGCGATCCTTGTTAGAAAAGGACTGCGTTTCAAAAGAATATACAGTCGTGAAGTACGTAGGTTCCAGGTGCTGGAAGCATGCATCATGTACATCCCTCTCCGTAGTGGAAAGCGGTTATACATGGTATCTGTTTATGCACCTAAAGCTACTCAATCCACCTTATTCATCTCAGAGCTCGAGACACTTTTTCGATTCCTAAGACTGGGTCGACGTTTCCCAGACACGGGTCCTATTTGGATTTTCTGCTGTTCGACACACGAATACACCTGACGTGCACTAACCAACATACCATAAACTGTCTACGCACTTTCGTGTATGACAGTGACCATTGCGGTCTCAGTACCGAAATAACCGTTCCGAACGAAATTGCGGAATTGGATGAGTTTGTTCAAAGGCATTCCTACAACTATAGTACGGTGCGTTGGACGCACTTCTCCAGAACACTGACGAGAGCGCTCTCCTCGAATTCGCTCTACCCACCGTCCAATAGAAATCTGTCAAACGAGGAGATTGACAGGTATCTAAAACTAATGGACGAGACAATTAAACGAACAATGGACAAAACAATACCTCGGTATCAACATACTGACAACGAAGACTTATTCCGCAACGCAACCATTGACGCACTGCGCCGACACAAAAGTAGACTGCTGTCAAGACTAAAAACCTTGTACAGACGGTTTACTGACAGACATAACCCGGAGATCATGACATTGAAGTCGTCGATTAAAAACCTCCAGATATTAATAAAAGAAAATTACAGAAATTCTGTAAGTTTGTATTGGAACAACAAAATTCGGGCTGTAAAAACCAGCAACCCGAATATGTTCCCACAAATAAATAAAATATTCCGGAGAAATAATCAAAACGACCTTCCATGTCTCAAAATCGCCCGAACGACGAACAACGAGCAAATACTTGTAGCAGCAGGTATCGATCCAAATGTGGCAGCTGATGATGACAACTTCTTTGTGATCTAGGATCCGCAGGAAAAAATCAGATTGGCGGTGCCGCTAATCTTCCACGTCGCTCGAACAGCTGCGGACAGGCGACTCAACTACGACGGAGACGTCGCACATGGCAGTGCGGAGCGTCTCCGGTTCAGTAGGGCGGTAGGGAGTCGCGACATGAGGGATGTTGCTCGGCAGCACCAACAATTTTGGTGGCTGGTTGAAGGAGGGGAGGGTTCGTCGTCGAATTCCTCAAGTAATATGTAGCTTCCTGTGAAGCAAAGTGGGCCAGCCTAATTTTGTTTTTAGCCATGGCCGGCTTACATAGTTTTAAGTAGGTTTAAGTTAGATTTTAAGAAAAAAAAAATATAAAAACAAAAAAAAAATAAATAAAAAATAAAAAATGACAAAAAAAAAAAATAATAATTTATATATATATATATGTACATATATGTATATATTAAGTATATATGTAGTATGTATATATATATATATATATATATATGTATATGCGTATTAGAAATAAGTAGATTAAGATTTATTTTTAAGTAGTCTGTAAGTTTTTAGTTTTAGGTTTTTATAATTAATTTCCATTTCCATTGTCCATTTACTAAGTTTTTCTTAAAATCTATTTTCTTAGTTTTAGTTGTAACACATAAATATAAAATTAAATATAATGTAATATACGTCGAAAGACTTAGTTTAAGTGTTAGGTTTAATTTAGAGTGCCCGCATGGGGCCATTAAGTTAGTATAAGATTACTTGTAAGTTATTTAATCTAATTTTTAAGCGTTTTTTGTTTAGCATGTAAGATTTAATTAAGTATATAAATAAAAATGCATTCAAACTGAAACTGAACTAGGATCCGCAGGAGAAGGTAGAGGCTCTAGGAGCGACTTTCCAGGAAGTGTACAAGGCGAATGTTTTCATTGGCCCGAACCACGACCTGGAGAGTCGAGTCCTTCTGCACAATTTCTGCCTTCGAAATGAAATTATGAATTGGCGATTCGAGAGCTCGGGTTTCACCCAGTTCAGTGATGAGAATATGGCAAATAATGTCATCACCAACGAAAGGGTATTACCACCGTTCATTTCGAAGGAAGAGCTCCAAACGATCTTCGAATCGCTTAGAAGTAAGAAATCAGTAGGAATCCATGAAATACCAAACATTGTGCTTCGATGTCTCCCACTAGAAGCGGTGGACATTTATACCACCCTATTTAATAATGCAATGAATAATGCACATTATCCAGCGCATTGGAAAACTGCGGTGGTACATCCCATACCCAAAAGGTACTTCCAATTCGGCGAATCTCCGCTCGATCAGTCTTCTTCCAAACATCAGTAAGGTTTTCGAGAAGGTGATCAATAGAGTCCTGACTAAGTGGGTTGAGGACAAACATATCGTTCCGGATAATCAATTCGGTTTCAAGGCGGGGCATGATATCATTCATGCTGCGTCTAAAGTGGTTTCTGATATCCAATGGAACAAAGGCAAGAAACAGTGCACTGGTGCCTGCCTGATGACTTGGAAAGGGCCTTCGATACCGTATGGTTAGAGGGACTCTTCTTCAAGTTAGACAGGTTGGGCATTAGTAAACAACTGTAGACAGTTCATCGTGAAGAATGGCGATGTGGCTTCCGCTATAACATTTAACATTAAAAACGGTCTGCAACAAGGTGCGGCAAATTCGCCGATCCTATTCAACATTTACACAAGTGATCTGATAGGTTCACTTCACCATGCCATAGCGTACGCAGACGACTTAATCGCGTACAGATCAGGTCCAAAGATTGAGGTCATTAATACACTTTTGCAACGTGACTTCGACAAAATAAAGCGATATTGCGACGACTGGAAATTGAAAATCAACTTTCAGAAGTCGGAAACCATTCTGTTTAGGACGCCTTTGTCTGGGGCCTCTAGGGATACCAGAAAGAATTGGCGAAAGTTCTCTATCGTCGGACAACATGGACAGCCTTTTTCTTGTCGAAATGTAGTGAGATACCTTGGGTTTTGGCTAGATCAATATCTGTATTTTAACAAACATATAGATGTTGCTCTGGCCAGAGCCAGAGGTGCTTTTACCCTTACAACGAGACTGTTTTATAACAGCCAACTCGATGCGAGGGTGAAGGTGATCTGCTACATGGCTCTTATCCGGCCTATGCTAGTATTTGGATGTCCCGTGTGGTTCAACGTGAGAGCAAGTTTATTGGAAAAGATTCGGGTGTTTGAGAGGGCTTGTCTTAGGGCTTGTCTTCGGTTATATAGAACACCAGAGTCTGAGTACATAAAATTCTATCGCATTGAGGTCTTGTACAACAGGGCGAACCTAATAAGAGTGGACAATTTTGTTATTAGGTTGACTCGAAGGCACATTGCAAGAGCAATGACATCGTCGAACAACCTGATTTCTGGGGCTTACTACCCTAATTATATGTATCATGGGAGAGTTCGCTTTGATGGCTATGTTCCTCCAGAAGCGTTCCTCTACCTGGATAGCAAAGGTCTGATCCAGGACAGATTGGCTGCCGCTAATCTTCCACGTTGCGCGAACATATATTAGGTATATATTAGGTATATACATATTATGTATATATATATGTATATATGTATGTATATATGTTTGTATTAGATGTAAGTAGATTAAGATTTATTTTTAGGTAGTTTGTAGGATTTTAGTTTTAAGTTTTATAATAAAATAAAAAAACAGTCATGTTACTAAGTTTTTTTGTAAAAAATGTTTTCTTAGTTTTAGTTATAATGAATATAAATAGTATAGTATAATTGTAAGATACGTCGAAAGACATAATTTAAGTGCAAGGTTTAACTTAGAGTGCCCGCATGGGGCCAGTAAGTTAGAATAAGATAATTTTAAGCTAATTAAGCTAATTTTTAAGCATTTTTTTGTCTAGCAAGTAAGAGTACTTTAAATGATACATTAAAAATGCATATAAACTGAAAAAAAAAAAAAAAAAAACTGACAATAATATTGATATTTTTCGTCGCTTTTCCATTGTAGTGTTTAGTAACTACGGAACGAGAACGAGATGGATTCCATTAAGAAGTCGTTGAGAACCGCTCGTATGCTGGAACGCGAAGGGTCCCTGAATTTAGACTCGACCTACAAATTGAAGTTTGTAGAGGACCGAGATATCGTAATGGCACAAATTGAGGATATTGGAGAGCTCTTCGAAAAACCTCCGAGTACTCTTAAAACGAAGGAATACTTAAAAATTCTTACAACATCGAGCGGGCTCTTAGTAGGTAGGATAGGGCAAGAGACACATCACCGGAGTTAATGGAGGAGAATCTCAAGCATAGGTTGATCGGGAGAGTTAGTCGGTGGTACGGGAGACGATTCGAAAGATGAGGGTGAGGTAGGCAACGAAGACGAGGAAGAGCCATCGTATTCTAGGATTGTCAAGAACCGACCATCACACCCAACTGTGGGTAAACAACAAAAACAACATCAAAGTAGGCAAAAAAGGTTTTTCTAACAGCAGCATCAAGCAACGGACAGAACACCAGTCCGTGCTGTAGATCACCAGTGACCTCTGCCGTTGCGGAAGAAACTTCTTTCTACACAATCACGGCTGAACACCGCAGGCAGAAGGCAGAAGGACTCACCAAGTTGCACATTAAGATCACGGGGGAACATGCTGGTGCGTCGGTAAACTCATTTTTTGCAACAGGTAGAGGAGCTCAGTCAAGCGTGCGGGGAGACTGAAGCTCACTTATTTAGGACAGTGCTTAAACTCTTTTCGGAGAAGGCGATCATCTGGTATTTTTTTATTTTTTTTTTATAATGTGCGCGCGCTCAAGGGGTTTGCGTACCCTTAAAATGTTCGTACATTTTATGTAAATTTATGGAGGAAGAAAAGACAGGTACCGATGAACATTGTTTTTAAATATTTGTAAGTTATAACGACCAGGAAACACAGAGATCGGCAGGGCATTCCATAAGCGAATTGTATGGCTTAGGAAAGAATCACGATATTTTAGAGTACGTCCGAAAATGGGCTTGAGGGTATACTGATGAGACGGGTGTTACGGTTGAAAGTTTGAATGGACGAAATGCTACTGGCGATTTCAATGGAGCAGTGGTGGTGGAAATAGCGATAAAACAAAGTGAGGCACGAGACATTTCGTCGATATTGGAGAGTGTCCATTGACTGGGTGATATTAACATCACTTATTGGTATTATCGCGCGGTTTTGTTTTGAATCCTATCTAACAGGTGCAGAGATGTTTTCGAGGCACCTGACCAGATGTGGGCATTGTACTCCAATAGATATAGGGCGAGTGGGTTGTCGGTCTCTCCGTGGCAATAGTTGGTGGAAGAATTGATACCGGAGTTTCTTCACCTAACTATGTGAATGTCATACTGGAGGAAATCAGGTATCGCACCCATGGATACAGTAAATCCATAGGAGTTTACGTGGCGGTGATTAAAACATATTTAGTAGGCTTTCGGAACTATTAACAGTGCGCCGAAAGCTTGTCATATTCAAAGAAACTTGGTCACCTTTTGCCACCAACAACTTGGATTAACAGATCCCCTGGGTACTGCGAACTTGGTCAAATTGGGTCGCAGATTAGAGACGGTGCGGGCCAACGGGGAAACGTTTGTTCCGTCACCCAATCCGAGGTCGCGTCGGTTACTGGAGCCAGATCTAGCACTCGTCAACCGGGCGGAACCCCAAGGTTTGGTTTTCATAGGGGACAGCCAACCGCGTATACCTATCCGGTGCTTTAATTGTAACGTAATGAGGAGGGCCATTTTACGAGTGCGCATACCGCTCTTAGATACTGTTACGGGGTATGGAGCGAAAGGAGTAACACGGCTCCGTGGCACGTCGGGAAACCAGGAACGGACTTTCGGTCCAGCAGGACCGTAGCATGATGAACTAGAGGGTTCACTTAGAGTTTAGCTTCGAGGCAAACGGCAATAAGAGGCGTCCATATGTAGGAATTAACATATACGGCTTAAGATGTTAGGCCTCTTGCAGAAATCAAATTAGGTTCATCTCGTAAGAGGACACAAAAAGCATAGATATCGTGGGTGTCGCTACTAATTGAAGTACAATTGCCTCGTTATCCCAGCGATACCAGACAGAGTGATCGTTGGTGTTTTTTTTGTTTTTTTGATCAGCGCACGCTCAGGGGTTTTTGTACCCTTAAAATGTTTGTACACAGCGCAGGCGAAGGAAATTTAAGGGCGAAGAAAAGACAGGCACCGATGAACATTGTTTTTAAATGTTTGTAAGTTATAACGACCAGGAAACATAGAGATCGGCAGGGCATTCCATAAGCGAGTTGTACGGCTTAGAAAAGAATCACAATATTTTAGATTACGTCCGAGAATGGGCTTGCGGGTATACTGATGAGACGGGTGTTACGGTTGAAAGTTTGAATGGACAGAATGCTACTGGCGATTTCAATGGAGCAGTGGTGGTGGAAATAGCGATAAAACAAAATGAGACAGGAGAGACGTCGGTGTTCGAGGGTGTCAATTAATTGAATGATATTAGTATCACCTATGAGTTTTATCGCACGGTTTTGAATCGTATCTAGCAGGTACAGGGATGTTTTAGGAGCACCTGACCAGATTGTAATCCAATTTTGGGCGGATGAATGCCTTATATATTGTGGCCAGATCAGAGGGGGTAAAATATTTTTTACATCGCTTGAGGAAACCTAGACGTTTCGCAGCAATTTTGGCGACATCGAATATGTGGTCATTCCAACGTAAGTTGTCACTGACACACATACCGAGAATGAAAAGTTTATCGGTTTCGACGATGTAAGTGCCATTCATTAATAATGGCTGGGTTTTTGAATTTCGCTTTAATGACAGCAGACAGCATTGTGTTTTGGAAGCGTTAAATTCCACTCTGTTGATAGTTCCCCAATTGGTTATGCTGTTAGTATCGCAAGTTAATGAGCTTAACAGACGTTGCCGTTCCCGTTCTACAGCCGAAGAGCAGAGGCGTGAGTCCGAGAACGAATATGAAAAGCAGAGAGTACTGTCATCAGCAAAGGAATATATTGGATTAGAAGTAGCAGACAAGAGATCATTAATGAAAATTAAAAAGAGTGTCGGAGACATAACAAAGCCCTGGGGCACACCAGCATTTATTTTGTGAATACCAGACTTGAGGCCGTCCAAGACAACTTGA
Organism: Volucella zonaria; assembly: GCA_963966105.1. Classification (NCBI taxonomy): domain Eukaryota; kingdom Metazoa; phylum Arthropoda; class Insecta; order Diptera; family Syrphidae; genus Volucella; species Volucella zonaria. The sequence goes on along the minus strand of OZ014530.1, from coordinate 148,322,591 downwards.
ATTGAACGTTCTGAAAGGTAATTTCTAATCCATTGAAGAAGACAGTCATCGATCCCAAAAGCACGCATTTTTGAAAAAAGAGCCTGATGCCAAACTCTGTCAAATGCCTTAGAAATATCAAGTGCAACTATCTTGCTTTCGCCAGATTGATGTGCGCTTTGGTTCCACTTTTCTGTGAGACATGCCATGAAATCACCAGTGGACCTGTTGCTACGAAAACCATATTGCCGGTCATTAAGAAGTTTACGTGCTTCGAGATATTTCATGATCTGAAGATCTATCAGCATTTCCATGACCTTGGAGAGAACGGACGTAAGTGCAATGGGTCTGTAGGAGGAGAGGGAAGAAGATTCGCCTTTTTTAGGGACGGGCTGGACAAATGCTGTTTTCCATCTGCTCGAAAAAAGTCCGAAAGATTGATGATTGATGAAAAAGCTTACGCAGTGGTTTTGCCAGCGAGGAAGAAAACCTCTTCAGAAGAAGGGGAGATATACCATCTGGACCAGCGGATTTATGTATTCTTGCTACTAAACGAGTGCGAGAGGGGATTCATCCCATTGAAGATTCGATACACTCAAGTGTAGGTGGGGAAAAAGCACAATCTGGGAGTGCTAGCCGTGCAGAAAGCAGATTGGCCTTGTCCAAAGAGCTGACAGCTGGAATGTCATTGTAGATGAGCGTTTGAATGAGGCACAATTTCTAATGTTTTTGACGAACGAGCAAACATTTTTACTGCTTTTGGGACATTGCAATATATTTTGCCTCAGTTTTTGGTCGTATTGGAATTTCACACGCTTGAGAAAGACGTTGCAGTCATTTCTGGCTCGTTTGAACTTTTTTCGGTTTTCCTCTGTCGGGTTGGTCTTGTAGGAGCGAAAAAACATTTCTCTAACCCGGACAGCCTCTTTACAGCTCGAGTTGGTGCAGATTTTTGGGCGCAATAGGGAATCGTCCCGGACTTAAGATCTCGAGTGTGAAGCAAATTATTGGCTTGGTGACCGCAATTCGCGAGATTTTGAGCTGGAAGTCGCCAAAATAGGGCAATTGCAAGCTTTGGTCGACGGTATTTTTAAGTGATTGGGGTGTACTCATTTGGTAGAACGTAAAATTAGGACGCTGGCAGAGCCTATTTAACAGCGTTACTACCCAGTGTCGGAGAAATATTTTGACAAGGAGCTAAAGGAGATCCTGGAGGCGGGAGTTATCGGGAAACCGAACAGAGCGTCGGCATCTCCAATAGTCCTTATCAAAAAAAAGGATGTATCATTTAAGTCAGGCGTCGACGATAGCAAACACTATAAGTTTATAAATAATGATGCTTATCCGTTGCCATTTATATCAATGACATTGGATAAGCTTAGGAACGCTAAATATTTGGGTTCAACAGACATAAAATCAGCCTACTTGCACATCCTTAGGGAGGAGAAATCGGGCGCACTTATAGCCTTGACGGTTCAGAATAGAGGCCAGTTCCAGGTTAAGAGCATGCCCTTCGGGTCACACAATGCGCCTACTACATAGCAGATATAGATATACAGCATTTTAGGTGCTGATCTAGAGCCACATATACGATATTATCGTCGTCATAAATACATTTGACCGACACCATACATAAGAGACTGGTATAGACGTTTCGTGCCAAACTTCGTCGCTTTAGTTAGGTCTTTAACAGACTTGTTAAAGCAAAATAGGAAATTTATATGGACGGACGAGTGTGAGGAAATTTCTAGGAAGGTAAAATATTGTTTAGTAATGGCTCCCATTTTGACATGTCCAGACTTCGATAGGCGATTGGCGATTCAGACAAACTCCTCGAATTATGGAATAGGGGCCGTATTATCTCAGGAGTTTGAAGACGGGAGAAGGTTATATGTTATCTTAGTAGACCCCTTTAGAGAAGTGAGAGCAACTACTCTACCACAGAGAAGGAATTAGGTATCTTTTGGGCGATTGATGATAAATTAATAGAAATAGCACAGTGAATGAAAATGCGTGTGACTTATTTGACATTCAGTACAAGAGAGAGAGTAATAATTATTTGTGGTATACATGACATTCTTAGAGGAAGCAAAGTACATTAACAAGTGTACAGGGTTGTTATACAGCAATAGTTGTTCATCGTTTTAACATCTCCACTGGACAAATATTCTGTACAGCTGTTTTCTTCTTTCGTTACAATAGGAATTCGGTTATGCAATTTAATTATTATAATGATATTTTATACAATCATAAAACAAAATTAATTAATTCATTTATAATATAATATAAGTTTATCTAAAATTACTTTATATTGTTGTACTCACATAAGACCAAATGATGTTAGCATCCTATTTTGTTTATAGGCAACAACGCCTTTCGTTAGTATGTCAGCCAACATATTATTTGTTTCTACATATTCAAGTTTTATTTTATCATCCTTTACGGCTTCAGTAATAAATTTAGCTTTTGTATCTACATGTTTTGTTAGAGACGAAAAGCAGTTGTTTTTTGCAACTTGCATTGCGCCCTTGTTATCGCAATGAATTACTATTGCATACCACTTGCATTGACAATCAATTCAGTTTCAAGTCGCTTTTACCAAATTGATTCTTGAATATCTGCAACGATCGCCATAAATTCGGCTTCAGTAGTCGATAATGCTATTGTGTGTTGCCGTCGCGTTCCCCAAGAAATAGCAGCACCTTGATACATGAAAACATATCCTGTTGTTGATCGTCTGCTATCGATGTCACCCGCCCAATTAGCATCACAAAATCCGGTGATTTCACAGGGCTTACATGTGTACTATACACTAGGCCTTTGTCGATAGTTAATTAGGTATCGTATTACACGCTTTACGGCATTCCTATGGCCCTTTCCTGGATTTTCAGAAAATCTGCTTAGCATATTAACCACTAAGTAGATGTCTACTTGTGTTATTTGCGCAGCAAAGAGTAAACAACCAATAGCTTGCATGTAGGGTACATCTTTCATCAGATGTTTGTCAGCGTCATTTGTTGGACACATTTGTGCAGTCAACTTTTGGTTTACGTCTATCGGTGTGGAGATAGGATTGCACTCATCTATTCCGAAACGCGCAAGAACATTCGCAACATATTAGCTTTGATCGATTTTGATTGCATGTGTGTTTTTGTCAATTCTGATGCGCATCTCAAGATTGATCCAGCTTCACCCAAGTCCTTCATTTTAAATTTTGAAGACAGCGCAGATTTTGCCTCGTTAACCAACTTCATCTCGCTTGCGAATATTAACACGTCATCCACATAGATTGTCAGTATCAAGATTCCTTGCTTATCCATACGATAATATATACATTGGTCAACATCACTGCGTTTGAGACCAAAGTTCAGCAACATGTTATTCAGTTCTTCATTCCAGACGCGGTTCGGTTGTTTCAAACCGTACAGCGACTTTTCAACTTGCAAACTCGACCTGAGCCATCATAAAAAACGGTCGCCTGAATATGAAGACGATGGTTGAAGATTAGCGTTGAGAAACGCTGTAACAGCATACATTTCATGAATTAACAAATTATGTTTTGCAGCGAGAGCAATTAAAAACCGAATTGACATGTACCTTACTACCGGCGCATAAGTCTCGTTGTAGGCAATATCTTTCAACTGATCGAAACCTCTCGCTACAAGTCCGGCCTTGTGACGAATAGCAAAACCAGCAGCATTTACTTTTGTTTTAAATACCCATTTACAAGGTATTGCTTTCTTTCCAGCCGGTAAGTCGGACAGTGACCAAGTGTCGTTTACAGTGAGTGAGACATATTCTTCTTTCATCACAGCTTTCCATAAGATCGCATGTGGTGAAGAAAACGCTTCTTGGACTGTATACGGATCATTTGACATGAATTCAAAGGCACAGAAGTTGTAAGATATTGGTTGCTTGCGAATTGAAATCGTTTTAACCGACGTATTTCACCTTCATTAAACGTTACTTTTCATCAGGTACGAGGGCGGTTCAAAAAGTCCGTGACTTTTGGATTAAAACACAGATTTTTTGATAAAAAAATAATTTTATTTTTCAACGTAGTCTCCTTTGAGCTCTATACACTTTGTCCAACGCTTCTCCAATTTTTTTATCCCTTCCAAAAAAAATGATTTGTCGAGGTCCTCAAAATAGGCTTTTGTTTGCGAGATGACTTCATCATTGGAGTCAAATCTTTTTCCACCAAGCCATTTCTTCAGGTTTGGGAACAAGAAGTAGTCGCTCGGAGCCAAATCTGGAGAATAGGGTGGATGAGGGAGCAATTCATAGCCCAATTCATGGATTTTTGCCATGGCAACTGCACATGTGTGCACCCTTGCATTGTCTTGGTGGAAAAGAACTTTTTTCTTGGCCAAATGAGGTCGTTTTTTTTTCAAATCGTCATTGAATCGGTCCAATAAGTTGGCATAATATTCCCCATTGATTGTTCTTCCCTTTTGAAGGTAGTCAATGTGGATTATCCCGCGTGCATCCCAAAAAACAGTCGCCATAACTTTATTGGCTGACAAACCCACCTTGGCCTTCTTTGGCGCGGATTCACCCTTAGAAACCCACTGTTTTGACTGTTGTTTGTTCTCTGGTGTGTTGTGATGGATCCATGTTTCGTCCACGGTTACAAAACGGCGCAAAAACTCCTCCATATTGCGATTAAACAACACCAAACCTTCCTGTGAAGTTGTTACACGATTGCGTTTGTGGTCGACTGTGAGCAAACGCGGCACCCATCTTGCGGAAAGCTTTCTCATGCCCAAGTGATCATTCAAAATTGAAACCACTGAGCCATGCGAGATCCCTACGGCTTCCACAATCTCTCGCACTTTCAATCTTCGGTCGGCCAACACCATATCGTGAGTTTTTTCGATTGTTTCGGGTGTAGAGACCTCAACTGGGCGTCCAGGACGTTCGGCATCTTCAGTGCTTGTACGGCCACAACGAAATTCAGTAAACCACTTTTTTACTATTGAAATCGATGGTGCAGAGTCCCCATAGTATTTATCAAGCTTAGCCTTGGTCTCGGTAATGGTTTTTTTTCGCAAGAAATAATGCTTAATAAGCACACGAAATTCACTTTTTTCCATTTTCTCCTCAAATTAGTGAGTAGTCTGATAAAAATAGCTGTCAAACACAAACTAACTGTAAAGAGGTCAGAAATTCAAAAAGTCACAGACTTATTGACCCGCCCTCGTATATATGTTGCATCCATGAACTCATTTGCAAACGAGGGAAAGGTTATTTTCCGTTCATCTTTTATACTTACCTCGGATTTTTCTTCAAAGAGTACGACATCACCGCTGATGATTATTTTTTTTGTTAGAGGGTTAAATAATCTGTATCCCTTAGACTGATTGCAGTAGCCGACCAATATGCACTCAACTGATTTCGGAGCAAATTTGGAGCGTTTTTCTTTCGGCACGTGTACCAATGTTTTACAGCCAAAAATTCGAATGTGTTTCAAATTTGTGTTTATTTTTTTACCAAATTTCTTCACGACTGCACTTGTTGTTCCTTATAATAATATGGTTTAACGAATACGCTGCAGTGACCACCGCTTCTGCCCAAAATTGTTCAGCAAGCCTCAAATCAATTAACATGCAACGCACTCTATCAGCAAGTGATCGATTCATCCGCTCGGATACACCGCTTTGTTCTGGTCTGTAGGTACATGTTGTTTGGTGCAAGATACCATTCTTTTCCATGAGCTCATTAAAGTTTTTACTGATGTACTCAGTCCCGTTGTCAGAACGTAAGACTTTTATCCTACGGCCACACTGATTCTTAGTAAAGTTTTTAGATTTTTTGTATTTGTTAAAAAAAATCTGACTTTTGTTTTATCGGCACAACAAACATCTTTCGCGTCATCAACAAAAGTCAAAATATAGTGTGCTCCTGAGAACAAACTTACTCTTTTTGACCCATTACATCCGAATAAACTAAATAAAGAACATTTTTGCACGTTTTCCAGTGCCTTTAAATGGTGATCTGCTTTGTTTGCCTGAAACACAGTTAATACCTTTATTTAAACATTTATCTTCAAAATTTATGCCATAAAACATGCATTCTTTGTTGCACATAAATTCTTCTGACATACGTGACCCAACATACGATGCCAAATTCCACTGTTTACTGCTGCCATAGCACGATCCTGGCAGCCAGGCATTTCAGTTGCACTACAATTTAGACGATATAAATCATTAACAACACTTGCACTTGCCACTATTTCATTGTTCTTGTTGATAATTTTACAGTAATATTCTCAATGAATACTTTTTTTCGATTTTAGTCATGTATCTAACAGAAAGAAGATTTATGCAAATTTCTGGCACATACTCAACATTTCTTACAATGCTATTAACGATTTTCTTTGTTGGTTTTTTATTCAATGAAATCTTAACATCTCCCGCACAGTTAACAGGTATTCTGTTGTTGTTTGCGACAACCACTTCTTTATTCGACACCGATCCTTTGTTAAATATTGTAGAATGTTTGGATTTTTTGTCATGTGGGAAGTTGCGCCAGACTCTACATACCAGTCGGTGAGATTGTTGTTATTGTCTACAAGTTGCGACGCATTGTACTCCTTTTGGTCGTAATGGTACAAAAGACCGTTATTCTTTTCAGCGTTTTTTTGGTTTTCTTTGTTTGGACAATTTTTGCTTATATGCCCAATTTTTTTTACGTGTGTGGCAACGAAACTTTTTACTGTTTAATCTACTGTTTCTGGTTTTTGAATATAATGCGTTGTGAATTGACTGAAGACTGAATTCACATCAAATTTTGCATCTTGCAATAGAAGTGTTTTGACTGCGTCGACAGTTAATTTTCTGCTAGAGTTCTCCACTGCAAATACTACAATAACACGCAAAATTCACCTGGAAAACCAGCTAGCATTAACGACGTATTCAGCTCATCGTCGATGTTAAGACCAGCATTATTGACTTTCAATGATGTCATAACCATACGATTTTTGTAATCCGGCATTGATTCACAGTCACAAAGTTTGATTTGTACTAATTGTGTCAATAAATCAACCTTTCTCGTAGGCCCATTGTCTTCATAAGCGGCTAGTAGTGTTTTTCAAGCTTCATTTGCTGACGTTGCAGTTGCCATGTGCGAAAAGTTAATAGGCTCCATCATCTAACGCACGTTCATTTGCTTTCAAGTTCTTGTCTGATTCTTTGTCTGTAGGCGGATTTGCTATTGGCTTACAACAATTTTTTATCACCAAGTAGGACTCGGCAAGTCGCTTCCAAACATCAAAATTTTCACGACCACGTAATTTTTCAAAAGGAAATAAATTTAACATGGTGGATGACATAGTTTGCAGACAAGAAGAAAATTACTAAGACGGCTTTTACACAGCCCATGTTTAGAGAGATTCAAATAAGGTCAAAAGAGAGGGATAAGAGCGAAAGTGAAACAAAAATAAATTTTCGCGATATACGGCGGGCAAGATTTGCTTTGCTTGTTTTTGACATTTCCTTTTCTCCTTCTTCTTTCTTTTCGCATTTGCTTTATTACTTCTTTGGCTGTTGTTACGAGAACAAAATTTCGGTATTTAAATGGACCAAAGAATTAACAAACGAACTCATTTCCAATTATGACATGTACCCGTGCGAACTGTAGTCGGTATCTATGCAATGAATAATCATTTCCGCAGAGTCTAATAAATTGTTTAGTTCTGCAAATGCCAATTTTGCTTTTATAATTTATTTTGCTTTTATACAATAATTTATTTTGCTTTCAACATTCAACATTGAGCACCAAAAATGAAATGAAAGAGAGCTGTCAAATAACATGAAAAATCAAAGAATGAGAAAATGCGAGCATCACAGAATGACAGTTCAAAAGAAAATAACCAAAACATGCGCATCAATTACATGCGCTGTGTAAAAGCCGTCTAATCGATCCACACAAATTTTTCATCTTACCTAAGCCGATTCGATTTTACACGTTTTATTGGAGTTATTAATGAATGTATTTGGCAATGCGTAAAAATTGCAATCCTATTTTGTACCCAAATTAGCCTGTATATTCTCTAGTTTCAGTTCGTTATTGATTTTAGTTCGGTGCGGTTTAAAATATTTATAAAATCTGAGTCAAGAGGAACGCCGTAAAAAGATCATCGACAAATGGCTCGAAAATACTTCGTGACCAAACCATTTCATCGCAAAAAATTTAAATATAGCACGCAGTACAGTGGTTTCTGTTACTAAACGATATTTGGAGACGTTGACAATTAAGCGAAAACAGAAAAGTGGAGCTAATATTGGAGCACATGATACAAATTTGGACAGGAAGATAGTGGGCACCATCGTAAAAAACCGGGCTATGTCATCCAGAGATGTTGCTCGGAAATGTAATACCAACTACACAATGGTACAAAGATCTAAAAAACGTAACGGTCTAAAAACACGAAAAAAACAAGAAAAAAAACAAAAAAATACCAAAAGTTACTGAAAAGCAAAAAAAAAAGTCATAACAATACGAGCCCGAAAGCTGGCTATACGAGTTGATCGGCAACAAGAAAGCGTGCTTGGTTTTCGATGACGAAACTTATGTTAAAGCCGAGGAAAAATTCGGGTCAAAATATCTCGTTTGGCAGGCCATTTGCCAATGTGGACACAGAAGCTCATCGTTTATTACAACGGGAACAATTAACGGAGAAGTGTACATTAACGAGTGCCAAAAAAAACGGTTGACTCCTTTGTTAAATAAACACGAAGGTTCAACATTGTTTTGGCCAGATTTACCTTCAGCTTACTATGCTCATGCGACGTTGAGCTTTCTTGTTGCTAAAAATGTCGGCTTTGTCCCAAAAGACATGAATCCACCCAATGTTCCACAGTGCCGTCCAATTGAAAAGTATTGGGCTTTTGTCAAAGGTAAATTGAGGAAAAGTGAGCAGTGTGCAAAGGATGTAAAAGATTTTAGGGCTAAATGGAAAAGAGCGTCCAAAAAGATCACGGATATAACTGTCACCAACCCAATGAAGGGCATTCGAAAGAAGTTGAGGAAAGATGGGAACCCAAATAATTTTTTTTATTTTTTGTAATTGTGAATGAATTTAATAAAAACAGAGTTTTAAAGCAAATAAAAAAAATTTACATGACTTATGAAAAATTTTTTTTTTTTACTTCGAAGTTTCCAAATTTTATTCGTTTCAGTCCTTAGAAATAGCACAGTGAATAAAAGCGCGTGTGACTTGTTTGACATTCAGGACAAGGAAGAGAATATTTATTATTTGTGTTATACATGACATTCTTAGAAGAAGCAAAGTACATTAACGAGTGTTGTTATACAGCAATAGTTGTTCATCGTTTTAACAATTGAGAAGTTGCGACCATATATCGAATGGATTCAGTTTACGGTCTACATTATTCGATAGTGTGTCTAAATAATCTTAAGGAACCTCAGGGAAGACTAGGTCGATATGCAGTAAGGCTGCAGCAATTTGATTTTCAGATAATCCAAAGAAAGGGCAAAGAGCGTGGTGTTCGTGACATGTTTTCGCCATAAGTCCCGGTGTTGGCTGGGATCTCAGAAGCGGATCAGGACCCATGTATCAGGAAAATGCTTGCGGTAGTATAAGCTTACCCGCAAACTCTTCAAGTTTGTTAAGGATAGGCAAGTAGTAGTATTTGATGATAACAAGTGCGAATTAGTAGTAGGAAAGTAATGTAGATTTGGGATTTTAAAAGAGTGCCATGATAATCCATTAATGGGCCACATGGGCATCCACAAAACGTTTGTTAGACCTAGTTACTACTGGGCGAAAATGCTGTCAGAAGTAACAAGATATGCTAAAAATTGTTCGATTTACCAATAGGTGAAACCTGTGAACGAACGATCTGCTGGTCTCATGGTTGAGAGGGTAGATGTGATCAAGCTGTTGGGAAATTGTTTGCCTAGATCTGGTAGGCCCACTTCCCACTCGGGGTTACATGTATATTCTTACTGTGGTCGATTATTTTTCCAAAATGCCTTTGCTGTTTCCTATACATTCAGAAACTGCAAGGGCAATGTGCAAGGAACTTGAGGAAAAATGTCCTTTTGCTGTGTGTGACAACGGTCCTCAATTTCGGGGGAGGGAGTTTAAATCTCCCTTATGCGTCACAAATTAGGTTTACGGCGCACTACCATCCCCAGGCGATTCCTGCGGAGAGGATAAACGAGATCATCAAGACAGCGCTCAGAGCGTAAGTCTCTGACAACCACCGAGGTTGGAATTAGCAGTTGGCGAAGGTAGCGTGCGTGACCCGCACTGCACAACACGAGGTACTGGGGGTATTCCCATATTACGCAAATTTCGGGAGGAGGATGATTACTCGCGGCACAGAAAAAGTTGCCTCGAGAGATTATGTCCAGAGTAGGAAAGGTAGCGAGGGTAGTGTGATAGGTAGTAGAGACCTAGTAAGTGGTAGAGAGACCACATGTACTATAGGTAGGGACTTAACACTGAAGATGGTGTGACTATTTTTAAAATCCCGAAGAACGTTCTAAGTTTTTCGGAAAATCGGATAGAGAGAGGGAGAAAGATGTTTGGGTGCAGTGGTTATTTCGCTCCACGGGTGGCATCCAACATTTTTAATGGGGAGACCAAATTTTTAGTGTAAATTGACTTGAGGTATTTAGGCAACCATTCAGCTCACGAGATTTTAGTTGCCTGAAAACAGAATGCCTTTGGGGCACGGCTAGTATTGAACCCCGAATTGTCCAATTGACAAGCCCATACATTACCACTTGAGCGATAGACACCCGCTTCGATACGATTTTGAAATCGACAGCGAAAGTTTAGCCAGCAGAGTGCTGTGTATTTCCAGCATAGAAAGACTTCCTCAATTTCGATCATATAACAGGAGCTAAATACCCAAACTTTATTAGCTCGCATATCCCGTTTCTAATTTATCTTCATTCCCGTTTGCACGGTCATCTGCCCCTATTTTCGATCCCCTTTTGCCGCCTATTGTCTAAATATACCACCTTGATCAAAAAGTTCCCGGGGAACACCACCGTGTGGCGCTCCCATTGTTCCGATTTGAGTTCTGTTTTTCGTTGTTAAATTGGTAAATCTGTTCTTGACATTCCCTCTAAATCTTAGCGTCATAGCTTAACGTTTGCAAAAGTTACGTAGCCAAGAGTACATCTAATCCTATGGGTGTTGGCGATTTTTTACAATTTTAGAAATGGATTTAAATTTGCATCAACTAACTTGTATTAAATTTTGCGTAAAAAACGGATTTAATGGTGCGTCAACATTGGAAATGTTGGAAAAGTGTTTCGGCAACGATTCTCTAAAGAAAACGGTCGTTTGCCAGTGGCACGAGCGATTTAAAAGTGGTCGTGAGTCAATCGAATATGATGAATGCAGTGGCAGACCATCGACATCGAAAACCGACGAAAACATTGATGAAGCAAAAGAAATGTTGGTCAATAACCGCAAATTAACCATCAGAGAGATAGCCGAGCACTTGAACATTGCCTATGGATCCGACCAACACATTTTGGTTAAGGATTTGGGTTTCCGTCGTGTAGCAGCAAAGTTGGTGCTAAAAGAACTCAATTTCATGCAAAAAGAGACCGTGTTGACGTCGCAAAAGAGATGATTTGCGAAGCTGAATCCGATCCCATATTCATAAAAAGGATCATTACTGGAGACGAGACGTGGGTTTATGAGTACGACACGCAATCCAGATATCTGGCAAGTGAATGGCGTTCACCAAATGAGCCGAGACCAAAAAAGCACGTCGTTTTCAGTCAAAAAAGAAGGCAATGCACGCGGTTTTCATGGATTACAACGGTGTAGTGTATCATGGATTTTTGCCAGAAGGCCAGACAGTAAACAAAGAGTATTATTTGGGCGTTATGAGACGTTTGCGTGAAGCAATTTGCCGAAAGAGACCAGAATTGAGGGCAGAAAACTCGTGGATTTTGCACCATGATAACGCACCGTCGCACAGTGCCATCATTATTCGTAATTTCTTGACGAAAAATGCAACAAATACCATCCAACAGCCACCGAATTCACCTGATTTGGCTTCCTGTGACTTCTTTCTGTTCAATCGAGTTAAAAAAACCACTGCACGGAACGCGTTTCAGCAGCCGAAAGGAAGTAATGGAAAAATCGCAGAAAGCACTGATGGACATACCGAAAACCAAATATAAAAAATGTTTCGAGGATTGGATCAAGCGCTGGCATAAGTGTGTTGCAGTCGATGAGGATTGCTTTGAAGTGGACAATATAGATTTAGATGAATAAACTTATATTTTTAATTTTCTGAATAAATTCCGGAAAATTGTTCAAGGTGGTAGATGCCGTGGAATGCCTTTATGCACTCCGTAAGCTAAGAGATGAAAAAATATACGAAAGTATACTTCTTTTTGACGCCTACTTTCACGACAAATCTGATTCTGTTTGGTTTGGGCGAGAGACCAAAACAAGCGTCATGGCCTACATTCGACAGGAGGCCTTCCCTACTGGTATAACTAGTCTCAGGAATCTTTCTAACAGGTACCATCAAATTTTCAACACAACTCCCCAAAAGGTTGCGGATGACCACACTGCTTTCTGGAACTATGTACACTCTAAGAAACTGTTTCATTTTCAGCGTAGCCGAGGTAACCGTGTTAAAGTTTTTCTTTTCTAACTTCCTTCACTGTCTGTATCTCAATCACATTCCTCTACTCCACCACGCAACAAACTTCCTCTTACATTTTACTAGCAAAACGAAAGAGCCTTGTGCTCTAAAACTCGCACAGTTTTGTCTAAATCTCATGGCCTCTCTTTCGCCGACCACGCTCTTACAGAAACCAATCTGATCTTCGACATAAAAAGCCAGGAGCAATTCCCATTTTCTTATTATGTTTTCCGAGATGACGTTCATTTTCTCTGCAGGCTTGATGATCTTGCGGTCCCTAAAGTTGATTCTCCATGCCAAGGCTTCCAACTGTTTATTCGCAATAGCCTTAGTTCTTCTATTTTCACTATGTATCTCTTCTTCTGTTAAACTTGACTTTCTCTCAAATAAAATAACACTCTCCAATAGGTCCCTGAACGTGATGTGATTCTATATTCAGCCGGTTCAACCAATCGAATCCTACTGTCCTTGCTCTGAAAGTGTTTGACCAATTAATTGACCTAAGTGATTCCATAGACGATACCCTTATATTTGATGACACGAATCCGCCACTACTGAAGTGGATTCCATTCCTTTTTACGGCGTCAATTTATTCATTGATCGTGTAACAGACTCAAGTCTATGCCAAGTCTCTTACTCTATCGGTAGACAACTAAACTTTATTTTCACTAGTGATCCCATTAACTCCACAATAACATTTTGTCCCTTAACTCTGTTAACGATCGATACTTTTCAGCTCCTTTTGCTTCTCTCAGTTTTTAAGAAATCTCCACTCCCGACCACTTCTTCTCCTGCTCACTCTTCTTACCATTTCCGTGAAGATAATTTTCGCAAAATTAAAATTAATGTCCATCTCAGCTAATCTTCTTTTGGTTTTATCAACCTATCTTTATTTCTCTTTACTACCCCTTTTCCTGGCATAAAACATCTTTTTGCTCTTTACGAAAAAACAGAAATAAATTATGGCCGGTATTTTTTCGTACCAATTTTTGTTCTGATTATTTTAACTGTCTTCGAACCTAACTAAAATTTGCACAGCTCCATAACTACCTCTATCAGCGTTTTCCTGACACTACACAGCGGTTACACCCCCTCTACCGTTCGATATTACATCATATAAAACTGACCCGCATACTATTGCCAACTATTCTCAACCTTTTTTAAGAAATCATGTGCAGACAACTTCTTTGTAAATGATTTTAAGTACTTTCCCAATTTCTCCATTAGCACCTCTCTCTCTCTTAATCTTTTGATCCTACTCCTATTGTTATAATTAGCGCGCGGTCAAGGGATTTGTGTGCCCTTAAAATGATTATACACAGCGAGGGCGAAGGAAACTTAAGGAGGAAGAAAAGAGAGGTACCGGTGTCCATTGATTTTAAGTGTTTGCAAGTATAACGACCCCGATCGGCAGTGTATCCCATAGCGAGTTGTATGGCTTAGGAATGAGCATTCACAGCCAGACGTGTGATACGGTTGAAGTTTGGAAGGGGCAGAATATTACTGGCAATTTCAATGAAGCACTGGCGGTGGAAATAGCGATAAAACAAAGGAAGGAGACGTTTCGTCGATAAGTCATCTATAAGTCTTATTGCACCGTTTTGAATTCTAACTAGCAGGTGTAGAGGTGTTTTAGGAGCACCTAAGTAGATGTGGGCAATGTACTCAAACTTCGGGCGGATAAATGTCTTATGTATTGAGGCCAGATGAGATTGGGTGAAATATTTCTTACATTGCTTGACGAAATCTAGACATTTCGCAGCATGTTTGGCGTAACGTGAGTCGTCACTGACGCACATACCGAGAATGGAAAGGCTTTCGGTCTCGACAATGCAAGTGCCATTCATGGAAAATGAGTGGGTATTTTAATTTCGAAGAGATCGTTAATGAAAATTAAAAAATATGTCGGAGACAGGACGGAGCCCAGAGGCAAACTAGCATTAATTTTGTGTATATCAGATTTGAAACCCTAGGCAACTGGAATTGCGCTTTCCGAAATGTAATTTCTAATCCATTGAAGAAGAGAGTCGGCGATACAAAAAGCATGCACTTTCGACAAAAGAGCCTGATGCCTTAGCAATATCAAGTGCATTTATCTTGCCTTGACCAGATTGGTATACGCTTTGGTTCCACTCGCCATTATATCACAAGTGGATCTACTGCTACGGTCATTGAGAAGTTTTCGCGTTTCGAGATTATTTCATTGTTGACGGTTCATCGGCGTTTCCGTGACCTTGGGAAGAAGGGACGTAAGTGCAATGGATCTGTAGGAAGAGAGAGAAAAGATTCGCCTTTTTTAGGGACGGGCTGGACAAATGCTGTTTTCTATCTGCCAAAAAAAATTTCCCAAAGAGTAGGATTGATGAAAAAGCTTACGCAGTGGTTTTGCCAGCGAGGAAGAACACCTTCTCAGAAGCAGGGCAAATATACTATCTAGGCTGGTTATATAAAGGTTTTTTCGCACTACACGAGTGCGAAAGTGGATGTGTCCGACTGAAAATTCAACGCACTTAAGTTTAGGCGTTGCCAAATTACAATCTGGATGTGTTGAGCTGGTTTCAAAGTGCCTTATCCAAAGAGCTGACAGCCAGATTGTCATTGTAAATGAGTGCTTGGATGGAGGACGAGGCAGAATTTCTAATGCTTTTGAGGAACGACCAAAAATTTTTACTGTCTTTGGGACATTGCAGACCGAAAAAAATATTTCTCTAACCCTAACCACCTCTTTAAAGCCCGAGTCGTACTACGCCTTTTCTTTTGGTTTGATACTCTTCATCCGATGGGGGATAAAGCATCTCATTCAAAAAGAATAGTATCTGTGATAATATCAGCAGGGGGATCCACGTCGTTATCGAGGAAACATAACGACCAGTAGAGATTCCTAAAGAAGCTGTTAGGTGCACTCCAATTGGCTTTCTCGTATTCCCATACAGTTCTTTTAGGAATATTTTTTCTAACCGTGTGGTGGTGTACGAAAAATTAGTTGATATGACACAATAGTCCGACGTGCCTAGAGAGGAAAGCAAATCAACAGAGTACTTATCAGGGTGACAAGTTAAAAACAAGTCAGGATGTTTGCGGTGTGACTATAGTCGTCTGGTATTCGTTTGAGCTAAGGGTTCTTCGGGTGCTGTCTGCCCAGAATGTCGAAAGCACTCAGAATTGTGTATAATAACGATTTCAGTATGAGGATACAGGGATACAATTCTTTGTACAGACAGCACATCAGACTCGTTAAAAGTCGAACTTCTGTCCAGAGGCTTATTGAAGAAAAGTTGTAAAACTTCAATGAATAATTTTTACAGTGGCCAGACGGCCTCCCCGAATATTTCTCAAAAAGTGTGCCTTCAATCTTTCTCTTCCACTCTCCTCCCTATTTCAAGTATCCCTCACACAAGAGGAAGTCCCCCAAGTTTGGAAGACCTCCTTTATATACCCGGTCAACAAAAAGTGATAAAAGAATGCTAACTGCTGCCCCATTTCTTAGCTTTCTCGCATACTTAAAATGTTTGAAAGTCGGCACGGATTTCTGAAAGGTTGGTCAATTACTACAAACTTTGTGGAATTCGTATCCTTTGCTCTTTCAGCCCTAGAAAGTGCCAATGAAATCGTTGTTATTGCTACAGGTGTTGCTAAGGCCTCCGATAAAATATCTCATCAATTGATCTCTTTCATTTTGTCTCCCCCTGCTTTTGACTTCATATTATTAAAATCGATATCTTCTTACCTGGAAAACCGGTATTATAGAGTTCGCCATAGGTCAGCCTTTTTAACCTACGACTTTGTCACGTAAGTCGAAATAATTTCCTCCTCGGCTTTATTCTCTGCATGGTCAACCTATATGCCAGATTCAATTCCTTCGCGACCTTGGAATATTATACGATACAGAGTTACACTTCCGTTCGTATATACAAAAGGTGAGCTAATTGTTAAAGTCAACTACATGGGCCTTAAGATGACGCTTTTGTTTAACCTTTCGACACCGCCTCAAACCTCTTAACCTGAATACCATCGAAAAACACAAAACGGCTATCACTGCATTCATCGACTACTCTCTGGTTCTGTGGATTGCGCCTGCCTTTACAATTCCATTTACTTTACCATCAACTTTAATAATTTCCGATGTCTCTTCGATATTCCAACCTACTGTACAATTCTCCCGCATAATCTGAAAGGTCAACTCACACCTGTCCGTTTTCGACTTCAACCGGAGCACTGCTCACCTCACACTAGATCTCCTCCACCATTCTCTTGGTTCCTAATTCTTATTTTTTGTTAGTTTTTAAGTCTTACTTTTAAAGTTAGATTGCCAACTAAATGGGGCCTCAGCCCTCCGGGTTCTTAAATTGTATTTAGTAGCCACTTCAGAGCTGCATGTTCTGTGCGATGGAAGACATTTTGTTCATAGAGGCGAAGGAGTTGCAAAAGCTACGAGATCAATCAAAAACGAAGCCTTTGAAAAACAGAGGGACAGATAGAATGAGAAATAACAACAGCGGTCCTACTCCAAAGCCTTTAAAAAGTTAATGGTGACAAACGCTAAAATCACCAATAACGACAACGTCAAAAATAACAATGCGCAAGTGGAAAGTGGAAAAACTTACGCGCAAATAGCGGCGCGAGTAAATATGACTAACTGTACATCACCGGATCCTGCCTCAAATGTGTTCTCAGCAATTCTAGAGAGACTAGAAGAACAGACTAAAATAAATAAGATAATAGTCGAACGGCTTCTTAAGTTCGAAGCCAATTTCTGCAACTAATTATGGCAAAGAAGCTTAATATACTTGCACGGAATGCCAACGGGCTACAGAAAAGACTTGATGAACTAAGTATTTTCATGCAGGAAAAAGTAATTGACATATTTTTAATTTCTGAAACTCACCTGGCGACAGAATCGCGCTTGGAACTAAAAGGTTACCGCGACTACCACGCTCATCATCCATCGGGAAACGCAAGAGGCGGGTCATCCCTATTCATAAAAGCACATACTCTGGAAGCAATAATTGAACTTGACAAATTTCAAATGACCGTGGTGCGCGCTAAAAATAAAAATTACTCTTTTAATATATCCTCAATCTATTGCCAATCGCGCTGCAAAATAGAAAAACACGAATTTATTGACCTATTCAACTCTCTTGGACCAATCTTCATTATTGGTGGCGACTTTAACGCGAAGCACACCTTTTGGGGCTCAAGATGTATCTCTCAAAAAGGCAAAACTCTTTACAGGGCTGGTATGGAATGTGGTTGCTATTTTTACTCAACAGGCAGGTCGACATACTGGCCCTCGGATGTCGCCAAAATACCCGATCTAATGGACTTCTTTATCGGAAAAGGAGTAAACGCTAGTTACGTCAAAGTTGAAGAGGGCTTCGATCTTTCCTCCGATCATTCTCCAGTTATCCTCTCACTGTACGAATCCTTGGTTAAGAAACAAAGACCACCTAGATTGACTAACAGCAAAACTCACTGGGAAGATTTCCGAATAGACGTTATAGACAATACTGAGTTGAACGCCGTATCAACTTGAAAAAGAAGTTCAACGTTTTGTTGAAGTCATACAGCATGCGGTCTGGAAGAACACTCCCCGCGAATCGAACAAAGTTCTCAAAGTCGGCATAAGATACCCACCGGAAATCAGGGAAATGATAAGGAAGAAATGAAGAGTGCGGAAAAGTGGCATGAAACCCGTGCACCACGAAATAAAACGTCCTTCAATAGGCTCTGCAACTTGCTGAAAAAATCGATCAAGGACTTCAATAATCAAGGTATTAATAACTACCTTGAAAGACTCACAGCGACAAAGGATACCAACTACTCAATATGGAGAGCCGTTATAAGTGTTCGAAAGCCCCAAATACACGTGGCGCCAATAAGAAGAAACCAGGATGACTGGGCGGAACAAGATAAGGAAAAAGGTAATGTTTTCGCCGACCATCTTGCAGAAACGTTTAAACCATTTGCCGGGGAAGTGCTTCCAGAGAATGTCAATACGCTAGACGTGACGACAAACTTTCCAGTAGAAAAGGCTACACTTAGGGAACTTAGACAAGTTATAGACACGCTTAAGCAAAATAAAGCCCCGGGATATGACTTAATAACGGGAGAGATACTCAAACCGTTGCCGAAAAAAGGTTTTCTAAATCTGCTCTATCTTATAAATGCCAGCATTAGATTAGAGCATGTACCGCATCAGTGGAAAGTAGCCGAAGTTATTATGGTCCCGAAACCCGGTAAACCGCTGACTAAAGTCAAGTCATATAGAACAATATCGCTTCTTCCGATTACATCGAAGGTCTTCGAGTGAATCCTTCTTAATCGTCTTAAACCAATTACTGACACAAATTCCCTCTTGCCGGATCATCAATTTGGCTTTAGAAGCCAACACTCTACAGTTGACCAAGTGCATCGAATAACCGATGTAATTGAACGAGCAATCGAGTGTAAGTTAGTCTGTTCAAGCGCATTCCTTGACGTTTCGCAAGCCTTTGATAAGATATGGCACGAATGCCTAAAATATAAACTTCGACAACCTCTACCCCAGCAATTGTCTTGTATTTTAGGTTCATACCTGGAAGACCGACTCTTCCGTGTTAGACACGGAAACGAATATTCCACTTTTAAGACAATAAAGGCGGGGGTGCTGCAAGGAAGTGTACTTGGCCCTCTGCTATATTTGCTTTTTACCGCAAACGGACGACACTGTCCTAGCCACATTTGCTGATGACACTGCCATTTTGGCAACGGCTAAAACAGTCGAAGAAGCAACTGCCAAGTTGCAACGTGCCCTTACACTGATTAACCATTGGACAAAGACTTGGCGAATCGCGCTTAATGAAAACAAGTCTGTCCACGTGAACTTCACTCTCAAGAAAATTGAGAATCCACGGTGTTTATCAACGTAGTACGAATTCCTTATGCGAACGAGGCCAAATATCTCGGTATGATACTCGACGCTAACCTAAAATGGAGAGCACACGTCAAGAAAAAACGTGAAGAGCTTGAAATCAAATATAGAGATATTTACTGGCTTATTGGAAAGTATTCCAAGCTTAGCTTAGAGAACAAACTGCTGTTATACAAGCAAGTGCTAAAACCAATCTGGACAAATGGTGTACAACTTTGGGGTTGTACTAAAAATAGTAACATTAATGTAATACAGACATTCCAAAACAAAGTTCTTCGAGGTATTGTTAATGCGCCGTAGTACATTAGAAACGATGACATCCACAGAGACTTAGGAGTCGAAAACGTTCAGAACGAAATTAAAATGTTTGCGCGAAAACATAATAATCGAGTACAAGGTCATAAGAATATTTCTGTTCAATAGATCCTCGACGAGATAAATTTATTGTGCCGCCTGAAAAGGACTAAGCCTCTCGATCTAGCGCGGTGATTAGCAGCGCGTAATTTTTCTAAAGTACGCAAGAACTTTCAATGGAAAATCGCCTGCAGGATATCTTATAAAAACAAAATAAAATGCGATAGAAGAACTGCTTGGTGAGTGTGAACTCAGTCGTGGTTTGCAGAAGGGAGGTGTTTTTTAGTGAGTAAGAGTCTCACACTACTATAGGCTCCGGGCCTATAGTGTCTATGAAGATTTCTCACCTTCCCACGAAAAAAAAGAGGCAATTATGGAAATGCTTTATTGCCAGAATTAAAGCCAAAAGCTCTCGTCAAGTTGTACCGTTCAAGCCTGCAGAATACCTTGCTGTAGTATTCAACCACTTTCTCTTAACCATCACGAAGCTGAGAGATCACAGATCCGATTCCAACATTGCTAGCTTCCACTTCCACGATTAACATGTGGGGTAACCCAAGATAGGGGCAACGCGCAGCTCCCGCTTGAGATCTCGAAATGCTTTTTCACACACTCCAGAAATCTTGAACTGTCAGCCTTTTTTCGCAAATTGATACAGGCTCTTTGGAATACCAGCGAAATCATTTACGAACCTCCTGTAACAGATGGCAAGTCCCATATTTCATCACAATTCAAGTTTTCACCATTTTGATTTTGTCAGAATCCGCCCTTATTCCTTTCACTAATATTGTGCGACGCAGTTATTTGTTTTCCGGACGGAACAAGGCATAACCCTGAAAGTTCAGTTTTAAGTGAGGGCCAAACAGCCTCGCAAGCAATTTTTTTAAATTTTAGCGATTTTCGTCGTAAGTCTTCCTTATGACGATAACAACGTCCCGATATGTTAAGCAGGTTCTCCACCTGTTGTCCGTGCACTGTACGGTCCATTAATCCCTCAATGGTGGCCGGAGCCTCCGATAGTGGAGGCTGCTTTTAACAGGTCCCATGGGGTTAGTCTCTAACTGCCAGTGGTCTTTCTTAATTTGAAATGTTGAAAACCAGGAAACGTTTTAAAAGTGTTATCAATTCTCTCTCTACAAAAAACCTCGTGCTGCCGTCTCTGTTCTTCACTAGGACCACTAGGTATGCTCACGGTCTCTGCGATTCTTCAGCCAGCATTCGTTTTAGCAATTTCTATTTGCTTTGCCAGTCAACCTTGTAGGTTGACGGAGTAGTCAGGCGTCTCTGGTGGCAATGTGGTGCTGAACGAGTTGCGTGCTAATCGAATAGTGTTTTTGCCAGAATAGACTGCTCTGGATTCACATTACGGAGGTTGAGAATTTTGGTTTTGATTTTCATACTCGTACTCTACACTGTTGCGACTTGTTTTGCATGACTCGTTTCCTTTGTGGTCGATATAAATTCAATAGGGCACATAGGTGTATAGCTGTACTATCTCTCCCTTTTTCACCTTCATACTGAATGTCTTTAAATTTAGAATCTGTACAGAAACCATCTTGTTCTTTGGTTCCACTAAGGTTTTTCCCTCCATGAAGTCTCCCTTATTTTCTGGCTCCACCAAACAGAATCGGTGGCTATGAAGACCACCTTCCACCTTTGCCCAACCAATTGCTTCCGACGAAGGCTCTAGAAACCGATTTCAGCAGATGACGACTTTTAAGGCGGAAGTATTGGCGTCTCCGTATTTAACTGCCATCTCCATGTTTCAATGTTTCCGAGTTGGTGATCCAAATTCGACTACTAGTCCATGCCCTTTCCTGAAATCTTGTCATATGTCAGCCACCAGACACACGTGAGAGAATGTTATTCAGGCCAGATGGAGGTTTACGCGGACTTCATCATATGTTCCTTAGCCGTTTCCCCGGTAACTGCTGGTGTTGTGCAACCAAGTTTTATGCACAATCCTTATGATTAAACCTGTAACACCGGTTTCTATTCTTACCATCCTTTTTTGCTTACCACTGACTATTTGTACTCGTATCAAAAGAATTTCATTACATCGCTTTGCCAGCGAGATGAATGTCCTGGGGCCGTCCACTCTTGCTACCATCTTCTGGCCTACAACTAATAGCTTCAGGAATATTGACTGGCCTCTTGGTAGCCGTTTCTGCTGGTTTCTTCCTTTATTTGTTCGTTACAACAGTGAGGACGACCTTTTCGTCATGCCGGTTCTTTACACTGCCTTTGAAGATGTCATATTTTATCTCGTTGTGTATCGGTGTACCTCGTTTCCCGGCATTTAGTTTTTCGCAAGAGCGTTCAACACATGTTACCTCCCTGACGAAATGTGTTCCTTTGGAACCTGATCAGTTATTTTAATAGTCAGAACGAAGGCAAGTGCTTCAGCAAGGGTTCTTTTCCCGGCCATCCTTTCTGCTGACTGTAGCTTCGAATCTGCTATTCCTCTGATGAATGCGTCGTTTATCATTTCATCCATGACTTCAAGGCCTGTAGCGGGGTATAACAAATGTGCCTGACGCCTGGTTTGAGCTGTTGCAGTGTTTAACCTCATTGCTGCATTCGGCTTTGGAATTGAACCTTGAAAACCTCTTACATGTGCCTATCCCCAAACCGTTTCTCATTTCGAACCGCTTCTTATAAGTACACTATGAGGCATAGCGATCTAATGAGGTAAACTTTAACGCTTTTGTCCCTGGACAAGAGTACTCTCACAATTTCTGTTTTCGCACTGTGTTAGCTATTTTGCTAGCTGCTCAACTTTGTTTTCCTTTCCTTCAATCCGTTCAAATTTGTCGTCGATCTCTTCGAACCTTTGCTATAAAATGTTCTTTTTTTCTTCCAGATTATTAGTTTTTTCATCCATTTTTATTGAAGACCGTGCGGGCTCTTTTTTTATTTGGCAATTTTTGCTCGAAACTGTTCGTATGTTCGTGGAATTTTTGTTGGAGGCTGTTCTATTCGTCCAGATTCTTCTTTTGTTGATCCAGTTCTAACAAGAGAAGTTGCTTGCGCTTGCACTTACGTTTTCTTCCTCATCAACGTCATAAGTTCATGTTCCTCGTTATGCATAGTTAATTTCTTAACTTTATTTATACTTAAAACCACTGAAGTTAACAATCAGGAAGTTGCTTTTTGGACAAAATATGAATTGTTCGCAACTTTTCAGGTTAATTCATTATTTCAATAAGCAAATCAATAACTCTATGGAAGTTGCTTATAGGGCAGAATACCGTAAATTTACTACTGGGGTCAGTAATTATTGAAGTTGCTTATTGGGCAAAATATCGTGAATTCTCATAAACAAACTCCCGGCGGAAAAAGTGTTTATGCTTGATTATCGAAGGAATTATAAATCTAACCTGCGTCCGAGTTTACGTGGGGTACCGTATCGCGGTGAATAATGTCCCTACCCAACCTCCAAGTATCTTGTCTTCTTTGTGGAGGTGGCTGACAGTAGGAATCTGTGACTTTTGTCCTCAGCGGCGTTTATAGGCGTAGATGATTAAATATAGAGCGATGGAGAAGTTGGTACAAATAGCTCCTAAGTACCAGTGCTGATGTTTGCAAGAGTGCCACTCGTTATCATCCAGTTCAGTTGAGAGTCTTGCCGTGAGTATGGCAAGACGAAGATCCTCTGTGGGCTTAGGTCGGTTTTGGGAGGGGACATACAGTCTTCTGTTAAGAAATTTTTGATATCAGTTTCGACTTTTTGATACCTTCGGTGGAAGACATACCATCAAACTGGGTGCTGGAGATTCTGCAGCCTAGAAACCTCACCAGATTAACTTTTGCAACGAGTGGAGTCTGTGTGGTGTTGCGACTATAGTAACCTTATTAGAGTTTTTTTCTATATGGCTGCAAGATCACTCCGCAATCAGTATACCTTTTCAAATTCTCTGTCGGTTGATACTGAGGTCCATGTCCATGAGGTCAAAAGCGATGGAGAAGGGACGCTTTTGAATACTTCTTTCCAGCAGCCATTTAGTTGTGTTTTCTTAACATTGTCACAGATTCTGTGGCCTAGATCGATGGCTTGGGTCGGATCGAAGGAAATTCTGTTGTCCTTACTGAGTACAATTTGCTATACGAACTCTCCATGGTCCAGAAGGATAGCACGAGACTAGACGGTTGGAACGCTGATAATAGCCTTTTTAGAGAAATTTCTCGTTTGCGCCAGAAGAATGTTGAACGTCACAATAACCATATTTCTGCGGATGGCCTTCGGTACTCTGTTAAAAGTGAATAGTGCGGCGGCATTTGATATAGTTGGCAGCCTGCAAAAGTTTAAACCTCCGTTTAACTTATTGACAGTCTGTAGAGCTTCAGTGATGATGCTCTGAAGATTTGGCTGGATAGAGCTGATAAGGATTTGAATGCTGGTTAAGTAATCGTTCATTTGCTTTTGAAGCCGAAGTTGCTGCTGATGTTCAAGTAAGGCATGATGTTGAACGTCAACAGCTTTCATTTCAAGCTCATTGATGTCTGCCATGAGGCGCAATGCCTCTAACACCTTTTTTACACTCCTTTATTATTTATTTTATTCTGTAATTTTACGAATTGATGCTCTAATTGGCAATTCTCTACTGCTTCATACGAGCCGGCGGTCAAAAATATTTGGGGATCATATGTGACAATTCCTTTTAGAACTATATGCCCAATGAAACATTTGGTCCGTTCACGTTCTCGGCATCGTGGAGGGAATCTCCATTTATTTCTCTTCTGCATTTGGTGGAGATCCTCTTGGTGGAAACATTCCTAGAAGTGTTGTTGAACTTGTTGCACTTGTAACCACCGTTTTTGTGATTGGGACGGGAGGTGATGGACTTGTAACGATTACAGAGTTCCTGAAGCTCCATTGCGCAAAGAAATGGAATGGTGTAAGCGCGTGTGCGTGTTCTAATTCAGATGATTCTGGATGTGATGGTCGGCTATTCAAGATATCTTCGATGCGACATAATAAGGAGTTGAAACCTTCAGAGGTCAGATTACTTATATTTGACATTTTATTCAGTAGATGTTTCATGGTCTTAACGGCGGGCAGCCTCCCATAGAACGTAGCGCGGATGATTGCACCTCCAAACAATCTCCTGGATCGCTAGTCTGTCCTTGCAATTATTGGCGACCTTGCTGCATTCTTGGTTCTTCTTTTTTGCTCCAATAAAATTGGTATCGTTGTCCGTGATGTCGGAGGCGACTTGATGCCTTTTCCTCCACTAGTGTTGAGGTTTCTTTTCTTCAGCTCGGATTTGTGTTGGACGAGGGTCAACTGCAGCAATGACAGTTTTGACACAATAACAAAAACATTATTTATTTACTTATTATTTTTTTCGTTTAACACAATAAGTCCTATCCGAATTCTGACACCACTGTAAAATATTTGTGTATTTTAAAGGAATAAAACTTATTTCTTTCAACACAACTGGTTCAGTTAAAATCACAACAGAACCACAATTTACTATTAAATTACTTTTATCAGCCAATTTACTCTAGTATATCTTTTACTTCTTCTTTATCACTACTCTGAAACACCCACTTTCAGGATTGAACTTTAGAACTGTTTTCACCTCTCTTCCAGCCGGTATTTATATTCCCTGCCATCTTCGAAAACTTTCTGTACCAAACAGCCTTCCATTAATTCATTTAACTATTTTAATTCAATACAATATTGATTACTACCGAATCGTATCAATGCAAATGAACGACTGACTAAATTTTGATATAAAAAAAGAGATAGAAAGAATTCCCATGTATATGTATGATAACAAGAGTATTATGAGTAGTGTTTGAATGTATGAAAAGTATGTAGTATAGCAGTATATATTGTACATATATATATATAAACTACTCAAAACAAAATAGGGCCCACCAAAGATTTATTTTGATTTTTGTCTAAAAATTATTCTATTGGTAAACATTATCGAAACGAAGTATTTAACTCTATAGCTTGCATTTCTATGAGTATTTACCAATTTTATCGTTGCCTCCAACTAAGTAGACAGATAAAGCCCATTGCTCTAAAAAAACAACTATTGCAAAGTTTCCTGTACTTGTTTTCAAAGTTTAATTCTAAGCGTTGTCGCTAAGTGTTACTTTCTGAAATTGTTTTCAATGACAATGTTATTCATTGTGATTACTATGACCGGTTCTCGGCATCACATGGATATCGAAAACGCAGTAAGAACGGAAAATTTTCTTCAGAAGGGAGAGTTTCAAAGGTCTGTCGCAATTCGTATCGGTGTATCGCGGCGAGCTATCCGAAACATCTGGGAACGCTTCCAAGAAACCGGGAGTGTAGCAAGGAGACCTGGATCAGGAACAATCAGAGTCACAACTGCGCCAGAAGACTGGTACGTACAGAAGAATTGTACATCGGGAGCGTACCGTAACTGCCCGGGCGTTACAAAATCAACTGCGGGAATCTACTGGCACTCAAGTAAGTGATCGTACGTAATCGACTCCACGAAGATGGTCAACCGTCTAGGGTCCGTGCTATTCGACCGAAACTGACAAGGGCACATCGGGCAGCGCGTTTAAGTTACGCCCGTGAGCATTCAGGCTTGTACTCTTTACAGACGAATGTAAGGTCAAGTTTTTTAGTGACGATATATGAGTACGCGTGCGGAGAAGACAAGGTGAACGTTGTACCGACCCATGCGGAAGTGATAGTTTTGGGGCCCAAATGAGAGCTTAAAAACTTAGTGGTTCCTATTTTGTTTTGAGTAGTATACATAGATAATTATTTTTAAGTAACAATGAGAGTGAATGGTTTTTCAACATCATCCCGCCGAAAAATTGACAGATGAATTTATTACGAGTATCTCCAAACAATAAAGAAGTTGTATTGGTCTTCTCACAGTAGAACCGTTTGAGGGTCTAATCTTGCAGGCACGCACCTTATTGTCTCGTCCAAGCAAAATGTTTTCAATTATCGCTAAATGTCAAAGCCCAAGAATCGCTCATCGTCTCCTATGTTTTTCATTTGATTTAGTTCGAAGGTAGTCTTCTTAAATGTAGTAGTGTTGTCTGAATACATTATGCTAGGGACTCGTCTTCTTGAAAAAAGTTGAATGGCAAGAAGACAACTCTCCCTGGTCATGTTGTTGGTGCATTCAATATGACCGCACGAACTGCGGCACACGTAAACAATAAAATATATCATGTGCCTCGCGAACTAAAAGTTTTGTTATATGGGATGACTTCGGTAAAATTATAGGATGGTCCACGATCTCATCTGCCGCTACATGCTGAAGGCAACCACCTACTCGCAAGTCTTGATCAGTAGTACCTCAAATTGGAGAAAGAGAAATCAATTTTGTGTTAGATGGAATATTTTTCTTCATTTGAAGGCAGAAATTTCTTTACAAAAATGAAGCATTTGCACACGATTTCTCCAACACTTTTCTGCACGATTTATATCTTCCGCTGACAAATGCTTACTTAGTACGATCACATTTTTTTAAAAAATGTAAATGGCTTTTAGTACGTAGGCTGTTATTCATAGAAGCCACATCCAGTTACTCAAGCGTTTGCTGTTGATTATTGAGATATCGCATCCTAAAGTTTTACCCTCTAAATCCCCTATATCGTCCTCTTCAATATGCGTAGTCGCGACACACAGCAGTGACTACAAAGTGGAAGTGAAAAATTTAATAAATCCAAAAGTGTGTCTCATGATGTCTCATTAAAAAACAAAATCCTGAACTCAAAGATGGTGAACTAAAAATTGTGCATGTCTTTAGAAACAAAAACCAATAAAGACACTTAAACGTTGTTATCAAGCTCGGCAACGAAAGCTTTCAAAAAATTATGAATATGGACAAGATAGAAATAGGATGGGTGAAGTGTTATGTTAGAGAATTCTACAACATACTGAGATGTTTTAAATGCCTGGAATGTAATCATAAATCTAGTGTCTGCAAAAATAGGATGGCATGTACCAAATATGGTGGAGAACATAGTGTAAAGGATTGTAAAAATGAAACGGCTAACTGCATTAATTGCACAAAAGTGAACGAGTTCCTCGGGTTTGATACGATGTGTAATTATGAGGCTAACGATAAAAATTTCCCAGTGTTTATAAGAAAATTAAAAATGCTTAAAAATGCATCCAATATTAGCAACTAAGGTGCTGGTACTTTAATGCTCAAGGCCTACTAAATAATTTTATTCAAATTGAAGCTTTACTGAAAGATTGTAGTCTCTGATTCTTGCAGTATCAGAGACCCATTTAACAAGTGGTTTATACCACAGTGAAATAGATATAACAGATTATAATGTAATAAGATACGATAGCACAAGTAGCCATACGGGTGGTGTTGCGTTCTAGGTCAAAAAAAACTTTCAGTACGAAGTTTTAAATGAAACTCCCATCCAACTGAAACTCTAGTGCGTTTGTATACAAATTACCTATAACGAAAAAAGAGAAGTGTTTACAGTTTGGTACAGATAACCTAGTGGGTCAGGAAGTGAATTTTGCTCTACATTTGCAGATTGGGTTGACCAAATAGTATCCAACAATCCAGATATTGCAATAATGGGAGATTTTAATATTAACATGTTACTCAAACATACACGCGAGAAAAAAATGAATGAAATACTAATAAACAACAACTGCAACCAAATAATAAAAACACCACCAAGAACTACAAACATATCAAGTACACTTATAGATCTTGTAATTACACCGAAGGAAAAGGACATTTGGGCAAACATGGTACCGAACTATGAATAAGTAACCATGAATCCATTGTTGTGGAAATTCCTACAAAAGCGAAAAGTATTAAGCGAAATATAAAAACGATTGAGGTGTTTAATTACAGGAGCACTGCGTTTAAAAGAAAATTACAATTAAAGTGTGAAAATCTCAATAATATCAGTGACACAATTATTTTATCTCGCAACATATAAAACTCATTGAACTTACAGTAGAAAAAAAGATATTGTCATGTGTGAATAATAAATGGTTTACAGAAGAGTTACAAAATCATAAATACGAGTATATGAAAATACGATTACAATAAAGAGCAAGTTTATTTAGTATACCAGGAGACTGAATCGTCGAGTAAGATGATATTAGGAGTGAAGTTAAGTTCTGCACCTTGGGTGTACCCCAAGGCCCTGTCCTAGGACCAATTTTGTTCTTGATATACATAAATTCACTTTTTTCACTTAATTTCATAGGAACCCAACTGCTTTTGCTGATGATGTTGGCTTTTCCTATGGTTGTAACAGTCTTTTGGATCTGGTTTCAGACATTATTTGGGATCCCAACTTACTGAGAAACTGGTTTGCAGAACATAGCTTGGCTATAAGCTCTAAAACTAAAATAATGTTTTTCAGTTTATCATCCTTACACAACTTGGATGCAAATGTTTATTTTCATGCACCCGAGTGCCAAAGATACAAACTGTCCGTTTGTAATTGTGATTCTGATATTTCTTCTCAATCTTCTTGTAGCAGATTGAACTGTAGTGATAAATGTTTTTTTAATTGAGAAAGTTAAGGAATTTATATACTTTTGGCTCACTATTGATTCTAGAATGAGCTTTTTGAATCGACAATACTCCTACAAACGCGGCTTTTTCAATTATTTTTTCAAATATTGGAAGCATATCGTATTTATGGGCCTAAACTTATCACAGTTTATGTTTCTACTTTCTTTGGGTATAGGAATTATTACTGACTCTTTTAGGTTTTGTGGAAAAACGCCTTGTTCAAAAGATCGGTTTATGATTAAGGGGCCAACAATATCAAAACAATCTAATATTATTTTTATATTTAGTCTCGAACAGTCATTGTTTTTGTTCACTTTATTGCATATTAGACGGATTTCATTAAGGCTTATTGCCCTGTACTCAAAAATACTTGGTACTTCTGGTACATTATTGCACTCTAAACGCTCATCAGTTATGGAATTGCTTATGTCGTTTTCACTCTTAATAAAATATGAATTGAATGCGTTTGTTATTGCTAGGTTATTACATTCTTTTTTCATTGCGAATTCCACTTCATTTATCTCCGTTTTTCAGTTTTTAATACGAGCATTTTTATAACTTTTGGTTAGAACAATATTCAATTTTAATATACCATATATACACTTTTTTTTCCAGATGTAAGAATCATCATTTAAAGTTACAAATTGGACTCACTTTTTAAGAAGAACCGCTTTTCCAATTCAACTCTGTTTATATAGTCCGACTACGCCCGAAAATCCAAACCTGCTACCAATACATCATAAACTCTCATCTACAAGAGAGAGGGTTTGCAGAATTGCAATTGTACACTTGTATAGCATGTCGCGTGGTCCACACACTTGATGGAATAGGAATCAACAATGTATTAATCTCCCATTGAGAGTGTTGTGTGAATAGGCGAGTTAACTATTGGAATAGCAACAGCAGCATGAGTCGAGATCACATTCTTGCCTAATATGATTGGCTGCAACTGTTCTGATTGTGGCTAAGAACGCACGTGCTGTTTGAGCTCACGTGAATAAAGTATGCTGTGCTATGTGTAAACATGTTTGTTTTTTGGAACATCAGCTACTCGCATATTCAGTGGGTTTGTAACATCCTAGGGTTGCCATAGTATGAAACTCCTCCCGCCGTGGTATTATGATATGATGATGGGTTTGTGCAAGGTGATCTACGACTTGTTGTAATGAGATTAGTATGTATAAATACAGACATGTATGTATGTATAGTAGCACATTTATTCGGACGTACATATGAGTTATTTTTAATGAAAATGAAAATTGAATCACAAATGTAGTTCATCTCTTGTTTACAGACAGAGTTCATGATACGAAATTAATTATAAAAATAAATCATAAAGAGGTTCAAATGTTTGCATGATATAATATGATATACGTATAAATGAATATGTGAACATTTATAATGGATAGAAAGAAAGTGAGTGTTTATAAGGATTTTGACTGTCTTAATTTACAATATGATAGAGATTAAGGATATTGCATATGTACATATGTACTTATTTTAGTTACATTAACTTAAGATCTACGTATTGTGGTAGTTGTTCTAGTTCATATCAGTTAAAGAAAAAAAAATAATTAACTCAAAAAAAAGGACCAAAAAATAACGGCAGTTCAGTTTTTTGTGCTTTTGCTTGTGCACTTTTCTCTTATTTGCATCGATCGTTACTTTGTTGTCTTTATGTACAATACGTAAGTTAAATCTAGGAGCAAGTTTATTTCGCCTATTTTCCTGTTCATAAATTCGTTCATATTTATTGAATTTAGGTGGATTTTCCCGGTTTTTATTTCTATTTTGAATTATTCTTTCTTTATGTTTTAGACTATACCTATGAACTAAATCCCATAAAAAAGAATAGCCCTTTACATGTTGTCTTAAATTTATTACATTTATTTGTCGGTGGGAAAAAATTATTCTTCTTAATGTGACCCGTTAGTATTTCGAAAGAAGTCATTTTAATTGCAGAATGAATGGAACAATTATACGAGGGTTGTCTGAAAAGTTTCCGACCGAACAATGATACAAGACGTTTTTTCTCAACATTTTTTTATTTTTCTACATAGTCTCCGTGTAACTCCACACACTTCTCCCAGCGATGCTCCCATCTCTCTAACCCGTTCAAATAGTACTTGGCGTTTTTCTCAGCAAAATAATTGTTCACGAAGGTGATTGCCTCCTCCTCTGTCCTCCGATCGCAGTTTTTAGATGATAGAACAAAAAGAAGTCTCTTGGGGCTAGATCTGGTGAATAAGGCGGATGGTCAAGCAGTTCAAACTGTAATTCATTGATTTTCGCCATGGGAACCGCTGAGGTGTGAGACAGCGGTGAAACAAGATTTTCTATTTCTGCAAATGTGGCCGTTTTTCCGCAATTCAGCTTGGCAAGTAATGATGGGTAGTATGCTCCAGTAAAGGTTTTTCCGTTTTGAAGATAATCGATTAAGTCGCCATCACTTTCCCAGACGAAAAAACAGTTTTTGCTTTTTTTGGAGCCGGCTCTCCCTTTGCAGTCTACTTTTTTGACTGAATTTTTGTTTCGGGCGTATAATAGTGTAACCAAGTTTCATCTACAGTAATTAACCGGCGCCAAAACTCGGATTTATTGCTTCTAAACTGCGCCAACAGCGCGTTGGAAATGTTCATTCGAACATGTTTTTGGTCTAACGTAAGCAAACGCGGCACCCAACACGCGGAAAGCTTTCTCATGCTTAAATTTCAATTTAATATGTAACAAACACGTTCTTTGGACATTTTCATAACCTCTACTATCTCTCTCACTTTAATTCGGCGGTCGTCTAACACCATTTGGTGAACTTTAGCAATGTTATCGTCAGTGGTTGCAGTTTTTGGACGTCCCAAACGTTCATCATCTCCCAAGCTCTTACGGCCACGTTTAAATTCAGCTGTCCAAACTTTCATTGTGGTAAATAATGGTGCAGAGTCCCCATACACAGAGTCGAACTCATTATTTGTGTAGGCGTATTGCCTTTCAAAAACAAGAATTTAATAACAGCTCGATACTCAATTTTTTCCATTTTCACAAAAAACACTCACTCAAACGACTGTCAACTAAAAACTGCACGTCCAAAATGACTGAAACTTCGGAAAGTAACTGTCGAAAGATGCACAACTAGCATTACTTTGTATATATCTATATGTATATAATTTGTGCGCTTGCACTTTGTCCTTGCACTTGCACTTTTCAATTTTGTTTTTTACTATATATAATGTTTAATGTTTTGTGTAGTCTGTTAATTATTCGGCTCGAAAAGGACCAAATGTTGGGGTGTGGGGTATTTTTTACTTCTTATACGTCTTATCTTGGTCTTGTGTAACAGCAAAGAGAATCTTTATTTCTCCGGAAATTACTTCCATCTTTTTTACAATAAGTGTCATACAATACTAGAATCATAACCTTACGTTACGTTTAATTGTTTACATTTTAGATTAAGGTTCAACGTTTGCATTAAGTTTTAAATTTAACAGAGTCAAAACAAAAGTATATTGTACTTCCGAACACATTCGCAGATTGTAACATTTATTTTTAATAATTTTTAAATATTAATAAAGAAAATTTATACTTAAGAATCTTGTGTTACTCGTAATTGATACGCAATACATTCAAGATGATATGTGCAAAATTTCACTGAATTATTTCAAGAGTCAAAAACGTAACAGATTTTTGCGAAGCAAAACGTCATTTGGGCCAATTGTGACCCATGCCAGGGACTGTGTGGCGCTGTGGTCGTGAAACAAATTGAGCATGCGCATTTTTCAACTGACGACGTATTCGATTTCAGAAATCACATCATGATATTCAGTTTCATTAAGTATACCGGCATCAAAAAGTAATTCCTTATTTTATTTGCAACTGAGTCTAGATAAGCTGGGATAAAGAAATACTGTTTAAATATTCTGAGTATAATTTGTAGCCCTATCTTTAATTTTTATTGAACAATTTATAAATTTGATAAGATAATTGCCTTTGGTCAGAAGTACTATTAACCTTTACATTTATGTTTTCCGTTTGTTTCTCAAATTCTTAACTAATTGTTACAAATTTTTAGGTATTTTAAATAAGTATTTTGTTTCAAAGACAAAAGCAATTGTCCTATATGAAATTTAAATAACAAATATAATATTTTCGTAATCGTTTGTGAGGGCACCAAGCTTTATACGAGGGCGAGTCAATAAGTCTTTTGGATTAAAACACAGATTTTTTGATAAAAAAATAATTTTACTTTTCAACGTAGTCTCCCTTGAGCTCTATACACTTTGTCCAACGCTTCTCCAATTTTTTTATCCCTTCCAAAAAAAATGATTTGTCGAGGTCCTCAAAATAGGCCTTTGTTTGCGAGATGACTTCATCATTGGAGTCAAATCTTTTTCCACCAAGCCATTTCTTCAAGTTTGGGAACAAGAAGTAGTCGCTCGGAGCCAAATCTGGAGAATAGGGTGGATGAGGGAGCAATTCATAGCCCAATTCATGGATTTTTGCCATGGCAACTGCACATGTGTGCACCCTTGCATTGTCTTGGTGGAAAAGAACTTTTTTCTTGGCCAAATGAGGTCGTTTTTTTTTCAAATCGTCATTGAATCGGTCCAATAAGTTGGCATAATATTCCCCATTGATTTTTCTTCCCTTTTGAAGGTAGTCAATGTGGATTATCCCGCGTGCATCCCAAAAAACAGTCGCCATAACTTTATTGGCTGACAAACCCACCTTGGCCTTCTTTGGCGCCGATTCACCCTTAGAAACCCACTGTTTTGACTGTTGTTTGTTCTCTGGTGTGTTGTGATGGATCCATGTTTCGTCCACGGTTACAAAACGGCGCAAAAACTCCTCCATATTGCGATTAAACAACGCCAAACCTTCCTGTGAAGTTGTTACACGATTGCGTTTGTGGTCGACTGTGAGCAAACGCGGCACCCATCTTGCGGAAAGCTTTCCCATGCCCAAGTGATCATTCAAAATTGAAACCACTGAGCCATACGAGATCCCTACGGCTTCCACAATCTCTCGCACTTTCAATCTTCGGTCGGCCAACACCATATCGTGAATTTTTTCGATTGTTTCGGGTGTAGAGACCTCAACTGGGCGTCCAGGACGTTCTTCATCTTCAGTGCTTGTACGGCCACAACGAAATTCAGTAAACAACTTTTTTACCATTGAAATCGATGGTGCAGAGTCCCCATAGTATTTATCAAGCTTAGCCTTGGTCTCGGTAATGGTTTTTTTTCGCAAGAAATAATGCTTAATAAGCACACGAAATTCACTTTTTTCCATTTTCTCCTCAAATTAGTGAGTAGTCTGATAAAAATAGCTGTCAAACACAAACTAACTGACGCAGCAAGTTTAAATTTTGACAGGAGTCAACTGACAGATGCCTGTTGACAGGAGCAGTGTTGCTGTTTCAGTGAAGAGGTCAGAAATTCAAAAAGTCACGGACCCGCCCTCGTATTATGAATAGATCTAAATATATCAATATATGGAAAGATAATCTATCGATAACTGTGGAGCTTTTCAATAAGATAATAATCCAAACCTTGCAGATCTATTAGTTAAAAAATGGTTGCCGTGTAATGTGCTACAAAAGCTTAATTCTCCACCAGAGTCATTAGATTTAAACCCCATCGAGCACATATGGGATGAGGTGGAGTAAAAACTTCGAAAATACGTCATAATCAGTCGGGAAACACTAAAAGCACTGAGAAAATTTTGGTCAGAAATAACTTCAGATATCACCCAAAACTTGATGATGTCAATCCCTCGTCATCGATGCCAATAGAGGGCCCACGAGATGCCTAAAAATAGTATGCTTCTTGTGTTTGCAGTATTTGCTTGTAGTATATTTTTTGTATGTAGATTTTTGTTCCATCACATTTGAAATATGTTGGTTATTTTGTTTATCTGAAATGGTGACATTAAAGAAATATCATGGATTTTGTAAAGTTTTGCCTCAATAAAAACTTTCATAAACACTTTAATTTTGTTGCGCTTATATTTCTTACATTACGAAATATTTGTACCAACTACCTTCAAGGCTCCTGTGTTGTCGGGCGGAAATGCTGCATTCCAGAGGTTGAGGGAAGTGTGAATATAAAGATCAATGGTTGAATTGGTTAACAGCATCCTAAGAGACGGATTATCCACTGCTGCCATAACAACTTCTCTAAGCACCAGAGTTCGTTAAAGGAAACCGTGCCGGCTCCCAAGAGGCCCCAAAACCCCTGGGTTATCCAACAGCACATCTCTGAGGTCTTATAGCTTAATCGAAAAAAACGACACCGACGAATCGAAACACCTGAATGGTGGCAGTTGGTCAAGTTAATGCTTTCGCGAAACTTCCTGGCTATCATGCGGGAAAACCCCGGACCGCCTCCCATCACAAGGGACCCTAGCTGGCACCAAGGCCACGTCAGGATTACCGCACGTGCCGATCAAAGATCTCTCGATCTTTACACCAAAGCATAATGGGATTAGGAGGTATTTAGTCAGGTGCAAAACCCCAAGGCGTGCCTAAGCACCCTAAACCTAAAATCCGCACCTGCATCCCAGTCGAACCCTCCCCACAGAAAGCATTCTGGATGTCTTTAGGCTCAGCAACCCGTCCCTTGCGATCCATGACTGGAAGATCGCGAAACTGGAAGAACTAAGAGGCCCTTAGAGATGTGCGTTCATATCAATAAGGAATTCCTTAACCCTCCTGCACAGACTAAAAGCAGGATTCGGTTTGGTTTCGAGTCAATTCACCTAAGGGTCTATAAAAAGGATGAGCTGGATGGTGATAAGTAACCTACTCCTCTTTTAACTGAAACTTCTAACCCACCTTTAGACCTTGGAGCGGTAATATCGTTTCCAGAAATGGAAAATGACGGCTCCAATTTATCCGGGGCGGCAACTAAGCCGTCGGTTTCCAATTCTGACACTGTGTTGGAAATGGAAACCAATGGCGAATTAAAACGAGATCCTATACGACCAGAGGAAGAAGATGAGTTCTTGGCCAAATCTTCAGAATCGGAGGACTTGAACAGCACCGTAATGGAGGTTACTCTGGTAAATTGTAGCAATGATACGGTTTCTCTGGATTAATCTCCATCACTCAAAAAAGGCTTCAGCCGAACTTATTCTGCGTCTTTCTAAAAAGGCAGAAAATATCATCCTAATCCAGGAACCATGGATCGTAGAAGGTGTGGTTCGCAGACTTGGAACAATTGTATACGCTCCGCACTATACAAGAGACAAAGGTAAGGTCACTTGTCAAAAACATCAGAAATTCTGCTTCATCCTCTATCCCAACGCTCATTTACAATGACATTCCAGCTGTCAGCTCTTTCGACAAGGCCAATCTGCTTGTTGCACACTTTGCGGCTAGCTCAACATATCCAGATTGTGTTCTCTCTCCACCTACACTTTAGTGCGTCGAATCTTCAGTGGGACGAATCCACTTTCGCACTCCTGTAGTAGCAAGAGTACATAAATCCGCTGGTCTAGATGGTATATCTCCCCTTCTTCTGAAGAGGTGTTCTTCAGCGCTGGCAAAACCATTGCGTAAGCTTTTTCATCAATCCTACTCTTTAGG
This sequence comes from Volucella zonaria, assembly GCA_963966105.1. Lineage (NCBI taxonomy): Eukaryota > Metazoa > Arthropoda > Insecta > Diptera > Syrphidae > Volucella > Volucella zonaria. The sequence goes on along the minus strand of OZ014530.1, from coordinate 148,285,601 downwards.
ACTCTTTCCTAGCAGATGGAAAGCAGCATTTGTCCAGCCTGTGCCTAAAAAAGGCGAATCTTCTTCTCTCTCCTCCTACAGACCCATTGCATTTACGTCCATTCTCTCTAAGGTCATGGAAACGCTGATAAACCGTCAGCTCATGAAATATCTCGAAACACGAAAACTTCTCAATTACCGGCAATATGGTTTTCATAACAACTGGTGATTTGATGACATGTCTCACCGAAAAGTGGAAACAAAGGGTACATCAATCTGGCGAAAGTAAGATAGTTGCACTTGGTATTTCTAAGGCATTTGACAGAGTTTGGCATCAGGCTCTTTTGTCGAAAATGCGAGCTTTTGGGATCGATAACTCTCTTGTCTTGGATGGTTTCAAGTCTGGTATTCACAAAATAAATGCTGGTGTGCTTCATGGCTCCGTTCTGTCTCCGACATTCTTTTTAATTTTCATTACTGATCTCTTGTCTGCCACTTCTAATCCAATATATTCCTTTGTTGACGACAGTACTCTCTGCTTTTCATATTCGTTTCCGGACTCACGTCCCTGCTCTTCGGCTGTAGAACGGGAACGGCAGCGTATGTTAAGCTCATTAATTTCCGATATCTACAGCATAACCAATTGGGCAACTATCAACAAAGTGGAATTTAATGCTTCCAAAACAAAATGCTGTCTGCTGCCGTTAAAGCAAAAATTGAATACCCAGACATTATCCATTAATGGCACTTACATCGTCGAAACCGAAAAACTTTCCATTCTCGGTATGTGTGTCAATGACAACTTACGTTGGAATGACCACATATTCGATGTCGTCTAGGCTTTCTCAAACGATGTAAGAGATACTTTTCCTCTTCTGATCTGGCCTCAATATACAAGGCATTCATCCGCCCAAAATTGGAATACAATGCTCACATCTGGTTAGGTGCGGATAAAACATCTCTGCATCTGCTAGACCGGATTCAAAACCGTGCGATAGATCTCATAGCTGATACCAATATCACTCAAGCAATGGACACCCTCGAACACCGTTGAAATGTCTCGTGTCTCACTTTGTTTTTTTGGTATTTCCACCACCCCATAGAAATCGCCAGTTATATACCGCCCCTTCAAACCTTTAACCGTAACACACGTCTCGCTATGAATGCTCATTAGTATACCCGCAAGCCCACTTTCGGAAGTACTTTGAAATATCGTGATTCATTCCTAAGCCGAACAACTCGCGTGGAATGCCCTGCCGAGCTCCTAAATTTACTTCGCCCGCGCTGTGTGCAAACATTTTAAGGATACCTTAACCCCTTGAGGACGCGCTAGTTTGTAAAGAAAAAAAAACTTGTATATTAGTGAAACCTAGCCTTAATGCATTTTTACTTCCTAACATTGCCAGACTGGGGACTGCCAAAAGATCCTACTAAGTGGCATCGGCATATCTTGGCCGCAATCATGTGGGCTGGAAGCTGGAAGGCTAAAAACCGGGATCATCATCGGGTGCGACGCTAACTCTCATCACACGGTATGGCTCAGTACCGACATAAATGATAGAGGTGAATCACTTTCTGATTATATTATAAGTACATATTAACATCATTATTTGCAACATTGGCAATAAGCCGAATTTTATAACAAGAAACCAACAGGAAATGTGAGCTAGTAGTCTTGTCTCCGACGACATCACTCAAAGCCTGAGCGTTGCTCCTTACAGCTTACCAAGGAATTATCAGAAAACTGATTTGCCAAGATACAGAGAAATGCTATCAGGAACACTATCCTCTGAATTCTCAAGTCCCCCGCGTAACAACAAAGAGCTTGACATGAAGGCCAAGGAATTTACGAGTACCTTACCTCTCAATCAGGATGTGGCTGCTTCCTGCCCTCTTATTGAACCTAGAGGCAAAAAAATGCCGCACTGGTGGACTAGCAAACAGCACAAGACAAGCGACTGACTGCGACTCATATATATGTAGAGTCCCTCAAAATATTATATATAAAACAAAACTCATTAAGGCAAAACGACAATCCTGGAGATCTTTCTGTGGCAAAATTACAGAAACCTCTGAGGTATCCCGGCTAAAAAAATTCCTCTCCACGAATCCTATGATGCCTAGCTTCTTGAAAAAAAAAACGATGACTGTGGGACAACCTCAAGTGATGAATCACTCAACCTGTTACAGGGTACCCACTTCACAAAATTCATGGTCTGATTACACAAGACAAACATCTTCGGGCACTGCATACTTTCAAACCATACAAGTCTTTTTTTTTTTTTTTTTTAAAGAACCAACATTTAATTGGGAATGTAAATTCTTAGTGAAAGTTGGCTTGATGCTGATTTCTTTTCAACTACTCTTCTTACTTGATTTTCGTTAACAGAATAAATGGATGATATGTCTTTCGGGCGGGGCTGGGATTCGGACACCGAACCTTCCGATTTGGAAGCCAGTCCACTACCACTTGAGCTACGCCCCGCCCACGAGCTGGTCCGAGCTCCAAAGGTCCTCAGATATTATCCAAAGATCCTCCGATTTGATCCACATTCCACTGTCATGGAGAGAAGTCAATGCAGTTTTTATTCCCAAAACCGGGAACTGGTCTCATGTTGTGCCAAATGACCTCAGACCTACGAGTATAAGTCTATCTTTCCTTCTGAAAAGTCTAGAATGACTGATTGATACCCATAGAAGAACAAAAGTTGATCCAAGACTATTATCAACGGCTCAACATGCTTACTGTAATTGAAAGTTGGCGGAAAAGGTTCTGCATTTACTGACTAGCCACATCCAACGATCCCTACAATATAGAGAGTACACAATGGTGGCTTTCCTGGGCATAGACGGTGCATTAAACAACGCCAGCATATCCGCTATCACGACTGCGCTGTCTACTCTGCAATTAAACGACTCACTTGGGTAGGTGAGCAGTCTTATGCTAAATGGCAGGATAATCAACTCCAAACTGGGTGGGGCTTCTGGTAAAAGATATGTCAGCAGAGGTACACGGCAAGGGAGTGTCCTTTCTCCCCCCTTCCTGGAACTTAGTGATTAATGAACAGCTGATATACCTAGAAGCGGGTGGTAGCAGGGTGATTGTCTATGCGGATGACGTTCCTACAGGCGTCTCAGGTAATCATCTTAACACCATTAAATAACTCCTTCTGCTAAATCTTAACAGATTAACCAGTTGAGCAGATCACTGTGGATTGGAAGTAAACCCTGATAAAATGACTTTTTCCTCTTCTCCATTTAATATGAAATTATAATCATAAACACTCCCTCAATAAATGGGCCTTTTCCGATACAGTAAAATATCTAGGTCTCATTTTTGACAGTAAACTAAACTTGAAACTTAACATTCAAAAAAGAGTCAAGAAAGCTACAGTAGCTATATTCCCTTGCAAAAAAGCCATTGGCAACAAATGGGGCCTTCAGCCTTACATAACCCACTGCCTGTACATCTCGGTCATAAAACCGATACTTTTTTTTTTTTATTTTAAAAAGAACTTAACACTCAAGAGGGTATTACTACTCTTAAAATGCCGGAGCACGTGTTAAGTTTTTCGGAAATTTGGATAGAGAGAGAGAGAAAGATTTTTGTGCTCAGTGGTTATTTCGCTCCATGGGTGGCATCCAACATTTAATGGGGAAACTAAATTACTAGTGTAAATTGGACTTGATGTTATATTTAGGCAACCATTCATCTCACAAGATTTTAGTTGCCTGAAAAAAAGTCTTTCGGTCACGGCTGGTATTGAACCCCGAACCGTCCGATTGGGAAGCCAACACACTACCACTTGAGCCACGGCCACCCACGATTACTCGCCTGCGGAGTTCGCCTTAAAGTGGACAATTTATTAATTTATTAGGAGAACATCGATTACACTATAGCCGAACTTTGGTTTGACAAAGACTTTCATATAAGCTTTCCCTCTAGATCCTTCTGAGAGGGAGGTGCTTTCAAGGAGGAAAAGTCAATCCACTTTTGAATCTACGAGTAAAACTGATTACGGGGTTGGTGGTGATGTTTTCTGAGCTAAATTTCATCTAAACCAATCCTTCCGTCTTCTAAATCACTGTAGCGTTTTCCAGGCGGAAATTTTGGCGATTAAAGAAGCCCTGTCCTGGCTGAAGAAGATATCTGCAAAGCATATCCGTTTCTTTTCATATAATCAGGTCGCTATCAAGACTCAGTTTCATTCGATTCTAAAACCGTCCTTGAGTGGCGATCATCTCGCAGAGCAGTTCAACCTTCACCTTTGTTGGGTGCTGGGCCACAGAGACATTCCAGGAAATTATATGGCTGACGAATTCGCCAAAATTGGAACAACTCTACCTATTCTACCTGAAAAGGGTAGAATAGATATACCAATCGCTACGTGCAAATCAATATTAAAGCTGGATGCTACAGGAAGAACAGACCTTACGTGGATTTGGTCAAAGATGAACTTAGGTCGCTCGATGAGTTTGTGTGTGTGTGCGGTTGCACCGTCTTGTTGAAACCACATGTTCACCAAACTCCGCTTGTCCAATTCCGGCAGTAAGAAATCGTTTATCAGTGACCGTATTGCCGATGGCGTCCTCAAAAAAATACGGCCCAATCACTCCGCGCCTCGTCGCTTATGATGATTTTCGACACAAAATCGTCCTCTTCGTTGTTGAGATTGAGGATGGTGCGACTGACGGTCAAGAGGCATCAACTGATGCACTGTTTGCACTTTGTACGGAAACATGTGTAAGTCTTTCACTAAAATTCGCTGTAGGGAGCGTCTGGTGATGCCCAATTGCGTGGCCCGCCGTCTGGTTGATGTATCTTCGTTATCTGCGACATCGGCAGCCACAGCAGCGATATTCTCGGCCGAAGGACCAGTCCGGCGGTGGCCATGCCCTCCATGGTCTCCTGTGGTTCCACTCTGTTCGATTCGAGTAGCTAAGCGTCGGAATGTTTGCCCAGTTGGCGCGACACGGTTAGGAAATCGGCGTCGAAATTCACGCTGCTAACACCACCCACCGATTATTGGTCAAAAACATCGACACACTTATTTCACGCTCTTGCGGAGTATAGCGCTCCATTGCTTGTTTCTTTGTATACTGCAGCTGTTTAGTTCACAAATGTCAAAGATGAGTGACGTATGACGCCATTTACAAAAATAATACCATCTTCCGATAGGGTGATTAATTTCGCGCCACCTTGTACAATGGCCTAAAAGATCTAAAGAATACAGACGTTAACAGTCATACGCTTTATTTATTGGTATTTCCAACAGCCACGTTTGCCTACCTACCTACCTACCTACCTACCTTGACAGTATATGTACAATAGATTTATTTTCGAAAGTGTATATTTTCTATCTTCCAAGATTTTAAATTCTACATAATATGAAATATGTATAAATTCAACGATCCTTATTTTAGATGAGCAGAGTGAGAAAAAATTGTTCAGTGTAGGATAAAGGAAAATAAAAATAAAAATACTTAACTGCCAGAAATGACTAAAGAAGAAGGACGTAGGGCGGATGAATTCACATCATTGAGGTAGCTTCAACAGTTAGTATGGAAACCTTATATGATGTACTTTAAAGTATTTGGAGTTGAGGTCAGTGAGTATTTTCAGGACTATTCAGCGTCCTGATATGTTGGCGGATGAATTATCAATGCGTTAAAGGCTGGCATACCCCCTAACTGGATTACACCTTCCGAAACATCAAGAGTCATAAAAAGGCCTGACCCATCAGGATGGGAGTTTTGCGTGAGGTTGACTACCCGGGCATGTACCATACCATAAATGGCTCACTGTTGCGAAGCAGCCAAAATACCCTGTAAAACTACAAAAAGGACAACGACATACAAATCTGCACCCGAGAAATTAGTGGTGGACCCCGATTGCTTTAAAGCAGATATTACCGCCATTCACGAAGTGCTAGGGCAAAAGAAAAATGAAACTCTGCGACATATACTACGGCTATTGGCACAAATAAAACAAACAGCATCTATATGTATGCATATGCGAACCCAGCATTTGTTGTAAGCTGCAAAGATATGCAAAAAGTTTTGAGCTTTCGAATTTTTCTACGAGCTATTAGGCAAAACTTTCGGACAATGTTCGAAGTATGATAATAGCTATTGAAGTAGTTATCGCACGTCGAAGGAAAACACATGACACTAAACGGTATTGTGTTGAGTTGCTGTAAATTGCAGAATCTTAAATAAAACATCCATTATTTTCTACATTACAAAATGGACTGTTAAAATCTCTGATTATTCTTTCAGTTTATATGTGTGCTATGTTTAGCCTGTGCGTGTATTTATAACAATTTGCCTAAGTAATAAATGTTTCGAATTTCATTTTATTTGTGATTTAGATGGGTGTGGACTGTTCTCTAGATTAAATTTGCTACCTTCTCCAACGTTCTCCTCACCACCGTGAACTGAAAATGAAATGAGGTTGGGATAATCAACTTCTCAATGTTACTTGTAGTTGTAAAGTGGCATCATCTCATTATTGTTAAAAAGTGGCGTCACAGTATATTATGAACCAGCTGGGGGATAACATGTCATGTAAAACCTTCCCTACTGCCGCCGGTAGGCTGCTCTGTGTTGTGATGTAAATTGTTTGTTGTTGGTTAATTTTTTGTAGGTTATGTTGTTTGGCTTTGTACAAACAGGTAAGCACGCTTTATATTAAATTTATATTGAATTATACGAATATTATATGAATATTAATTAAGGTACTTGATTTAAATTTCTTGTTTTGGTGGTCATTCGTACGCGCTAGTGTGTACTCCATTTTCTGAATGGAGTATTATGTTTTATCGATAGCGCTTAGATGATGGAATTCATTTTGATTTGGCGTTATCGCTATTGAACTTAAGGGTAAAAAACATATTAAAAATGCTATTAGATCAGGCTATTGATAAATTATTAAATCTTGCCTTGTTATGTTGTGTTGAGTTGGTGGAGATGTCGTATTTACGTATCTAAAATTAATTTGAATCTGTATATATTTGTTGTTGTATTGATGTTGGACATTTGTTTGGACGTGCCGAAGGATTGTTAATAAAGATTTCGGGTGTTTCGGATGTGGGTTTTGTTTTTTATTAATGCGTGTCGTTGTGTTGGTTACCTCCCCAGGCGTCTGCACTACCGGTGATAGGAGTACAATCGACTTGCGGTAAATGTTGAAATATATCTTTTGATGATCTATTCTATTGTTGAGCTGATGTCGGATAAGTAATTTCTGTGGTTTAAGCTGAATTGTTGTTTCCCCTTGAGTGTTGCTTGGTAGGGTACATATTTTTGTGATCGGGCGTGTATGCTCCGAGCTCCCATTTCAACGTTGCAACCCTTACCAAGTTATTCCTTCCGGGATGAAAATTTGTAACGCGCGCGAGCATCCATTTAAGTCTTTCATCCTTGGTCATAACGAAATCACCTTCCTAGATCCCTTTTTGAACAATAGAACATCACTTGTTGCAGTCGGGCGAATTATTCGTTGCTTCATTTCTTCCAGAAGGATTGCATAAATGCTTACACTCAATTCCATCTTTTGAGGTGAGAGATTTTGTCTAGTTCGTATGACGGCTTGGGTGGTGCGACTAGTGGTTTTCCAATTAAAAAAATGGCTCAGTGTTATTGGCTCGTAAGTATTACATCATACAGTGAATAAGAGCCTCAAATTCAGTCAAGTTTCTACTTTTCTCAGAAGCATGGTCAGCTCCTCAAATATCAGCATTTGATTACTCGTTTTAATTTCGTTAATAGCGATAATATTACTGATGATGCAATTCGCTTTCTGATTGCGTACGAGCCTCGGTATACAAAACTGTTTCTTAGATTCATAATATTTTCCTTTTTATAAATTGTTAGCGTGTTAATGCTTTTTATTATTTTTTATAGTTAATAATGTTGGCCCGAGACCAATATATATAAAGAATAGGGAATATTAGTTATATCGTCTCCCATTGTATCTAATTTGTATTTAATTTCTAATATAGTTTCATTTATGTTATTTTCGGCTTCCTTACATATTTTTAGTAACTGATTTGTATAATAATATTTGAAATTTAGTTTATTTTCTATAACGTTACTTTTTTAATGATGATTTGATTATTATTATTTTACAATACATAATTCATTTTATCCACTAATATTTCAAAATGATGATGGTCAGAATTCCCCGCGATCCATATCCATGTAGTTCCTAAAAAATCGAATGCTCCATTAACTTTACTAATTTATGTTTAATGTTTTGGATTTCAAAACAAATGATAGGGAATGGGATATATGATAATTTTTTTTCGATATTGTTAACTAGTTGTTCATAGGCGTTTATATTAACCATATGAATTATTTTAGAGAAAACATCTTAAATAACTACTCGTATGTATCTTTATCAGTTTCGAATATGAGTAATCTTTTATCTGGAGATTTGCCGTTGCGGTGCACAAAGGCACTATTTATAGACTAGTTGTGTGAAAAGAGAAGAACTCTTCCAAGCTTTACTTTTAATTTAATTTTTAGTGTTTCTTTCATTATACCTCAAAAATCTAGATAAAAATGCCTAAATTTAATTTGACAATGACAGTAACTGATTTTAGCTTACTGGCTCTTACCGAGCGCTCTAAACTTAACAATATCATTCAAAGTTTGCCTTTCGGCCTTAAAAACTATCTTATCTATCAGTTATATTGTACAATGTCTGAAATTTCTAAGAAAATAAGTTTTAGAGAAACTTAGATAACATACTCGTATCTTTTAAATTTTGTATAAAACTTAAAACTAAAACCCTATTCTACTTAACCTACCTAAGCTACTTAACCTAACTTAACTATAATCGGTGCGGTGAGCACACGTAGCCTCTCGCACCGGGTCGTCACCATCCTAATTGCGATTTCGGGCGCCTGGCGTTAGCCAACATCATGCACAAGCAACTCCGACATTTAATCAAGGCCATAAAGCATCGGTCACTTCTCAGAGGCGTCGCCTCATGTCAACGAACTCTGCCTTTCAACGAGATCCCTCTAACTGTCATTAATCCAACTAACAACTAGGCGGAGTACCTTAGTAAATTACCGACCTAGGAGAGCCAACCCTCTCCCTTCTTGAAGCCACAAGATCTCGGCATCGATCCGATCCTTGTTCGCAATTACGGAACTAAAACGGAGAATCTTCTGAGCATTGGCAACATACCCGACGTAAATGAGTCGCTTGTCGCGGTATATTGCCGGGATACCATCCCTGCTTTGCACTAACCCTTTAGCATCAATATCCCGCCTTCAGCGGGATAAAGCCCGATAGAAATGAGTTCTCGGGAACACGGCATGATTGAGGGAACCTACTAGATCACTTGTGCAAATGTTAAACAGTATCGGAGAAATCACAGCCCCCTGTTGTAAGCCGTTTTTAAAATCAAGGACCTTGCTCAAAATGACATTGCCACATTTGACAACGAACTTCTTTCCTATAAGCATGTTGTAAATCATATACAGCTGGGGTTTCAGCATGCCCATCCTGGTCAAGTAACAGAACAGCCCCTCTAATCATAGGGTGTCGAAGGTCTTCTCGAAGTCAACGAAGCAGGCACCCGAACACTGGTTCTTGCTTTTATTCCATTGTATGTCGGAGACCATCTTTGTCGCAGCATGAATAGTATACTGCCTCGCCCTAAAATCAAGCCGATTTTCCGGAATTATATTATTTTCCTCAGCCCTCCTTAATAGCACTCTATTGACTACCTTCTCGAATACCTTGCTAATATTCGGCCCCAAGCTGCTATTCCGGTTAAGAACAGTGGATGGGAATCTTACACCACCCGCCTTATAGCCCAGACCTTGCCCCTTCTGACTACCATTTGTTCCGGTCGATGCAGAACGCCCTCACTGAAATACGGTTCACATCAGAGCAGAATATCAAAAATTGGCTTGATTCATTCTTGGCTGCCAAGCCGGCGCAGTTCTTTTGGGATGGGATCTACAAATTGCCAGAAAGATGGGAAAAAGTCATAGCTTCAGATGGGCAATACTTTGAATAATACTATTGTATATGGTTTTCTTAAATAAACGTTCAAATTTTGAAAAAAAACCGCACAAATTAAGTTATATACCCAATAATTGACTGAAGATTACCAGTAGTTCTAACTTTATTCCTTTTCGGAATAAAACGTATCACTGATATTTTCCAATGAATCAAATAACATGCATTATTCAGCGCATCGTTAAATAACGTAGTAAATATTTCCAAGGGCAGGTGTCTTAAAACAACGTTTAGAATTGCGTACACACCCGATAAATTTTTGTTTTCACAGACTCAAAGGTGGACTGGAGTTCATCTGGAACCGGATTGTTCACCGCATATACGGCCTTGAAAAAGGCTTCCAGCAAATCCATTTTCTTCTGTGGGTCTTCGACCACGAAAATACCGTCACCTGAGTCACCACTTTCTGAACTTATGCCAACGGTCAGTAGTGTTTGTCTGTTTTCTGTCGTTTGTGGAATTCAGACATACTTACTGTGATTGTGATCTTCCTGCCTGAATAATTTATTTATCTGCCGGAATCTTATTGCCCCAGTATTGACTTAAAGACTTACTGTAATTTTCTTTAATTACTATAATTGTTTTAGGTTTTTGATCAGTGACTTTAGTGTTCTTATTTCCGAGTCGTTTCTATCAGTAAACTGTCTATACAGCTGCTTAGACCTTGAGAGCAGTCTATTTTTTTGTGCGTACAATGCGTTGATTGATCGAGTTCTGTACTTTTCGACCTGGCTTTCACCGGAGTATAACGTCTTTCATTGTCAATAAATTACGGTCACTTAGCCAGTTCAAGTCTACTGTCTATTAATGTGAAGTCCAGGAAACAACCGGCTTTTGGATTAAAACACAGATTTTTTGATAAAAAAATAATTTTATTTTTCAACGTAGTCTCCCTTGAGCTCTATACACTTTGTCCAACGCTTCTCCAATTTTTTTATCCCTTCCAAAAAAAATGATTTGTCGAGGTCCTCAAAATAGGCCTTTGTTTGCGAGATGACTTCATCATTGGAGTCAAATCTTTTTCCACCAAGCCATTTCTTCAGGTTTGGGAACAAGAAGTAGTCGCTCGGAGCCAAATCTGGAGAATAGGGTGGATGAGGGAGCAATTCATAGCCCAATTCATGGATTTTTGCCATGGCAACTGCACATGTGTGCACCCTTGCATTGTCTTGGTGGAAAAGAACTTTTTTCTTGGCCAAATGAGGTCGTTTTTTTTTCAAATCGTCATTGAATCGGTCCAATAAGTTGGCATAATATTCCCCATTGATTGTTCTTAACTTTTGAAGGTAGTCAATGTGAATTATCCCGCGTGCATCCCAAAAAACAGTCGCCATAACTTTATTGGCTGACAAACCCACCTTGGCCTTCTTTGGCGCCGATTCACCCTTAGAAACCCACTGTTTTGACTGTTGTTTGTTCTCTGGTGTGTTGTGATGGATCCATGTTTCGTCCACGGTTACAAAACGGCGCAAAAACTCCTCCATATTGCGATTAAACAACGCCAAACCTTCCCGTGAAGTTGTTACACGATTGCGTTTGTGGTCGACTGTGAGCAAACGCGGCACCCATCTTGCGGAAAGCTTTCTCATGCCCAAGTGATCATTCAAAATTGAAACCACTGAGCCATGCGAGATCCCTACGGCTTCCACAATCTCTCGCACTTTCAATCTTCGGTCGGCCAACACCATATCGTGAATTTTTTCGATTGTTTCGGGTGTAGAGACCTCAACTGGGCGTCCAGGACGTTCGGCATCTTCAGTGCTTGTACGGCCACAACGAAATTCAGTAAACCACTTTTTTACCATTGAAATCGATGGTGCAGAGTCCCCATAGTATTTATCAAGCTTAGCCTTGGTCTCGGTAATGGTTTTTTTTCGCAAGAAATAATGCTTAATAAGCACACGAAATTCACTTTTTTCCATTTTCTCCTCAAATTAGTGAGTAGTCTGATAAAAATAGCTGTCAAACACAAACTAACTGACGCAGCAAGTTTAAATTTTGACAGGAGTCAACTGACAGATGCCTGTTGACAGGAGCAGTGTTGCTGTTTCAGTAAAGAGGTCAGAAATTCAAAAACCGTTGACCCGCCCTCGTATAACTGCTTACCCCTGGTGTTTGCTGGATTATTTCCCGATGCCGCGTGTTAGCGTTAAGATCTCCGGCCAAAAAGTAATAATTTTCTTCCGATTGAAGCTGAAGGCAACGAAAACGGGATTAGGTGCTTCAGCTGCATAAAGCCACAGCACATACACTCGCCTTCGACTATAAGAGGAATGCAGACGATGCAGTCTTCCAACACCCGGAACCTAATTAAATCCCCACTATATATGACCCTATGGTGCATGCCTTTGCGTAATAAGATACCAACCCGTCCCCCTCGTAAAGAGAGCGGATGGTCAGTTCTATATATATGTATTATAGTCACTGTAGCCAATTTTGTGATTCAGGTTAAGCTTAGTTTCGCTTACCAAAAGCACATCACGGTATTCACTTAACAATAGATTTTGTAGGTTGCAACTTCTCTCGATCCTGATTAGTGAGTTGACGTTTAACCCGTGCCAGACTTGTCAAACAGGCTCGAATAGATGACGTCAATTTAAGCCGCTTGTTCATTTAATTGTTTCTGAAAATTATCGATTTTTCCGTGTAGGGACATGTCCGCTTCTGGCGCTTTTTCGGCCACCTTTGGCGTATTTTTTGCTGTTATTGTGGCATTACCCGATCCAGATACTATTTGGGTAAAGGCTACACTGGGTGCCATAAAATCGGAGAAAGCACGACCCTTTTGACGCTTCTCTATTTTGACGCTTCTCTGTTCTTGACCCTTTCTTTCTTTTTCAGCTCCTGGAACCTAGGGCAACCCCTAAAATTAGCAGGATGCCCCGAGCTATTACAGAGTACGTAAAAGAGTATCTACTTATCCTAGGGCGGTACGTACTTTCCGGTATTTCTCCATATTAGTACACATAATAATGTGCTTATTCACGCTTAATCTCTTGCTGTTTTTGTTCCTGATGTTGTTGTTTTTGCTGCTGCTGTTGTCACTGCTCCTGTTGTTGTTGCCGCTGTTGTTGCTGTTGCTGTTGTTGCTGCTGCTATTGTTGGGGGATAAAGCATCTCATTAAAAAGAGAATAGCTTCTGTGATCATGTCAGCAGCGGCATCCACGTCGTTATCAAGGAAACATAACGACCAGTTAAAATTCCTAAAGAAGTTGTTAAGTCCGCTCCAATTGGCTTTCTCGTATTGCCATACGGTTCTTTTAGGGATCTTTTCTCTAACTGTGTGGTGGGTGTAGGAGAATTTAGCTGATATGACACAATGGTCCGACGATCCTAGAGGGGAGAGCACATCAACGCAGTACTTGTCAGGGTGAGAAGTTAAAAACAAGTCCATGGTATTGGCGGTATGACTATCAACGTCTGGTATTCGTGTTAAATGGTCGGCACTGAGTTTATTAAGGGTTAAGAAAGGGGTAAAAAGGTCAAGCATATTTCTACTGGGTGGAGTGTAAGCAGGATTAGCTTTGAAAAGGATTTGAAAAGGAAGTCTAAAGCTTAGGTCTGCAAGAATGTTACACCATGAATTAACCCTAATGGAACCCCAGCGCCTGTTGCTGCAGTTATAGTCACCACCTATTATTAATAAATCGTTAGTATTAAGTATTAACTAACCTTAGGAACTGCCGAGATTAATTCGTTTCTGAGGTGAGGTTGCTCCACCTTGAAAATAAGCACTATAAATTTTCAATGAAAGACAATTACTCGTAACAAAGTGAACTTCAGTATCAATGGCTTTAATTAATTTAAAACTAGTAATGTGTAGTCTATTATGTTTTATCGAGCGTTTTATTACCACGGCAACATAGCATCCGCTTGTATATTCCTTATCCAAGCGATAGCATTTATACACAGATTTAGACAAATGATCAGTTGAACTTAACCACGTTTCCGATGCAATTGCTAAGGCAATACTTATTACACGTCCTAAGGAAAGAATGAAATCGTTTTATGTTTAGCCACAAAGTCTCAGTACTTAGATCTATACAAATATTTAATTGCAAGTTGAGTAATACTCGTAGTATTGAATTGTTTTGATTTACTATAGTAGCATAATTACAGAGCAAGGTGATCATCTCCGTAGCGAGTGCATTTATTTCTTCCAAAGAAAAAAAAAATATTTTTTGTTGTTGGTAGATTTAACACATGCAATCGATGTGTTACAGATGTTTGCAGCTTTCGGTGCTACGCCAACTGCTGCATTGCTATGGGATGGGAGTAAGGGAAAAATGATGTTGGCTTCAAAAGTTGGTTGTGCTGTTTTAATACATTGTGTTTTGGTTATAGTCGAAAGCTTTTCCCTCATTTCTAAAAAGCTTTGACGACTAACACATCTTGGATTAGTTGATTTGTGTGTTCGTTGCAGTAGGCCGATTTTATATCATGCATTCACTAGTTTTGTGGCATTATGTGCAGACAGCGCAATGAGTTTTGATGTGGCAGTTTTTCTCGCCGTGTCCATACATCTGGCAGTCGTAACACTGCGTAACTCGGTTATGTTGTCTTCTTGAAAAGTCTCATTTAACTTGTGTTTTAAAGAGAGATCTGAAGTTTTTCTTAAGCTCCCGGAGTCGTATAGATCTTGTTTCGCGAAAAACTAAATAAAACACATCGGCGAAACGTTCAGTGTGCTTCTTAATTATCTTAATATTTTGACACTCCAATCCATGTAACACCACTAGTTAATTTTTAAGCTGTTTGGTAGATAATTCTTCTAGCCCAACTAAAGTAAGTTTAAATGTCCTTGAAGTTGGTAGATCATGAGTAAAGAATTGCAGGTTTTTAGATTTAAGTGGGCTGCACAATTTTTTATTTTGATACCAATAATCATTTTCTTCACACAGTAATTTATTTTCGAGAAGTAGAGTATGGACTTCAAGCGATTTTTGCTTTTCTATTTTATACGGATGGAATTGAAACTTCATCATAGTCAATGTTTTGGTTGTCCAAATCCGGTAGGCACTGCAGCGACGCGAAGTAATTTTCCTTAAAACTGGTTTACATAGTGAGATCGAAACTGCTGGTTGCCTAGTTTTTAGCACATGTTGAGGGGAGTAGTAAATCTGCCGGTTTTCTGATGTCTAAGAAATATTATGTTTACCTAAGATCCCAGATCACGTCTGTCGCGTAATGCAAAACTCGAGGATTGCACTGATATTTCCGACAATCGCATTTCGAATTACATTTAATACAAGTATACCACAGTACTCGTACTTATGCCATTGAATATTTCATATACTCGTACATACATATATTTGGAATTCTTTTGGCGCATTTGTACCAATAACTGAATTCTTTTGGTGTTAAGAAAAACTCCCTTAGCCATTTTACGGCATGCCGCGGCATCTGGAACTTTATCCAATTCACTGAGATTGGCTCTATTTTCTTCAGCAATAGTTTCGTCCATGCCCCTATGAAATTGATTACCAATATTTGGGTATATTATTCACCGAACTATTTGTTGGCGTTTCGATATGCTGACTCGGCTCGCAGCACCTGGAATTAATGCTTCCAACTCAGAAGTAACAATAACTGTTAAACTCTATATAGCAGAGGGCGGTCGTTCAGTGTTAAGAACAGCTGAACGAACAGCAGGCGTCATGGAATTTAATGCAAAAAAATTAAACCAAAAAAATTAAATGGTATTCGTTTTGAAAAGCGGTATCTTTTTCTTTAACGGAATCAATTTAGTGTAAGTAGCGCAAAATTTACGGTAAAATTTTTTTTATTCACTTGTATGTTGTGCAAAATTTATAATTAATTTTACTTTTAGTATTTATTATCTTTTTAAATTGAGTATTGCAATTTCTTAAGTTCTTGTACATACAAATATTTTTCATATCAAGCGCCGGTAGAGGGGCTTATTTTCTGGATCTCACAGATTGGGCGCAAATTAAGCTATATATATATTGTATATCACTTTTTTATAAAAAAAATTTTCTTTTCTTACATTCAAATTAATCACTAAAAATTGACTTAATTCTAAAATCTAAATTCCGCCGACAGCTCATGAAGCGTTTATCCCAGGCGCGGCGTCAGCGATATCGAATTCCCATGCATTGCTTGTAAGGTGTTATTATGCTTGCTCGTGACGGATGCTACCTCTGTACCACTCTCACGTGGTAAATGGCACAAAAGCGCGTGTAACGAAATTACTGATCATGATTCAATTTATTCTGCATTAACTTGTACATTCACCCAACAACAAATCTCATTCCCTGTGTTTCAATACATTTTACAGGAGCAGTGTTTTCGTAATGCGACGAAAAGACCAAAATCGATGGGAATAGCAAACGCCATTTTCATCAAACTAACTAGGATCTAGTAAATTTATTTGTCTAATGCATTCAAAAGCGTCAGTTTCCCTAATATTTTGTCATTTATTTCATTTTAAATGCATTTTTATTTCAGTTAACTCATTAATTCTTACATGCTAGACAAAAAAATGCTTAAAAATTAGCTTAAATAACTTACAGATAATCTAATTCTAACTTACTGGCCCCATGCGGGCACTCTAGGTTAAACTTAATACTTAATCTATGTCTTTCGACGTTTCTTACACTCTACTTTTATTTTTGCTTTTACATTTATTAAACTAAAACTAAGAAAATAGATTTTATTAAAAAAACTTAGTGTCTGGACTTTTTTTTGTTGTAATATAAAACTTAAAACTAAACCTATACACTACGTAAAAAATAAATCTTAACCTACTTAACCTACTTAGACTATCTAATTTTACTTATACCTATATATATGTACATACAATTTTTTTTTTAGGATTACCCCTTTTCTTTTATAATTTTTTTTTTGTTTTTTATTTTTTTTTTTATTTTTTTATTTTTCATTTATTTATTTTTTTTTTTTTGTCCTTAAATCTACCCTAATCCTACCTAAAACTATGTAAGTCGGCCACGGCTAATAAACTAGATTGACGACCGACTTTGCTTCCTAATGAAGCTATCATGTACCCGAGGAATTTGACGACGAACTCTCTCCTCCTACAACGAGCCACCAAAATTGTTAGTGCTGCCGAGCAACATCGTAGTTGAGTCGCCTGTCCGCAGCTGTCCGAGCGACGTGGAAGATTAGCGGCACCGCCAATCTGTCCTGAATCAAACCTTTCATGTAGAGGTAGAGGAACGCTTCTGGAGGAATAAAGCCGTTAAAGCGAACTCTCTCGTGATACATATAATTGGGGTAGTAAGCCTCGGAGATCAGGTTGTTCGATGAGGTCATTGCTCTTGCAATGTGCCTTCGAGTCAACTTAATGACGAAATTGTCCACTCTTATTAGGTTCGCCCTATTGTACATTACGATAGAATTTTATGTACTCAGACTCAGGTGTTCTGTATAAGCGAAGACAAGTCCTAAGACAAGCCCTCTCAAACACCCGAATCTTTTCCAATAAACTTGCTCTCACGTTGAACCACACGGGACATCCAAATACAAGCATGGGCCTGATAAGGGCCATGTAACAGATCACCTTCACCCTCGCATCGAGTTGGCTATTATAAAACAGTCTCTTTGTAAGGGCAAAAGCACCTTTGGCTCTGACCAGAGCAACATCTATATGTTTGTTAAAATACAGATATTGGTCTAGCCAGATCCCAAGGTATCTGACTACATTTCGACAAGCAAGTGGCTGTCCATGTTGACCGACGATAGAGAACTTTCGCCAATTCTTTCTGGTATCCCTAGAGGCCCCAGACAAAGGCGTCCTAAACAGAATGGTTTCCGACTTCTGAAAGTTGATTTTCAATTTCCAGTCGTCGCAATATCGCTTTATTTTGTCGAAGTCACGTTGCAAAAGTGTATTAATGACCTCAATCTTTGGACCCGATCTGTACGCGATTAAGTCGTCTGCGTACGCTATGGCATGGTGAAGTCAACCTATCAGATCACTTGTGTAAATGTTGAATAGGATCGGCGAATTTACCACACCTTGTTGGAGACCGTTTTTAATGTTAAATGTTCCAGCGGAAGTCACATCGCCATTTTTCACAATGAACTGTCTACTGGAGAGCATATCAAAAAGAATATACAGCAGTGGTTTACTAATGCCCAACCTGTCCAGCTTGAAAAAGAGTCCTTCTAACCATACGGTATCGAAGGCCTTCTCCAAGTCAATCAGGCAGGCACCAGTGCACTGGTTCTTGCCTTTGTTCCATTGGATATCAGAAACCAGTTTAGACGCAGCATGAATGATATCATGCCCCGCCTTGAAACCGAATTGATTATCCGGAACTATATGTTTGTCCTCAACCCACTTAGTCAGGACTCTATTGATCACCTTCTCGAAAACCTTACTGATGTTTGGAAGAAGACTGATCGAGCGGATATTCGCCGGATTGGAAGTATCTTTATCCCTTTTGGGAATGGGATGTACCGCCGCAGTTTTCCAATGAGCTGGATAATGTGCGTTATTCATTGCATTATTAAACAGGGTGGTATAAATGTCCACCGCTTCTAGTGGGCGATGTCGAAGCACAATATTCGGTATTTCATCGGTTCCCACTGATTTCTTGCTTCTAAGCGATTCGAAGATCGTTTGGAGCTCCACCTTCGAAATGAACGGGGGTAATACCCTTTCGTTGGTGATGAAATTATTTGCCATATTCTCGTCACTGAACTGGGTGAAACCCGAGCTCTCGAATCGCCACTTCACTATTTCATTTCGTGGTTGGGGCCAATGATGTCATTCGCCTTGTACACTCCCTGGAAAGTCGCTCCTATAGCCTCTACCTTCTCCTGCGGATCCTCGATCACAAAGAAGTTGTCATCATTAACGGCCTCATTTGGATCGATGCCTGCTGCTATGAGTACGTGTTCGTTGTTCGTCGTTCGGGCGATTTTAAGACGCGAAAGGTCGTTTTGATCTTTTCTCCAAAATATTTCATTTATTTGTGGGAACATATTCGGGTTGCTGGTGTTTACAGCCCGAATTTTGTTGTTCCAATACAAACTTACTGAATTTCTGTAATTTTCCATTATTAATGTTTGGAGGTTTTTGATCGACGACTTCAGTGTCACGATCTCCGGGTTAAGTCTGTCAGTAAGCTGTCTGTATAAGGTTTTTAGCCTTGTCAGCAGTCTACTTTTATGTCGGTGCAGTCCGTCAGTATTTGCGGTGTGAAATAAGTCTTCGTTGTCAGTATGTTGATACCGAGGTATTGTTTTGTCCATTGTTCGTTTGATTGACAGGTATCTCCTCGTTTGACAGATTTCTGTTGGACGGTGGGTAGAGCGAAATCGAGGAGAGTGCTCTCGTCAGTGTTCTGGAGAAGTGTGTCCAACGCACTCTACTATAATTGTAGGAATGCCTTTGAACAAACTCATCCAATTCCACGTACCCATTACGACTGGAGGTGCGCTAGGTCCGGCAGCAGTGAGTATATTTGATCCACCCGCTTAGCCTGTTCCTGTATTTGACGCTGAAGCTGAGCCATCTGCCCCTGAATTGAGAGCAAGATAGCCAGCATATCAGGTACAGGTTCCGGTGCTCTAGGCCTGAGAAGCTACCTTTACTTGTTGTACCGTACTTCCCCTACCTCCCGCCATTTGGGCGTAGGTAACGTGGGGAGTAACGGCTGGTGTTTGTGCCTGCACGAATGGACGTTTAACTTCCACTTTCTGCTGCCGAGCCAGATTTACTCTTTTGATGTATTCGAATTTGGGACAACCCCGATAGTTTACGGTGTGTCCCGTGTTCCTACATAACGCACAAGAAAGTTGGCTTTTTTCAGACACTCCGTCCTTCCCTAGAGCGCATTCCTCTGACTTGTGGTTCTTTCCACACTTCACGCATCGAGGCTGCATTTCGCAGTTCGACGCGGCGTGCCCGAACCTTTGGCAGCGAACACATTGTAAAATGTTTTCGCTCCTCTTTAATTTTTCCCAATGTACAACCTGGTAGTCTAGGACTTTGATACTCCTTAGACCATCCAGTTTGCTGTCGGGACTTAGCTGAACCAGGAAGAACGGTAGTTTCCGCTTCTCCCTTTTAGCTCTAGCTGTGACGAATGGCTTAACCCCCACGAATTTGAGCTCTTCGCACTCCTTTTCTTTAAGCAGTGCAAGGAGCTCCTCCGGATCTGTAGACGGTTCTATCCCCCTCAGCAGCATAGTTTGCAGCTTCTCCCCCTTCGGGGTGTAGGAGAAGAACTCCGTCGTCGTATCCTTTAGTAAATTTTTAATTTTTAAATAGCGTTCCACTGTATTGCAGTGTATCGCATGTCTATTAATACTTAAACGCTTTATAAAAAAATTATTTCCTATAGCCGACTTACATAGCTCAATGGCGTCTTTTAATTCAATGTTGAAGGTGTTGATTGGTGGAAACCTTTGCTTGACTGTTTTCTGCTGATGTTGTTGTTGCTTCTGTTGTTTCTGCTGCTGTTGTTGTTTTTGGTGTTTCTGCTGTAGTTGGTTTTCTTGTAATTGCTGTTTCGCTAGCTTTGTTGTTGTTTGCTTTGCTTGTTGTTGCTGTTGCGGATGTTTTTGAGTTTTAGTTTGAGGTTGTTGCTGTTGTTGTTGAGAGCTCTGTGACTCTTGCTGTTCTCTCGCCCTTCTCGCTATTTGTTTAGCTTTAATGGCTAGAACTTGTTGTTGCATCTGCATTATGCTATTATTTAGGTTTCTTACCTCTTCTTCTTCGTCGTCTGATTCGGAGGCCGCGAGACAGGCGAAGTTATTGTCTGCACGCATGTAATGGCCTTCACCTCCGTCAGAGACGTAAGGATATTCAGTGTCCACAGTTATGTCCTTCTTTCTAGCTGCTGTAGTTGACGTTTTCGCCTCTCTCCTAGCTTATAGGGAAAGGCGTTTAACAGTTCTTGCAGTTGGCCTTAACTTCCTCCTTCTTTTTACTGTCCTACCGCTTTCTGATGTACCTGGTTGGTCCGACATTATTGCCTCATCGGCTGATTTCATCACGCCATGTATTGGGTCCGCTACTGCGTAAGCGGACCGCTTGTCTTTATCCATCCCTTGATGGATACTCTTTCACTTTCAGTTATGTTTTGTGTTTTATTTTCGATAAAAAAAAAAAAAAAAAACTATGAGTACTGTTCTAATTCACAGAGAATCCGAAACACATCTACTCGCCTCGATGGTCGGTGGACGACTGACCCTAATATTTTGTATGTAGCGGCGTATGTAAAATTACTATACATTAAATATTTTGAAATGAAACTTACATATGCTGAGATATTCAATTCATAAGTAGGTCCCAAAGCACTATCAAAATTAGTATTTTGAGGAAATTTTTTCGCGAATACGAAGAACTCAGACGGATGTGTTATGTTTTCGTTATTTTTTTTTTTAAACTTTTTGAACAATTATGCTGTTAGACTGGATTGCAACTGCATTCTTTAGACTCCATATTCTGATCGGTTGATTTGATTTGGAAAGCGTCTAAACTTAGAAATCTAGCTTTATCATCATGGAATTTACCCGATCATTATAAAAAAATTTTGTCGACATGATAATGTTAAATTATTGTAATTTACTGAGAAAACTAATTGTCTAAGACATCTTGATGAAGTCGCTTAGTAAGTAAGTAATCTGTTTCAGGAAATGACCCATCAGTTATATCCTCGCTTAAGAAAACAACTCCACTAAGCGTCTGTTCTATGTCCTTCAAACAAAAGTTCCTTGGTGTGCTCTCAGAAATTTATATTGCGTTCAAGTACTTCAAAATATCTTTTACGTAAGCCGAATTTCCTACTTTTACTAAGCGCAATATTTTCGTCATATTATGCTGTGGCTCATAATCCTTTTAAAAAGATCTTTAATTTTGATGGCAAACACTTGTGTTGAGCCAGCTCAGAGGTGTATTGAAAGCAGTTAAGCTAATGAACCGTTTTTATATTAACGGCTGATGTTCTTCTAAACACTTCTATCTGAGAGATGGAAGCGATAAATCTAAGATGTGTTAGGGCATTGATCCAAATTTCAGGCCGATTTCCTTCCAAATTTTTAAATTAGTCTCAATTATTTCTATTAGGTTTTCGGATTTTATTCCATTTTCAGAAACAAAATAACTAACAACGCTTTCCCAACTCTCATATAATCCATTGACTACAGAAATACATATTTCGAAACAAAATAATTAAGAACGCTTTTCTAACTCTTATGTAATCCGTTCAGCATAAAAACACATAATTTTTGGTGTGGGCTGAAGCCCCCATTTATTGGCTTAATACATGCTTAATCTAACTTAAAAAATAGGACTAAAAAGTAACAGACTTAAAGCTAGGGACCAAAGGAGTGATGGAGCAGATCTTGTTTGAGACGAGGAGTGCTCAGGTGGAAATCAAAAAGGGAGAGGCTTGAGTTTGAGAGCATGAGGGAGATAGGTTCGCTGGAGCCATAAGTGGTGCGGTGGACCAGTAGATAGAATAGAGGAGGACAAGGTAGATTGCGAAGGTTGGTGTTGAAGGAAATGGAGTTGAAAATGGATGCGCAGTTGATGGAACCTGAGAGAAGTCGATGAATAAAAAGAATATCAGCAGTATTCCTCCGTTGTTCTAACGAATTCATATTGAGAAGTTCGAGGTAGGCCTGATAGGGAGGTAAGATTAAAGGGTCATTCTACGGCAGAACACGGAGAGCAAATCGGAGGAATCGACGTTGAATACCTGGCATACTCAAGCAGGGGGCGAACAAATATAACATAGAGAGATATGGTTACATACGGGTTGCAAAATTATTAATAAAGCCAAGTGATGAGTTGGCTTTGAAGATCATCCGATCGATATGCGAAAGGAAATTAAGCTCACAGTCGAATAATATGCCAAGGTCTTGAAAAGACTGAACCATTGGAATTGGTTGACCATAGAGAAAATAAAGTCGGAGAGGAGACGGAGTATAGAAAGTTATAGATTGACATTTGGCTGTATTAAATTCTAGACAGTTTTTGAGGCACCAGATTGAAAACCGATCAAGGTCTTTTTGAAGAAGGGCAGAGTCATGAGAATAAATAGTTTTAAAAAGTTTTGTGTCGTCAGCATAAAGAAAGAGAGAGGAATGTTTAATGACGCTCGCAACATCTTTAATAGTAAGAATGAAGTGAAGAGGGCCAATATGACTGCCTTGTGAAGCTCCAGATGAGGCCAGGAATGGAACAGAAAGGGCGAATCTAAACCGAACACTATGATAACGGTTTATTAGGTAAGAAGAAATCCATTTCGATAAAAGAGGCTCAAAGCAGAACGCAAACAATTTGAAGAGGATCAATTGATGAGATATCTTATCAAACGCTTTAGTGAAATCAGTTGCAATAACATCGATTTCTTTGCCATTTTTTAAGGCTGAGAGAACAAAAGACACGAATTTAACTAGGTTTGTGGTAGTTGATCTACCTTTAGAAAACCATGTTGTCGGGGCGAAATAAAAGGCTTGCATTTGAAGCTTAAGGCTTCGTATAAACTGCTTTCAAAGAGTTTCGGTATATGAGAGAGTTTAGCAATGGGACGATAATTGGTAACTTCATGCGTCGATCCCTTTTTCTGTATCGGGATTATAAAAGAGGTCTTCCAAATCTGGGGAAATTCTCCCTGTATAAGGGATATACGAAAAAGGTAGGAAAGGGGTAGAAACAGTTGGAAGAGTATTTTTTAAGAAACACGGCGGGGAGTGCATCTGAGCTAGGCACAGATTCATCCTTAAGATTTAGTAGCTTTTCTTCAATAACTGCAGGGCCGAAATTTTGAGTGAGAAAGGGAACAATGGAGAATTTGGTAGATCTTTGAAGTAAGAGGGATATGGTACGAAGGAGTTGTTGGTAAATGATTGTTTGAAAAATGAAGCAAAAAAGTTAGCGATGGTAGGAGGATCACTTGGAGATTTGGTTTCGAAAGCGAGGGAGGAAAGATAACCATCAGTTTTACTTTTGTAATTGCCAAATTGAAAAAAGGACTTGGGGTCACTTAAGAGACTGGTTTGCACACTATTCAGGTAGCGTTTATAGAGAGAGATATAGAGTTCAATGAAATGAAGATAGATACCTAAACAATTTGAATAGTTGGAAGAAGAGTGGGCGCGAAGGAATACCACCCATAACTTATGTCTTTTGTTTCGTAGAAAGCGGGGTATACGATTATACCAAAGAGGGGATGTAGAAGAAGTTTTATGGCGGGAATATGGCACATAAAGGGAGATGGATTTGAATATTTCTCTGTAAAAAAATGGAGAGGGCAGCGACCAGAGATAGATTGGTAAACTCGAAAGAAGCCCTGCTTAGATATGTATTGATTTTACGGAAATTAGCTTTGTGAAAATTGTAAGAACATAGACCTGCTGGGGGAGGCGACTGGAGTTGAAAGTTGTCGAAAAATGAAAGAAGAAGTGGAAGATGAAAGTTATCAGTAGTTGAAAGAGATAGGGGACAACACGATACTGAGGAGTTTTGATAAGGTCTAATTGCCTTTCTATATACTTGGAAATGCCACCTTCTTGGTATAGACCAGAGTCTGTTAATCCATCCTTAGTAGAAATGGGATTGGAAGCGATGAAAAAAGATAGGTATTCAGATGGAGTCCACTTTAGCTGAGGCAGATTAAAATCCCCGAAGATATGAAGCGAGTCTGATAAGTCGATCAAATTGTCAATTGCTGCAATAGCAAGTTGGTAGGATTCGATAGGTTGCGCCGGAAGAATGTAACAACACATAGCATACAATCATCTACTAGTAAGTCATATTTTAACCGACACAAAGTCAAATTCGTCGTCGTCAGGTCTCGATGACTTCGAAACATAAAAGATTATGAGCATTATTTATGATCCTCGCATGCAAGTCTTTACCAAGAGCCCAGCGATATAAAGTGGATATGTGTGGAAGTCGAATGCCCAGACCATCGCAGATGAAATCTTTAGCGCTCTGTGATCGATAGAAAATATTTTGGCAAAGTTATTTCTTAGCGCTATTGCATGTTTCTGGACATTAACAAGCCACAAAATCATTCTGAATGTTCCGACGTCACCAGCTTTTGAATTTCGGATGTTAAATTGACCCGCTTTGACTTTCTAGGTAATCCGGCATGAGCTCTCCCTATCCTATTAATGTTTCTGGTTTTTTTTTTGTTTTTTCTATAGGAATATATTTTTTATATTTTACGCATTTTTCTAACAATTTTTTCGCAATTTATGCACGGCACACCTGAATCGCTGGAATGTCTTCCAAATTTAGGGGAAGTAACATTTTCAAAATCTAAATTCCCCTCATTTTCAATGCTATCTAGATTTAATATTGTACCCCCAATATTCCACTTTAACATTTCATTTACAATAAAATCGGTGAAAAAATTATTTTGGGACTCGAAGTACCGCCCTTCACTAATAAATCCGCATGTTTGCCGCCTCAAAATTGCACGTTTCTCATTTGACAGGCTTCGTGTTCTTCTCCGGGCTGCCTATCATCTAATGTCTATGTTTTTACAACTTTGTCTCTCAAATGTCAACGACGAATGAACAGTGAAATAAAAAACAATTCGGAAAACTGGTTTGGTGTCACGTTTTCATTTAAAGGCGCAGTGATTGTTTTTTGTAAGAAAGAGCATTTGTAAATTTGATGCTAATTGGCACAAGACACAACTTCATACGAGAGCAGGAATTAGGTTTTTTTTTGCTATTGTATGCTGTTGACACAAATCGTCGAACTTCGAAGTTAGAAAGCGATTGAAAGCGTGCCACTTTTTCCCTTCGGCGGCTGATATCTACGTTAACTATAATATCTGCGCTAAAATCGTTTTTGAGGATTTTAATCCCAACATTTCTCAGTCCTCCAATTATATTGCACTAGGTGGCTCCATTCCACCCAAGCCCCCGCGTCAACGCGTCAACGCGTCTCTTTCAAATTAACCCCAGCCGCTCACACTAACTCTTCTGCACATGCTCGCACTAGCACTTCTTTCCCAAATTTCGATCTTAAAACCGGAGCTAAACATCCCAATTTCATTCCCTCATCTGAAAATGTGTCTAATGGCCCTTCAATTACCGCTGCATCGCCCTCAAAATCTTCGTTGACCCCGTTCTGCCTCCCACAGATAAAATAACCCAAAAAACTTTTGACACAGAATGTCGTTATGCACTTTCTAGGCTTATAGACGTACGAGAACATACGTCTCCTTCCAGCGTATCTGCATGACAAGTGAGATTAAGTTTGTTATGAGGGAAAAACTAAAACAAGCGTCATGGTTTCCATATAGCAGGAAGGTCTCCCTACTGACGCTACAAGTCTGAGGAACTTATATACCAAATTCCACGAGATTTTCAATATACCTCCTCAAAAAGACTCATATGGACCTTGCTGCTTTCGGTAACTATGTGCACTCAAAAAGGATCTCACACCTTCAATGGAGCAGAGCTGACAATGAAAAATTTGTTCATCCCTAACGTGCTACCATTGCCAGTGTTTCAACCATCCACTCCTACGCCCTCTCGAAATAACATTCCTCTTACCTTCTACATACTATCAAAACGCAAGAGGACTGCGATCTAAGACCCGTGCCATCATGCGCCAATCTCACGCTCTCCCATTTAAGGTCTACGCTCTCCCATTTAAGGTCTACGCTCTGCCCGAAACTAATCTAATTTCCGATATAAAGAATCAGGAAATATTCTCCCTAGTTTCAATGTTTTTCGAGACGACGATCTTACCCGTCCAAATGATAATTCTCCTTGTCGAGGTGTCCTATTGGCCGTCCACAATGACCTAAACTCTTCTCTTATCGCTGTTTCTAATTCCTCTAAGCTTGACTACGTTTCAATAAAGATAACACTCCCCTGCAGGTTCCTGTACGTTAAGTGCTTTTATATCTTACCGGCACAACCAATCGAATTCTACCAGCTCGATATCGATGCAATTGATCAAATAATTAACTTATCTGATCCTCTCGATGATATCATCGTATGCGGCTATTTCAATCTGCCTCAACTGCACTCGACACAATCAGATGATTGAACCCTAACTCCAGTAAAGAATGACCCTTCTTGGAAGAGCTCACAGACTCTAGCTTATGCCAAGTTAGTGGGGTCTCCAACTATATAGGTAGGCAATTTGACCCCATTTTCACCACTGACCCCATAAACTCCTCTGTCACGCTCTGTCCCCTTTCGCTATCCACCGTTGATAACTTCCACCCACCACTTCTTCTCTCTCTTTTCCACCACTCTCCTATCCAGCCCGCCCCATCTGCAGCTGCCTCTTCTTACGACTTTCATAAAGCGAATTTCCGCAAAATTAACGCTTATCTTAGTAAGTGTTCTTTTGATTTCGCCAATATGCCCCTCTCTATGTCCCCTTTTCGCGCAATAAGACGATAGAAAATAAATTACAACACGTTAATGATGAATACTTACCCGGCCCAAATGGCATTCCATCCATATGTCTTAAAAAGTGTTCCTCAATACTTTCCCACCCTCAAGGTGAATTTCTCAGATATGTAAGTCTTCTTTCATAACACCGAGATACAAAAAGGGATTAAAGAGCGAAGTCACTAATTACCGCATCATAGCTAAATTTTCGCATATACCCAAACTCCTCGAAAGCATTTTGTACGAAACCTTAAGCTTCCAGTGCAAATCTCTTATTTTCCCTAATCAACACGGCTTTCTGAAAGGTAGATCAACTACCACTAACCTCGTCGATTCTTCGATTTTCTCTTCGAGGTCTACCTTGGAACGATCGTCTAATCTTACCTCCCTATCGAGACCGTCTCAAACTCATTAACCTGAATGCCCTTGAGAAATGAAGGGACGCAGCTGACATTCTTTTAATTCACGGACTCCTCTCCGGCTTTGTCGATTGCATGTCTCTTTACAACTCCATTTTCTTTCACACTAACCCCCGAAGTCTACGTTGCCTCCTTCTCTTTTATCTACTAATCTACCGCACCTCATATGGCTCTAACGAGCCAATCTCCCATACGCTGCGTAAGGTAAACTCTAAACTTTCCGTTTTCGATTTTAATCTCAGGACACTTTCCCTCAAAT